>OZ007593.1:127355531-128556781 GCA_963931845.1 Maratus michaelseni
AGATCTCTCAAGCTAATGTATAAAAATGAATCAAGGTTAAATCAGTTTTACCCTTAATTTTATTTAGGTGTCGAAACGTGAAAATAGAGTTTCCATTTTGAAACATCAAGGTTATTTTGGGTATTATTACAAAGCAGCGCTGTCTGCGCCAAATTGCATTAAAGAAACCAGGGAATCAAAAGATCTAACCTGGGATTCTCGGATTACGGAACATACTACTTTGTATACAGAAGATAGGTGTAAAACACTTTTATCAAAAAACTCTAGTTTTTTTTTTTTTTTTTTTTTTTTTTTTACACTTAATATCGATTTTTTAGATTGCCCACTAACAATGCCAAGAGGCATTTTTATGTGAAAATATCAATTATATATTCAAATGAAGTGTTGAAATTTATTAAAAACGTATTAGCATTCCGGGTTAATAGCCAAAAAAATCGATTTTGCTATTTATAGCAGCCTTTTTAATTCTGATTATTTCAGTGTTTAAGCACGTAGTTTGACTGTTTTTTCTTTATCTGTTAAATTTGCGTTCTATTAATTAATTAATTAATTTTGGCGAAGTTTTAATTTCGTTATAGAATATTAACCGGAAACAAATTCTGAACCATTCCTATATTGTTTCAAGTTCAAGCAAATTTCTGAAATCGGGCTGCATGCGATAGATTTTTTTAAAAACCATGATTGAAAATTATTTTAAAAATTATTTAAAAAAAAATCAGTAAACTGAGATACAATTTTAAAATAAACTGCATTTGAAAATACGTTGTTTTTTTTTCTTATTCTATGGTGTAAAAATTGAAACTGTGCTATGTTTATAAGATAATAAATTTGCAAAAAAGCAACATTGATTGATCAGATCATTATCACCATCTATATGACGTCAAATTTACTCACGGAGATGTTCTTGCTTTATAATATAGATTATTGACTTCATACATTACTCTCCTGCATTAATAACTTAAATAGCTGACACCGTTTACTTGTTTTTTAATAATAAGAAAAATCATTACATTTTGGGTCACCCTGCGTTCATATAACTTTGCTATTGTAAAATTTAGCTTTTACGAACGCATCCACTATAAATATTCTGCACCACAAGAAATTAAAATAAATTTAGACACATATAGTCACATGCGAGTTCGATACATCCGTCACATATAATATAACTCGTTGAGTTTGAAATGTGAATATTTAATTTTCAAAGTATTCGAAGAGAATATTTCTGAATTGTACATACACATTTATTATACAATTTCTCTTGTAATATATATCATATAAAACAAGAAAGATAAATCTTACATCAGGAACAGATTATGAAACACTTTCCAACACTAACAGTATATTATTAATAAATTTAATTGTTTCGTACGTTGAAATGGGATATCTAAATAAGTAAATTAAAAAACACACAACTCAGTAAAAATCCATTTTCAACAATTGCTGACCATATTCGAAATATTTCATGCAGCTTTGTATATGATCTACAGATATTGTAAATAACACATAATACACTAAAATTGTATATCACAGCGGAAAGAGCACTTCTAGCAATTACCGATCTTAATCAGTCTTTTAAACGAATTATCTTGTGCGTCACTGTACACGAACGATAAATCCTAAACACTCCATAATCTATAGCAAATAATTTGCATTAAATCTTAGTGATCCTTTTAAATTTAATGATGTTTCAAGTGTCAAAACATGTTCAAAATGCACCGCAAAGGATTTTTCCCCATAGATCATAATGTAAAGGAATTATTTTGCACGCCCTTGTAATTGAACTATAAATGCTACTAATTATATACTCCGGTAAATGCATGCTATAATCCACTTCAGTAATGCATATTAATTTCACATGTTTGAGATATCGTAACATCAATAAAATGCGCCTCAAACGATTATTCCCCATAGACCATAATGTAATGTAATTCTTTTGTGCGTCTCTGTAAACGAACTATGAATTCTACGTACTTCATTTTCAATACCGAAAATTGTATAGTAAAATTCAATGATGTATAAAAATTTCATGACAATCCGAGTAGATTTACGAGAGTTAGAGCGCAGACAGACGGACTGACAGACAGACGGACAGACAGACAGACAAACCGAATTCATAAACACTTTTCAACTTGGAAAGTGTTTATAATATGATGAGATACAATACTTTATTCTTCACATTACATTTTTTACAATCATACATCACTCAAAATTCTCCATGTTTATAATCACCCAATATCATATTTTCAATATCTTAATATGTAACAAATTACAGTCAAAATTTCATATACTTATTTGGAAAAGGAACTAAAGTTTTTAAAAATTCAACAATCATTCATATATATTAATTCTCCTGTCAACATCCCTTTTTCTCTGAAAATACGAAACGCAGAACGACGAATGAGATAAGCATATGAAAGGATTTTGAACAGGCTTCTGACATAGCACACTTAACATTTTGTTAAAACATAATTTTGATTAAAATTTGCTGATTATTGAAATTAAATCGGCATTGTTTTTATAAAAGAAATGAAAGGCTTTCCTCAAAATACTGTTGCCAAAAAAAAAAAAAAAAAAAAAAATACCGCATTATACGATGCTCAGCGATTATTATAAAAAACCTCGCACGGGTTTATTTTATATTTATGATTAAAAAGCGAAATTGAAATTGAAATGTTTAGATTGATATTTCTATGTCCCATGTTTTTCCCGAAGCGGATGACGTCATCCTCTAATGCAGTTAAAATACGATTGTTAATTTTTTTTTTTTCTCGCGCGTGCCTTTAGCAATCTTGGATCAGTTTTTACTCTAACTTTGATGGAATAAATTAGATGATATTCTGGCTTGACTAACAACTAAATGTTTTTTGCAGATATTTTTATCCTTGATTTTTCTTTAGAAATTTAAACCTGCATCTAATAAATATTACATATTGATAAAAAATGGTACTTCTCTATTATCCCGTCGACCACTTTTCATAACAAAAAACTATCGCCAAATAAACGGGAGAACGTTGCCATTGGAATATCAAAATAATAAATAAATAAATAAAATATAAGAATTTAAGGACACAATTGTTATTTTAATTAATGAAATAACTAATAAATCAGTAAAACATAATGAAAAACACAAATGTCGAATTAGAAACCACTTGATGATGTAACAAACACGTATAATGCTTCTGACATCAAGTAAATGGGACTGCATTTTTGGCGTTTAATCTTACAATTTGGGGATAGTTTTTTGTTATGAAAAGTGGTCGACGGCATAATAGAGAAGTACCTAAAAAATATTAGATTTCAGCCCTCTGGTCATATATATTATTTCTGTTGTCAACATCCCTTTTTCTATGAATTTACGAAACGCATAATAACGAATGAGGTACCATTCGAAAGGTTTTTGAAGTGCCTTCTGACGTAATACACTCTCATATCGTTAAAACATGTTTTTTTTGGTTAAAAAATTGCTGTTAATTAAAAATTAAATCAGCATTGTTTTTATAAATGAAATGAAAGGTTTTTCTTAAATTACTGTTGCCACAAAAATAAAATACCGCATTATAGGATGCTCAACACTGATTATAAAAAAATAAATAGTACAAAAAAGATAAAGTATGATTTTTCCGCACGGGTTTATTTTATATTTATCATTAAAAAAGCAAAATTGAAATTGAAATGTTCAGAAGAAAACGATACCATCGATCGATCGAAATAGCAGTATTTCATCGTGTAGATTAAAATGTTATGTAAGCCTTTGTTATATTAAATTAAATTGTATTTCATATGTATTCAATTTATTTTTCTTTGCTCCGTGTTTTGCCGAAGCGGATGACCACTAGCGGTCATCCACTAACACAGTTAAAACGCGATTGTTATTTGTTTCCACTCGCGCGTGCCTTTTGTTATCTTTGATCAGATTTTAATGTAACTTTGATTGATTAAAGAAGAGGATATATTGGCTTGACTAATGTCGTTTGCGGGTATTTTAAATCCTTAATTTTTCTTTTGAAAAGCAAACCTGCATCTCAGAAATAGCAGATATTGCTAAATATTGCTTTTAGATATTGCTAAAAAATATTAGACCGCAGTGCGAAATCCTCGCACGGGTCCACTGGTCATATATATTATTTATATTGTCAACATCCCTTTTTCTAAGCAAATACAAAACGCGGAACAATGAATGAGGTACCATATGAAAGGATTTTGAAGCGGCTTCCGATGTAGTACACTCACATTTCGTTTAAACATGTTTTTTGGATTAAAATTTCAGTTAATTTACGATTTGAGATTGTATTTGTTTTTCTATTTTTAGGTATATTCACCATATTTTGACGACATCCACCCCCCCCCTTTTTTTTTTTCTTTTTTTTTTTGCAACGAAACTTTCATGAAATATTACATGCATGAAAAATACAATGCAGAATATTAAAAAGTTTAATAACTAGTACAAACATAAAGACAATAAGCAAATACAAAGTTAGGACATATACTACTGCCTTATCTACTTTGAATACCCACAAAGCGTTTGGATTATCGCACTCGCGTTCATTCAAATAATCACGTCACAATAATTCTTATCTTGTTCATTAATATAGAAATTACAAATCTTACGCTTAATTTTTAAGGTTTCATTTTTATACCTGGTGTATAATGCGCACCTCTAACATTTGATCAATTTAATTGTTTCAGAAATGCGTGTCTTACGCCGGAATATACGGTATATGTTTTAAAACTGAACTAGGTTCATAAAGTTAAAAAACTGTTAGGGTTACGTTTAGTTATTCAATATGTAAAAGAATAACTGCGTACCAAATTCCATATTCAAAAGCAGATTAAGTTTTTGAAAGCTGGCACAAAAATATTTTAGTTTACTTATTCGATATATGTCATGTCGTATAATGTCATAATATGATAATAATAACAGTCAGAGTGATGTAATTGTCACATAATGATACAGGAACTCCTCCTAAATAATGATCGCACCATAATAATATAAATGATTCAACATGCTTAATTATGATTATCTTTCACAATAGTACTCTGAAAAAAAAAAGAACATTGTTGATTTTACGGTTTAATACTGGCACCCCAGCTGCCAGTATTATACCGTAAAATTAGCAGTAATAACTAGTCTACCGCGCATGCGCGACAGTGTATTACTGCATATTTTACTGTTTATTACTGTTAATTTTATGGTATAATACTGACAGCTGGGATGCCAGTATTATAGCGCAAAATCAATTTTTTTCCCAGTGTACATGTCATTATGATCTTTGTGGTAACTTCTTGCTCTGTATCAATTATGTAGTATTAAAATAGTTTCTTAAACCTAACCTTATTTGTATATTATATCCATAATACTTTTAAGTAAAACTGAATTTCAAGAAATCTATAAATACTCATTTAAAGTTACTTTTACTTATTCGATCTATGTCATGTCGTATAATGCCATAATATGATCATAATAATAGTCAGAGTGATGTAATTGTCACATAATAAAAGAACTCCTCCTAAATAATGATCACCATAGTGATATAAATGATTCAACATGCTTAATTATGATTATCTTTCACAATAGCTGGATACATGTCCCATTCATCATGATCTTTGTGGTAACTTCTTGCTCTGTATCAGTTATGTAGTATTAAAATAGTTTCTAAAACCAGAATCTTATTTGTATATTATATCCTTAATACTTTTAAGTAAAACTCAATTTCAAAAAATCTATAATTACTCATTTAAAAGTTCAAAACTACTAAGAGATCTTTTTCTTTTTTCCATTAAAAAAAAATTCCATGAACTCTCATGTTACAAAGCAAAATTAAAGCTGTTTGCAGTAAATATTTATATGAGCCTAATTATCATAGTAATTTAGAATAAATTAATTATGCAAAAAAAGCTTCAGTCTATAAGAATCCGGTAAAATTCAAAAATATATAAATGTCCATTTAAATGTTGAACAATACTTAATGTTTGCACTACGTATTTACACGTGCTTTAGTTATCAGAAATTTTTAACTTTGTAACAAAAGAAAAAAAAACCCTTTTTAATAGAAAAGGACTGAAATTCAAAAATTTATTAAAAAAAAGTTCTTCTATTTGTTTTGTCTCAGGAAATACATGGACGCACTATTTTCCGCGGCATATTTTCATTGTGTTTAGAGAGAGAAAAAAAAAGAATCAATTGAAGAGAATACTTCTAAATACTTTTTTAATTGCCTGTAGATTTTAATATTTTTTATACATTTTTAATTTCTTTAATATTTATAAAATTTGTATATTACGATTAAATAATCCCAAAAAAATTTATTACAATTTCTAATAAAGAAAACAGTAATTATTATTTTTTTAATCTTATTTATTAGGTAGCTTTCAATACAAAACAGTATAAAGCTGCCTATTGCAGCCGTTCGGAGGAAAGCAATTCCGGAAAATTTTGGTATATTTTCACCGATCATGACCCCCAGACCTCAAAACCACCCTTCTTTCAAATGTTGATTTATATATATATATATATATATATATATCTGACCTATGTCATACGATAACGCTCGTATTTATAAATCAATTTTGATGAAACTCATTGTGTGTATTAAGCTCACCAATGTCTCGACCGAGTTCGTTGGCCAGCTTGGTCCGCATTTTGTTTCAAGATGGCGGCCACTTAAAAATCTAAAACTAAAATAAATATACAAAAAAGTCAAAAATTGAAATTTATTTTTTAATTACGTGTTAGACCTTGATACAAGGATTCCAGAGCATTTTTTGGTTTACCTCTATCTTAAAAAATGGCTGAGATAGTGCAGTTTGAAATTCTAGGGTGGCTGACATTTTGAAACAAAACAGCATATTAACGCGATTACTCGCAAATTATTTTCTTTCATTGCTGTAATAATTTTCCCAATCATACGCATAAAACTATATATTCATATCCGTTAGCGCCAATTTATCGCCAAAATTGGCGACATTTGGCGAAATATCGCCAAATTTGGCGACCAAAATAAGTCTTCATAAATGAAGCCAATTTGGCTATTGCTCAATAATTTGGCGAATTTCTTATTCAAATTCAGTATTAACGAATCTTTTGTAAACGGTTTCTTTGCATTTTAGCTTGCGGTTTTCGAGTACATTAGCTAAAATTTTAAAACGAAGATATAGGAAAGCTACCTTTTCCTCCCGGTACAGGCCGGAAGGACTTTTTTTACTTAGTTTCTGTTTATTAAAATTTAACGTTTATTTCAGCTCAAGTTTTTGCTTCGAAATTCACATTGCTTCCTTCTTTGTAATTTTTGAGATTGATATTTTAAATTTTTATTATAAAGTTGAATTTTAGATCGTTACAAATTTAAATTTTCCTCCAAGGATTATATCCGTAACAGATTGTTGTTTCTGTAGTTCTCTTGTAGAAAAACTCGTTTAATTGAAACAAGAAATTCACAAACAAATAAAAATAATATATTTTACTTTTATTTATTTGTTAAGTATAATAT
Source organism: Maratus michaelseni (assembly GCA_963931845.1). NCBI lineage: Eukaryota > Metazoa > Arthropoda > Arachnida > Araneae > Salticidae > Maratus > Maratus michaelseni. The sequence goes on from OZ007593.1 coordinate 127,363,019, forward strand.
TTTGCAATATTTGAAATTCACCTTTGAGAAATAATAAAAGTATAATTCAATTAATCATACTGAAAGATTTCGCGCCACAGTTTACACTATTTTACGGCATACTACTATGTCACAGAATAGAAGTTGAAAATTGCTGATGTAAAATATGAATAAAACGTTTAAAAATATACAGATAATTCTTTCTTTATTATCTTAAGAAATCGTCACGAACTTATAAGGTACAAGCTAAGATTTAAGATATTTGCTGTAAATATTTACGTATAATTTAGCTATCATAATTTATTTTACCTTGATAAATTAATTGTATATAAAGTTTCAGTTTATGCGAATCGAAACAGTTTTTCCAGGCAAATACAAGAAGATTAAAAAATCTGAGGAAGAGGAGAAAAATTTTCTTTTCCTCTCAAAGAATTTAATTATATTAATTATTATTCTTTCTCAGGCAAAGGAAAAACAAAATTGTATGCTGGATAAATTAAATATCTTTCTTATGAAATGATCTATCAAGAACTGCTTAATATTTAGAAGTATGGGAGCATTTAGGAGCGGAGATTTCTTTCTTTATCTTTGTATATTAATTTAGTCACAACCTTTTAGTCCTGCTGGTTCTGTACAGTTGTATTTTATGAGAAAGACATGCTAAAGTTAGAATAAAATGCACTTTACTAAAAATTTCTTTTTCGTTGTAAAAGTTACAAACTCTGTTGCATGCATCTGGCAACGAAATTTCATCAAGGGAAACTCAGAACGGTGTTTTAGAAAGACGGAAATTTTTGAAAGGGAACAACTAAAAGAAATAAATATCTGTAAAGAGAATTTATCATTGTTACAAATTGCACAGAGGATGTTTAACTAATATTTTTTTTTGCAGAAAGATGACTAAACTCTGTTTGTAATTTGATCATTATTTCTTTGCTGATATATATGTAACCATTGCAGGTTCAACTATGAGCTAAGCTTTGCGATTTTTGAAACTCCATCAGAATTATAGTTTTAAACTCACTGATTACAGTAAAAGAGTTTTTATATACATAGTTCCAGAAACATGCATTCAATGACATCGACAGACACATAATAACATAATTTTAAGAATTAATATAAGCAAGATAATTAAAATATTATCAAATGGGATTTAACATTATTAAGTTTTGATTTTTTTTTACACTGGCTGATATTTCTTATTATAAAGCACATTTAACTGATCTTTAAAAAGTAATATTTAAACGATAACTTACTTTATCAATGTTCTCTTTCTCCCAATTTAATATTATGTACGCACACTTTCTAATTCTATCAGATTTCAATACAAATATAAACTTTATAAATGCACAAAAACGTATTCAAAAATTCAAAAAGTTTAGAGCTTTCTTTCCCCCCCCCCCCCCTTATTTCTTCTTAAAAAAATATGATTCATGAATTCTAACGTTATAAATTAAAATTTTAAATGCATGCACAAAATATATATCTGTGCATTATGTATCATACATTTTCATCTTGATAAATTAATTGTAAATAAAGCCTCGGTTTATTTTATTCAAATGCAGGTTTTCAAGACGTAAAGGTCTGATAAAGAGAAAAGAAAACTTTACAAAGTGTTAGATTATATTACATACCAAACATCTTTCTCATAAAAGAAGGACAGAATTGGATGCTGATTAAATAAAATAAATGTTTTAAAATTAAAATAAACAATCAAAAACTTTGTAACAACTTCGTATTTAGGAGTTTAAAAGGTATTTTGAAACGATATTTTCTTTTTTTGGTCTTTGTTTATTATTTAGTCACCTCTTTTAAGCCCTCCAGGTTTTCTCTAGTTATACAGGGTGTCTCGGTATAACGTTTTAGAACTTCTAGGAGGGGTAGGGTGCACCACGACGACTTTGAATCATTTAGCAATGCAGGGTCGTAAATGCTTTCCTGACGCAAAAGATGGCGTTGCGCGAAAGTTCCGAGAGTTCTTGCAGGGAATCGTCATTTTCCACAAGGACAAAGGGTTAGTAGGATGGCTAATTATACGAACGTGGAGTTAACCGATATGCTTTTGACTTACAGGCTGCGAAATGTACTTGGCCAGCCGCACAGCTCTTGTACACGGCACAATATCCTATAGGGTGTACTCCCAGCCATAATTTCTTTGCAAGGCTGCACCGGAGGTTAGCTGAAGCAGGGTCTTTTCAAAGAGCTGCCATGAATCGGATCAGACCAGCACCGACTCCGGACATACAAGAGAATGTGCTACATCAGGTACAGGAGACACCAAGTTTGATTACGCGGAGACTAGTGCACGGAAGTCGGGATTTCCCGTTCCAGCGTCTGGAGGATTCTCAGAGACAATGAAATGCATCCGTATCACGTTTAGCGTGTTCAGGCACTTCAACTGGGTGATTATGCACCTCGTATTGATTTTGCACAGTTATAGCTTCAAAAGTGTGCTACAGGCCCCCGTTTCCCTGCTAATGTGTTATTCACAGATGAGACATCCTTCACAAGGAAAGGAATATTCAACACCCATAACGCCCATTTCTGTTCGGTGGAGAAATCGCATGCAACACGACATCGTGCAGCACAAATTCGGTTTTCGATTAATGTTTGGGCCGGCATTGTGGGGGATCACCTCATCGGACCTTACCTGTTGACTTTTCGTCTAACCGGTAGTAAATACTTTATCTTTTTGCAGCAAGTGTTGCCACAACTTTTTGATGACGGACAGATTTCTGCATCGATGCGACAGACAATGTGGTTTCAACATAATGGGGCCCCTGCCAATTTCAGTCGTTAACGTTCGTAACCACCTACATGTCAGATTTGGCTAATACACGATCGGATGTAATGGTCCGATGCTTTGGACTGCTCGATCGCCGGACCTATAATGTCTTCATTTCTTTTTATGAGGGCATATGGAGACACTGTTTTATGACACCCCCGTTGACAGCTGCAAGGAGCTGGTTGCACCAATCGCAGTAACTGCCGAGAAAGTCCCAGACATGCCAGATATATTTCAGAATATTCGGAATTCCATAGAACTGAGGCCTGCATTGAAATCGGTGAACGAAACTTCGAACACTACCTTTGATCCATGTTACTTTTGTTCATGTACATTTATTGTTTTTAATGTAAATTCATGTAAATTCATTATTAAAACGAATATTCACTGACGTGTGGCGTCTTTTTGTTTATTTATTTTTATTTCTGATATTTCTGTGTACAACACCAAGCCAGGAAAGCATTTCTGAGCCTGCATTGCTATATGATTCCGAGTCGTCATCGTGCACCCTACCCCTCCTAGAAGTTCTGAAATGTTGTACTGAGACATCCTGTATATTATTAGAAAAACATTCTACAGTTATAATAAATGACATTTTCCAAAAAAAAAAAATTAGTTATAAAAACAGTATATATGGTAATAATATTTTACTGAAGAAAAACATATAAAGGGGACTTAAAAAGCCTTACAAAGATTTTTGTTTATTGAAACAGCCACCAGGTGGAAGCACCAAGCATATGTAATCTGCCTGACTTGTTCTACTACAGAAACTGCCACTCAGAGCTCTGACTTCTATTGTATAACAAGCTTAAAAATATCTGGGGATCAAAATCGCATACAGTGTTCTACTATATGATGTTGTTGTTCCAAAGGAACATTCTTTCAAAGTAACTGATAAGCATTAGAATGCTATGTTAAATGTTATTCGTCTAACATGTAAACAATTCTACTCAGGTTTTTGTTATTGTGTGTATTCCAAGCTGTATTCGATTTTTATGTGGTTTTCTTCTTTATAATAAATTTGTGTTTTACATAATATGAAGAAATGTTTTAACTGCTTTGCACACAGAACATAAAGTCAAAGCTTTTACTTATTTTCATTTTGATTGCTATTGAGAAATTTTGTATTCATGCTTTCTCATGGAATAACATCCCAACAAAAAGACGGAAAAATTTCAGAACATAGCTAAAGAAATAGATTATAATAGTAGATTTAATAATTGCAATAATTAGTAGAGATGATGTCCTAATGAATATGACTAATGCAAAACTATGAATAAAATTGGTTTTGAATTTCACATCTATTTCTGCGCTATGATTGAAAAAAAAACCCTTCTAGTACCATTAAGGTTTTTTTTTTTTTTTTTTTACCCCATTTAATTTTTTCCCCTGTTTCGAACCAGAAAGAAATAATAATTCGAACTGATAATCAAAGAGGCACTTCGTAGGAAGAAACTGCATTTAATAGAATTGAATTTCTGGTTCAAATCATGCAAAACTATGAACGTTCATCAAAAATTAAAATTTGGTCTTAGGATAGTTAAACGATGGCATCTTTAAAACTTGCGATCAAGAATATTTAAATCTTTCTTCGGTATTTGTTGTGAAACTAACTGATGGACGAAACAGAAGATATAGAATTATATTCGTAAAACCGTTCATTAGAATGTAGAAACTTATGTATTACATGATGCCAATTATACATGTTTAGTCGCACCATAGTCACATAATAGTAAACGAAGTCCTCGTAAATATTAATAAATATTAATAATATGACTGATAAAATTGACAAAACATTATCAAACGTTTTCTATTGCAAATATTATTATTTTTTCTTTACTAGAGGATATCCATTATTTATGAACAAATTTACAACGATCTTCAAAAGATAATGTAAATGACAACTCCTTTTGTCTGGATTAATGAACCGTTTTTTATTTTTGTTTTAAGTATATCCGCGTAAAATCTTAAAAATTCCATCAGATTTCTAATCAAATCAAAATTTAAAAAATGCATAAAAAATCAGTGAAAGTTACTTTCGTTATCTTCTTTCCTCTTTTTTAAAAAAAACTTCATGAACTCTAATGTAACTAATGGGCACTAATGAGATAAAATATTTATATGTCCTTTATATATCAGAGATTTTTATTTTAATAAATCAATTATAAACGAAGTTTCTGTTTTTTTTTTTTTTTTTTTTTTTAAACGAGAGTGCAAGACGAGCGGAATTTGAAGACGGAGACAGAAAAGAATCCACTTTCTTCGCAAAGTATGTAGTTCATTCTCAGGGAAAAAAAATAATTAGATGCTGATTAAATTAAATGTCTTTTTCTATGAAATGAACTATGAAGAATTACTCAATACTGCATTTAGAAGTTTTCAGTAATTCGAAATGAATTTTTCTTTCACACACTTTGTCTATTAAATTAGTCGCTTTCTTTAACTCCTCCAGATTTCGCTTGATTTTATTTTATTAGAAAGACATGTCTTGTTGTAAAAGCAAAATAAATTGTTGCATGTATCTTTCAGGTAAATTCCTTTCAGAGAAATGAAGGATACTGCTTGCGAAAGACGGAATTTTTCGAAACGGAGATAAATAAAAGAAATACATTTTCTAAAGATATTTAATATTAGCAACAAATATTGCTGAAAAAGGTTCGAAATTTTTAACATTACTTTCAAGGCTATAAATAATCGTATAAAAACAACTGTACATACATTTTCTTGAAAAATCACTTAAGGTTTTTTTTTTATAAGTATATGAGAGTTGTAACTTTTGTAATCAATTGAAATGCAAGCAAACTGTTGTTGGTCTTTCAGGAGATTGTTATCGTGAAATCATTTTGCTCAACACATCGCTACATTAAAATAATTGGATATATCCGTAAACTAACTGGAATACTCTGTGTTTGGACTATCCAATGTGACATTTGGGTTGTTCCACGCTCATTTTGAATTTAGCACATTAATTGAATCAACCCAGAAATCTACAAATATTTAAGTTTAAAGTTATTACAATAATTCAAAACGATTTTTAACTGGACTAACTTTTTAAATATTTTTAAATCAATCAATCAAGGAATATATTGAAAGTGTATGGTAGTTTGCGCAATTTTTCTAATAATAATAATGTGTGAAATAACTATTTAAAAATTATGCTTTGTTTTAGTTTACAACTGCTGATCGACAGATTTGTGAATATCACCCTTCAGTTGAATGGTGAGATATACCTTGCACTATCTGATGCACTGTGTACCGTCATCTGCCCGACTACTCTGAAAAATTTTGTATCCTAATAAAAAAGCATTATTTTTACCTATTAAGAGACATCAAGTCTTTTACAGATAGTTAAAACGAAAACTTAAATGCGAAAATATCCAGAAAGCCTGCGTTTATACAACCCCCATAAAAAAGCAGTATTGGCCCAATATTTTTTGTCTTGGATACATCTTGCCTATGTCTTGGCGAATATTGGTATTCATGGAACGAATTGTATCCGAACATAAAGGGGGTTTAGATTTTATTAATTCTGCTTCAATATTCACAAGGAATGTTTCTCTGTTTAATTGCCCAAATTTCTTATATATCATTCAAATAGAAACTTCGAGTATTAATTCAGATTATGTATACCAGAATTTGAATCCTACCAATATTCAAAATTAGTTACGAAAAATATACTGTGGAAAAGCAGTTTCGTGATGACCGGTAGCAAAATGGTGTGCACCGTTCAAATAATGGTCGCACTGTCATTGAAAACGATGCACCAAGAAGAACAGCCGTTAAATTGCAACAATGTTGACCAAATTAAAGGACAGTTGAACGGTAGTACACTATATCGTTTTTGCTGTAGTCAATAACAATGAAGAACGATCGTTAACTGGAACGATGACCAATATTTTTGGCAACATTAAAAAATAGTTATTACAAACAAGTGAATCACAGTGGAAAAAATCACTATTATTCTTGACATCGGTGACCCAACCGTTGATTGCATCGAAGATAACAGCGTTGACAGTATTAAAGAAATCGTCATTACAAACAAGTGAATCGCAGTTGGCCATATCTCTGTTGTTGTTGAAGTCAATTATCTCGAGTAACAGTTATTTATAGAAACGAAGTCAGATACTGTTGATTACATTTTTAATAAAAGTGAAGCAGAGATGACGCGATCGTTGTTGAATTGTATATTTCATATAGATAATGGTTATCAAAATTTGTACGGAAAGTATTTGTAAAGAAATAATAATGCTCGTGCCACGCTTGATAAATGGTTACAGATACTTGCTGATTATGCTAAAAATTATTGATAGTATTGTACATTTTATATTTATTATTTGTAAAGAAATAATAATGCTCGTGCCACGTTTGATAAATGTTTACAGACACTTGCCGATAATGCTAAAAATTATAGGTAGGATTGTACATTTTATATCCATTATTTGTAAAGAAATAATAATGCTCGTGCCACGTTTGATAAATGTTTGCAGACACTTGCTGATTATGCTCAAGATTATAGATAGGATTGTAAATTTTAGATCCATTGAAAAATATATCTGAAAAGTTTAATTATATTATTTAATTTATAATATATTTGTACATAATTTTTTTCACACATAAACTATTAATTTTATAACCACAACTTTATTATATATTTTAATTGTTTAATTTTATATTTTGTATGATTAATTTTTTGTTTCACTTGCGTATATCTAAATGATAAAAATATATGAAAACATTTTACTTCAGACAAGTCCGAGTTCATCGCCCGATATCGCCTGACAATGACCGATTTATTCTCCTATCAGAACATTTCTGATATAATCTATCGTACTGGTGGCTTGAGAAAGAATTAATATGGATTAAAGGAATTCGGCAACCTATGATTTATTAGAATCGCCTGATAAGATATTTTTTTAGATGCATTACAATTCTGCAATCATATTTATATTTGATTAAAGTTAGACCTATGGGGACCTATACAGAATGACTCAAAGAAGATAATTTTGCAGAAATTTATTTTGTAAAGTATTTTTGCAGAACAGTCATATATGGATGCAAAACAACTATAAAATAATATTCCAGAATTATTATTTTTTAAATAGGTTAAAAAACATTCTCGGGAAAAAAAATATCCTAAAGCTGTGTTTTTTTTGTACTATTTTATTAGGAATTTTAAAATGAAATATACAGCATAATGTTACAACAATTCTATCAATATTTTCTATAGCTTTTATACAGCGCATTTCACTTCTGTTTGCCTCAGAGTAATAAATTTACATTGCTTACAAATTTATACATATGTATAACATCTTCCTTTTTAAAATGTATATATAAGACTCATTTTAATCGGACCTATTTAGTAAAAAAGTTTTTTATTATGATTTTTTTCAAAAATTTGTTTCAGTACAAAAATCATATTTCGAATATTGTATGTTTTTCTTTTCAACGTAAATATATTATATTGAAAGCAGTATGAATTTTGAACTGAAATCTGAATTCATAACTGGAACAAAGTGTGACTGCGGTTTTACTATATTTTTCTAAAGAGGCATTTTCTGTCAGTTTCGGAAATTTTAAATAAATTGCCAGAAGCGGGTTGTGTCTAATAGATAGATGTTTGTTCGAAAGTCAATAAAGACAATTTTTTTTTACCTTATTTTTTAATGATAACATTCTCAGAACACTGCCACGCCATGAATGTTTATTGGTGGATTTTTTTAACAGTGTAGGTTGAATAGTTTATTTTTATTATGCAAATAATAATAATAATAATAATAATAATAATGTAAATAATAATAATAATAATGTAAATAATAATAATAATAATGTAAATAATAATAATAAATTATCAACTTTTAGGAAGTATTTTCAACTAAAATCAGTGTTTTACTATCACACATTTTAAAATTCCATTTAAAATAATCCAACAGTGAATATATAAAATAAGGTTTTAAACTAGAAAACTTCAAAATAGTTTTTCTGTTATGAAACATTATCTTGAGAAATAGCTCCTACATATTTTTTTTAGTTTGATTCCCGGTACATTTTTCAAACACAAGCATATTATGCATTACTGTAAATTTTCAACGCTTTGAGAATTCACTTTATATAATTAAAACAAAACAGCAACTCAGTAAATGAAATAAAAATATTTTAATATCGTATACGTTGAACTACATATAATCTGTATAATGACTTTATTGTTCAATTAAGAATAAAAGTCTATTAAAGTCGATACTAATACACTAAAAAGGCGTACTAAATGCGTCCGTAATACATTAAAAGGTAACCCTGGAAAATGAAGTTTTTTAATCTCTTATATTAAATAAATGTATTAAGAAAATATATAAGATAATTAATAAAATTTATAAAATAATCATTTTTGAATTTAATGAGATTTCTTATACAAAGAAAGAATTACTTTTGAAAAACATTTTCGCGAAATGAAAAACTAATACAATTAATAAGTATTAATTAAGATTTATTTAGTTAGTTCAGTTTTTAAACTAATATTCTATAATAATTTTAATTAAAAAATAAATTACATTATTTAAATAAAAACGATTTCTTTAACAAAGAAACTGTAAAATTTTATTTCAACCAGATATTATTGACTTTTTCTATTAAAATCAAGTGTTAGTTTGTTTTACAAAAAATCTAATATATTTATAGAACAGTGGGCGCTTTACGAAAACATTTAAATTAAAATAAACATATAACGTATGATTATAGAATTTATGTTTCATTGATAAATTAAAAAAAATACTTTCAATATATAAGAATATTTTTTTTATATTTTTGCGGAGAAGTTCTACATGCAATAATTGTTATTATAATATATTTCGCAAACACTTGATACTTGAGAGAAAGAAAAAACACTTTAAATGTTAATTGCTTCATTTTTTTAAAACACAAAATAATTAATTATAAAAATATTATATAGAAATATTAATTATAAATATTAAGATATCTTTTTTTATGTTTAATAAGTAAACCCTGAGTAACCTGAGTATTTGGTTAAAGAATTATACAAAAATTTACATAGTATAGTTAAAGTTTTAAATATAAAATTTTCGTAAATAAGTCGTCATCATATTTAAAAAAAAATCATATTTAAATAAATATTTGTATAAGTGCAAATTTTAACAAAATATTTCATTTAAAAATATAAATTAATAATAATAAAATAAAAACAAAAATAACGAAACTATTTATGCAAGAACGTTTAAAAATAAACATTGACAAGTCTTTATGTCATGAAAAGTAATCTCGATCATAGGCGTAGTCTCGGGGGGGCACGAGGGGGCACGTGCCCCCCCCCCAACTTTCTGAACATCAATTTCTAAAATATGATACAATCAATTAAGACCTGTCTTGTATTGATCCAAGATGGAAATGAAATAACTACTTTAATTTTATGTTTCTTCATTTTTTTTTTTTTTTACTTAATCAGATGTCAGATCAGTATAGATAGCTCAGCTCTTTTTCTTTGAAGTAATGAATTTGGTAGCAAAAATTGTGTTGTGCAGTGCAAACCCTGATTCGAACATTCATTAAACGAATGTTTGAACTATCATACTCTCTTACAGCTGCGGACAATTTCAAAATGTCAGCTGTTTTTTCTGCTGTATGCGGTTAGAATCTACATGTACTATTTTTTTTCTTCTCATTCCGTCTGTAGACTTTAGAAAATGTTGTTGTGTTTATCAGAGCGGAAGTTCTGTTTCCCCACTATATATATTTCATTTAATTTGTTGTAACTTTAATTATAATTTAATCAAATCATAAATATCCTGCTTTTCCATGCTGTATCGCTGGAGTTATTTACCAATGGAATGCAACCACACATCACTAAAATTATAAACAATAATTAATATTTTCTTCATTTAGTTATTAAATATGTTCTTCTCTCTTACTTATTTTTTTCTTTATTGACAGCACTTAATCTTCTGCTATACCTTCGCAATTTTGAGATGCAATGGTTAGGATTTTTTTTTTCAAAATGTGAGCCTTCTTCAAAGAGCTTTTTTAAAGTTAATATTCAGCTGTACCTTGGTAAACGATGGTAATCCGTTCCAGAAATACCGTTGTTAAGCAAAACCGGTGCTAACGAAGGTGCAATTTTCCATACAATTTTGCAGGCGCACATACATTAAATGATTGGTTACTTCTTAAAAGTACCGTTTAAACTTATTTAAAATGTCTTAAAAGTTTGATAAATGTATTTTATCTATTATCAAGGCCGTACCAAGGGTGGTGCGGGTGGTGCCCCCCCCCCCCCCCTACCAGGCGCCAGATACAGTTGTTGTGGTGCTGTTTATTAAATATTAATTTCAATAAAATGATCTAGCGGAGCTTTCCTCATTTACTTGGTTATTTTTTTTCAAGTGAACCTCGAATTAAATGAACCTGGTAGTGGGGTCCAACTGCTGTCAACAGCGTACACCCGTGCAGGCTACGCCTGATCTGGTCTCGAATCAAACTAACCATGAATTTTTTAAATTTTTTATTTCGACCCAAATTAGTTTAATATTTTGAGCATCGTAGTTCACGTTACGACAATTTTGCATTCTTCTAACTTTAATTGAATCGCAGTAAAGCAAAATTTAACAGAGTTAGTTCTTTCCATTTCGAAAAAAAAAATCAAAAATTTGCCGAAAAAGCGAAAAAACACTAAAAAATTCGCGAGCAATTCAAAACTTGCAGAGGACAAAATATACTATATTGGTCTAAAAGCTTGAAAACGAATTCATTTTACAAGTGTTAAAAAATTGCCGCTAACCGCGAAAAACCACAGAAAATCGGGTACAATTTTTTATGTAAGCGATTTTAATACAATATATTTAAACCGGATTCCTTTTACGATCCCTCCCGGCTTCCATTCCCCGCAGAATGCAAAAAAACGCTAAAAATCTCTGTCTTTTTATTATTATTATTATTATTATTATTGCTGAGGACAAAATTTACTATATTGGGCTAAAATATTGAAACCGATTCCTGTAACAAAGGTTAAAAAATTGCTGTGAAACGCAAAAAGAAGTTTAAATTCGCATGATAAATTAAAATCATTGTACGAATGATGAATAAACTGTATTGAAAAGAGAAAAAAAATTACTGTATTGGGCTAAAAGATTGAAAGTGGATTATTTTTATGAATGTGAAAATATCTTCACAAAACGTGAAAAAGAAATCCCATAAAAAAAAATTTCCACGAAAAATTCTAAAACCATAGAAGACAAAATTTACTATATTGTGTTCAAAGGTTGAAACCAGATTTTCTTTACGAATGTAGAAAATTCGCCGCAAAAAGCATTAAAAAGGTAAAATTTGCAAAAAATAATCGCGAAAAACTTAAAAATCTCAGAGAACAAAATTTATTACATTAGGTTAAAAAATTGTAGCTGAATTCCTTTTACGAATGTCAAAAAATCGCCGCGGAACGCGAAAAAGCGTTAAAATCGTATGAAAAATTAAAATCATAGTTCGGATTCCGAATAAACTTTATTGAAAGGAGAAAAAAAATACTCGATTGGGCTAAAAGTTTAAAACCGATTCTTTTTACAAATGTGAAAATATCTTCACGAAACATGAAAAAAAAAATCACATAAAAAAATTCACTAAAAATTAAAAAATCGGAGAGGACAAAATTAATGTATTTAAAAACTGAAACCGGATTTATTTTACGAATGTCAAAAAAATCGCTTCAAAATGCGTAAAAACTAAAAAAAAAAAATTCTCGAAAAACTTAAAAATTGCAGGGAACTAAATTTATTATATTGGGTTAAAAGATTGTAGCTGGATTCCTTTTACGAATGTCAAAAAATTCGTCGCAAAGCGCGAAAAAACACTAAACCCCGCATAACAAATTCTCGAACGAATTCAAATTCGCTATAATGAGTTATAATCCGAATAACCATTATTGAAAAGAAGCCAACATTTACTATATTGGGCTAAAATAATTTGGGCTAAAAGGTTGTAATTGGATTCCTGTTACAGATGTTAAGAACTTCCACGAAACGCGAAAAAAAAACACGCAAAAAGTCGCATGAAAAATTCGCGATTAAAATTAATGAGTACAAAATTGAGTACTAAAATGTAATCGCAGAGTTCAAAATTTAGTACAATGGGCTGAAAGATTAAAACTGGACTCTTTTTACGAATGTTTAAAAATCGCAGCAGAACGCGAAAAAACAACAAAATATCTCAGAAAAAAATTCATGAAAATTTAAAATCGCAGAGGGCAAATTTTACAATGGGTTAAAAGGTTGAAACCAGATTCGCATCACAAATGTCAAAAAACTGACACAGAATGCGGAAAACGCTAAAAATCACATACAAAATTTAAGAAAAATTTAGAAATCACTGATGTCAAAATTTACTATATCGGGCTGAAAAATTGAAAGCAGGTGTATTTTACGAATGTTTAAGAAAATTGCCGCTGAACGCTTAAAATTGCATAAAAAATTCGTGAAAAATCTAAAAATCGTAGATCACTAAATTTGCTATATTGGACTAAAAGATTGAAGTTGGATTCCGTTTACTGATGTAAAAAAAATCGCCGCGAAACGCGAAAAATCGCATAATAAATTTTCAAAAAATTAAAAAATTGCAGAGTAGAAAATGTACTATATCGGCAAAAAAAACAAAAAAAAAAAAACAGATTTCTCGTACAAATGTTTAAAAAATTGCCTCGGAAAGATAAAAAACGCTAAAAATAACATAAAAATTTCGCGAAAAATTAAAAAAAGGCAGAGGACAAATTTTACTATATTGTGTTAAAAGATTGAAACTTAATTCCTAACAAAAATGTTAAAAAATTGTTGTATGACGCGAAAAAACGCTAAAAATCATATAAACATTTTGCAAAAAATTAAAAAATTGCTGTACGACGAATGTTTAAGAAAAATAAACTTTTAGGTCTAGGGAGCTAGAAGATCGAAACTGAATTCCTTTTACCCAATGTGAAAATTTTCTGCGAGGCCGTTTTTAACCAAGATACCACGGTATATATATGTGAATGTGTGCGTGAGCATGTAATAAACATTTGTGCCCCCTCAAAATTTTCGGTCACGCTACGCCTATGATCTCGATACATAGCTCCTTCACTTTTCTTTTAGATTATTATCTGGCACATTGTTATGTATGAGTGAAAAATAAATCACAATAAAATTCAAACGCTTTAAAAATACACGTAATATAATTATAATAAAACAGCAACGCAGTAAATTTAAAGGGAAATATTTTAATCACGTATACATTAAACTAAATAATTTTTGTAAACACTTTATTGTTTAATTAAGGATCAAGAAGCCTATATAAATCCTTAGTGATATATTAAATCAGTATGAAAATAAATCGTTAATATCTTTAAAAAATATACCCATGTGAAATAAAGTATGTTTTAAATGCATATTTTAAAGTACTTTATATAGATAATAATGAAAATTGATAAAGTACACATAATTGACTTTAAGAAATTTTATATGAAGAAAAAAGTAAAGTTTGTGAAATATTTTCACCGAAAGAAAGTCCAATAAACACATTCAGTAATATTTAAGAAATATTTTGTAATCCAGGTTTAAAATTAATATTATAAAGTATGTTTATTTTATGAAATAAATTCTATTGTTTAAATAAAGACAATTACTTTAATAAAGACTTATTTAAATTAAGGTACTTTAAAATTTTATTTTGAAACAGATATTCTTTAGTTGAACAAATTGATGATTGGATCGTTTGATAAAGCTTCTATAACATTAGCGAGAACAGTTCCTTTTAACTAAACATGTGAAATGTAATAGTAAAAATTTACGTTTCATTATGCAAATAAAGGAATACTACTAAAATTTAAGAGTTAATAAAATGTATATATATATATACAAGAAGAAAAATCAAGAAAAACTGGATGAATATGATAATTTTAAATGTTGTTATTCTTTTTTCTTAGACTTTCCATTTGGTAAAAATTATTTAAGCATATTTACTTAAAAGTGGTAAGTATTTTGACTATTCTTTTAATGTCACTTGCAATATTTTACAATAGTGTACAGTCAGTATATATATATATATATATAGTGTTGTATACTACATCAGTCTTATAAATGAGAATTCATAATATAGGTCAATCACGTTTGAAATAAAATTTTATTTATTTTTAAATAATTTATTTTATTTTTAAATAAATTATTAAATACATGGAATCTTCCGAGTTTTTCACACTGCAAAATTATGATTAATTATCGATACGTTTTTCATTAATTTTTATTTAACTGCAATATTTTTCATCAAAAACGTGAGTGCACAATGTCAAAAGCCTGTTCAAAAACCTTTCGTATGATACCCGATTTATGGTTGTGCGTTTAGTATGTGCATAGAAGAAGGGATGCTGACGTATATATCCCCTTTCAAAAATTACCCTGTTCCTAAAATACCACTGTGAATATCTCTCGATGAAATTTCATTGACAGATGCATGCAACAAAACTTGGACTTCTACTACAAAAACCTTTTCTTAGTAAATTGCAGTTTATTATAACTTTAGCATATCTTTCTAATAAAATGCAACTGAACACAACTTTATGGACTAAAAGGTGGTGACTAAATTAATAAACAAGGACAGAAAAGAAATCTTCATTCCGAAATACATTCAAACTTCTAAATACAATATTATATAGTTCCTTATAGTTCATCTAATAAGAAAAGATATTTAATTTAATCAGCATCTAATTTTGTTTTTCCCTTCTTTGAGAAAGATTTATAAGTAACATAATCAAATATTTTAACGAAGATAGTTAATTTTTTTCTTTTCGTCAGACCTTTCCGTCTTGCATATAGTTATGTTCGTCTTCCCAAATTGTACTCGATTCACATAAAATGAAGATTTATTTAAAATTATCTTATTAATATAAAAAATTCTGATACCTAAAGCGTAATATTTAGCTCAAATATTTACTGTAAACTTCTTTAATTTTATTTCGTAACATTAGAATTCTTTTAAAACAAATATAGAAAAATATCTGAGTTTTTTAAAACTTTTAAATGCGTTTTATACATTTTTTTAAATACAGAAAACTTTTGAAATTATATTCGAATAAAGTTAAATTGCTCAAAACGATATAATACAGTAGAATCCGGTTATCCGAACTACGATTACCCGAAAATCGGCACTGTACACACTCGAATTTGTATGATTTTATATTTTTAAATGAAAATATTTTTTAACGAACTAAAAGGTTGGAAAACCACTGCCTTCGACAGCATACACCAGTAGTGCTACGTACTCTCCAGTCTGTTTTGATATTATATTTTTAAACAAAAATCTTTCCAAACGAACCTAATGTTGGGTGGCCCATTGCCTTCTCAGGTTAACCTAACTTCTTGAAAAAATATTAATTAAACGAGTTACTTTCTTTATATAACATTTAATATACCTTATATATCTCTTAAAATACACTGGTGCCCAAAATGAAAGTTAATTATGAGTACTCAAAAGAAAATGATATAAACAGCAGGTGTAGCAAGTAGGTACTACGCTAACAACACTGCTAATGGATGGGACGTTTTCTTAACCAAACAAATTGTCACAAGTACCACAGTTACCATAGTGAATTGAAATGTGATATATTTCATTCTTCTCATTATTTTATCAGTGCAATGATCGAATCGAAATTTGATCTCTCCAAATATGATCCTCTCCGTGACTGGTACTTTGTGACCAGTCACTACACACCTTACAATAAAGTAATTTTGTGACTGTCATGTGATCGTCACTTGGAGACTATATTTTATAGTCATCATGATAGTTGTTTTGCGGCAAGTTCTCAATTAACAGCAAAATGAAATCATGTGGTAACTTGTTACAAAGCAGCGGTCATGCTTGATTCATAGTAGATTTTCTGAATGCCGCTCACCTGAGAGACCAAATGTGACTACATTGTGACGTTGTTTGGTGACTCAAAACAATACAACACACATGAATATCTTCCCAATTGAATCTCCAAATGACGATCACATGAAACAATATAAATATACACAAACAATGTGATCAACTATCTAAACGATGACTAAAATTCTTTAATGGATGTTAAAAAATACATTAAAATCATCTAGCACTTTCGGCTATGCACCTAGCCTTCCTCAGGATTCAATACCAAAACTGATGTCATTAACGTCACTTGCCTGGATCTCACTCGTAAATGGTATGCTTCAAAACTGAGAACATCAGGGAGAGTCCAAATGAGTCCGGAATATTTCGTGTTTTGGACTCTCACTGATGCTCTCAGTTTTGAAGCTTGCCATTTACGAGTGAGATCCACACAAGTGACGTTAATAACATTAGTTTAGATCCTGAATACTGAATAATATACTTATTTGTTGCTTAACTTTTAGACACCAGTGTATATATTTAAACTCATGTACCAAAAATATATTCGGAGAAACAGATTCATGTATATGCATGTCATATTCAGTATGTGCTTACAAAAATATAAAATAATATTTAAATATATACATTTATCTTTAATGTAGACAAATAGATCCACACATACATGAAAATACGAATTTACTATGGATAGCATAAACTTATTTTATCCATAAAAAATATTTGATACTATTTGATTTATTCTAGTACAATAGGGGCTTATGGATATAAAGCCTTTATATAAGGACAGAAAATCTATCAATTTCTCAACATCGCAGATTGTTTTGAGAATTAAAATCAGTGTCCCTTTGAAACACCTCTTTAGAAGAAACTCCTTTAAGGCAGTATGTCCAAAAATTCTTTTATGTCTCATAACAACGCACAAATGAAATCCAATTTTTTTTTGAGGAAAAAAAAGAAAATAGGAAAATGAAAAGTTGCTTATAAAATAAGATTTTAAATATTTACATTAACAATTGCAAATGTTGGGAATATTATGAACCTTAAAAGTGTGTCTACACTAAAAAGCGATTCTATTAATATTTTGAATAGTCATTCATTGTCTACACTTAAAAAAAAATTATCTAAAATAGCGAGAATCTGGGTCATCCGGAAAATTCTGCATTTTTTCAAAAAACGAAACGTGGTTTCGGGTAGTTATTTTGCTACTTCTGATAAGGAGTGACCTTGAATAACCCAGATATGTACTACATTCGGTCTTTTCTGATTGCGTTGCACAATTCTCGTTTGTGTTGTGGCGTAATTTTTGTTCCAATGGAGTGCTAAGAATGGCGATCTAAAAGGTTTATTTTCGCCATATTATGGTCTTTTATTTTAAGAAAGGTAAAAATGCTAGTCAGACTGCTAGTAAAATTTGTGCCGTATATGGCTAAAGTGTTGTTTCAGATGACACAGTTCGGAGGTGATTTGAGAAGTTTAAGCACGGAAATTTCAATCTCGAAGATGATGACCTCTCTGGAATACCTTCGTCTGTAAAGTAGGACCTATTAAAAAAGAAGCTATCAAATTATCATGCACTGTACTTTTGGAATATTTAGTGTGTGTGTGTGATAGTTTCTGAACTGTGTAAAGTGGATTTTCAGCGATAGCCTTTTTTAAGAGGTCCTCCTTTACAGATGATGGTCATCCAGAGGCCTCGAAGATGATGCCCGCATCATCTTCGAGGACAAAATTTCTGCGCTTAATCTTCTCAAACCACCTTAGAAGTGTCTCATTTGAAACACTTTGTTCATATACAGGACAGATTTTATGAGCAGTCTAAGTAGCATTTTTACCTTTAATGAAATAAAACAGCGCAATATGAACTATTTGGTTCTCAATTCTTAGCACTGCACTGAAAAAAAAAAACGTATGCCCAACATAAGCAATTATTATGTATTGCAAGCAGAAACGACAGAATGTACATATTTCAAGGTCACTCCTTTATTAGCAGTAGTAAAATAACTAGACGGATTTTCGCTTTGCTTTGAAAAACCGCAGAACTTTCCATATAACCCTATACTAGACTCATTTATCTTAAGTCTC
This sequence comes from Maratus michaelseni, assembly GCA_963931845.1. Classification (NCBI taxonomy): domain Eukaryota; kingdom Metazoa; phylum Arthropoda; class Arachnida; order Araneae; family Salticidae; genus Maratus; species Maratus michaelseni. The sequence goes on from OZ007593.1 coordinate 127,381,746, forward strand.
GTGTATGTTTACGGGGAACTGAAAACCAAGATTATCTTAAAAAACATAGAAATTATTCTGTAATTTTACCATATTTTCTATATATTTACGTAAAGATAACAAAGTCCTAAATGTACATGCATAAAAACAAAAACAGAGGCCGATTGTGATTTTTAGGTGCGTTCGTAATTATATAAATACGTAGCACCTATAGTCGTCGTCTGGTCTGTCCGTCTGTTAGCATATAACAGCGCAAAAACTACAAAACCGAATGATTTGAAATTTAATAAATATAATCGTTGCAGAATTTTGTCGAGTCGTTTCAAATTTTATGAAAATCGGATCAAAACTCAAAGAGATATTAATAAACGTTTTCTTCATTCTATCAAATCCTATCATACGTAAATAATTCAATGATATCCCATGATAGGTAATGATTTTAGGTTGCCATGGTGATTACGTCTTATTTAAGATGGAGTCATATTATTTCTGTATTACTAAATTTAAAAACCGAATTTGTGTATTAAAATTGTTTAATTATAGCAATCCTATAATCTACAGACAGTTTTTTGGAGAGATGTTTCGAGAGAAATAGATATTAAATGGAAAAAGTGTTTAGATTTGGATTTCAAGTTCTGACATATTTCCTATTGGAATTTTCAGTAAATGCCAACAAAAGATAAATTGTTGCCAACTTAAAATGTACTTATTTTATTACGGAAATTAATCATAGCATAATAACAGACGATAAAATTCATTTCCATGAAATAATAACGAGGATTTTTTTTACATTGTCTTTTATTGGATATTTGCGCATAGTATAATTTTAATGTAACATAATTGTAATTAATTGTTTGTAAAAGTATATTGAAACTTAATTCCATAAAATAAAATTAATATCTATACTATGAAAATCTGCACATAAAATAAATTTTATATTCAGGCATTTTTGCATAAGAATGCAACAGCTATTGCACCAAGATCTAAATATTTATAAAACTAGTTATAGTTCGAACGCAATTCATTTGTCACGTTTGACGCACAATTTCAAATTTGTTCGTTCATAACTGCGGGCAAATTATTATAGCTTATTGTATGCGAATGTCTCGTACATCATCTGCATTATAGCAGAAACGAGTCTTTTTTTACAAAATATGCCAGAAATTTACTATTACAAAATCTCACGATAAAGTGAAAACTGTTAAACTATAGCCGTAAATTAGAACAAATAGGATTACAGTTTCTGTTTTTGTCTGTTCAAAATTTCCAGTGCAAAGATTAATTTCTTCCACCAGCCTATGAAAGTATTAACTAATGTCGAGAATGTTGATATAAAGCTCTTAATATAGAACTAGTATATAAACTTGACGACTCTGTTTATGTTTTGTAATTTTACAGAATTTTTTAAAGTGTATTATAACAATTATTGTACATATGGCGTTAAAAATAATCGGAATAACAATTGAAATAGTCTTAATTCTGCTACAGAAATATTAATACTTTGAAGACCACTTTTCGTGAATATATTTAAATAATCTTTACCAGCAAAAATACTGACAATGACAAAAAAAACTTTTATTCATTAAACATTTCAAAACCTTTTATTCATTTTATTCATTGAAAAAAAAATGTCATAAAATTTTGCTTTATAAATATTTTTAAAAATTTTTACATCTTGGAAATATTTCTTTTAAATTTAGAAGGGATTTATATGTTTATTTTAGGATAGTTGCTTTCGTTAAATGTAGTAGAATTTTTTTCTTTTTTTTTTAAGTAGATCCAATACTTAGTTTTTAGAATATAAAATGTTAAAGATCAAAAATAATTTTTCAATCTCTTTTTAAAAGTGTAAATTTTTATTAAAATAATACAATTTATTTTTTATTTAATATATTAATGTATCAGTTTTAAACACTAGATTAACTTCATATTTTTAAATCGTCATATTTTCGTTACATTCTTTTCCGTGAAAATATTAGTTATTGTATGATATTTTTATTACATTCTTTTTCGTGGATTTTTTTTTTTCATGTAAAATTTCTCTAAATTCAACTATCAATACTTTATCAAAATTCTTTATCGTACGTTTTTATTTAGTTATTTATTTATCACAAGTGTTTTAAAATACTTCATTTTGCACAGATATTTTTTCAATATATATTTAGTGTATTATGATTTTTATAGATATTTTAATTCTTGATTAAAAAATAAAACCAGTATAAAAATTATATATCTCAACGTATACGTGATTAGAATATTTTCTGTTCGTTTATTGAGTTGTTTTTTTTTGCCTTAATTATATTAGTTTATATTCCATTAAAATTGAATCTGTGATTACAAAAACTACATAAGTCCATTTTTTTTTCGAAATGCATTTTTTGTTGTTGTTGAAAGTAGGCATGCATGTGCAGAGAAAAATTACATAGGTGCTTTTATCCGTTGCCATTGAAAATTTTCGTTTATTGCAGAAACAATTATAGTCAATGATAATACCAAGATATATTCCAATGACTACAACAGAACCAGAAGTAAAGGTCATAAAATACGATGTTGGATATGACTATGTGCCAAGTATTACAAATTTTGAATACCATCAATTTTTAATAGTAATCTGCACATTGTTTAATCACAGAATTCTGCTATTTAACAAGGCGATTATAATTAATCGGCTATAGTAGTATTTAAATTCCATAATATTTGGTACGTATGCACATAATGACAATCCTTAAAACCTTTAATTACTCGGGTTGGTGTATTTTGCGCAACATTGGATGCTTAGTGGACAAATATAAATATGCATGAAAAAATTTAAATATGTTCATGGGCAAATTTAAATATACATGTCACAAATTCATGTTGTTTGAAAATATTGTCATGAATGCCTAAGTTGCTTTTATTTTACAATATTGTGCAACATGGTGATTGAATTAGACTTAAAACCAAGAAATATCCTATTTTCCTAGAGAATTATATACACTGATGTCCAAAAATTAAGGGACAGTGACCGGACACTTTCGATTTCAGACGTTTTGTCAAATATCTATTGAAATTCTTGGCGAAATGCCCTTGAACTTTTGAATATATAAAGAACTTGTTTGACTTCATATTTTGCAGTGAAGATTTAGTCGCGAGGACAATTAGGGGAACAAAAATAAATTTAATAATAAAATGATATTTGCGTTCCCCCAAGAAACGGAGAATACTCAAAAAGGTCCGTTACTGTAGCAACTGACTATGTAGGTCCTGTTCAACGTTTGTGTGCATTTGTGTAAGAATAGCTCGCATATTTATGAAGGTGTTAACGTTTGTGTGAAAAATTAAAATGTTTCTCGTTTATAGCATGGAGAGTTTTCAACCGAATTTAACAGCGCTTTTCAAAAACTTGTCAAAGAACAGTAGAAATAGTATACTGTATATTTAAAAGATGAATATATTGAATATTTGATGAAATATGCGAATTTGTATGAAATAAGTTCTAACTGAGCATGCACGAAAGAATTTTTTTAATGATTTGGTAGTCAATTCTATAGAAAAACTTATATAAAAATTCTATTCCAATATCACGAAAATTCAGAAAGATAGTAGTGATATAGTGAGTTGTTTTCTAAAACTAGCTGGATGTTAATGGATTTTTCCCCAAATTGTCAATTAGCTTACTGTATCGCCGATATTTCTCTGAGTTTTCACGATATTTAATTGGTCTTTTTATACGAGTTGCTCTATAGAATTGACTACCAAATTATGACAAAAAAGTTTTGGTGTAGATCGCGCGTGTGCAGTTAAAATTTATTTTATACAAATACCCATATCTCAAATATTTAATACAGGGTGTCCCAAAAAGGAGTACCTATTTTTAAAAATGAATAAGAAACAAACGAATAGAGTTATTAAAAAAATTCTTGCAGGAAACGGATGTGTGAAGTCTGGAATTTTGTTTAGAACACGTTATTATGATAGTTCAAAATCTGACCGACAGATGGCGCTACAGCACATTTTGGTGGCTATATGAACAAACGGAGCATGCGTGAAGACCAGACAGAAGCAGACGTGGTCAGTGAAAGTTCATTCTAAGACTCCGGCATGTTATTGTGATGAATTGAGGACATATTGAAAATATTGTCATTTAATTTTCAACTATTGCTGATGAATGCAGTAGACGCAGCGCCATCTGTCGGTAATAATTTTAACTAACATAATAAAGTACTCTAAACAAAATTCTAGACTTCACACAACCGTTTCCTGCAAGAATTTATTCAAGAACGCTATTCGTTTGTTTCTTATTCATTTTTAAAAATAGGTACTCCTTTTTGGGACACCCTGTATATTAATATTTTAATCGAGGTATAATATTTATACTGTTCTTTGTCAAGTGTTTAGAAAGTGGTGTTAAATTCGATTTAAAACTCTGTATGCTATAAACAAAAAAAAAAAAAAACTTACGGAAACATTAACATCTTCAAGAATATGCGTGCTATTTTTACACAAATGCACACAAACGTTAAACAGGACCTACATAGACATTTGCTACAGTGACAGTCCGAAATTTTTTTTCTTATAAAATGAAAAACTAATAACTAACATACATATTTTAAGATTTAAGAAAAATACTGGGTACAGAAAGGTTCTTAAAGATCTAGAATTTGTGTTTAGCACTGCTTGGAACCCTGTCTTGGAATCTGTCTTAGAACCTTAAATCTTGGACTTATATAGTTTTTGAAATCTCTGATACAATTAAACTCCTTATAAAGATGCAGATGTTCAACAAACTAAAACTTTCCTTATTAAATTACCTAACTAACATTGAAGTACTTTTGAAATCTGTTCTATTGAAGTTAAGTTATAAGTTATGTCCCTTGTTTCATGATCGGGGTTCGGTTCATGCAATAAATATGACGACTGTTTTTTCACCAAATGAACAAATACAGTGACTAACCTAATAAAAATATGATTAATACATTTCTTTTGTATCATTTCTAGGGAATTTAATCCCATTGATTTTAAAAACAAGATAGTCCAAATATTTATTTAAAGTTATTTTTATTTTTTATTTTTATAAAAAAAAATTACTAATAATCGACAAACATATTTAAAGATTTTAAAAATATAGTGAGTGCAAAAAAGTTCTTAAATTACAGTGAACTTCCATTAGTGCGGAATTCCAAGGGTGGCTAGTTTTTGTCCGCACTAACCGAAGTTCGCATTAAACGATTTTGAAACGTCTAAAAAAATAGTCGAGTAAATTGAATTAAGTTTTTGACAGAAATTATACAGGTTACCAATTTAATGCTAAAGTAAATTACTGTTTTTTTTTAATTGAGTAATTTTATTTTAAAAGCAAGTTAGTTGCAAAAAACTTGAGATATGATAAAAACTTACTCAGACAATGCAGATTCATCTCATAATACAAATAAAGAACTAAAACTACATAAATGTTCTAAAAACATTTATATTCATTTTATAAAAACTTTACTGAAGGTCAATAAAACGATGGATTCCTTATATTCCACACCCTTGAAGTAAAATGGTTTGTTCCGGGCAAGCTAGAAGACGCGAAGAGACAACAAATCAACTTAACTATTAGTTTTTCACTGCTGATAACCGAGTACGTTCGGTTGAAAACGTTTTGATTTTAAAAGAACTTTAATGTGCTTTTAAATGTTTTTATGTATGTTTTTACGCACCTTCAAGCAATATGTTTACATTTATTTGTATCTTTATAAATTTTAATTTACTGAAGGTGTTTAAAAGATTATATTTTATATACAAAACTGTATTTTCATATAAAACCGAGCACTTTCGAGCAAACACTTGCTCATCATCAGGGTTACAAACTAACACAATTACACAAAGACAAAATCCAGTGAAGTACATCGTTTAACTGCTGGAGAATGGAACAAATCTAATACAGGTGGATATGATAATCACCTTTCATCCTTGATCATTTCAGAAGAATCCATACCATAATTTGGGAATATTGTAGGATAATGAATCATTGCATGTTTTATCTTTTTTACATAAAATTTCTATGGATCCATTCATTATTGATTCCTAATGGGTCGATGTATGTTTAATTATTTTAGCAACAAGTTAGTGACAGTTTGTTGATACAAAAGGCTGAGGAGAAATAAAATACGCAAAGAAATTGCCATACTTACATAATTTAACTTTAATTAAAGTAATGTCTCACTTTTCTTTGCGTTACTTGAACAAATGATCGTTTTTACCACATCATTTTCCAGTTTAGCGACCCACTCGAAAATTTGGTCTGTTATATGACATTTTGATTGGTCATATCGGCGGACAGACATTAATAATGTTTGAACCGCTAACGTTTTGATAGTAGAAAGCTTTCTCTCTCTTCATCATTGTTACTGACAATTCCTTAATATCTCATTAACGAAATTTGCATTAATGTTGATTTTGAAAAAATAGTATACAAAAGCAATTTTAATTTTGTTTGGCCAGTTTGGTAAAAATTTGATCGCAGTGTAATGTGGTGGTTTCTCAGACGGCTGAGAATCACCACAATCGCAACGGCCTATGTCGTCATTCACTTTGGTCTAATGGAAGTGATGCGCAGGTGGCGGTGCTCCCACCGGCCGCAGTGCTTACAGGAGGACTCTCCAGGTCGAGTGCGTTATAAGTCCCCCAGGACTTAGGTGCGGCGTTTAACGTGCCTTACGGGCGCCACTCGGCGTCTGGCGGCGCAGCTCAGTTTTACTCGATAAGTAGTACGCTTTAAGCGATGCCTTTAACGTAACTTGCAAATAGAAAATGATGTGGGAAACGAAATTGTCCTCATTAACCGGAGATACGTCTTATGCGGAGATGCATTAACGAGAGTTTATTGTATCTAGCATCTGTGCATAGCACAGTCTTTACTTATTCTTAAAAAATGTTAAATCGTAAGACATGTAGTTTTTGAAATCACTGATTCAATTATATTATGACTTAGTTTATTCTTATATTATTAAAAAATGTGACCGGAACCAATCTAAAGAGAAAGTGAAGAAGCTATTTCTTAAAAGAAATTTTTCATAACATAAAAACGTAACCATATTTATTTTGTAAAGTTCTAATGTAATTAATTTGTATTTATTTATTATTAATTAATATTTTTAAATAAAACATTTTCTTAAAATATACAAACAATTCTTTAAATATGAAAACTCTTCCTAAAAGTTGACGATGTATTTTTAATTTACAAAAATTAACACTTCGTATTTTTAACCTATGTAACTTTTGTATATATATATAGCGCTTCAACCAAACAGTCAGTTTAGTTAAAGTTTTTTTTTTTTTTAAGCGTACATATATTTTCTCGCTATTTACTTTTTTTAATGAATTATTTTTTGTTTAAAAAAAGCAAATCAATCAACATTTGCAGTGTGATTTTTTAACTTTTATTTTTAATCAAATGTTTGTCAAAAGCTAATATAACAATTATTGCATTATACCTTCTTAACTATAATTAAAAATTCTTATAACTTGGAAGTATGTATTCTTTTAATTGATCAATGAAACATAAAGTTATACAATTATACTTTATATGTTTATTTTAATAAAACTTTTTTTTATAAAACGCTTTTTTATAGAAATTTTATGAAATGATCTAATCCTTGGCTTCTCAAATGGATAACGTAAAAGACATCTGTATTAAAATAAATTTTTATAGTTTCTTAAATTGTCTTTATTTAAATAATATAGTTTATTTTTTTAATTAAAAAAATAATAGAATATCACTTTTAAAAAGTGGTTTAACTAAACAAATGAATAATATTTCATATTTTTAGAGGATTTCCTTTCAATAAACTACTTGACAAAAAATATTTTTTCTTCGCAAACGATTTTTCATTAAATTTAATTATGATTATTTTATAATTTTTCTTGTGATCGTGTATATTTTTATTTAATACAAGTACTTTCAAAATACTTCATTTGCACGAAGATATTATTTTATTAATTTAGCAACTTTTAAGATACTTATTTGGTGTATTACGAGCGTTTTGATAATGCATTTTTTAATTCTTAATTAAATAGTGTATTCATTATAAAAATATTTATTTCTTTTCATAATGAGTGTATAATATCATTATATGATGAATATGCAAGATCATAAATATTTTAATGACATATGTGATTAAAATATTTTTCCTTCATTTACTGAGTTGCTGTGTTTAAAGAAATTATATTAATTCAATTTCCAATATATTGAAATTTCCAACATAGTAGAAACGTTTTTATGAATTCGGTTTAATTGTCTGTCTGTCTGGCCGTCTGTCACCTCTACGTGCTCTAACTCTCGTAAATAGACTTGGATTGCCATGAAATTTTTTATAGGTTATTGAGATTTATCATAGAATATTCGGTATTAAAAATGTATTATAGTTTGCTTACAAGGATACACAAAAGATTTCTGTTACATTATGGTCTATGAGGGAAATCGTTTGCGGCGAATTTTATTGATATTTTGATATTTTAAATTTAATGAAATTGATATACGTAACTGAAATGGACTACAACATACTTTATCAGGAGTATAGAATAATTAGAACTTCTAGTTCGTTTACAGGGACACACAAAAGAATTCCATGATCTCCGGAGAAAAATCGCTTGCGGTGCATTTTAATGAAGTTATGATACTTCAAACTTAATTAAAACACTGAAGTGTACTATAGCATGTTTTGTATTGATTATGGAGTATAATGGAATTTCCATTATACATGTTTTTCTTAATAGTTAACCCTCTTTTCGCGTTCTTTAATATGCATTCAATTCAATTGTTTTAAAATTATATTTTAAATTTAATTTGTCAGTGCGTTCCATTTTCAGTATCTAAATCTATGTCTTTCTATTATTAAAGATAATCCTTTTTATTTAAATGATCCTCCTACACTTTATTTCTTGCAAATGAACTTTTGAAGTAAATAAAAAAAAGAAGAAAAATTTTCTTTTTCCAAATCTGCACCTCTACATTTCACATTTAAAATCTAACCGTTAAATGTTATCTCTGGAATTTTATAATTAGGCATATCTAAAATGATTCAGCTGCGTTCACTTTCTTTTTCTACTGCAAAAATATACAGTCGTGCAAAATGTTTCATGGGTGCGTCCTGCAAATATGTCTATAGTTATTTCATAAATTTTACATTGAGTATATGTATTGACTAAATGCTTTGAGATAATTTTCTGTTCCTATGAAGCCTTGCATTTTAACCCTATATCGCGCTGCCTTGGGGATGCAATTTTTCATATAAATCCTCTTTGCTTATTTTCCCAAAATCTACGCGTCTCTGCATCTCTCTGCATATTTATCGCCAAGCCTACAAAATGTACAAAGAGTTGGCGAAAACCGCAAGCCAAGGCATGTAACATCTGTCATTGATTTTGAAATAATGTTCCATCATTTCTGGATCTGTATCTCCATCTGAAATGCAATTCTAAAGGATTGCTTTACAGGGGTCGCTATACCAACGGCCGATGTATGTCTATTTTGCTGTACTTGCCATTAAACATATATATGCCACTTTTGGAGTTGTCCTTGTATAAGCCTCTTCTCTTATCTGAGTTTATTTGCGGTCACAAACATGCGTACTGTATGCCTCTATATAACCGAAGTTATCATTTCAGCTATAAAACTTAACTTAAACCTACTTACGGCCTATGACAAAAAACATTGTTATATGAAGTATAGGGCATTTATTGTTCCTTTACAGAGAGACACAAAATAATTCGGTTAGAGGACTGACTATGATCGATAATTGCGGGATGTGCATCTTCCACTGTGGTATGCATTTTTAAACTTATCTAATTGTTAGTGTATTACGCAGCGTGTATAAGTTCTATAGATCGCATACATGACTATACGAAAGCATTCACATGCATTATGGTATATGGACATCAATTGCTGAAAGTATAGACTTTTACTGAGTTATGCGAGTTTTTTTTAAGTTGCTTATTTCATTATTTAGCATTTCATTCTCTGTGAAAAATGTTAATACTATTCTGTTAATGTTGAAATTATGTTTATACTCTATGCCTGTTGTATTTTTTAGTCGTTGTTGTTTTTCACTTTAAAAATGTGCTTATGCTTTTAAAGTGGGAAACAACGCAGGAAAAACAGTGAAGAAGTTATTTCTCCAGATATTTTTTTATAATGTATCGACTTAAAGATGTTATTTTGAATAGTTCTAAAAAAATGATTTGTCCATTTGTATTGTTTGGATATTTTTAAATGGAATGTTTTATTAAAATACATGCTTATACAAAGATTGACTAATGTATGAAACGATTTACTAAATCTTGACTTTAAAAATAAGATTTTTAATTTATATAGCTTTTTTTTGTATAGATTTTCAACGAAGTGTTCGATTAACAATTAATTAAAAATGTTAGTTTCATTCGTAAAATTATAAAATTAAAATATTATTTGTGTAAAAACGAATTATTATTTGAAGACTCGATTGGAAAAAGTTTTTGTGTAGCTAAAAGTCAATTTCAAGAAAATCGAAGTGAAAACTTTTTGTTGTAACTTTTATGGATGAATTTTCTTGGTAACATATGTTTAACAATTTTGCAGCTGGTTATAAATTCTCTCAGAAAACCTTATTAACATTTAATTTAAACATTGATTTTTTAAACTATTTTCTAAATTATTAACTAAACAAATTTTAAATATTGAAATGTAATGCTTCAAAAAACATCAACTAGTATCTCAGTAATATCTCTTTACCAAATGATATATTACATAATAACACCTTCATCCAGAGAAAATTAGCATACTTTCAATTATTTAATGATAATTTTATAAGGTAGCTTGGAACTCCTTTGTTATAGCGGCCCCGAGGAGGAATCGATACGCGACCAAGATATATTGCCAAATTAGAGGGCATAAATGACATTATAACCATAATGGTGTATATGACATTTCATGAAGTATATATTCACACTGTCAAAAATTTGCAGCAAACTGTCCAGTCAGACCGTTTTTATAGAAAATGATTATATAACCGTAATTTAACCGTATTCTGACCATAATATTGGCAATAAAATGGTCAGAATAGACTTAAATTACGGTTATGTTAGCGTTTTCTATAAAAACTGTCAAATGACTGGACAGTTTGCTGTACATTTTTAACAGTGCCCGGTATTGTCATATATGCCACATTTATTACGTTATATGATGTGTATACGACGTATTTGACAATTAAAATGCAAATGTTATGTATATATTGACGTATATGGCGCATATAAGATCGTTTGGAATCTATCTATCTATATATTTCTCTCTCTATATATATCCGTATATATGATGCATATATAAGCTTGGGAATAACCATAGTAAAATAGTAACTGTAACCTTAGCATAATCGTGTTCCGAAGGGGGGGGGGGGAGGGTGGCGCCAAAAGCTTTACCAAAAGCTTTCGTTCTACTGATGATTTGAATTAAAGCAATCGTCCTTCGGTAAATAACCGTCGCATAACTCACAAGAATTAAAAAAATATAGTACTGTAACCATAATAGAAAAATATTGATTGCTTTATAGTAATACCGATGTAATCGATATTGATCAATACTCGGACAATTCGCTCAATAATCGCTCAATATTCAGCCCACAATCGTTTATGCATAGCAGACAGTAAAAGTAGCAGGAAATTAATAATAATTTTCTCAGTATTTTACATGATGTTAAAATATATTCAACAAATCTAAAAGGTCTCAAAATTTGGCATTGTAATTGCACTTTATTCATTGTTTACTTATAACAACAACAAAAAACGCTACGTCAAACATCCGCCCTATAGAATGATTCTTTAAGACAGTTTCGGCTCAAATAACTGTTGAATTGAGTAATTTAATTAGTACCTAATAAGTAATTTAATCACGCATAAAATATGGAGTAAACTTGTTTAAAAACAATGATTCTTACTATATACAACAAGGTCCTTTTCTCCATATAATGAGTAAGGAACACAACTATAGGTTCGAAAGAAATGAATTATTGTCTGTTTCCGTTTGACCAGCCATACTCAAACGCATGTGGCCCGGTGACCTTTTATGTGCGGCCTATGGTAAAGATACCATATATATTCCTTTCAAAAAATTAAAGCAATCTATATTTTATGTATTTTATCAAATATATTTTCCCCTTTCTGCATAATCGTAATTCATATACATTCCCGGCTGTTAAAAAGCGTACCCTTTTTATCTTTCTCTTTCAACGAAAGACTTTTAGTCAAAATCATGCATATTGTTTTTAAATTATCATTAACGTACTTATTCGGTCTCCCACATATCAAAAGAAATGAAATTATACAAGGCATAAAATGTTTTCCTTTTCATGGTCAGCTTTCATGTCTTGCATATTGTTCCAGATGTCTATAGCATTTAAACGGCGCCTTTGCTGCATTCCTCGAAAGCCCTATTCCCAAAACAATAATTAACGGTAAAATTCTTAATCTCTCTTTTTAGCCAAAGTGCAATCTTCGCCAAAAGATTTTTCCCTTCCAATGACGTCAATTATGAAGTTGATATGTATATAAGTAACGGTTACATTTCCCACGCAAAAAAATGCGATTCTCTTGGCTTGAAATGTATCTCGCTTGGTGTGTTTTTTCCTTGCGCCCACTTTCATATCGGATAGCAACACTTGCCCTCTGATCTTCATCTCCTAAACATCTTAAAATGTCTTGGCCCCTTTGGCCACCCTTTGGTTTTATAACGAAAAATCACCTTGATGTTCTTAAAACTCTTTGGATTACGTGAACTTGATCGGACCCGTTCAACAGCATTTCTGGATTATTCTTTGGATTATGTTTGTGTTCTTCACCCCTGACTTTAAATTTAAAATGTCACCTCACCAATATTCATCAGATTCATTTAAAAAAATCTGAAACTTTGATTGATCAAAATATTACTATTATGGAAGATTGTGAAGTGTGACATCTTTCTCCAATTAAAGAACATTAACTCTAGTGATGTGATTTTCGTCTTCCTTGCTTCACCATACAAAATATAAGGGAAAACTACACTCCAGTTTAGTACTTCAGTACCCAGGAAACGCACTCTGCGGATTGCCAAAACAACCAAGTGCCACTATACCTTCTTGTTTTAACAAATTGTTTCGCTCCGTAAAAGTAAATCCTTTAGGTCTTTTCAAAGGATTCGCCAACTTTGACATCTTCTCAATAATCACCCCCTGAACTTACTTCCCACGATAATTCTTCTATATGCATAAAGGACCAACGATAAATTCTTTCATATGCATTGGTGCCGGACTTTTGAACTGGATGTGATCGTTTCCGCACGACAATTTCTAAAGGGTGTGTCATTGGGGCCACGAAACGAAAAAAAAAAAATTCCTATTAATTTGCAACTTTTCTGACTATATTTTTTCATTCTGAGAATGCTTTGTTGGAGCCTGCCTGTGACTGTGGTTTTTACCTATCATCGAAAGTTGCTGACTTCAAACTTAACCATTTTTGTGTGAGATATGCGATGTGATTTTCATCGAAGTAAATTAATTTAATTATTCGTCGCAAATTATTCAGCGTCGGAGCACCATCGAATTATTTCATCTCTGTGTTTTAGGCTGCATCGTGTTCTCTGAAAAATGATATTCAAAAAGCCCTAATGCAATCTGTGATTTTCAACATGTGGTTTTTCTTCAATGAGTGAGGTTTTCATTCATAAAATCTGTGCCCGCATCTACATTGAATATCCTATTTTATCGTGAACTTCTACTATGTTCTTTTTATTTATTCTTTCCACAATCATCGAAAAACTTTTTCAAATTGCCGTGTAACTGTGAACTAAAAGAATACTGAATAATTCGATTCCCAATTACGCTGTGCTAGCTAGAATTATTATCTGGGAAGAACTTTGGTCTTCGACGCTTATTCATTCATCAAATGATTTCATGTGTTCCAAATACTACTTAACCACAATATATTTTTCATCGTAGTTTTTCTTATTGTTTCTGACTCAAAGAATAATACTAAAAGTGATTTAAGAATACGCGGTAATGAAAGATTAATATAAAAGATATCATTCTTTTATTTTTAAGGATTTTCAGTGTTTTTGTTAAGAATTTGCAGTGCTTTTTTTTATATTGATATTATTTGCAGAAAAGCGCATGGATATGTTCAGAGGTAAGAATTTTTCTTGTAAAAGGTTGATAAAAAAAAAAAAGAAATTGAACTTTTAATTATTTAATAAAAATCTTATACTGTAAATATTTTAAAAAGGTTTTAATAGATTATAATAAGTTTTATTAGGTACAGGTAAGATAAAAGTGATCTTTTACACTCATAGAGACTTTATTTTGCATTTTATATGACAATTTTATGACGGAAAAATATGTTTTTCTCATATGCTCTATTTTACTATCTTATATTTTTTTCAGTATTTAAAACCAATCTTTTTAATAGTTAAATTTTCTTGAAGTTTTCTATGATTAAATATTTAATGATTTTTTAAATAAATTATCAAGTGTGGGTTGTTTAAATTGTTGCTTTTTTTATTTTGCTTATTTTATGATATTTTACCTGTGTCTAAAAAAAAAATAATAATAATAATAATAAAACTTTTAAGGTGATATCACTATGGCTTATTCTAAAAATTGTGATTATGTTGTTGATGACTATTACGGAGACTCAGATTTAGTTGACCATTTCTTTAACCAAATTTTAACTTATCAGAAAATTAAGGAAATAACTAATGAACAAACAGTTGATTATCTTAAAACTAAACTGAAAGGTCCCGCCAAAAAATATTATCTTGAAGACCCTGTACTATATAACGCACAAGACTTTGAATTTATTCGCGATCGCATTCAAAAATTCTTTTCACAGAATTCTTCGGCTGCAACTTTAAACGATTTGAATTGTTTAACTATGTTACCACAGGAGACAGTAAAAAATTTTGCTCATAGACTTAATGTGCTTGTAGCAAAGGTATACCCCGAAATTTTTGACAAAGACGCATTAAATAAAATAAAATACGTTAGATTAATATCTTGTTTACCTTCGGACATTAAAATTAAATTGCAAGAAGAAGGCATCAACACATATGATAAAGCAATTGACAGGGGACAATCTCTACAAGAGATTTTCATAAATAACAATGTTTTGTCTGCTAGCAGTTCGGCGCATGTAGAATGCAATCAATTAGAAAGTAAAATTAAGGAATTAACGGAGAAAATTAATAACTTAAATTTTGCTCAAACATCAAGAAAATCGGAGTCTCCAAAACAATGTAAACATGTCAATAGACAAAATTTTCAGGCTCGTTATAAGTCAAAATTTCATAGAGCGCCACAAACTAGACAAAATAATTGGGCCAGAAATAATGATCGTTGCCAGCTATGCTTTCGTTTTGGGCATATAGCGCAGAAATGTTTCAGATGGCAAAGAGCGAACGCGCGTTATGATCAAAAATTTAGTAAATATAACAGTGATAGAAATGACAGGTTTCCACAAAACAAAAATTTAAACCCTTAGAGACGTATGCTAAGGCTGACCAGTGTATGTCTGCATGTGAAAATGAGTCAGCACACAGTGATAAATGTTTTTACATTGATAATTCTCTTCCAAAATTGTCGGCTGAGAGACTGGTTAATTCAACAGGTTCTCAAACTTCTCAGCATATTTCCATTGCAAATACAACAGCTGTACATACTGATTTTCCCCAAAATTCTATTGATTCTCACAGTGTCACTGATACAACACCGACCGGTAATTTCTTTCATGAAATTCTTTTGAATGTCAATAAGTACTCTCCCACACTTCCCCTTATAAAGGCCTCCATCGCAAAACAAGATACCTTTTTACTTGTGGATACCGGAAGTACCACTAGCCTCTTATCTGTACAGTTATTTGATAAACTTAAACATGTGCTTAAGTATAAACGTTTAGGGACCAATGTGACTTTAACTACAGTTAATTCTAAGATAGATTTTACAGCATGTATTCGAATTTCATTCAAAATTGAACAAAAACACTTTTCGCATTACTTCTACATTGTTGACATTCCTAAAGAGTATAAATTTGATGGTATTTTGGGATTAAATTTTCTTGAGAAATTTAACATCACATTAGATCTAGGTAACAAAATAATGCAACTTGATAATCTGAGAATTCCCTTTATCTACATAGATGATAACTCAGAATCAGCGGAATGTCATAACGTAAATGTACAAACTGATATCTCTCATAATGTTTGTCTAGTAAACAAACTGGTTATTTCTCCAAATGAGGTAAAATGTATTTCTGTACGCGCAAAACAAATTTCTCATGATACCCCATATTTATTTCAGAATGACATGCTTGTAAAAGATATTCTTGCTTTTGATTCGATTATTCAGACTGATAAATCAAACCCACATGAATTTAAAATTTATGTAAAAAATATGACAACTAAAAATGTTCATGTAAATAAAAGAGCAAATATTGGTTTCTTAACGCCAATTGACCAGATTGTGGAAGATGCCCAACAGCTAGAGGCTGTTAAAAGTAATTTCAAAGAAGAAACCAAACATTTTGTAAATTTCATTCAGGCTTCTACTGATATTTTGAATCAACGAAAACGTGATCTCTCACAAGATGACTTTAATTTACAACACTTACCGAATACTGAAGCTAAACTATTGAAAGAGTTATTATTGAATAATTCTGCTGTTTTCTCAAAATCTATGAAAACGTTAGGTCATACTGATAAATTTAAACCAAACATTAAATTTATTAACGATTTCCCAATTAAAACACTTCCTTTTCCAATTCCTCAAGCACTTCAAAAAGAAGCATTAACACAAATAAACCAATTAGTTGATGCAGGTATCATTGAACGCTCATGTTCGGAATGGTCTTGTCCAATCCTTCTTGTCAGAAAAAAACCTGATGGATCAGGTACACAAAAATTTCGTCTTGCCTTGGATTTACGGATGTTAAACACAGTTGTGCAATCTTCTTCATACCCTCTCCCTAAAATACAAAATATTATTTCCAACTTATCTAAATATAAATTTTTCACGTCCCTTGATTTCCAACAGGCCTACCATCAAATTGACCTTCCTTCAAAATATCAGGATAAGGTCACTTTCACGTCTATGTTCGGTTCATTTAAATATAAAAGACTCTGTTTTGGATCAAAAAATGCAAGTGCATATTTTCAAGCCCTTATGGATAGTTTATTGGATGAAATGCAGTTAGAAGGAATTTATGCCTATCAAGATGATTTAATTTTTGGCTCTAACTCATTTCAGGAAACGTACGATAAACTAACAAAAATTCTTGAAATCTTAGGAAAATACAACTTGACTTTGTCACCTTCTAAATGTTCTTTTCACAAGAATAACATTGATTATCTTGGTTTTCATATTCATAACCACACTATTTCTCCAATTCAAGCTAATATTCTAAAAATTAAGTCATTTCCTGTTCCAAAAACAAAAAAGCAGGTAAGAAGTTTTGTAGGACTAGCTACTTTTTATAAGAGTTTAATTCCAGAATTTTCTAAACTTATTCAGTCCCTCATAGACTTATCAAAACCATCCTCAACTTTTAAATGGACAGAGGTGCATCAAAATGTGTTTCATAATATTCAAAAAATCTTTTTTCAACCACCAATGGTACGTCTACCAGATTGGGACAAAGAATTTTACGTGAACACGGACGCTTCGGGTATCGCTATTTCTGGTGTATTATTACAAGAGCATAATAATCAGTTGCTTCCTGTCTCATACTTCTCAAAATCTCTCAAACCCTCCGAAAAGAAATATCCGGCTTTAAAGTTAGAACTTATGGCCATTGTAAAATCTGTAAATGCTTTCAATTACTATATCTATAATCGTCCTTTCATAATTTTATCGGACAGTAAACCTCTTGATAAATACAAAAAAACCACTAATCCGGCAGATATCACCACTCGCTGGCTCATGCAGCTATCAAAATTCACTTTTACTTTTAAACATATTCAAGGTGTTTCTAATGTTCTAGCAGATTATTTATCCCGATGCGAATTTACTGAAGAAAATATTGAAACTTTGAATTCTAATCCTAATCTCATTTCTGAAGATAAACAGGCATTACCTATTGTTGAAAATGATTTTGAGGAAAATAACAACAACAAAATTGTGAATTGCTTAGTCATTAATAGTAAAAATAAAAAAGATGCTTTGCTTGAAATTTCTAATGAAACTTTTGTCCAAGAACAATTAAAAGATTCACAATTAGCTCCAATATATGAAGAGATTTTAAAATCAGGTTCTTCAAAAAAAATTTACATCTTATTTCATTCATCCTGATTCTAAAGTTTTAATGTTAAAAAAAACTAATGTGGCGGATAATACTTTCGTGTATGTAATTATGGTTCCCAATTCTTTAAAACCTAAAGTTTTAACAATATCCCATCTATCTCATTTTGGTTTAGCTAAAACATATGAATTCCTTTCTTCACGGTATTGTTGGAAAGGTATGTACACCGATACTTTAAATTATGTATCTTCTTGTTTATTATGTCTTCAGGCTAAACATCATCGTATACCTAATGCACCACTTCAACCAACATATACCCCTAAACAACCAGGAAATACCATTTCAATTGATCTTGTTGGTCCTTTTAAAAACGGTCAAACTATTCTCACAGTTACGGATCATTTTTCTCGACATATTGAACTGTACCCTCTCTACAATACAACTGCACCTAAAATTGTAAAGTGTTTATTTGCCTATATGACAACTTTCGGGCGCCCTGCCTGCGTATTATCAGACCTTGGGCCCCAATTTCGTTCTTATGTGTATAATACTTTAAATAATACTCTAGGTATTAAAATAAATCACTCTTCTGTCTCACACCCAGCTAGCAATTCTATAAGCGAGAGGATAAACACATCTCTTAAATACTCAATCAATACTTTAATGAAAGAAGGACATTCCTTTGAAAATGCCATTGCTATTCATAAAAATCTCTATAATGGTTCTAAACATTCTTCTACTTCTTTCTCTCCGAATCTTTTACATTTTGGACGCGAATTATCTCTAATATTTGATACATATGATTTAAATGCTAATCAACCCTTTCTAGACCAAAATGTAGACTTTTACAATCTCCTTCATGATTTAAATGGTATTTACAACAAAGCTTATGACAACATAAAAGCATCTCAAATTAAGAGAAACGAATATCATCAAAGAAAGGCAAAACTCAGGCCAATTGCTGAGAAAGACATTGTATACCTAAAATCATCAGATAAATTTAAGTCAAAGTATACAGGACCTTATGTAGTTGTAAAGAAACACTCACCTGTTTCTTTTTCAATTCAACAACTGAATTCTCATATTAACAATTCAATTTTCAGAGTTCATATAGACAGACTTTTACTTGCACCTCCTAGAAATAACCATTTATTTGACTTAAATTATCATAATGTTCATAACAATACTCCTAGTAATAACAATATTGAACAAAGTGCTCATTCCTATAATTTACGTCCTCGAAAGGTGATAAAATATTAATATGAATATAAAATTTTCTGTTGCCAGATTCATAAATGCTCCTTATCCATGGTAACAGGTGTATTTATGCATGCATGTTATGTAGTATTGTATTATTTGTTTTTATTGTGATATGGCTGGTCCATTGTTTATGTGTTATGTAGCAGTACTGCAGAACTTGTTTATTTGGCAAAAGATTTTTTTTCCACCCATATTCTTGTTTAGCAAGTTCGTATAATTTAAAATCCTGTTAAAAAAAAAATAAAATAAAAATAAAAATAAATAAATAAATGGATAAATAAATAAATAAATAAAATATATAGATAATATAAATTAAGAATAATAGGTATTGTTATAAATTTAAACATTTGATAATTCTATTAACACTCTCTGCATTTGTAAGTATACTTAGCATTAAAAAAAAAAAAAAATCAAATTAATTATCTCATTTGAATTTAATACTCATTTTCCTTTTAATTTAATCTTTGAATTTTTAAATAACTTAAAATAAATGAATTGTTATTTTGAGAATTTAATTTTCGAAACAATATATATTTATCCCGAATGTGACTTTATGCTCTCTTCACTCTAGAACGTGTCTATGGAAGGATTTTTAGGTTTTTGAACAAAAAAAACTTTGATTTATTTTGCATTTTTTTTAGTTTTTATTCGCCCTTGCGGAATAAGCCCCGTTCAAAATTATTACCCATGTGGGGGTCTTTATTCCATTGTGTATGAGAGCAAAACTTTGTTAAAATTGGTATACCCAATTTTACTATTTTTCAAACCCGTAGATGAACCCGAGTCGCTCCAATCATAGGCGGAGTTTCCAAATATGTGCGGAGCAAGGGGGGTTTACCAAAAATAAACCCCTCTCCCTAAATACGCCCTGTCCCGAATATGACCAATGTCCTAAACTGCGGTCTCTTCCTTGTTATTACAACAAGTTTAAGGGGAGATATTTTTATCGATGCCCATGTCTTGCATCATTATTATCTCTCCTGTGTCTTTACACGAAAACTTTTTACGTTTAATATTTTATATATGTATCTTTATAATCTTTATAATCTCTATATTATCATTGTATAATTGTAATTGTATTTCTTTATTTTGAAATTTTTGTATTTACATTTCATTTAAGATTTTTAATAATATAGTGCAAACTTGTGAACTTTTTAAGCAAATACAAAAAATTTTGTGCACTAAAGACTCATTTATCATGCTCATGTTTGTTGATAAATAAAATCACGTGAGAAAACCTTCAAAGAAAAATGCAGCTGTAATTTTTCATTCTTGAACTCTTTTTAAAGACTGTGTTAAAAAAAAAAAATGAACAATTAAGAGTTTATTTATATAGGTGCACCATCATATTGTAAAATGAATAAACTTGCAAGAAAACAAACAAAAAAAAATATGTTTGCAGCTAACATTAGTTCTAATATGGATAAAAGACTTTTCAAAGACTTTAAAAATATATTTTGCTGCAATTTGAAAAATGTATGGCCATTTATCATACTAATATGAAGATATTATTGTAGTACTACATATTATTATTTACATTATTGTATGCATACTTATTTTATTTTTATTATTATTTTTCTGCTTTGATATTTTGTATTATATTTACAGGGTGACATTCTAAATTTTTCAAAATCTTGTGAAGGGGTGATATATATATATGGTAAAGATACCATATATATTCCTTTCAAAAAATTAAAGCAATCTATATTTTATGTATTTTATCAAATATATTTTCCCCTTTCTGCATAATCGTAATTCATATACATTCCCGGCTGTTAAAAAGCGCACCCTTTTTATCTTTCTCTTTCAACGAAAGACTTTTAGTCAAAATCATGCATATTGTTTTTAAATTATCATTAACGTACTTATTCGGTCTCCCACATATCAAAAGAAATGAAATTATACAAGGCATAAAATGTTTTCCTTTTCATGGTCAGCTTTCATGTCTTGCATATTGTTCCAGATGTCTATAGCATTTAAACGGCGCCTTTGCTGCATTCCTCGAAAGCCCTATTCCCAAAACAATAATTAACGGTAAAATTCTTAATCTCTCTTTTTAGCCAAAGTGCAATCTTCGCCAAAAGATTTTTCCCTTCCAATGACGTCAATTATGAAGTTGATATGTATATAAGTAACGGTTACATTTCCCACGCAAAAAAATGCGATTCTCTTGGCTTGAAATGTATCTCGCTTGGCGTGTTTTTTCCTTGCGCCCACTTTCATATCGGATAGCAACACTTGCCCTCTGATCTTCATCTCCTAAACATCTTAAAATGTCTTGGCCCCTTTGGCCACCCTTTGGTTTTATAACGAAAAATCACCTTGATGTTCTTAAAACTCTTTGGATTACGTGAACTTGATCGGACCCGTTCAACAGCATTTCTGGATTATTCTTTGGATTATGTTTGTGTTCTTCACCCCTGACTTTAAATTTAAAATGTCACCTCACCAATATTCATCAGATTCATTTTAAAAAATCTGAAACTTTGATTGATCAAAATATTACTATTATGGAAGATTGTGAAGTGTGACATCTTTCTCCAATTAAAGAACACTAACTCTAGTGATGTGATTTTCGTCTTCCTTGCTTCACCATACAAAATATAAGGGAAAACTACACTCCAGTTTAGTACTTCAGTACCCAGGAAACACACTCTGCGGATTGCCAAAACAACCAAGTGCCACTATACCTTCTTGTTTTAACAAATTGTTTCGCTCCGTAAAAGTAAATCCTTTAGGTCTTTTCAAAGGATTCGCCAACTTTGACATCTTCTCAATAATCACCCCCTGAACTTACTTCCCACGATAACTCTTCTATATGCATAAATGAACACGATAATTTCTTTCATACGGCCCGAGACACATAATCATTAATCCATATTTAAAAAATCAATTGAGATATGCATAAAAAGTATTTAAAACTTTCAGTGTTTTTTTTTTTTAATTAAGACAAAACGTGTTCTGTTATTTATCATTCATTCAAAATTATGTTAAAGTATCTTAAATGCCGTTTTTCAAAAGTTCTTTTTGCATATAGTCCTATTGGTGCTACAGAGTGTATACATTTCTTAATCTTCAGCACTAATCAAACCTTATTCCAAACTAATTAAATTTGCACTATATATTTTTACAGTTAACAAAAAAACATTTTTTGAAATAGTTCAAGAAATCTGAATAAGGTCGAAATTTTGCTTCAAATATGCAAACACTTCGTTTCTTCTGTATTCAACAACATACCTTTTATATATAGTATAATGAACAAAGACAACACTAATGCTAAACAAATATAAGCAAAAACGCAACAAAAATAGATTCAAAACAAAGAAACTTCTCGTACCTATTGAAATGTCACACAAATAGAAGCATAAACGATACCGTGTAATTAACGAGTTTATTGATTAAACTCACGAGCTTATTGCTGTAGCTATAATCAGGACACCGGCTTGGCTCTTTGAAGTGTACTATATATTCCTAATGGTGTTATTAAATTCTGATACTGAATCTGTCAATTAGCTTGTATAAAATGTGGAATAAACATGTATGTAAACAAAAGCTTTTATACATTTAAAAATATTATGATTAAAAATTAAATCCGGTAAATCACATTTAGACGAACTAATAAATGTAAGTAGACAATAAAAATTAAATGTACAGGAACTCATAACAGTGAAGTATTACACGATTTGAGTCATATATATTATTATCGCTGTAGTTGCTCAAGACAACGGCTTGTCTCTATAAAGTATGTCATATATTCGTAGCGGTGTTATTAAATTCCGATTCTGCATCTAATACGTCACTTAATCTTATATAAAATGTGCGATAAACATGTAAACAATCAGTGATTTTCATATGTTTTAAAGGTATTAAGATTAAAAATTAAAATCCAATAAATTTCACATTCATTAGTGTGAAAATA
Source organism: Maratus michaelseni (assembly GCA_963931845.1). NCBI lineage: Eukaryota > Metazoa > Arthropoda > Arachnida > Araneae > Salticidae > Maratus > Maratus michaelseni. The sequence continues at coordinate 127,405,156 of OZ007593.1, forward strand.
TTATAACTCTGAATGTAATTGCATTTTAAACGCCCAATAAAATGCATTTATTTTCTGCATGATTAAAAATAAATCCGGTAAGTCTTGTATTCATTAATATAACAAAATTGCAGTCAATACTTTAAATATAATTTAAATACTTAATAAAATGCGATTACTTTTTAAATATGTTTATTTACCGACTTCAACAGAGGTTATTTAATTTGTTATCTATTGGCGTATTTATTGGCGTATATTTGGTTATATATTGTGATATATATATATATATATATATATATATATCCCAACATACAACTTTGTTTACTTTAAATAGAAAAATTATAAACAATAAACTAAAAATAACATTATTACTTTCCTTGTCCACCTAATTAGTTTTTTTTAATTACTCATCACTGCTCAGCATGATGATATCATTGGAGGGTAATTAAGATCGTAAAAAGTGTCTATGTTGCACTAGGTGCTCAGGATATCGCTATTCAATAACATTATTAGTTTTTTTCCTCATTTCTGTAAAATTTTAAATTTGTAACATAGACTTTCTTCAGTTTATGAACAACATGTATAAAATATAATAAACAAAAGTATAAAGTACTAAGTAAGTATAACCAAAACAGCAAAAGAAAATAGATTAAATACACAGGTACTTATCGAACTGAGTAAAGTATTACACAACTTAAAGCATAAACGATGCCATAATAAGCGAGCTTATTGATTATTATCGCTCTAATTAATCAGGATAATGTATTGGTTCTTTAACGCGAGTCAAATAACCTTAATGATATTATTAAATTATGGTTTAATCCACTTATTCAATTAATGTTGTAGAATATTTGGAACAAATATTTATCGAACTAATGTCATATATATATAAATATATAAAAATTCCTTATTTTTCGTAACATTTCTAAAAACAGTAAAACTTTACAAATCTAGTAGTCTAATTACTGTAGTAGATGTGGAACAAACGTGTATATACAAACATATATAGCTTATTCGGGTTCATTTTTTTAAATGATTTCCCCTAATGGCTAACTTTTACCTGACCTTCAACTTTTGAGTAATTTTATGCATCTATCGATTAAAAAATGTGTAATTTTATACCGTTAAATATTAATAAATTGTAGTATAAGCATACACCAATGTTTCGGAGATAAATACAACATGCATTTGCAAGTTATTATCTTTCTTAATTTTTTGATGCCCTAATTTATATTGTGCTTTTTCCTTGCCTCCCGGCATGTGCGATATACGGAAGCTACGGTGTAATATATATATATATATATATATATTAAGTCAAACTTTCCCATATCTTGTTCTAGTGCCAAAGTTTCATAAAAAAACAGTGAAATTTAGAATTGTAACTTGTGGGTATGGTTCATACCTAGAGTCTGCTAATAAGAAATTGTTGGGAGTTTTGAGAGGTGTGTTTGATAGAGTGTTGAGTACGGAGTCCACATTTATTATAAAAAACAGTTACATTTTATTAGACAAATTGAAAAGATATCAAAATATAAAGAGTTTCTTTGCATATGATTTTGCAGACCTATATAGTACAATTAATCTACTGGACTTAAAGGAAAAGGTTATAGATTTTTATAATAAAAACAGCAATATAGATAGCGATAAAGATTGGTTTATTAACTTGTTTCAATTGGTAGTGCAAGAGAATTACTTGTATGAGGGGAGTAGAGTATTTAAACAGATCCGTGGAATCCCAATGGGGGGGAGTTGCAGTTCAATTTTAGCTGACATCTACTTACATATATATGAGAATAACAATAATTTAAATAGAGACATATTGAGTTATAGGTACATTGATGATGTTATAATAGTTGGATTAAATAACGAAAATGTAAACCTAGATTTTAAATATTATCCAAATACTTTAAAACTAGAACTCTCCTCCCGGAATATTAAAAACATCAATTATCTGGATGTGAATTTAGTGTTGGAGAATGACAATTTAATAACAAGGGTTTACGACAAGAGAAATGATTTCGATTTTAAAACTTTAAAAATCTTAAATTTTGAATCGAACGTGCATATTTCAGTATTTAGAAATGTATTTACAAACGGTTTAGTTCGTATTGAAAGGTTATGATCAAGATTTGGCGATGCGGTTGGCGAGTTCATGGAGTGGATTGACATGGCATTGATGCAAGGTTACCCTGTGAACTTCGTAAGGAGAAACACGATCAATTTTATAGGTAGAAGTAAATATAGAAATGAAATGAATTCATTTTTGAATGCTAAGGGTGGTCTTGATCAGTTGTTGGATGGGTTCAGATAGAGTTGGTTGCTGCTGTGTATAGCTTGGTATGTTAGTTGATAGTTTGAATTATTTTGGTCTCGGCGGGAGAAGGGGGACGTTGTTAACGTAAAAGCCGGTTTTAACCCTGCAGCGCATGTTGTTAGCCATGCCCTCCTGCCTTCAGGTTTAATTTTCCTGGTATTGATTTTTCGTTAGTATTTTGAGTTTCGTTGTTTTTGTTTTATAGTTTTAATTGGTTATAGTTTAGAGTTCAGTTGATATATTGTTATTTGTTTTTGGCTATATAGAGTGGTTAATGTAAATGTATAATTGTGTTTTAGTAATATATATATATATATATATGTCTTGCACATTATTTTATGACCTAATTTCTATTTAAGTTGAATAATTATCTAATTTCTATTTAAGTTGTATATTTATTTATTTATTTTGTTATTTGAACCTAATGTAGGTTATTAATTTACATGTTTGATACATATATGTTATTAGGGGCTTAATATTGTCGATTTTAGGCATAACGCTGACAATATGTGAGGAAATAACATATTTTTACTATGAATATTCTTATAAACTCCTTCTGAAGATTCTATAAGATATTCATAGATTTCTAATTTTTGCTTTTTCATCCTATTAAGTATAATTCCTTCAGTGTCCATTCCATTGCTTTTTATAATGTCTTATCCTTCGTTTTTCACATGTGTTTTCATTTTTAAATATATATATATATATTACATTTATAATACGATAATATTTACAAATAGGATATAATTGGGTTTATTTTTTAAATTAAAATTAGAACCCAATGAATATCATACTTATCATATTTATATCATGTGTGATATAACAAAATAAAGTTTTTCTTTTCAAACACAATCAATTTTAGTTAAAAATCACAGTTACAATATTTCAGTTTATTACATGTGAAATTTGAAAGTACAGGGAAGAGAAACTATGAAAGATAAAGAAATAATTTTATGGACGGTTATAGTGATGTTTGAAAAGAATTCAAAAGATCTGAATAATGTCGATATATTGCATCATATAACCAAACATGTTGAGATTTTTTTTTTCTTAGAGCATAGAGAAACATGATATTAAAACACACACAAAATCCAAGCTAAATGAACTACAATCATACAGGCGACAAAAACAAAATAAATACAAGGGATCTTGCAGCAGTTAGTAAATAAACCATAAACGATGCCTGTAACAGGCGAGCTTATTGATTATCATCATAATTAATCAGGAGAATAATCTTGACTCTTTAACGCGAGCCAAATAACCCTAATGATGTTATTAAATTCTTGTTAGTATATTCATTAGCAATTTAAATAATATATTGGATATGTTCTGTCGAGCTCAAAACTAGTTTATCTTATTAAATATAATCTAGTTCAGTTAAAAATCATAAATACAATATGCTAGTTTATTACACGTGAAATTTTACGGTACGGAGAAATGAAACCGAAAGATAAAAATATAACTTCATGGTCAGATTTGTGATGTTTAAAAAGCATTCAAAAGATCTGAACAATGTCGATATGTTGCGTCAAATAACTAAAAATGTTGAGCTTTTTATTTTTTTTCTTAGATAATAGAGAAATATGATACGAAAACATACACATACATGCACTAAGTAAACTAGAATCATATAGGCGACAAAAACAAAATAAGTATCAAGGACTAACGGGCGAGCTTATTGATTATCGACATAATTAATCAGGATAATAGTCTGGACTCTTTAACGCGATCCAAATAACCCTAATGATGTTATTAACCCGTCAGCACACGTGCCCCTTTCCATTACGTTACTACACGTGCGGGATAAATTTTACCCCAATGGGTTTTCTTGTGTCAATTTCCCCCGGTTTGATTATAAACAAAAATTTATATTTTGAAATAAACTGTAAATCAATAAAGAACATAATTTAACTTAAAATAAGAGGTTCTTTTATCTTTAAAGCAAAAAAAAAAAAAAAAAAATCTAGCACTAAGATTTTTTTTCTGCATATCATTACATACAAAGCTTTTACAATCCAAATTCAGCCATAAAAATACAAAAAAAATATAAAACTGATGTTTTCTTAGAGCATAGTTCGCTTAGAGCATAGCGAAACTGTATGTGCAAGAGTTGTTAACGTTTAAAAGAAATATTATATTATTATTTGAACACCATATTTTTTACATTTGCATTAACATTTTTCTATCATTATGGGTTACGTTATAACACGCGTGGGGTAAATTTCCTCCCACGTGACATTTTTATAACAAAAGAATGGAAAATCTCACTACCGGAGGTAATTTTTTTTTAGCCACATCTTGATATCTTTCAGCTTGAAAGGTACTATAAAGCTCAGAATGATCACGAACGATTTTCGCACATTTTTAAGTAATAGTTGTGGGCTGGGGTAGATTTTATCCCAGCGTGTGTGCTGACGGGTTAAATTCTTATTAGTATATTCATTAACAATTTAAATATATATTGGATATGTTCAATCGAGCTCAAGCTCAAAACTAGTTTCTCTTATCAAATATAATCTAGTTCAGTTAAAAATCATAAATACAATATGCTAGTTTATTACATGTGAAATTTTACAGTACGGAGAAATGAAACCGAAAGATAAAAATATAATTTTATAGTCAGATTTGTGATGTTTAAAAGGAATTCAAAAGATCTGAATAATGTTGCGTCATATAACCAAACATGCTGAGCTTTTTATTTATTTTTCTTAGAGAATAGAGAAATATGATATTAACACACACTAAGTAAATTAGAATCATATAGGCGATAAAAACAAAATAAGTATAAAGGATTTTGCAACTCTTAGTAAATAAACCATAAACGATGTCGGTAACGGGGGAGCTTATTGATTATCGGCGTAATTAATCAGGATAATAAGCCTTGACTCTTTAACGCCACACACATAACCATAATGATGTTATTAAATTCTTATTAGTATTTTCAGAAAGTATTTTTCAGCATAATTTCGACGGTGTTCTAAAGACTAATTATGCTTCAGTACTTCAATACTCTGATCCTACATATTATGAAAACATCCAGTGTAGGGCGAAAGTCATTTACTAAAATTGTACTAATTTTAATTATTTTGTTTTTGCTTATTTTTAAATTAGCTACTGGCAAAGTGTTGAAAATAACTGCAAACTTTCTGTAATAGTTTTCTGTTTCAGATTTACTCTCAGAGAAAGATAAAAATGAGATTGAAATGTTTTAAAACAAAATTGTATTTGAAACAGAACAAAGGTTATGGTAGAACGAATCACAATTATGCCTCCATACGAGATAAAAAATGTTCAATTTTACACTCTTTTATTTAACTTAACTTATTTCATGTATGTAAAGATAGACTTTTATAATCGATTTTTCACCCATTTTCTGATGCACTAGAATAATAAAAAATATGTACACAAGTAGGTTTCCGATGATATTATAGCATTTTAACATTTCTAGAACTTAACTGTAAATTATTTAAAAAAAGTAACGCATTTTTTCTTTAGCTGGGTAAAGAAGATAAATCGTCAAATATTCTTTATGGTTACAACTATACAACAGCTGGGCTTAATTATGCACCAATATATCGCTAAAATATACCAACTGGCTATAAAACTGCTAAAATGAAATATTTTAAACACTAAAAAGTAGAAAATAAAATATGAATGAATAGTGCAATAATTTTAATATTTTTAAGAATACACCTTTATCAATTAAAACTTTAATATTAATTAAATTATGATTATACGTTGAGAAAACAATTTAGAAATCCAGAATAGGTAATTTAAATAATGCTTGTTTTTTCTATCATGATGCCATATTTTAAAAAAGAAACCGGGAAAATTTTATACATTTTATAAATTCAATAATTCGCACTTTTCTACCAACCGTAAATCAAAATTGTGAATTTTCTGTAATCTGAGTCCACGTCAAATTCATGTATTGTAACGGAATTATTTTGGAACAACATGAATGGCAGTCGTGAAATTGGGAGTGATTTTTTAAGATAAACAGTGAATGTTTTTCTTAAAAACAATTTTTACTTTTATTTTTATTAAAGCATTTATTCAAAATGCTTATTTTGTAGCTTGCACCTCGATTCGTGGAAAGCACTAAACATACTTTTATGAAATTTTAACGTCTTAGGTATTAAATGACTGTGTATGAAATAATCCAAAATTTTGACCCTTTACTTAATAGCATTAAACTATAGCTGGGCTATAACTATAGCTATAGCTTATGTTTTAAATATGCTTCCCAATTTTACAACTTTTATGAAATATTTATTTTTTATTATTGAAAAAAATATGTTCCGTTGCGATAACAAGTCACTTTAATTAGATAATATAATAGTCTAAATATTGTAGAAAACAAATCTCATACAATCCGTTAGTGACTGACCGATTCTGGGCGCAGTGTATCAACTTTTGCCAAAATAATATATTCATCTATTTATGACTTAAAACTAATAAAATTTAAAGATATTTAATTTCTTAAAAAGCGAAATGCAAAACAGTATAGGGCTATTTAAATGTCTCACTAAAGTTTTGTGCTGGCTGGTTCATCATTTTTAAAATAACAAGTTTTAAAACTTTCGCTAATGCTTGACATTTCAAAGGTTCCTGAACACTTAAAGCACAATAGTAACGAAAATTCCGTGCATTAAACACTGCTTATACTACATTGCTCATTTCGCATACTTTATACTCCTTGGATCTTTTATTCTGCCTCTTTTGTTTTTGTCAACACATATTTTGCAATCACAAAACTGACTTCTTACTATTGTCTTTGAGTTAAAATATGTTAGTCTGAAAAGCTGGCATTAAAATTTGGTTTATGCGCTTTCCTTAATTAAAAAAAATTAAAACCATTTAATGTTAAATACGCTTTTTATATTTTTTAAATTAACCTTATTTATGTTTTCATTTTTTAATTTTAATATATAAATAGTCACAGAAAAACTGCTGGATTGAAATCCAGTTGCTTCCAGAGGTTTCCCCGAATGAGCTGGAAATTACAACAAGAAAGAAAAGTCATGTACCACGCACATATTATGAAACACTTCCCAACAATAACGGAATATTATTAAGAAATTTGATTTTTCATCCAATAAAATGAGGTATCTAAATAAACAATGTAAATAAAATGCACCGCAAATGATTATTTCCAATACATCATAATGTAAAGGAATTCTTTGGTATGTTCTTTTAAACAAACTGTAAATGCTACACACTTCATTGTCAATATTGAACATTCTATAGTGAACCTCATTAACATATAATAATTACAAGTCAACCGAGTCTATTTACGCGAGTTAGAGCACTACTTCCGCAAAACAAATTCACATTGCTTAACGAATACTCAAATGAAATATCAGGTCATTCTGACCAGTGGTTACCAGTTTTTACAGCCTTTTGAAAGTGCAACTTTAATTATAATCACCCTGTAATTTAGATTCTTTAAACACATTATGGCGTCTAAAAATGCGCTACCATACCAATTACAGTGAAGATCAGGAGTTGGAGGTTCCTCTATGGCAGCCATACTCAACCTGCGGCCCGGAGACCTTTCATGTGCGGCCCGAGATATATCATCAATAGCCTCTATTTATTACATTTACTGAGATGTGTACAAAGGTTTTTAAGACTTCACTGTTCTTTTATATATTTTCATGGGAAGACAAAATCTATCCTGATATTTAAATTAAAATTATCTTAAATACCGTTTCCTTAGTCAAAAATTCTTTTTATACGTAGTTCTATTTGTACTATAGTGGTGTATACATTTCTTAATCTTCAACACTAAACCAATATTATTCCAATTTATTACATTCGCCCTTACATTTCTACACTTAAAAAAAAGTTTTTTTATTGAGAAAAGATTGATTTATTAAAACAAATCACCTGATTTTTTTTCTTTAAAGCTTCGAAATGCTACATTGTTAGATTATTACGTTTAACTAATAATGTTTATTAGAGTTGAATGTTTACCGCGGAAAAAATTGGCAACGAAACGTTTTATACCACTACTTCTACATCATTTGCAACTGAAATCTACTACAAAGTTTATTGTTTGGAAATAGTGGTGTTAAAAATTTTTGGTAATGTTTCTTTTGCGACAAACGTCCAATCCTACTGATTATATTAACTTTACTATATAGGTTTGTTATGCTACTTTCTTTTAGTCTTACTATTTAGATTACACTTTTTTTACATTATAATATAATTGTGTTGTGGCCCGCCGAACGTTCGAAATATATGTTTGCGGCCCGCGAGAAAAAAAGGTTGAGTATGGCTGCTCTATGGTATAAATCTGGTGGCGGCAATGCAGTGTGCATTCTTTGCGATGGAGTCTTTTCAGAATATGCTAAAAGGAAAGTTTGTATGCAGTGCTACAAGTATGGAGCTTGAGTATATTCCGAATGTGCTAGAATGGAAAAATAGGTATACATCTGCGACTTCTGGAAGTAAAAAATGAAGAAATTGCTCCGTTATTTACATAAAGTTTCAAAACAGTAGTTTAATAGGTTTTCGAACAAAATTTGATGTTTTTCGATTTATTACAAGACAAGCTATTAAGTAACCTGTATCCGAAAACCCCTTGAAAAACAGTCTTTTTTTTATATAAAATGTTTTTGGAAAATTAAGACTGATTTTTAGCGTTTTGAACCCTTATTTGAACCGAACGTTCGAAACAGACAGACAAACAAAACAGACAAATCGAATTCATAAACGCTTTTCGACTATAAGAAACAGAGTGAGACAGAAGTCAAACGTACAAAAATAAACAACTAAAAATGAATAAGTTAAAATGCTCTTTACTATGAAAATATTTGCTTAAGCAAATAAACCTATGTGCATAAAACGCATTCGTATTTTTCAAATACATCCTCAGAAATTTAATTTTTCTAATATATATTTTTTTTCAGTGTACTCTAATTAAAGGTTGTCTCTTTCTTTTTTAGTTGACATAATATTTCTAAACTATATGCTTAATTTAATATTTTATGTGTTAAAATCTTAGCGAAGCAGACAATCTGTGAGTATAAGATTCTAACACTTGAAATAAAATTAAGAATATATTTTGACAACTAGAAAAGAAAGAGACAACCTTTAAGAAGAGTACACGGAAAAAAGAAGTTAAAACATTAATTTTCCGAAGAGATATTTTAAAAATAAGAATATTCACGCCCATAGATTTAACATTAGCGAGGGAAATTTAAGATCTCACTGCCAAATATCCTAAAGTAATGCTCTACTTTTAAATCAAGAATAAAAAAAATCAAACGCATGTAAACTAGTCTCCTTCGCAATCATTACTAAAGAACACGTAAATTGAAATTGAGTACCATTTGTATATGGTTCGAGATATCAAAGTGCGCACAGATCGAAATATGGTAAATACTTACGTAAAGAATAGAAAAATGAAAGAAGAAACCATTAATGTAACTGTTATTGGGAAAATAAATGTTTGGAAACTGCTTGTTTTAAGTTATTTATTTATTTATATGTATTTTTTGTTTTTTCTATTATTAAGATAATCGCATTGTCTATGGACAAAATAAATATAATCAATCTTTAATCGGAGATATTTCATAAAACATTACTTTATTTCAGCAATTATTTAAATTAGAAAGATCGTGACAGTTTAAAATAATACGATATTAAACATTTATACAAAAAAGAATAAGGAATAAACTTTTTATATTTGTTTCTCTTTGAAAAATGAAAAAAGTTCAAAGTCAATTTACTTGACACTGGTAGTCCCCGGTAGCTCGAAGTAGCTAACACAATGACGTGAAAAGGTTTTAAAAGAACTCAATAACACAGAAATTTAGCTAATTACATAGAAACACTGGCACTAAATCAATATTAATTAAACCGATTACATTTGGACCCTATATTGCGCAAATATTTCCTTAATTGGAAATACTTCCAATGAAATATTTGTTAAATGTGTTCTCTGAAATCTCATTATTGAAAAAATATTGGATTTATACTAGAAATATTTGTAATAAAACGCCAATATTTCAGAAAATTTGGCTTTATATTGAAAGTATTTTTTTAAATGCCAATATTGCGAAAATATTGATTTTACATTAAAAATATTTGCTGTGAATCGGAAAAGTATTTCTTGCCACTATTGGTGCAACGTTGGTAAAATGTAAACAATGCTCCGACGTGTTATGTTAAAATTCGCAATATTAGCCTAGATACACACAAGATATAGCAAATAAAAACAATATTGGTCCAATATTGTTTTGCTATTATATGATTATCCTTTTATTTGTTCTATGTATCAAAAACATGCTATGAAATTTTAATTAAAATGCACTATAAAAAAGCGTATTAAGTGTCAATTAAATACCAACAAACGTATTTAGCAAGAAATATAAACAGGACAAAAGAACTAGCCCCCACTGGTTGAAGTATTGCACAGCTCGAAAACGTAAACGAAGTCATGACCAGCGAATTTATTGATTACTGCTGTAATCTTTCTTAATAATATTCTAAAACCTTTAATACATGCTGAATATACTCTAATGATGTTATTAAAATTTGATTAGTCTTTTCAGAAAATGTTTCAAGCATTGTATGATCTCAGGCTAAAAAAATAATTATCTGTAAGATACTTTAGTATACATTATTTTTGCATTTCATTCTGTCGCGGAATATAAACGGAAAGGATTTCCTGGTCAATTAAATCTTTAATTAAAAAATGGATTTTCCTCATGCATAACACTTGGTTTTTAACTTTTTACAAACTGGAATTCAAAAGGTTTTAAAAGTGTGTTAACCCTTTTTATCCTGACGGTACTTATAAGTACCACTTTAATAAAACACCTATATATTCGTAATATGACCGTTTTTCCTAACGGTATTCATAATGGCACAAAGAGTGTATTTCTGACAGCAGGCAGGAGATGGCAAATTCAAGCACATTATCCTCTTTCCTTGCATTGTAGGGATTTTACATTTGCCACGCTACATTCGAAATCCATTTTGCAATAGAATTGACATGCATGTTGTTCTTCATTTGAGTAATTTTAGTGGTTTATTACCGGTTATTTAGTACTATTATTTTCTATAGTTTTCTATACTCTACAGGTGAACATTTCCTATATTTTATTTGAAGTTTACTATTTGAAATTTACTATTTTATTTTATACCATAGGGTAAAAAATTTATGGTGGTTACAGTTGCATAATTAACCACTAAAACACTATAAAAATTATTTTCCTCTTTCCTATGTTTATTCTGCACCAAAATTTATCCAATGATGCAAAAATACAATTAAAAAGTAGCTGGAAAATTAATTCAGGATATAAAGGGTTAAATAACTTGGAATTTAGCTAGGTGCATAAAGATACATAATTCTTTTTTATATTGTTCTATTCAGAAAAATCATGCTATAAAGTTTTAAACAAAAAATGTTCAAGAAAAAGCGTACTATATACCAATTAAATAACAACAAAAATATTTTAGTTCGAAATATAAACAGGATAAAGAAGCTAGTTACATTGGGTGAAGCATTGCACAGCTTGAAACGTAAACGACGTCGTTACCGGCAAGTTTATTGATTATCGCTATAATCTTTCGGTGTAATAACCCAGAAGTTTTAGCGTACGCTGCATGGGCCCTAATGATGTAATTCAAATTTTGTCAGTATTTTCAAAAATGCTTTGTAAGATTGTATAATCTCTGACAAAAGAAATGATTATTTGTAAGATACTTCGACATACCTTATTTTTGTATTTAATTTTAGTGCAGAATGTAATCGAAAAGATTTGCTGAAAACCGAAGATCATGACTGTGGCATTGTAAAATGCGTGCATGGTTGAAAATACGAAAGGTTTATATATGGTCCTTTAATTTGACTATCACTATTTTTGAATAGTAATATTTGGCTCATTTAATAATAAAATTTCCGTAATTAAATAGCATAATGATTACTATTCAGAATTAGTGGCACTAGAATGCAAAATTAGATAAATCTTGCTATATGGGTTTTGTCAACGACATAGTCAAGAGGTGAGATTGGATTTTCTTTATGGATAGGAATTGGTTTTAAATTTTTACCAACGTAGTTGAAAAGTGCTTAGGACTTCGAATGTTCTATCTATCTGATGGCACGAACTTTCTAAAATGAGCTTGGAGCGTGACGACATTTATGCACGTTATTCAAATACGTTCTTCTTAATTTCCAAAATATCTTTTTTGTGGCTCAACCTGGAAAATGGTTTCAAATTTCACCAAAACATGGAACTATTCAACAGTAAATCAGAACAAATAGCTCTATGCACTCTCAATGTGCTGCTTTAGACCCCGAGGTGATTTGTCTGCTAGTGGTTACGACAGCAACAGTGGTAACAGCCAAAAAATGTCAGGTTTCGATCCCGTATCGGGCTTGAATATTCGTCGTGTACCGCGTTACCCCTTTAAACAGAAGTTAAAATGTGATTGAACCCTGTTTGCAAAAGGTAATCGTATCAGTTATGTGATTCAGTATTTTACCAGTTTATTCTTCAAAAAATTTCAATACTTCAGGCAGGGCTTTACAAATTTGAAAAAAATGTGGTAGCCAGGTATAAATTCTAGTCACCAGTAAAAAAATTTCACTCCCCCTCCTTATCGATTTTTAAATTTTCAAAAACCACAAAAGTTTGAGTAACAACTCATTATCAGACACTTTGTCTCCAAGACAGAGTGACGCCGAACTATTGTCCATTAAAAAATACATATTATTTTTAGTAAAATGAATTATTCTTGAAATTTTAATTAAGTTTTATAGATTTACTTAAAATGAATTATTTATAATCACTTATATGTTACTATTCTTTAAAATGAATGTGATAGATTAATCAATTTTAATTCTGAACACAAAAATCAGATTTGAAACTTACAAAAAGCTTAAGCCGTTTTTATCATTACATTCAAATTTTAGATGCCACATAGGCTGGATTGACAATATTTCTTATTGAAACTTCCCCCGTCTCTCCACATTCTAATCAAGTGGCATGCTAGCCGACTAGAGCGGAAAAGAATGGCATTTTATGTGCATGAAATGGAAGAGAAGAGAGAGATCATTGCTTGCTACCCGCACGAGTAGTGGTGTTGGAAATACAATTGTGCTCATTTCTTAGTTAAGTTTTTGTAAAGGAAAAAAAAAGAGTCAGGTTATGTAACTTATTTGCCAGGTAAACAAAGTTGGTCGCCAGTGACGACCTGGCGACCGTATTTGTCAAGCCCTAACTTCAGGCTTCGGAGGCCCGAGGAACCTATCTGAGGCCCCACTGAGGACCATCTTTTTTGTCCATCATTAATTTTTTTTTAATTATTTTCCTGCAATACAATAATTGAAAAAAAGAAAAAAAAAGAGAGAGAGAGAGAGAGAGATCACCACAAACTAGGTTTTTACTAGGTTTTACTGGTCAGAATTTTTATTTGGTTTCTTATAAAAGAGATTGCTCCGAGACCTTATTCCTGGTTCATTTCCCAGCACATGATTCAAGTTGTTACCAGTTATTGGGTCAACCTGCGCACGTTCATGGGTGAGCTTCAAAATAAATTATGGTTTAACCCATTTATCGTCGTGCCCGAGACATTCACGAAACAGCGTAGGCTACGTCTGTTTTATTCAGATTGTTTCATTCCCACCAGTTTTTTAAAATAGTATAATTGGCTTTATTCGCGCATTATTTTATCTGCCTATTAAATAAGGCGAATATTTCTACTTAAAAAAAAACTGGTGGTAATCAAGCAATCTGAATTTTTAAAAAGTAGCCTACACTTACCGGACGTGACGATTAAGGAGCTAAATATGCATCATTTTATGTTCATGCAAAATACCAAATAATGGTAAACGTTTTCATTATCTTATAGCTATTACAACTCCAAAATTTGTTTCAATCTAGCAATACATTTTTAGCAGTGTACAATCCCAGAATTTTGTAGAAACACCGCCATAACCAAGAGAAAGACTTATCAAACAATTTTTTTATTTGGGTGTCTATTACAAAAATTCGTATGAAAAAAAAAAAAAAAAAAAAAGGCAGCATTTGTGAATGAGGAGAAAAGTTAAACCACGTTTTTATTTAGGCCTGCTATTCTGAAACTTAATTGGATTGAACTGGACTCGATATTCGGCAAGCAATATATAATCACATATCAATATTTGAAAAATAAAAATAAATATGTATTATATGATTGATCAGGAATATCCGTTTCTCATTTTTTAGCAATGTAGTGAAATAATAGACTTCATTTGTGAACATTTAATGCAGAATGTTAAAATAAATCTTCTCAAAAATTCATCTGAATTCTTTTATATTTTTTGTCACTGAAGTTGAATAATAAACGAGCACGTGACACACTTAATTGAAAGTAACAACATATAATTAAAAAAATAACTTATCGAAAAATATAATCTGGCATTACTTCACTTTACATATAGATTTCAAGCGAAATTGTTTAATAAAGTGCATGTACGCTTCAGAAATGCTTGGTCTTAATTGTTTGACGAGTAAAAGTTGCGCGCTTTAAACTTGTATTATCTTATTGAGATTGAATCGAATGTGAAAAGAATGAAGCGGATTATTGATATTTAGCTACGATTTTGTAATTTTTTCTTGCTATTTCGGTTAACTTATGATAAATTGTCACCTGTGAAAATTATAGTTAACATATATATATATATTTTAAGAAGAAAGGATTGCTGTGCATTATTAATGTGAAAGCTAAGCAAAAATTATGAACACCTCAAAGAAACAATGATCATAACGTATAAAAATATTCATATTTTTAAAACAAAACTTATTATAACGTCCAAAAATATTCACAAATTTTAAGAAAAAAAAATGATGGCAATGCATAAAATTATTTATAACTTAAAAAAAATATCATAACATATAAAATATTTCCATATTTAATAAAAATTGAGTACAATATTTTCTGCTTTAAAGAAAAAAAATATCACAATATATAAAAGAATATGTAATGAAATATATACGTTTTAAAACGTATAAAAATAGCACAGCTGTAAAGAAAAAAAATATCGCAATGTATAAAATATTTGCAGCTTAAAAAAAATTATCACAACGGGTAAAAATATTTGTAATATTAAAGAAATTCGTACTACAACATATAATAATATTCACAGCATTAAAGAAAATATTATCACACTGTATAAAAATATTTACAGCTTTAAAGAAAAAATTGTTACAACGTATAAAAATATTCGCAGCTTTAAACAAAAAATAATCAGACCATATAAATATATTCACAATTTTAAGTATAAATAGTTCCATAATTGGCAAGTTTATCCATTTTCGCTTTAATATATCTGGATAACTATCTTGATTGTTTAACCTGTGCCAAATAATAATAACCTGTGCCAACCTAATGCTATTATTTAATTGTGACATGCATTTTTAGAAATCGATTTATAGAACTTTTAGTTCAATCGTAAAAGTAAATTTTAGTCTTAATACATAAATATACTGTTATATTGTTGTTTATTCAATAGTGAGGTAATAAAAAAAAGACATTCACCGAAATCTTAAAATATTTGAATATGACCATTTTTTCGTTATTCATAATTTATAACATAAAAGAGTGGTATCTTGTTTAGTTTGATTATTTTTAGATATCTTTCAGTATACATTTAATATTCTAGTCATCTCAATTAAAGAGAAGTATAATATATAAACAATGTGATAAACGTTGATCGCTTTGCATTTTTATCAAATTGAACTTATTTTACTATTACTTATTTAAATCTACAATGCATGTTTTTATATTTTTTTCACAATTTTTTTATGTGATCGTAATAAGTGCATATGCTACAGGAAAAATATTTTTAAGAATTCCATTTTAGCTGTCTGTAATTTATGAAAAATATAAAGTATGCCAAATGGTTACATCAAGCATTTATAGAAAAAAAATTTGGTTGTTAGAATGAAAGTATTAAATAATTGTATGCTTTTTTTGCACTTAGCATATAAAAGTTTTTTTTTTTTTTTTTTAATTTTACTTAATGCGCAATTTTATACACATAACTTATGGCAAATGATATTTCACAAAACAATTGCTATTTTTCCTTTGCGATTTGTTATTATACACAATAGAACTTTAAATTTAGACATTCCATTTATGTATAAACTTTTAAAGGTTTTTAATGTAAAAAAAGACAAAAGGTTTCTTAATGTAGGAAAGAATAATATAACCATGAGCAAAAATACGCAATAACCTCTTCCAAGTTACCCACGATTCCGAAAACCGTTCTTTCTCATTAGAAACCTCTGAAACCAATATAATTTCGACATTTAACGATTTAAGTTTATTTTGCTACCACTGATTTGCGGAAACATTTCCGAATACTTTCTATAGTGTATTAATCAGTTTTCTCAAGCCGGAATATATGGGTTTCTACGGATGCTACCCATTCTCAAGTAAACATTTTCATATTCAAAAAATATATTTTACATACAAACATGATGGTTTAGCAACATTAATATCAGCATTAAAAATAATCTTATTTTGTTATTTTTGCATGTAAAAATTCAATTACGCAATTGAAAATGTTTAATTGAGAATGGATAGCATACCCTAAAAATCGATAATCCGGTTTGATAAAACTAATTAATACAGTATAAAAACTACTCGGAAACGTTTTCAAAAATCACTGACAGCAAAAGAATCTTTGTTTTTATAAATTCTTCTTCAAATCTTGAAAATATATTGGTTTCTGAGAAGTCTAAAGAGCTCTCTTCGGAATACTGGGTGACTCGGAAGGGGCTATTGTATAGTTTCGTACGTGGTTATAATATATTTTCGTAGATTAAGGAACACTCGTTTTTTTTCTTTTTTTTTTTTTTTTTTTTTTTTTTACACTGTGTCTTTACATTTTACGGCAAGTGAGTTATTCATAACATCCTTTGGGGGCATTTTGCAAGTTGCTTTTGATGTTTCATTAAAGCTCGAGTTCGATTCCATTAGACGATCTTCCATAGCAACCTGTTTATATTTGAAGATACAAATAAAAAATATTAAGTTTTTCCATTAAAAAAAAAAAAATATATATATATATATATATATATATATATATATATATATATATATATATATTGGTGTTCGGATAACTCTGATAATAATCACGTCAGTCCGTGATTGAAAACTACTGCAATCATTTATTCATTTTCATTTTTAATGAATAATTGTAGTCTATCAGTTGTATGTGCAGATTTATAACAAATTTTTCATAGACATCATTTCGCCGTATTATATCGCAGAAAAATATCATAAAGTCTGCAATTAAACAGTCTGCTTTTAAAATATTAAATAGAAATTTTCTAATTCGAAATAGTGGTGCCGGTCTCCTTGGAAGTGTGCGCACTTTGTCTTCTTATGTGTTAAATTTAGTGTTTGTACACTGCAAAAAAAGTGTTAATTTTATAGTATAATACTAACATCCCAGCTGTAAGTATTATACCGTAAAATTAACAGTAATAAACAGTAAAATAAACAGTAATACGCTACCACGTATATGCGCGGCAGCGTATTACTGCTAATTTTACTCTTTATTACTGTTTATTATACCGTATAATACTAGCAGCTGGGGTGCTAGTATTATACTGTAAAATAAACAATTTTTTGCAGTGTAGAGCGCGGACAGACAAACAGAATTCCAGACAACCGAATTCATAAACACTTTTGAACTATATATATATATATATATGTATATTAAATATCATACAATTAATAAAAAAAAAAAAAAAGATTTTAATTTTCTGTTAAAAAGTATTTTGAAAATGCCGTTTTTTAATTAAATGAGACATTTTGAAAATATCCAATTTTGTAAAAGACATTTTTTATTAACACTGCCACAAATATCTTTCAGAGAACTACTGATATCAGAATCTGAAAAACAATTCAGAAAAAATTCTCCTTTATGAAAGGACATTACAAATATTACAAATAAATATACGCTGTATAATTGTCTAAAAATTGTAGGTATTTTAAATGATTTATCAATGTGCAAATTTACATGAAAAAAAAACAAGTACCTCCACCCCCCCCCCCTTTTTTTTTTAATGGATATAAATTGGCCTGATATGGCATTACAAACATTTTTTAAAAATGAGAAACCTGTTTTGATTTGTTATTAGTATTTCTTTCTAGTAGATGGCAGCACTATACATTTAAATTGTTTCATTTCTAACTAAAAAAGTATTTTTCTCGCATTGAAATATATTTTTTTAAACAATCGATTTTTATACTAACTTTATTAATATTCTAAAAGATAAACTGGTGATATTAAGTACTGAAAATATCATTATGTCTTAATTAAAGTATTTTCAGAGCAATTTAAATAAAAAATTCTGACACATAAATAGCAGAAAACTAAGGACACAGAAATTTAAATAAAATAATTAATACTTGTTCTGTTGAAATATTTACAAGCTTGAATGGATATATGCAAAAAACTAAATAAAAGGTTTCATGTGTATGTTTTGTTTCATCCTCTCCGTATTAAAATGATTTTTAAATGCAAAAGAGATATTTTATTACTAGAAACAGACTATTCATATTTTGACGACAGATGGAGACACCAAACATGACGAAAAATCTTTTTTTATGTTATTTTCAGTTTTCGCGATATTAACATTCGAGAGTTTAGATTATTAGCGAATATGAAAATACGGTAGGTAAAACGCAACATTCGCGAGAATCTTATTTGATTATTCACAAATTTTTAATTATCACTTTCTTTTTTTTCAGAATTTATAGTGGTTAAAGATAATTTTCATTTTCTTTTTCTTAGTATCAATTTACAAATCAATTTTCAGTTGTCAACTGAAAAAGGAGCGATTGTTGTAAAAGGCAAATAATAACAACAGCAGAATACTCATAGCAATGGGGATATTAGAAGTTGTAAGGTAACGGCATCTCTAATCTATTAATTTAAAATGTGCAGTTTATCATAGAGAGGGAGCTGAAGGTTTACTTAGATGAAAAATAACAGCATTTCTGAAGCATTTAACTGTATTTAAAAATCCTATTTTAATATTGTATGGCATACCGATCCACAATACATTATCCTTTATTTTCCAATAGACAGAGTCGAAATTATTATATACAAAAACCTATGCTTTTTTAGTTGTGATTATTTATCCAGTCAGTTAATTTGAATTATCTTCAATAAATAAATTTCATATTTATGAACATGTGTCTACATTCACCTTCTACATATATTTATGCATACCGTATTGTTAAATATATATATCCTCTAACATTTTATAGAACGCAACTCCTTTTTAAGTGCAGAGAGATAGATTCAACAATGAATTTTATTCGTTTCACTAAAATAAGTAATTTTAAATGATTAAAACTTCTGAAAATTGTCAAAATTCTATTGGAACATATAAAAAGAAATTCCATATACGAATGTGTCAACAAAAAAAAATTGTATTGTGTATTCTCTATTTATCAGTTGTTTAGTGCAGTTTGAAATACTTTATCCTTTATTTCAAATGAAGGTGTATGAGACTGATTAATATTAATATACTGTAAATTTCGAAACTGAGATGTTCATTTTTGGGCGTTTGCATTTTATTATTTTTAGAAGGAAGGGGGGAAGATATACGATCCATGTCAAAAAATTTATTTTCTGTTTACTGAATGCTTTACTAATTTGGTCCCCCTCATTTTCCTTTGTGCTATATATTATTATAGATTTTACATATAATGTCAGTAGGAAAGAAGTCTGAAATAATAAGATAATTTAAGCATAGAAAATAAAAAAGGTATTCTTTATTTTAGAAATTTCTTTTGTTTTGAAACATGGGTTTTGAAAATTTGGAATAAGATTTCTTCATTTTTAATGTTAAAGAACAAAAAAAAAAAAAAAAAAAAAAAAAGAAGAAGAAGAAGAAGAAATTAATTGAAATAAATAAATTATGTTTTTTAATTTTTACGTTTATGAAATTAAAAAAAAAAATAATTTTTAAGATAATATTTTGTAAATAATAACGCTACAATGTTTTATAAATTACTAGCAAGCTACGCCCGCTACGCTGGCCAATTTCTTATAACGAACTTTTAATCCAACAAAATATTGACATTTCATAATTCACTTTTATATTTTAACAGAATAATAAGGCTACTATAATTTGTGACTCGTGCTATAGCCAATATACACGCCAGGACACGTCGCCCTTATCATTATCTTTTTACGCATGAAGGTTTTGCTATGGTACTCCATTGTGTAATTTAGTAATTTTTCAAATTCAATATTTGAAAAATGACATAATTATTGGATTTGAAATTTATATCAAGAAAAGTACAATTTTTTACCTGTTGAAACGCAGTTTGCCTAACAATTTTCTGACAAATACTTTTCGAGCTACTATTTTTTGTCAGTAACTTCAAATGTTTCATTTTCCGAGATTAATCTGTGGCAACAATTAGCGAAAACCCCAGTCGTCAGAAACGCATAGTTTTTTATTAAAGAGGCTGTTGGAGCAGGGATTGTCACCACCAATTTGCCACCATCACTTTTGAAATCGGTTCGGTAGTTCTAGAGATTCCATAGAAATTGTAATTTAGAATATTTTTAGAACGCTTTTCGCTCATTTCACCCTTTTAAATTTCGATTTTTTTTGTTTTTGTTTTTAGAGAGCATTTACATCTTATAAGTAACTACAATGCCAAATTTCAAATTTCTAGCTCCTTCAGTATAAAAAAAATCGCAATTTTAGAACGTTTTTCGCTCCTGCACCACCCCCCCCCCTGGGTTAGTGACACCGACATAAAATATAGCCTATGTTGGATCAGGGGTTGTCACCATCAATTTGCCACCATCACTTTTGAAATCGGTTCGGTAGTTCCAGAGATTCCATAGAAATTGTAATTTAAAATGTTTTTAGAACGCTTTTTGCTCATTTCACCCTTTTAAATTTCGAATTTTTTTTTATTTTATTCTTAGAGAGCATTTACATGTTATAAGTAACTACAACGCCAAATTTCAAATTTCTAGCTCCTTCAGTATAAAAAAGATCGCAATTTTAGAAAGTTTTTCGCTCCTGCACCCCCCTGGAGTTAGTGGCACCGACATAAAATATAGCCTATGTTGGAGCAGGGGTTGTCACCATCAATTTGCCACCATCACTTTTAAAATCGGTTCGGTAGTTCCAGAGATTACCCCCTACAAACAAACAATCAAAGAAACAAAAAAACAAACAAAAAAACAATCTTTACTCCTTTATAATATTAGTAAAGATGATCTCACTATGCTTCGCATAAAAGATTTTCGGTACTTTTCGGTTAGCCGGGCGCCAGTGATATACGTACATATATATATATATATATATATATATATATATTCATACATATATGTGTATATATAATATGTATGTATATATATGTATATGTAGATATATGTGTATATATATGTGTGTGTGTGTGTATATAAATGTATATATATCACTTGCGCCCGGCTAACCGAAAAGTACCAGTTTTTCTTTTTCTTTTCTTTTCTTTCTTCCTTTCTTTTTTCCGTTTTTTTTTTCTTTTTCTTTTTTTTTTTTTTTTTTTTTTTTTGTGCGCTTTATTTATTAACGAAAATTTTTCATACCCAACGGGGACAATTTAGATAACCATTTCCTTCGCAGTTTTCAAAAATATTTTTTAGAACAAGGCTAGGACTTAAAAACTTCTTTCTTTTTTATAAGATGTTTTGATTGTTTTGATGAACTTTTAGGATCTAAATTTACTGGTTCTGTGATTGATTTTTTCCCGAAGACTATTTAACCCATATTCCCTGTCGTTGGGTCCTAGTGACTCTTTTGCATAATACTTCACATCTTTACAATGCACAGAAAATTAACGACGCGACATGCGGGTTATATTTGTTAAATAAAATCTGAAACATGGGTTATTTAGCAAATTTTAAGGATTTTTTTGTTTTTTTGTTTTTTTTTTTTTTTTTTCAAACAAGAATTTTTCCTAACATTATGTTAGTTTTCAAATATGTTAATATTTGAATAATAAAGTAAAACACAAATAAAAAAATTAGACTGGTGTTATGGATAAAAAAATACAGTTGATTACTAAAAAGTAACTATAATGTAATACTTATAAGTTGCACCAGCTCATAAATTCATGAAGATTTGTGCTCGATGACGTGTTTAAATATATGTTGTTGTATGTCAATTTTTGGTACTTCTTTGCTCACCTAAGATGAATCACGAAGTGACCAAGATGTATCGCCAAATTATAAGACATATAATGACACCATAATCATATATGATGTATATGACATTTCATGGCGTACACATCCAAGTTATAGAAATATATGATGTATATATATGACATATGAGACATATATAATGTAAGATATTGCATATATACCTGCAAGGTTTTCCCAAAAACATTGACTTCGTCTTTTATTCCTTAAATATCGATCACAGACACATATTATAAATTACAAATTTACATAAAAAAATGTTCATAATTTTATGAAATCGATTAGAATTTTCTGGAGTTTAAAATTTAAGAAATACAAAATTTAAATTTTTATACGGTTCCCGTACAAAATATTGCCCAGTGAATAAAATGAGCCCCATACACTAATAAGGTCGTGTACAAAATTTCAGCATTTTATCATAAAAATTCGTCATGGGGAAAGTCCCTAGAGTGTGACTGAAGACATCCCTCTTGAATTTTCGAAGAAGATTTTGAGTTGAACGGACCGTGTAACGGGAAACATTGTCTTAGATGAGAATAAAGCTCAGTTCAGAGCTTTCCTGAGCAAATCACCCTGAGATAGCTATAAATCCTTTCCCTTCCCATTCTTCAAGAATCATTTTGTGGTCTTTGACAAAAGAAAGGGGTGATTCAACAAAATAAATGGGTGTTTTTCGAACTGTCCATGGCTCTCGCTCTTGATATCTGACCTTTAGCCATAGCTAAGAAAGTCATAAAAGATGGAAAGAAACGCTTGACCACATAAGAGACAGTGCCAACTTAGACCTCTATCTGTTTGCACCTTACTGCCGTCGGCAAGATTTCCAAGTCATTTCAACTGCATCATCTGTGGCAATGAGTTAAACATTTCCTCCAATAACATTGTGCATTAACCATTTATTCTGTGTACCGTCCCTTGCTATACTTAAAAATTGAAACACATGTAGCTCAAACAGTACAATTTAGCTGTCGGTTGATTAATATATTTTATGGATTAGACACTATTAATAAAATGTAAAATTCTTTAAAATATTAAAATTATTTTTCGGGCTATCAATCATTATTGACAGTGACCTTCTCATTAACTTTCCGCATTGAAGTCTTTTTCTTTTAAAAGTTGCAAATGGAACCTAATTAATGAAGGTTTCTCATCGAATACTGACGGCATTGAGATCTAATATTCTATCTTCACGACATGTGGGCTATCAGCGATGATTATTGGTGGCGTTAGTTATTGAGCGCTATTGATGTCTTAAGAGCCTACACTAGTCACGGGAAAAAACGCTGAAGCTAATGTTAAGTCTATGGGAAGGTTCTAGCACGATTTCTCGCTCGCATTTTAATATTTTTAAAAGATTTTTTTCGCACAGGATAGCTGAGGTCAATCTCCAACGTTGTTAGTTTTTACTTTTTCGATTTTGGTTCCAGTTTGTTTTATATAAGGGTACTTTCACTTTCAGAACCGGTTGAAACCGGTTCCAAAATTGAAAATATCCGCTTATAAAAAAACTTTAACCAAAATAAAAAAAGTAAAAACTAACAACGTTGGAGATTGACCTCAGCTATCCTATGCAAAAAAAAATCATTTAAAAATATTAAAATGCGAGCGAGAAATCTGTCAAGAACTTTCCCATAGACTAAACATTAGCTTTCGAGTTTTTCGGATGACTAGCGTAGTCTGTTAAATGTCTATTTCTTTAGATTATAATTAGTAGTGCTCAAGAATGATTTTTGTGCTTCATTCCTCTAGATAAAAATTTGAATTGTAAATTTCTATCTTCACGTCTGAACTCTGCATGCATTATCTCAATTTAACTGAGTTCATATTTTTGAAGAAAATTTATGCATTCTCATGATTTTACCATAGAAAGATTTGGTATATTTTAAAATAAATTATATGCAGCCAGATTATGCAACATAGTCCAAGGAAATTGTTGTTATTTGATGAAAATGAATGTTATAATGAAATACCCGAAAAACCAAACTAAATTTTATTTAATAACTTTAGGATTATTAGTTTTAAAAGGTTGTTTCTAATGTCGTCTTTGTACAGTAAACTAAAATTAAATATAAAAAAAGCTGTAGATTTATGAATTTTTTTCCCTTCTTAACCACAGGAAATTGAACCTTAAGCAATCTCCCATTAAAAAAAGAAATAATCTACATGTTTAAAACGCTAAGCGTTTTCTTTCGCCAATCCGTGAGAACAAACTACTGCATCAAATTACATCATCCTTATTTTAAATGAAAGATATTTGGACACCGATTTCTTATCGTACATTCGTTTGTTCAAAAATTTTATTAAATAGCGGTAATTTTAAATTAAAATTTTACTTCTGCGTATGACATCATAAAGTCGGCAATCGGTTAACTCCCACTCTTGCGAGGCACAGAAAAACAAGGAACTCTGTGGTTGTGAGGATAAAAGAGAAATAATAAATATTAAAGGCACGTGGCTTTTAGGCCAAATTTTTTAATTTGCGAGTTAAATTTCAGTAAAAATATTTATGGCGTGCACTTCATTTTTATAAGCGAATAAAAATTTATATTTATTATGACGTCACGGTAATATTGTCCATTTGGTTTATTTTATCATTATCCATTATAACTTTGTTGATGCCATTTTTTTCATTACAATTAAATACAAAATATATTTTTATTTGTATACATGGTATTTAAGTATAAAAGTAACGTATATAAAGTACGTGGGAAAAGTTTGCGCCGGTGAAAATGACGTTATGCTTAGCTTGAATTGAATTTTAACATTGATAAAACTAAAGAGAAAAATTTATACGATTGTGTCAACAAGACGTAATTTTAACTGCTTTTTCCATTCTTAATTATAAAGATTAGAATTGAAGCCTTCATTGATAGCTTCATCTTGATTGCATATCTTGATTACATCTTACCAATTACTTTTTTTAAATTATAGGTTAGAAGATTTCATTTTTTAATAAAAAAATTCACAAAAGTAAAGTATTTGAGGAAAGTTAAAATTATTAAAAATAGTGTTATATATATATATAAAAAAATGAAATAACGATTGTATTTTTAGCTTGAATTAACGATGTAAAGCTAATATTTTAATATTTTAGAGGAATTATTTTGATAGGTTTATTATGAGTTCATTTAACAGTTCCTTATTAGCGGCAAAGTCCTATTTCTTTCACTGTGAATTTCTCTTTCGATGTCAAAAAATGGTAGTCTACTTTTGGACGCCAGCAAAAACACAGTGGTAATTTTCAGAAATGTATAACGGTTGTGACAATAAACGGCGCTATCGCTTTAGCTTTCATCGCGCTTACATCACTTCTAAATACTACAAATTTCTATTTTTTACTACATTTTACAATTTTAATTCTTACATCATCAATTAAAAAAAAATAGCTTTCCACTGAAATTTATTTGAAAACTGCTGCTTAATTTAACGACTTTTTAAATAATTTTCAAGCATGAAATGTTTTTCAATTATATCTTAACAATGATCATCAGTTTGCTTCAATAATGTAAAATAGCAACTGGGAAAGTTGCCACAGTTGAAAATAGATTTCTCTAACCATCATAAAAAGTGAATAATAATAATAAACCCTGATAAATCATAAGAACAGATTATCCATAAGATTTTGACGCTAAACTAAAATCTGTCAAAAAAAAAAAAAAAAAAAAAAAAACTATTTTCAGTTTATGTTTAACATAAAATTATTGATATGTTGAATCTGCTGACGTATATGTTGCATCAGAATATGCTAGGAAATGTATTTTTTTAAAGATCCATTGGGTATTTAACTGTACAAGAGGGAAAAGATCCCCGACTGTGATGGAAAAGGGATAATCATCCTGATTATGTAAAGGAACCGAAGGAACCATGTAAATAAATTACACTTGAAAACATTAAAAATCTCCCTCATCTGAAGATTGATTTATTATTGTAAAAAAAATTCTTCATATTTACATAAAAATTGATTAGCTTAAAACAATGGATGCGTTTTAGAAGATGTGGATTTGAAATGAACAATGATTAAAGAGGACATTTTAAAATTTTTAATTTAAACATTTTAAAAATTTTTTTAACGTCGAATTTCGACGGGACTTTTGGGCAGATGCAATGCACATGCTCATAGGAGCTCATTCGGTTGCATTATCACAGGGGAGGGATGTGTGCTTTATTTACTATGTTCTTTTATTTACTGAATATGATATGAACGTAGGAATATACTATTTGTATGATACTTCATAGGTCCATGAAATTTTCGTTCTTGCCGTGGGGAATATGGCGGTAATTTCAAACTGATTTGCATTACACAGTTATTTGTTTGTTGATTGTTTGTTTGGATTGTTTGCAGCGGAAATAGTACTGTATTTCACTGGGGAAAAAACTTTTAAAATAAAATATTTGAAAGACTGTTTCACACGCACTCTTCTTAAATAATAAAGAAGCTTATTTTACTGATATTGTTATAGCATTTTTTTTCCGTCAAGTTTTGACGTGTTCCATCTAGTATTTTATTAAATTGGAAAAATAAAAATAATAAAAAATAAAAATATTTTCATTAAATGGAGTTTGTTTTTACTTAGAACTTAGTACGAAGAAAAATGGAAACTAATTGTTTAAATCTTCTTTATTTGCCATACAAAATATTTTATGGTTTAAACATTATTAACGTCATTTTCTTATTTTTCCATTTATTTTATGTATACTTCTTAACTTTCAGGGATCGGTAATTCTCAAGAATTATTCTTACGCTTAATCCCTCGAGACAAAAATTTCAATTGCAAATTCATATCGTCGCGACGTAGCTCAAAAAGATATATTTTGAAAGATTTAGTATCTAAATTTAACTAGGCTCTTATTTTAGAAAATAATTTATGCATTCTCATAATTTTATCATCGAAAGCTTTCATATATTTTAAAGCAAATCAAAAGTATTCTTTTTTCAGTATTATAGTCCGAAAGAATGTCTTTTGGTGGAAATGAATATTTAATTATATTTACAGATTACCATTGTTTTTAAAGATTTAAAATACACCGGTGTACATAAATTAAGGAACAAACGCAATATACTAATTGTCGTACATAAAAATTAATGGTGAATAGTTAAGCGAAACCTACATAAACGACAGGATGTCAATGTGACGGTCAATGTAACGTCACTTTAACTGCACAAATGGTAACAAGTGTCACAGTCAAATGTGATATATTTTATTAATCTCAATAGCACTCTTACGTGATCTTCATTTGGTTTCCACTGTGAAGTTATCGTGACTATTGCTTTGGTCTTGAGTCACCAGGAGATGTTATAACAAAGTTCCCAGTGACTCTGAGGTAACCATCATTTGGTGACTCTACTCTGAACACTGCAAATATTTATACACTTTTCATAACACTTTTTAGAACACTTATTTTCCCCTTGTTTAGCACACTTTTTGGAACAGTTTTTAGAACACTTCTGAGACTTTCTAGCACACTTTTTGAACACTTTTGGGAACACCATTTTGTCCCCTTTTTCAGCACACTTTGTAGCGCACTTTTTAGAACACTTTTGAGAACACTTAATTTGTTCAGCACACATTTTGAACACTTTTGGGAACAAATTTGAGAACACTTTTCGGAACACATTTTGTCCTCTTTTTCAGCACACTTTGTAGCGCACTTTTTAGAACACTTTTCAGAACACTTTTAAGAACGCTTAATTTGTTCAGCACACATTTTGAACACTTTTGGGAACACATTTGAGAACACTTTCGGAACTCATCTTCCATATTTTATAGAAATTTTTATGTCGGTAAAATAAAATTTATAGGACCAAAAAAGAAAAATAAGGTACTTCGTGAGGACAACCTTATAAGGGACAGATACATTTCGGCATCTTTTTTTCATTTCTGAGTAAGTTCATAGAATTTAACCAACCCTTCCAGCGAGCGGATTCGAACCCATAATGTCCCGTGTACTAACCCGATGCCCTAAACCACATCGCTATGACCGGTCGCGGTATTCGCTCAAATGCTGTAACTTATTTGAATCGCTTTTTATGATGCAAAAACTGGGTTTCATCTGTAGATGGATTTTTCCAGTGTTTTTAATATTTTCTTTTCATAATTTTCAATAATTTGCTGTATTATTTGGTGCCGTATAACAGATAAATTTTAACTTATTATGTATTTTATGCATAAAAAAATTGTATTAAGAGTAATAATTGCTTCTTTTTGCAACAGTACTAACTAGTGTTGAATTCAGACATTTTTCTCCGGGAGGAATTTCTGCTCTGGGGGGGGGGGGGGGGATTGGACTTTTTGATAATTAAAAGTATAAAATCTCAAATCTTTCAACGGTTCTGTTAAACATTATATTTTTAACATTACATTTAAAAGAAAAAAAATTATTAATTAATGACTTTGGGATAGGTAAGTTTAAATATGGACTAACTGATTTAATTTAAATTAAATTAGTTTAATTTATAAAAATATGAACTAACGAAATAAATTAAAAACGTTATAAAATTAGAAACTTGATTTTTATAAAAGTAAAGAAAAAACATCAACTAATTTTATAAATTTAAGGAAAAAATTGTAAACTTTGTAAAATTATAATTTAGAAAATAATAAATTTTAGCGTAATTCATAAATTTGTAAGCCAAAACAGTTTAGTTTAATACCAATTTGCATAGCTATAATTTGCAGAGATGTTATGAAATGTAAATGTCTTTTAAAGGTTGCAGAGATGTTATGAAACCTTTAAATAACACAATATTGCCTCACATTAAAAAAGATAAATTTAAAAAAATAGTAGTGAAAAAAAAATCATAAATTGGAAGTACTATCAGGAAAAAAATAAGTAAATTAAAAAAATAAATAGATAAGATTTTTTTTTTTTTTTTTTTTTTTTTTTTTTGTAATTTATAAAAATAAAATAAATTTCTAAATATTTCATTAAAAAATATAAATATTAATATTCTTTTCACAATAAATTGACATGGCCTCGGTTAGAATGAGCCAGCTGGTCGAGCCGGGCCAGGCCTGTATCCTAGAAGAACTCTAGTAAATATAACAATCTTAATTCGCATTTCAAAAAAAGCGATTTCTGTACTCAACCTTTAAAAGACATTTACGGAAATTGCACTGTTTTGCAAGAAATACGGACATTGTACTATTTTGAAAGAAATACGGGAAAAATCCATTAAATTTACGGAAAACTTTCTGCATATTTACGGATGTAAAGTCTCTTTAACGGAACTAATGTTATTTACGGAAATTGTACTGAAATTTTAGAAAAATGAAACTTCTCCGTAAAATTTTATGGAAAATCTCTTGTATTTTCACGGATTTTTTTTAGAATGTATATCGTTCAAACGACAATCACTATACCGGTTCAATTGGTTGGTTGATTATTTGTTACGGCAAATTATCTGCGCCAGGGATATAGAACGGCGGGAGGGGGGGGGTGCCCTCCATGACGGACCTTTCTAAGGGATCCTAACCCGTATTTACGCAAGGTTCGGAGAAAACCCCGGAAAACTCCGAACGGTTAGGTCGACGGGCGCGACAGTGGTTTGAACCCAGCACCTCCCGTCTACCAGCTTTGAAAGCAGAACTTCTCAGCCACTGGTGGGGCCACTATAATAGGACCCTTAATATAACGAGCTCATGTGCGCTGTAAAATAAATTTTAAAATTTAACTTACCCAAGTAATAAAAATAATGATCTTGAAATCCGCATTGATTGCGATCAAGGCTTCTTAGTAACAAAGTAGATTGTAACAAAGCGTCGTTGTAACAAAGAAAGCGATGATTTAACAAGTGCGTCAAAATGTGTTCTCAAATGTGTTCTCAAATGTGTTCTCAAATGTTCTCCAAATCTGTTCTCAAATGTGTTCCCAATCTGTTCTCAAATGTGTTCCCAATCTGTTCGCAAATGTGTTCCCAATCTGTTCTCAAATGTGTTCCTAATCTGTTCTCAAATGTGTTCCCAATCTGTTCTCAAATGTGTTCCGAGTTTAGATTTAACAAATATCCTGAACAGAACACTTTCGGTACACTTTTCGGAACACTTTCTTTATAGCGGAACACATTCGGAACACATTTCAGTACACATTGAGGTAACTGGAACACATTTTTTGAATCAAAGTGTTCCAAATGTGTTCCCAATGTGTGCTGGGAATTTGCAGTGCAGCCACAATAACCGATGATTTATAACGAATCCTTAAGGGGCTCAAAATGAAGAAACCTTGTGACTTCTCACAAACCAACAGACCACGGTGATTGCACAGTAAGTTTCAAAATGACAGTCACCTGAGCGTCACCAGGTAACTTCAATCGTCATTTCAATCGATTTGACGTCATTTGGGACTCATCAGAACACAATACAACTGTCTTGGTGATATCACAGTGGATTCTCTAAATCACAACGGTCAACTGAGAATCACCATGTGGTTCTATAGTAACGTCACCAAGTGACTCGTCACAAAGCAACAGTCATGGTGACTTCCCGCAGTAGAGTCACCAAATGATGGTAATCCGAGAGTATTAACATGAGGAATAAAACATATCAGAAGACATCTATCGCACATCATTTCACCGTCATGAGAGTGGCACTTGAGACCATTTGTGACGTCATTTGTATATGGCTGTGCTGTTGAAGCAATACCTAATTGTTATACCTGGAGTTTATGTCAGTTTTTTTACCACTTAAAATTTACTTTTGTGGTTGAAAATTAGAATACTGTGATTATCCATTAATTTATGGACACTAGTGTACATTACATGGGTAAAATAGAGCAAATAGTAGAAATTTCTCTACACAATACTTTCATATGTGATGGAGAAAATTAGTTTTATGGATGTTTAATTTGTAAGATTATTTGTTAATTTATCTGTAGGATAAAATAATAAGAAAGAAAAATCATGCGTGAAGCATAGAATATGAAACACTTTCCAAAACTTCCAGAATACTTTAACAAAACACCGCTGCTTAATAAGGTAAAACTGAGCTGCGCCGCCAGGCTTCTGAGGGCGCCCGTAAAGCACGTCAACCGCCATACCGAATTTCTGAGAAAATTTTAGCGAGCACGACCAGGAGAGTTGCTGCATGCTCTACGGCCGGTGGGGGCGCCGCCACCTGCTAACCAACCCCATTGAACCCAAGTGAAAGGACGACATAGGCCGTTGCGATTGCGGTGGCTCCCACCCTCTTGGAAGGCCACCCCATTACACTTGAAACGGGGTTCCCCAACAGCTTCAGTAAGATACTTAAGTAAACATTTTAGAAAACGCATAACAGATTTAAAAACTAGATTTCAGCACTTCCCGTCCATAGTCTGAAAAGTATTCCAATTATTTCTGTATTGGATCTATTGATTTGTATATATTCTACATAGTATGCTAAGATTTAGTTTAGTAAAAAAAAACGCATAATAGGTTGAAAATAAGTTTGATACACGATACATATTAAACTAAAATTTAATTCAGGCTAAAACACGCTTAAAACTACTGAAATCACATTTCCAGAAATTATCATCCTTGGGCGGCTATGTATTCAGTTCTTTACGTGGCTCTGTGTATGGTTTATTTATATTCTACAAACAACTCTTAGTATACTGAATACAGTTCATCTTCAAAATGCATAACTCAATTAAAACCACCTTTAAGCAATTCACACTCATAGTCAGTAATGCGTACGATTTTTTTTTTGTGTATCTCTGTATATGATCTATAGCATTTATAGACACCATGTAGTAATTAAAAATTTTGTTAAACTATAAAGCGCATACCATAACTGAAAGCGCATTTCTAGCAATTATTGCTAATAGGCAGTGCTTAGGATACAGTATTGTATCTTAAATCGTTTAATGTCCCGTAAATGAACGATAAGTGGTATGCACATCACATTCTACAGCAAGTATCTTGTAGTTAGAGTTGCAAAGTCTAGAAAAAACACGGTTTAAACCTAGGAATAAACCGGGTTTTTTGGGAATAAACTTGGTTTTTTGGGAATAAACCAGGTCTTTTGGGAATAAACCTGGGAAAAAACCGCGTCTATTGGAAATAAACCTGGGAATAAACCGGAGGAGTTTTGCAACTCTACTTTTAGTAAACCTCAGTAATATATATAAATTTCATTATATTTGAAATAGTGTAACGTAATTAAAATATGCTGCAAAAAGTTTTTTCCCGTAAACCGTTATGTGACGGGATACTTTTCTTTAGCCCTATAAATGAATAATAAACGCTTTGCACCCCACATTTTACAGATTGCATGTTTAAGTGCACTTTATAAATGCATATCAATTTCATTAGGTTTCAAATAGAGTAACACCTTTAAAATGCACTTCAAACGTTTTTTCCCATTGACCGTAATGTAATGGAACTCTCCCTATAAATGAACTATAAATGCTACGCACTTCATTTTGAATAGCGATCGTGCTGTAGTAAACGTCAATGAACTATATAAATTACAGGAAAATCCGACTAATTTTCGAGAGTTAAAGCACGGGCAGACTGACAGATAAACCGATGTGATAAATACTTTTCAACTCTGTTGGAAAATGTTAAAATATAGAAAAATTGGTTCAGATGAAAGATCGTTTCATTGTGAATGGGTATTGGTTTTGGTGATTAAATATTCATAAGTTGAATAATGAAAAAAAAAAAAAGAATATTATTTTAGATTGTGATCGAGTACTATTTTAAAAAAATTTAAGCACTCAGTTTGATTTTATCCTTTTCACATTTTACAACAATAAGATATATCCCTACCTGAACCGCGAACGCAAAATTTATTTCACAATGCGTAGTAGTTTTTCTTGTTAATACTACAAGTTATAAAATATTGCTTCATATCCTATTTTTTGAACAGTATATAAAAATTGTTTAAAATTTAAAACTATAACTAGCGGTTTATGAATTTTTTTCCTATTTATCTACGCAAAATGAAATCTCGAGCGTTCTCTTGTTTTTCCATAGAGACAACAATTTAGAAATCATAAAAAATGCAGTCATTACTTTTAAAACTTCAGAAACTCTTCTTTTAGCTTGTGGCATAAAAAATTTGAAAATGAATTGCCATGCGTTATCTTAGACAAAATGTATCTTACGTTATGTATTAAACACTGTTAAAAAAATTTCCAGTGTCAAATGTACAAGGTGAGCCTAAAAGACCTCAGCATAGTTTAAAATTTAATAAAAAAATAAGTAATTGGTGTACTAGAGTGCAGTTTAGGCATAAATGCTAATCATGATCACAAGTTTTATTTAAGAAAATTAAAAAGAAATAGTTCAAGAAATTTTCTACAGATGGATTTTCTACCATCTTCAAATCTGTAAAAACTCAAGATAAATAGTTCTAGACATTGTACAATCTACTACTATTTTGTAACACGTAGAATGAAACTCGGTGATCCAAAAGTCATGAGCAACTTTAGAAATTAATAATTCGCAAACGAATAAAGATGCGGTTTGCACCGAACAGATGGGAAAGGAGCCGCTTTTTTTTATGACGAAAGCAAAAAAGAGTGCTTAAATAAATGCAAATGTTTGAGCAAAAAAGAAGGCTTCAAACCTAAATCATTACCGACATTGAAAGATGCCATCCACCAATATAACACATTCAACAGTTGTAAGCTTAGTTGAAACTTGTAAGCGACTTTGTCACTTTTAAGCCATCTGTTAGTAAAACAAAAGAGAATTATTATAGCATTTGTTTTTGTTTTCGTCATAAGAAATCGGCTTATTGTCCATCCTTTGGATGCAAATAGCATCTTTTTTTTTTTTTTTTTTTTTTTTAAATAAGTCTTCATTTGTTTTCGAATTATTAATTTTTACTTTCTTCTATCTTTACAAGAAGGAAGTATTGGATCCATGAAAAATTTCGACTTCCGGTTTTTGGCGGATTTATACGTTTTAGAAGGTCCTGAACACGATTTGACTCTTTTTAGAATATGTCTGTCTGTGACAAAAATTTTGTGGGCACTCTATCTCAAGAACTAATGCACGGAATTTAATAAAACTTTATATTCAGTTAGTCCCTGATATAAATTGGTGCTGATTAGTTTCTGGTGAAAACCGCCCGACAAGTGGCGCTGCTATGCTGCATTTTTCGCGATTTTCGGAATAGCTCTATCTCAAGAACTAATGCACTTACTTTCATCAAACTTCAGGTTCAGTTAGATCTTGGCATAAATAGACGCTGATTACGTTTGGTGTAGATATTCCAATAGGTGGCGCTGCTATACCAATTTTTTCTCGATTTTTACGATAGCTATATCTCAAGAACTAATGCACGGAATTTCATCAAACTTCAGATTCTGTTAGAACTTGACATAAATAGATGCTGCTTACGCTTTGGTGTAAATAGCCCAACAGGTGGCGTTACTATGCTACTTTTTTTCATTATTATCACGATAACTACATCACAAGAACTAATGACGGATTTTCATCAAACTTCAGATTCAGTTAGACATTGACATAAGTTGTTGGTGATTAAGTTTTGGTCTAAATCTCCCAGCAGGTGGCGTTGCTATGCTGCATTTTGCCGGATTTACACAATTTTAGCATTAGTCATATCTCAAGAACTAATGCACGGAATTTAATAAAACTTTAGTTTTAGTTCGACCTTGATATAAATTGGTACTAATTATTTTTATTGTATGTGAAACCTGTGTGAGATAGAAGAAAGTTTTGGGACTAGTACATCCGAGTACTTAAAGTTGTACCTGAATTTTAGATCACCCGGTACATCCAAACTACAAAGGGCACACATTGAAATATTGTAGTAAATAGTACATTATAAAAGTTCGGTAACAGCTTTAGTATTTTATGCCTTTTTGCAGGTTTAAAGGTATACCGCCAATGATGAGCAAATTTCTGAATTAAAATTTTGCTTAAATAAAACTTTCCTTCATGAGAAGTATTTTCGAACTCACCCACTTTCGGCATCCTCGAACGTCAATTACTTTATAATAATAATAATAATAATGATTATTATTATTATCACATTTCAAATTGTGTCAAAGGCTTTTGGTCCACTCTGTATTTTTCATCCATTTTAAGTATATATATTTTTTTAACTTAAAGGGATCTCAAGAATTATTTTTATAGTTACCCTCGAGAAGAAAATGTCATGTGAAAACTTATACTTTCCCGTTGTAAAACCAGAAAACATCTTATAAGATATTTATTATCTGAATTTAACTAAGCCCTTTTTTAATAAATATTTTATATATTCTCATAATTTTATAATTGAAGATTTCATATATTTTAAGAAAATTCGAAGAAGTCTTTTTTGCGCTATTGCCAACAGTAATGCTTTTGGTAGAAATGAATATTTAATTACGTTAAATTACTTTTAAAATATATTTTATTTGTAGTAGAGAAAAATAGCTTCACGCAAGATTTATTGAAACTTTCCAAGTTTTAATGACTTTTATATTTTAACACATTTACAAATATCTGTCAGTACAGGAAGCGTGAAAAAAAATTTCACTTACTATAGCTTATGCACCCTTTTTATGCTTGCCTTGTTACTACTGTTTGTAAATAAATTTGCTACTAAGCTGAAATTTAAGCAGTCAGTTAAACTAGCAAAACATTATATGTAATAATTAATTGCGTATATATTATTTTCATATTTATCCACAGAAAATAAATCTCAGCTATTTTTCAGTTAATGCGATATTAAAAAAAAATTTTTTTTTCACGTTCAACAATTCAAAATTTTCTGACACATTTTCAGACTTATTTTTAAAAATAAAAACATGAAACTTGACGGCATGATTTATGAAGAGATTTATAAGGGACAAGTGCTTTTATTTTTCGTTCAATTAATTAGAAATTGATTTACAAACAATTATTTTCACAGTACGATAATTTTTTTTTGTTTCCAGCGCTATTGCTTCGGGAAATTCGGTTCAAAATGTACACTTTGACAGCATTTAAAAAAATATATTCTGCCTTTATCAAAAAATCGACCAATACGAACATTATAAAGTTTCTGAATAAGAAAATCTGCCAATTGGATGCATTTTAGAGCAAAAATGAATTTAAAAATGAGTCACAAAATAAGCAGTTTGGATTTGAGTACACCCTTAATACGAGTAGGGAATATTTTTTTAGTGACCACGATTTAGAAATCACAAGGAAATGCGATCATTATTTTAAAAAATTCATTAAGGGAAAAAAAAAGAAACTAAAAGCGACCATATAATTAAACGCGAATTTTTTAAATATGTTTTATCTGCTGTGTAGAATATTTTAAGTATTAAATATTATTAACGAAATTTCTAAGTGCCAAATCCTTTTTTATTCTTTTCATGTATATTTTTTAACTCAAATGGATCGGTGATTTTTCAAGAATTATATTCCCTGGAGACTAAACCTTCATGAGTAAACTTATATCTTCTCGTCGTAGTTCCAGAAAAAGTTTTTTAAAAAGTTTATTATCTGAATATTATCTAAGCTCACATTTTAGTAAACAATTTATGCATTATCATAATTTTATTATCAAAAACTTTTACATACTTTTAAGAAAATTAGAAAGACCTTTTTTTTTTTCACTATTGTTTAAAAGTATTCCTTTCGGTGGAAATGAATATTTAATCACATTTAAAGAAAACTTGTTAAAGATATCAAATACAATAAATAAGTGAAATGTAGCAATGGTTTATCGAACTAAAACTCTTCAAGAAGATATTTCATTTGCGGTGATCTTATGCAAATGTAATCATCGAAAGCTTATTTCTAAGTATTATCGTAAAGTAAACTAATCAAGCATACGAAAACTGTTATTCATGTAAAATAGTGTTTGATTGGGAGTGAAATGAGATTAGTGTCTTAGTGATTAAATATTTAATCGCATTTAAAGGTAACCTGAGTTGTTAAGGATCTGAAATACATTCACCTATTCACTGCTGCAATAATTGGTTTATTAACATTTTTGCTTCATACTAATATTTTATGTTAAATAAGTTATAATATTGACAAAACTGCAAATAAAAATAATTAGCTTTATTAGTTTAATAATTATAAATGCTCAAAAATATACCATGAACAAGAATTATCAAAAGTTTAGAAGTAATCAAACATTGATAAAAGACCATGCATGTACATAAAGTATGAGCTATGTGAAATCGTTCAAAAGTATAATAAATAAATGAATAAAAAGTCATATAAATTCAAATTTTATATTTTTATCAAATGTTTCAAAGTACTTATCATAAATAGATACATTCCAGTTTTGCAAGGAGAAATTACAGTTTTGGACTATTTGCAAAAAATGGAACGTGCCGGTTTCTGATAAGAACTTTGAAACATTTTACAAAAATAAATATGATTAATTTCTATCACTTTTTTTAAATTATTTTTTTGAAAGAATTCACGTGCGTTATACATTATGTAAACTATCATATCAATGTCTGAATACATCTAACTTTTAATAATTCTTGTTTATTGGTGTTCTTCATTATCATAAAATATTAATATGCAGCAAAAATTTTAATAAAAATGTTATTGCGGCTGTGAATGGGTTAATGTATTTAAGATCCTTAACAACTCAGGTTATTTTTAAATGTAATTAGATATTTAATTTCCAAGACACTAAGCCAATTCCATTCACAATCAAACACTACATTGCATGAATAGCGATTTTCGTGTGTTTCATTAGTTTATCATAAGAAACTTACAAATAAGCTTACGATTACATTTGCATAAGATCACAGCAAATGAAATGCCTTTTTGAAGATTTTTATTTAGGTAAACCATCGATACATTCAACTTATTTATAATATTTTATAGCTTTAACAAATAAATGTGATTAAATATTCATTTCCACCAAAGGCAATACTTAACAATAGGAAAAAAAAAGTCTCTTTTTAATTTTCTGAAAAATATATGAAAGCTTTCGATGATAAAATTACGAGAATGCATAAATTGTTTACTAATTCAGATATTAAACATTTTAAAAATATTTCCTCGAGCTACGACGAGAAGGTATAAGTTTGCGATTTAAATTTTCGTCTAGAGGGATTAAGAATAATTCATAAAAATTACTCATTTTTTTAGGTAAAAATAAACATCAAAAGAATAACAAAAACATCTGTCTCCTGAAAATTTCGTTAATAATACACTGCTCAAAACAATTAAAGGATATTGCAGTTTTAGGTGGATTTTGTATCTGGGAAACTTTTTAGCTGATTGATACATGGTCGACAGACATAGTAAGTTATATGAGAATAAATTACACATGTTTGGCAGAAAACAATGCATTTTATTGCGCATTTGTGTACAAAAGGAAAAAAACACAATTTGTGCATATGAGAAAAAAAGAACAAGAAAAGGTGTTTTCTTCAAAGAAAATCATTTTCAGTAGGGGGTATGGTTTCCACGGGCGGCCAGCAACGTTGAACACCTTTGAGGCATGGACTCAATGCGGCTATTAATGACGAGTTGGGGTATTCTGCCCCACTCTACCAGAAGAGCTCTTTCCAGTTCTTGGAGAGTTTGTGGGGGTTGTTGGCGACCAGAAACTCGTCATCCTAGAGCGTCCCAAACGTGCTCGATTGGATTCATGTCTGGAGAACACGCTGGCCATTCCATTCGAACGATTCCTTCCTCGAAAAGGAAATCCTCCACCAGGTTTGCACGATGTGGCCTGCAGTTATCGTCCATTAAAATGAAGTTATCTCCGATTGCTGCAGCGTAAGGGACTACAATAGGTCTGAGAATCTCATCCCTATATCGGCGACCAGTCAGAGCTCCATCTTGAATGATGTAGAGGTCAGTGCGCCCGTCAATGGAGATGCCACCATACACCAACACTCCTCCACCGCCAAATATGACACTTTCGTGCACGAACGCAGGATTATTCCTACTGCCACGGTCCCTCCAGATAAAAATACGCCTATTATCCGGATGCACAGAAAAACGGGACTCGTCAGAAAACAGAATATTGCTCCATTCATTTCTCCTCCAGTTGACATGCTCGGTTGCCCACTCCCTGCGGTCGCGACGATGCCTTGATGTTAATCTAACACATACCATCGGTCGGCGAGCATACAGACCTACAGCATGGAGCCGGTTTCGGACAGTCTGAGTTGAAATCGTGGTGCCTGTAGCCGAGCGAAGGTGTTGTTGGAGAAGAGTAGCGTTCATGTTTCGGTGTCTCCGAGCTGTTAACGCTAAATACCGATCTTCATTGGGCGTTGTTGCCCGTCTACGACCTTGCCCTGGTCTTCGGCCTGCACATGCACTCTACAAAAAACGGTTCCAGATCCTGGAAATGACACTTTGTGACATTCCAATGGCTTGCGCTACTTCGGCTTAAGTTTGGCCCCCTTCTAACCTACCAACAATTCTCCAAGCTTCTGAATCTGTCAAATGACTTCGCTGAGACATCGTACTCATCGAAACAAAGCAATCACTGAATGGCGATCATCCTTGTCTTCATTCTCTTTTATCCAGTTGAAAGTCAAATTTCATTCGCTGCCGCTGAAGCGACGTTTTTGACGTCGAACTCAAAATTTGCATACTCTACAGTTTGAAAACCAGAAAAATTTGCATTTGTGATTCTCTTCTTCTATTTTCGGCAAAAAAAATTTCGTTTATATCTTTATTTTATATAAAACTTCAAATATCCTTTAATTGTTTTGAGCAGTGTATT
This sequence comes from Maratus michaelseni, assembly GCA_963931845.1. Lineage (NCBI taxonomy): Eukaryota > Metazoa > Arthropoda > Arachnida > Araneae > Salticidae > Maratus > Maratus michaelseni. Next base: position 127,445,324 of record OZ007593.1, read on the forward strand.
AAATACATAAAATATTCTATTTGGAAATTAAGACATTTTTAAACAATTCCTGTTAAATTTTGTAGACACATTTATTTTTGTTTTTATTTTCCCTTTATTTCCTATTTTTAATGAATTTTTCAAAGTAATAATCGCATTTCCCGGCACGTTCAAAAATTTTCAAAGTATCAAAACTATAATTTTTCATTTTCTTAAATATATATATATAAAGATATTTTAAACAAGCAAAGAAACAAAAATAATAATTGGTTAAAATAAAGGTTATAATTTTCTAATGTTTCTGCTGTTGCAAACATAATTTTCATAAGAGAAAAAAATTATTTAAGAAAATGCGGTGTTTTCACACCAAAAGCAGAGAATGTGTTAAATATGTAAAATTTAGTAAATATTAGATATTTATTAATTTAAAGATCGCGAAAAAAATTATTTGTAGTAGAGAAAAACAGCTTTATGCTAGATTTATGATAAGTTTTCATAAAATACGTTTACAAGTTTTATTAATTTTTAATGTAACTTTTTAATGTTTTATTGCTTTGAATGTAAAGAATTCACTAATATCTAAAAGTATATGAAACACCTTGCCAAATTGCATTTACTAATGCCTCACTGTTTAATTTCCTTTAATGCTTCCCTTGTTAGTGCTGCTTTTTAGAAAAAATCCTTACAGCTGTCTTCAGAGCTTCAGAGCAGCAAGTCAAAAAAGCAGAAAATTAAAAATAACTAGATGACCCGCGCGGCGTTGCCCGCTCCTGTGATTAAAAAAAATCAAGCTTTTATTATTTTATATCTTTAACCCGATTTTGTATGAAATTATATTTTAAAATGAAAAATTCGCTCTATAATATTGGTGTTTAGTGATAAAAACGCTCATTTTCTTGTTCTTTTTATCGGAACTCTTTGAAATTATTGGTTATAAATAAAACGGTTTTACAGCCCGTGTAAAAATTTCAGGACAAAATATTGTTATCTAGTTGTAAAAAAAATGTTTTTTCTCGCTTTTTTTTTTTAAATTGTTTGTTTTCGCGTCGGCTTCTTTAACATAGCAATAAAAAAATAGTTCTCATCTTCCGAACTCTTTGAAATTTCAATCGGTTATAAATATAACTGTATTCAAGCACTCTTTAAAATTTTACGAAAAAAATATGCATATTTAGTAGTGAAAACACGAATTCTTTTGTAAAAAAGCTTTCAACGCAGTGGCTATGTCCGCCATCCGTTTTCAACCAACCCCTTTCAATACCCCTAGGCTAAACAGCTCTAGGATAAACAGGTGAGGGCTGAACACGTTTTCAGTTTTTGAGGGTAGAAGCCTTAAAAAAAAAAAAAAAAAAAAAAAACGTTGAAGCATGCGCAAAAAGACGATTTTCGTGTGGAAAAAAGAGTGTGAATTTGACAGAATACGGTTTTCGTTTTAAATATATAGATAACCGGATGTTAATAAATTATTTTCACATTTAGACACACAGAATTGAACCTCAGGCATTTCCCCGACATGAAGAGTAAGATTATATTTTTAAAACAATCGCAATTTAAAAAATACAAAATTGTGATCCTTATTTGAAAAGCTTAAAAAATATATTAAAACTAGAACAGTTTGTATTATTTAAAAATGCTTTACCTGTACCGATTTTTTTTTTTTTTTTTTTTTTTTTTTATGTATTAAACATTATTAACAAAAATTCCAGTGAAAATTGTATTTTTTACCTCTTTTATGCGCAACTTTTACTTTAAAGAGATATCAAACTTTCAAAAATTATTCTTATAGTTAGACCCTTGAGAAGAAAATTTCATGTGAAAATTCATACTTTCTCGTTGTATCTCCAAAAAATATCTTTTAAGAGATTTCTTATCTGAATTTAATTAAACCTTTATTTTAGTAAATATTTTTTGCATTCTTATAACTTCATCACCGAAGACTTTCAAATACTTTAAAGTAAATTATAAGGAGTTCTTTGTGCACTATTGTCCAAAAGTTTTGTTTTTGTGGAAATGAATATTTAATCACATTTAAAGATACCCTTTTAAAAATATAAAATAAAATAAATAAGTAAAATATAATCAAGGTTTATCTAATTAGAAGAAGAGATTTCATTTGCAGTGAATAAAAACAGTCTTATGCAAATGTAATTGTAAGTTTAGAGATATAAAAATCTGTTAAGTATATAAAATACATGAAATAAGTAAAATAGAGCAAAGGCTTATTTAACTAAAACGCTTGAGATCCACACACTATCAGAATTAGTTTATGGTAAAGAAAAACAGTATTATATTATCAGTAAGCTTACAGGGATAAAAATATAAAAAAATATGTTAAAGCCATAAAATACAATAAATAAGTAAACTATAGCAAAAGGTTTATCTAACTAAAACTCTTGAAGAAGAGTTGTCATTTGTGGGGAAGAAAAACAGTATTATGCAAATGTACTTGTAAGCTTCCAGATATAAAAATAGATATAAAACATCTATTCTAATAAAAAATATGTTTATCCGTGTGTGTGTATATCTGTCTGTCCATGATGGTTTGGAAATTATTGCCTCATGTAAAGGTCTGAATAAATGGATGAGTGTAGTTCAAGGCAGGTCCAAATGCACTTGAGGCTCAGATTTTTCATTTTTTGATGATTAGCTGATATATTAATTGAACCCTATAATTAGCACGGCTCCGTAGAATAAAAGTCGCCGTTGTCCGTTAAAAATCCCTTTCCGAAGCTTTCCAGGGATCTCAAAACAGGAAAGATACGGCAGGGGAAAAAGTCTCCTTTTTCGCGTTCCAAGCGCGCAACTGTTTTTCTTAACAAAATACGAAAACAAATACCCACTTGACCGTCGTACTTTTCCAATTCTGACGGTGTAATCCGATTTTTTATTTAAATATTAATATTGACACTTTAAAAAAATTACTTTTAAAACGTCTGTTTCATGTTTTTTTCCTTCTATGTTTTTACAAAGCGTCTTTACTGCATCCACCCTCCTGTTCAAAATACGGAAAAAACCAATGAATATTTGTGTATTTTTTCGCTTCTAAATGTTATACGGTTAAAAAGATATTAATATTAACCCATTCAAAAAATATTATCGTGATGTCGTTTTTACTGCAATTTTAAAATATATGCATCCGCTATTTTTATTCGAAACACACACACACACACACACACAAAAAAAAAACTTCACTTAATTTGCATGCATTTTACTTTAAAACGATGTCTTCGGTTATAAAAAATACTAACATTAACTCTTTCAAAAAATTATTTTACGATAGACGATTCCGCGCTTTTCGTTTTTTCTGCAATTAAAAAAAAAATCTACATCTGGTTTGGAAATCAAAATACATGAAAACAAATGTAGTTAATCAGCGTACATTTACCGTTCAAACGACATCTTTGGTTAAAAAAAAAAAAAAAAATCATGGCTGTAAGTCATTTTAGGATTTTGCCAGACCTTTTCTGTTAGTGTATAGACATTTTTTTCCAAGAATGTATTTCGAGTTTTGAAATCAGAAGCAACAAGTCTACCAGAGAACTGTGTTTTGGAAATTTTCGGACGGGAAATGGGAGATATCAATTTATGTCTTTAAGAAGGTAGGTGTATGTGTGTCATGGGGGTGGGGTCTATCATTTAGGTTTCCTCGGAAACTATGGCTCAGAATGAAAAGTTTAACGTATTTAAATGCCAGATAATTCTTTTTTTTTCCCTATTATTTAGGTTTTCTTCACGAACTATTGGTCAGAATTTAAAGTATAATATATGTAATTGTCGTTAAAAAAAAATTGACAGTCTTCATTGTTTTAAGATGCGTACAGACGTGCGGGCGAAGCCCGCCAACAGTGGGACAACAGCGCTGTATAATTCCGTCTCCTAATTGGATGATTTTAACGTGTTTTTTTATAGTTGTATACATAAAAAACTGTCTATCGTTTAACTTAGTTCTAGACCCTACCACTAGAGGAGTCATTCAATGCGGATTTTCGGTGTATTTAAGGTTATTATCACGGGCCGGGCAACGCCGGTCGAGTAATCTAGTATTAAATAAGTAAGATATAAAAAAGGTTTATCTAACTAAAACTCAAGAACTTATTTTATTTTTGGGGAAGGAAAACAGTAATATTCTGATATAATTGCAAGGTTACTGATATAAAAAAAAATCTTAAAGATATAAAATACATCAAATGAGTAAAATAAAGCAAAGCTTTATCAAAGTAAACCCATTGAAGAAGAGATTCCATTTGCGGCGAGGAAAAACAGTTAATATTGCAAGCTTACAGATATAAAAATATGTTAAACATGTAAAATATATTAAATAAGTAACATATCACAAAGGTTTATCTAACTAAAACGTTTGAAGGAGCTATTTCATTTGCGGTTAAGAAAAACAGTATAATGCTAATATTATTGTAAGCTTACAGATATAAAAATATGTTAAAGATGTAAAATACAATGAATGAGTAAAATAAACAAAGGTTTATCAAACTAAACCAGTTGAAGAAGAGATTTCATTTGCGGTGAAGAAAAACAGTTCATATTGCAAGCTTAAAGAGATATAAAAATATGTTACACATGTAAAATAAGGTAAAGCCAGGAGAGATGATGCGGTCGGAGAGATTGCGCACATAGAGGTTCGGGGGGAAGGAGTAGAGTGAGAGCGCAGCGACTGCAGGTACTTGTACAACAGCAGTAGTGGAGTGTCTACTTGAAAGTGCACGTTGATTGCTTTGAGCGTCTAAGATAAAGTATTGCTATTTTGTTTTGTTTTCCCAAAGAGCTTGAATTTTTATAGCTATTCATTCATTAGAATTTCTATACAATGTGAATAGTACAAAATATTTTAAACTTAAACGATTTCTCATCAGTTACCAATCTAGACTAACAATGTGAACATCAACGGTTCGTTTTAGAAGAGGTCATGTTTAAATAAAAGACCGCGCAATCTTTCCTACCGAAATTGGAGAGATTGCGCATCTCCTACTTAAGAGAGATAGCGCAGTGTTCCCATTAGTTTCTATGCTAGAAGAGATTACGCAGCTTATTGGTAAATTTGCATATAAAAATGAAAAATGAAAATGGACTAATTTTAAGTTAAACGTGTTTTTAGGTAACATAATTTTATTTTGTAATCTTATTTGGACTAGCTTTTTCTGATTCTTTAATTTTTTTTCCTTTAATTAAAAATTTTTAATCGTTTTTAAAATGATTTCCTTTTTCTGATTCTTTAATCATTAGGCTGAAATATTCACTCCTAATGCAATAATATTTGTTCACAAAAACCTTACAGCAATGTCATTTAAGTATAATTTTTTTTTTAAACAATTTAATTGTAGTTATTATTAGTAACAATCTCTCCTACCACCCATGTGCGCAATCACATCAACCCTGTAAGGACAGATTGCGCAAAATAACTTTCTTGGTTTTATTACAACTGTTCTATTAAATTGCAACATAACAACAAAATAGCAATGGAAACGCATAAAAAACAAATGAAGTAAAAATTATTCATGAATAGTTTAGCAAAAAATTAATATTTAGATTTTTTATTGCTATTCTTTTGAATTGTGCGAAGACTATCCTAGTTTTATCTTATATTAAATAAATAAGATATCACAAAAGTTTATCTAACTAAAACTTTTGAAGGAGCTATATTTCATTTGTGGTAAAGAAAAAACAGTATTATCCTGATATTATTCTAAGCTTACAGATATAAAAATATTTTAAAGATCTCAAATACATTAAATGAATAAAATATAGCAAAGTTTTTTTTAAACTGAAACTCTTGAAGAAGAGTTTTCATTTGTTATGAAGACAAAGAGTACTATGCAAATGTGATTGTAAGCTTATTTATAATTTTGTTCGTAGTATAAACTAAAAAAAGCACACGAAAATTCTTATTAATGTACATTAAAGTTTAACTATTAATGAATATTGGCTTAGTGATTAAATATTTAATGACATTTAAATGTGACCTGATTTGTTAAAGATCTAAAATACCTTAAATGCTGGGTGCGTACACTAATTGGATTATTAATGTGTAAAATATCGCCATTTCGGAACAGTAATTTTCATCTTATTTAAGTGCAGAAAGTAAAATAATTTATTTGGATTAAATAAAATGAAGATATGAAAAAAGTATTAACTATCCCGAAATCTAAATGTATGCAGTGTATGAACATAGGAGTAAAATACTGCAAAGATTAGAAATTTATGTATCTAACACTTTTGGACAAGGTGTTTGATTTGTGGTGTAGATAAACAATTTATGCAAACTTTTTAGAAAGTGTACATAAAATAAATTTACGTTTTATAACTTTCACTTTTTAACACCATCTTTAATATCTATCCAATACAGTGTTGCCAAATTGGGGATATTTTTATTCAAAATATCTACAGCTATTTATGAATAACAATGTTAGCTTCATTTAATGACAGATATTCCATGATTAAATAAAGCAAACATTACTAGTTGGTCATATTTTGAATAAAAAAATTACACAATGTGGAATTACTGATCCAGCACACCAAACGCATTTCGAAATTTCGTTTTATAACGTTCCTTTGTATGCTCTGCTTGTTATCGTTAGATAATAAAAAAATTTCTAAGCTGTATTTTCAGCAGTGAATTAAAAATTGTTAACTATTTATAAATTATTTTCTTATTTAGACGCACAAAATTAAATCGCCGACATTTCCACGTTTAGAAAAGAATTTAGAAGATAATATCATATATTTTTACTTTCTTCTGTCTTTGAAAGAAGAAAGTATTTGCTTCATGAAAATTTTCAACTTCTGGCTTTCGACGGATTTATCGCTTTAGAAGGTCCTGAGCACGATATGACTGTTTTTAGAAAATGTCTGTCTGTGTGTATGTGTATGTAACAAAACTTTTGTGGGCGTTCTATCTCACAAACTACTGCACGGAATTTAATTAGACTTTAGATTCTGTTAGACATTGATATAAATTGGTGGTTGTTAGCTTTTGGTGTAAATGGCCTACAACATGGCGCTGCTATGCTGCATTTTCCACAATTTTCACGATAGCTATATCTCAAGAACAAATGCACAAAATTTCACCAAATTTCAGATTCTGTTAGACATTGATATAAATAAGTGTTGATTAGGTTTTTGTGTTAATCTCCCAACAGGTGGCGCTACTATGCTGAATTGTTTAGGATTTATACAAGTTTAGCGATAATCATATCTGAAGAATTAATGCACGGAATTTCATCAACCTTCATATTCTGTTACACCTTGACATAAGTTGGTGCTGATCAGGTTTTCGTCTAAATCATAAAACAGGTGGCGCTGCTATGCTGCATTTTTTATTCTAAAATGCATAATTAAAAAAATTATGCTTTTTGAAGTATTAACATGTATGAGATAGAAGAAAGTTTTGGGATAAGCACATCCGACTGCTTTTTTAAATGTAAACAATTTAGAAATCGCGAAAAAATGCGATCATTATTTTGAAAGCTTAAAAAGTATTTTAAAAGTATAATCGTTTATATATAATATAAATCGAACTGTTTAAATACGCTTTACCTGCCATACAGAATATGTTATGTAATAAATATTATTAACGAATTTTTCAGAAGCTAAAAGTTTTTATCATTAATTTGATGCATATTTTTTTCCCTCAAAGGGATAGGACAGTTCTTAAATTACGAATTAAAATTATATTTAATCTGTCGAGGAAAAAAATCAACTGCAAATTTATATAAGGTGTTTAACACTCTAAGAATCACCCTATTTGAAATGCATATATAATATGAGAAATATTGAACATAGACACTTAAGATTAATTTCATATTGCATGGTAATCATACAGCTTTTTTACAAACCAAATAAAAGGTGCACAATAAGTCCACCTTTGGATGCAGGGCATATGTCGATACGGTAAAGCTGAGCTGCGCCACCAGGCGCCCAACAAGCACGTCAACAGCCACATTTAAGTCCTGAGGGATTTATAACGCGCACGACCAACACCTACTTGACTCTCTAGAGTCAAGTAGACTTTCTAGAGTCAAGTAGGTTTTGGTAGGAGAGAACCACACGTATGCGCTGCTACCAGTAGGAGGAACGCCACGTGCGCAACACTCCTATTGATTCCATGAGGTGACGACATAGGTCGTTGCGATACGCGGTGGATCCCAATATCAGAGGAAACCACCGCGAAAACGCTGTTGAGGGACGAGCCGGAGTCCCCCAACAGCTTCGGAGCTGGACCCCCTAATGGGAGCCAGGCCCTGGGCCTTAAGTCGGGTTTTCCCGACCAGCACTTGCTCTACCAAAACTCGAGGTACTTGAAGATTTACAGAGGTAACCACGGTTCCCTCTTGTATCGTCGGAAATGTTTGCGAACATGTCTGCATCCGCTGCTTCCACTGCCACTGTTATCCGTATCTTCAGTTCCTATAATGTAGCTGGAATGGGAGGCACATAAACGTAGTCTTTTACAACCCCCCACAAGACGAAATCGTACACTGAGAGGTCCGACGATCTTGGAGGCCAGACAAACACTGAAGTGGCGGGCGAAGGAAGAGCGTTACGCTACCTATCTTTAACTGTGTGAAACTCGAGATTTCCCTCTTTCTACCTATGTATTATTCAATCAAAAATGATTAAAAGCAGAATAGTTATATATATATATATATATATATATATATATTTATATAATCGGATGATTCTTTTTCAAACACTCTGTATTTTTATGTAATAGTTCTAGTAAATATCTTTTGAAAGATTTATTATCAGATTTTAACTAAGCTCTTATTTTGGTAAATAATTTATTTATTCTCATAATTGTATTGTCAGAAGCTTTAATTTACTTTTAAGTAAATTAGAAGGGGCTTTTTTTTCATTATTGTCTAAGGGTATTTGATTCAGTGCAATCAAAGATAAAATTTTATTTAAAGGTGATCTGAACTAACTGATATACACATGGTGATCTGAATAAACTTTAAATGAATAAAATGCCACAAAGTCTACTTAAAACTCTATTTAAACTCTTGAATTAGCTGTTTTATTTGCGGCGAAGGAAAAAAAATATATTCTTTTTTTTTTCGTATAAGGTAATTTAAATGTGTTACTCTTTTCGCATTTTAACGCTGCATCTAATATCTGTCGATAGTTAAAGTGCATGAGAAATTTTATTTCCTAATGCATAAGATCTCCTTGTTAGTAAGGTCTTTTGTAAATTATTGCTTCTAAAACCACCATTTTCCCAGTAAATTAAAATAGAAGAAAGTAAATGTCAATAATCTAACTGTTTGTAATTTTTTGCCCTATTTATTCGCATAAAATTAAACATAAAGAAATTCGTCAATAAGGAAAAATATATTCTATTTCTTAAATAGATAAAAATTTAAAAATCATAAAAAATGCGATGAATATTTTCAAAGATTCAAAAATGCTTCATAACTAGGAGTGTAATTTTTTTTAAAGAAGTATTTAAGTCTGCTTTATCTGCCGCATAAAACATTTTGCGTTTTACTGACTATTAAGGAAATTTTCAGATGTTCAAAGTTTTTTCATTTTTTATATATTTTTTTATCCTAAAAATATCGGTAACTTTAAAGAATTATTACTATACTTAATCTCTTGAGACGAAAATTTTATGTGTAAATTCATATTTTTATGTCGTAGCGTAGGCAAATATATCTTAAAAGATTTATTTTCTGAATTTAACTAAGCTCTTGTTTAGTAAATAATTTATGCATTCTCATGATTTTATCACCAGAAGACTTCATATACTTTTAAGTGAGTTAGAATGAGTCTTTTTTTTCATAATTGTCTATGGCTTACTTTTGGCGGATTATTTAACCGAATTTAAAAATTGTCTGAACTGTTAAAGATGTAAAATACATTAATCCCTTAATAGTTTCGTTTCTTTTACACAATAAATTAAAAATAGAGAGAAAACACCACTTTTCCCTTGCTAAGATATTTACCTTATATAATGCAAAAATGTCTACCAATTAATAAAACAAAGATTACAGTTAAAAATTAGTAGTATCCAAAAGCTTTTAGTAATGAAGCAAGTAAACCCTTCTTGCTGAGCATGATACACTGAGAAAAATGAGTAAATCGAATCTGAGTAAATCGATGTTTTCATTTTCTTATGACACTTATTGTTTCAAATATGACGACCCAATGCTTTAAATTCTGAAATACCAGAAATACTCAGAATATTGAAACATGGAAGTTATGGTCTTGTCGCCTTTTGCGGTCACCGTAGTACTTCTCCTATCCTTGAGACCTTAGTCTTATGGTATTTGCTGCCACCACCGATATTAGACTGATACCGGACACGTTGTGAAAAGAAGCTATTACGTAAATAATCAACTAATAATTTATTGATTAAATTAGCATGGAAAAAAGTTACAGTGATAGTCATTATTGGTCAATACAGATGATTATCATTTGCCGTACGAGACTGTCGAATAACAATCTCCCTGATCGCAGGTTTTATTCTATTTCGATATGCACCACTGGTACACACCGTCCCGTCTACGCTGATATGAATTCACCATGGACCAAGCTGTCTGATGCACGTTCTCTCTGCAACTCTACACACTCCTCTGCACTCTTGGCTCTGCACGTCTATCCTCTACTCTCTCCCAGTACACTGCCTGTACTTATTCACTACGCTGCACACCAACGACTTTGGCGTCCTACACTCTCAGCTACACATAAACGACTGTCACGTCCTGCACTCTCTGCATCACACCAGTGACTGACACGTCTCCCAATCTTCATACCACTCTCCAAATCAACGGGGCTTTGATTCTTGTTTCACGGAGTTTCCATACCTGTAGAAACATTTCTTCTCGAACATTCCACCCCTCTATTATTATCCCAACTCAGTTCACTAGGAATCCAGTGCTCATTGTATTTTCCTTCCAAAGCCAGTCACTTTCACAAAGACCTTGTGAACTTTCCCACAAATATATAATCGGATCAGGGAAATTCCCTTGTCAATCACATACGGAAGTTTTACAGGAAAAGAAAAATATATATCAGAATACAGTAATATATAATAATGATTAAATATAATTAATTAAATTAATTAGAAATATAAAATATAGGTTCTGTTAAAGTCAGAAACCTGGCAATGAACATATTCAAAAATGATTAGAATTAGTTGAAACTCATTTTTGAAACATGGCAATACTCAAAAATGAGTACATAGAAGTCAGTTCATACTCATTTGAATGAAATGCAATATTTCCATTTTTCAAGAGAAAAATAATTGTGGCGTTAATAGGTTAAAATGTGTCAAAAAGAAAATTTAGTCAGTTAAATTTCAATATCCAGGGAACGCGTTTTCATTTAAGAAATATACTGATAACAATCGAATTGAAAATTTGTATAATTCATATCTCCCCTCCCCACATAAATAAAAAAGTTGTACAATCTTAACCACCATCTCAAATTAACCAAATCTATCCGAAATCTCGTTAAAAATTTCTAATTTTCTCAGCAAGAAATTAATAATTTTATGAAAAATATCAACATGCGTCCGAATCATTCGATGATTTGCATTTAAAATAACCCACTCATGTTATCTGGATGGCGAAGTGGATAAGGCAATGGACTTATAACTAGTAGGGCTCGGGATCAATGCTGGCTCTGGGTAAAAGCGTAAATTTAGTTTATCCTACCATAATCGTTCAATGCTGGTAGAGAGGTGCTGTGTTCAAAACCCTGTCGCGCTCGTCGACCTAACCGTTCGGAGTTTTCCGCGGTTTTCTTCGAACCTTGCCGTAAATACGGGTTAGGACCCCTTAGAAAGACCCCCACGGAGGGCACTGCCCCTAGGGCCTATATCCCTCGAGTAGATAATTGGCCGTCATAAATCAACCAACCAACCAACCTCCCATAATCGTAAATAAAAACCGAGATGGCAGCACTAGCGCTTTTTTTTCTTGCTGTTGTTTACTGTTGTTTGAAACATGGACATACTCAAATATGAGCACATGATGTTTTATTGCTGAGTGTGTGTATGTTTTCAGAAATGAGTATATACATGTTTTAAACTTGAGTAATTTTGATTCGGAACCATTTTGACGATGCGACATACTCAGATTTAAGTATTTTTTGCTCAGTTTGGAAAATGTCGTTTTTAGAGTGTATAATGAGGTTTTTTTTTGTGGCAACATTGATTTGAAAAAAACCTTTAGTTTTATTTATGAAAACAATGCTGATTTAATTTTGAATTAATAATTGCAATTTTTAATAAAAAAACGTGTTTTAATGAAATGTGAGTGTACTATGTCAAAAACGTTTCGAATGATACCGCATTCATTGTTGTGCAAAAAGGAATGTATATAAACGAATTAATATATATTATAGTATCCCACCTGAGATTTTTAGGGTTGAAATATAAAAACAAATTGCTGAAATAATATAGTTTGTCTTTTGCATAGTTAATGGATTAAATATCATTTTTACGCAATAAATATGATTAACGAAATTTTCAAATGCTGAAATTCTTTATCCCCCCTTTTATGTGCCTTTTTTTATTCTTACATTTAATCCCTTGAGATAAAAAATTCAATTGCAAATTCTTGCCTTCATATTTGAACTTTGGAAAATGTGTTATAAAAAGATGCACGCATGATCTGAATTTAATGAAACTCTTATTTTGGTAGATAATTTATGCATTCTTTTAATTTTATCTGGGAAGCTTTGATATACTTTTAAATAAATTATGAGAAGTCCTTTTTTTAGCTGTAGGAATAAGGAAAATGTTATGCTTTTAATGAAAGGGAATATTTAATTGCATTTAAGAATTACCCGAGTTGATAAAGAAATAATATACTTTAAATTAGGAAAATACTACACGAAAGATTAAAAGTTTTCTAGTAAATATAAAAGAAGTAGACATTTTATTTTTCACTGAGTTAAAATAGTCTTTTATAAGTGTCATTTGTATATTTATTCATAGATGAAACTAGATAAATATTCTAAACTTATAAATAAAATTTTTTCTAGGTATAAATAAGTTTAGTGTTTTTAATAACTAAATACTCCAGAATGACTATAGCTGCGGCATTGTTGTCAAAAAAAGGAATAAAACCCCACAAAAATTTACAAATTATTCTTTCCTATAATTTTTGTTGATCTATGCAAGCATACAAATTGTATTCAAAAGTAAACAATGCAGTGTGTCCACAAAGTATTTTTAATAATTAAATGCTCCTGAATGACTATAGCTGTGGCATTGTTATCAAAAAAGGAATAAACCCCCACAAAAATTTACAAATTATTCTTCCCTATAATTTTTGTTGATCTATGCAAGCATACAAATTGTATTCAAAAGTAAACAATACAGGTTGTCCACAAAGTATTTTTAATAATTAAATACTCCTGAATGACTATAGCTGTGGCATTGTTATCAAAAGAGGAATAAAAACCCACACAAACTTACAAGTTATTCTTTCATATAATTTTTGTTGATATATGCAAGCATACAAATTGTCTTCAAAAGTAAGCAATACAAGGTGTCCACAAAGTATCTTTACAATTTCAGGCTTTTATTACAAACACAAATGAATAGATACATGTATGGAAAGTAGAACAATTCTAGGAGCATATACAATATATATATATTGAAATTTATATATTGAAATATATATATTCATTTTTTTTATTATATTGAAATATATATTGAATAAATATATATTATTGTAACAATTAATAAACTTCTACATGTGCATCATTGGTTTCACGTAGCCCGTCAAGGCTATAATTCTTGACGTTTTCCTCTAATACTCTTTTTCGTTCTCTCCCTGGTTTATCTAATACTGAGCCGGTCTCATTCTTATGCCTTATTGTCTTGATGTGCTTTGTGCAACCAAAGGTCCAAATATAGAAGTTTTTTTTTAGGTGATGAAAAAAAAATTAATTCAATATATATTTCTAATATTATACTACATTCTATACATGTATCTGTTCATTGATGTTTGTAATAAAAGCATGAAATTGCGAAGAGACTTTGTAAACACCGTGTATTTCGTTTCGTAATCTTATTAATTCAATAGTATTAATAAGTATATTTGCAACATATCCTTTGTCTGTATATGTTAGCCATGTGATGTAGACAATAAATGACTCCTGATTCTAGTATTAAAATACCAGAATCAGGTTTATTCGTTCTTAAAACAAGGTAATTTTCTTTTCTCAGATTTTTTTCTATTAACTTTATATAAATCTTTATTTTAAGAATATCGTTCCAATGTTAAAATCTTGGTTTAAAAAAAAGGGGGGGGGGAGGTTTTTAAAATTAGAAAGTTTTACACTAAAAACCTTAGACACACCCTCCTTAACCACTTAGAGACGAGTGGGCACTTATACGTGAAGTTTAGGCACACGGAATCCTTGAATTTGAACACAAGTATTTTAGTACAGAATTTTTTTATGTATCTAATCACGGATTTTCAATGATTAAATAAGGCAAAAAATTATACTTTTGGAAAACTGCTTCAGAAAAATTTAAAGAAGTGTAAAAGTCGCTAGTCCCCAAGGGGGTTAGACATCGCTATAATAAGGCACTTAGGTGCAACTAAATTTATATAGTTGGAACTTCTTCCGAAATTTTTAACACCGAGCTCATTCGATACCGGTAAGTTAAAGACCAGTGTTAAAGTCGTCGTTCTTTCGCTACATTAAGGTTAGTAAGGTTACTAACGTAAGGTTAATTTCGGCACAATCTTTTCACCATAACGTTAGATGTTTTTATTCTACAAAAATTTGCATTTACAATCTTATTTATTTTGTATAGAGTCAAATAATTTGGATCAACGTTCAATAGAAGGTGACGCACAGAAAATTATCGATCTATATTTGATTAAAGGTAAAAAATAATCGATCAAGTGTGAATTTTACTCGCGTACAAAGGGTTTCGTACAATAAAATTATTAATTATTAACTACAATATTACAAAAAAGCGTTGTTGAAATAATAATAAGACTTTGTAAAAATCTTTGAATTATTCTATGAATTATTTCTTAATAATTATGTCCAATAATTGAATTCAATTGGAATGAAAAACTTTAACTATTTATGATTATGGCCTTACCTAAAACAAAGGACTTGTACAAAGTTTAAACTTGGCATTGTGCCAAACGCGCATCGAAAGGAGTTCTCAAAGTTACTATGTCGTCTTCTTCCGTGCCGCGTTTTTCTAGATAGTTTTTTTAATTAATATATCGGCTAGTTACTGTCAAAGATTTTCGAAGATCATTATCAACAATCCTTGATTTCTCATCTATAGGTACCTCGAGTGCCCCTTAACTCCTCCGCTGAGTGCCCGCAAAGTAAAGTTTGTGTGTAACGGAAAAATGCGATTATACCATGTGACCTAGAATAATCGCTATAGTTTAAACCTTGCAGGATAACTACCTCTAATTTGTTCATAATTTTAGTTTCCGTATATTCGGAAATAGGCGGCGGGGACATATTTTTGAAGTACATTCTCGGAGATATCTCTGAAAATATAATACCAAAAATTAAAACAAATATATTTTTGAGTTCTGTGTTACGAGATCTTTCGAACAATACCCCACACGATAAACAAACAAAAGAAAAAAATACTGTTTACGCAACTTAATTAGGCCCCTAATGTTTTCTCAAAAATATCTGTGATTGGCTATTAATCTATAAATATATGGATCAATAAGGTAAAGCCAGGAGAGATGGCACAGTCGGAGAGATTGCGCACATAGAGGTTCGGGGGGAAGGAGTAGAGTGAGCGCGCAGCAACTCTAGGTAGTTGTACAACAACAGTAGTGGAGTGTCTACTTGAAAGTGCACGTTGATTGTTTTGAGCGTCTAAGGTAAAGCATTGCTATTTTGTTTTGTTTTCCCAAAGTAAGTGCTTGAATTTTCATAGCTATTCATCAGAATTTCTATACAATGTCAGTAGTACAAAATATTTTTAACTTAAACGATTTCTCATAAGCTACTAATCTAGACTAACAATGTGAACATCAACGGTTCGTTTTAGTAGCGGCCATGTTTAAATAAAAGGCCGCGCAATCTCTTACCGAAATTGGGGAGTTTGCGTATCTGCTACTTAGGAGAGATGGCGTATTGTTCCCATTAGTTTCCATGATAGGACAGATTACGCAGCTTATTGGTAAATTTGCATAAAAAATGAAAAATGAAAATGGACTAATTTAAAGTTAACCGTGTTATTAAGTAATTTAATGTTAATTTGTAATCTTATTTGGACTTGCTTTTTCTGATTCTTTAATTTTTTTCCCTTTAATTACATTTTTTAATCGTTTTTAAAATTATTTCCTTTTTCTGATTATTTAATCATTAGGTTGAAATATTCACTCCTAATACAATAATATTTGTTCACAAAAACCTTACAGCAATGTAATTTAAGTGTAATTATTATTCTTAACAATTTAATTGTAGTTATTATTAGTAACAATCTCTCCTACTCATGTGCACAATCACACCAACCCTGTAAGGACAGATTGCGCAAAATAACTTTCTTGGTTTTATTACAACTGTTCTATTAAATTGCAATATAACAACAAAATAGCAATGGAAATGCATAAAACGCAATTGAAGTAAAAATTATTCATGGATAGTTTAGCAAAAAATTAATATTTAGATTTTTTATTATTATTCTTTTGAATTGTGCGCAGACTCTCCTAACTTTACCTTAGCCTTTATAACTCTGTCATGATTGAACTTTTAACGTTTCATAGTTTTCGGGAAAAATGGCTGTGACAGACGGGCAGACAGACACAAGAGTAATCTTATAATTCTTCCGTTTTTACTTTTTAAGTACGGAACCCTAAAAATAAAAAATAAAATCCTTAGGTAATTTACATTTTAGACGAATATTAAAATTTAGACGCGTGCAACTTTTCCTTTAAAATGTTTTTAAACAGTAAGAAATTTGTTTTACTCTCAACAATAACCGTAAATGAAATAAAATTTCTTCGTGTTTACTTTATAAACAATTAAAACCAAGTAAATTTTGAAAATAATTCAATCGTTAGAAATTGCAATCGTGTTTCTTTAATTTTAAATCAGAAATAGTGAAAGAAATGAAAATCTCTTAGGTATCTAGGGAGAAAAAGAGAAAAATTTCATTCAAAAGATAATCTAGAAAAAAAGAAAAGAAAATCTAAAAGAAAGGCTTTGAGATGTCAACTTATATTTACAAGAATTAAAAAAATATGTATGTTTATTTTCATTGTTAATAATTCAAGGAAAGTAATTTGTTTTTTGATAAATAAAACCCCTCCATAAATACTGCAAACAATATTTATATACAGAAATTCTGTCTATAAATAGAACATAATTCTATAACCAATTACTAATTAAAAAATATATAAAGTTGGAATTTAGTTGTACAAATCAAGCATGAATGAAAATGATACTCATGAGAAAATAGAGAAATAGGAGTATTTAGTCTGTATTAATACTTTTACTACATAATTTTTAATCTGCCCATATTAATTGTTATAAGCTGATAAAGTTAAGTATGTTTTTCGAATTTAGACAATTTTAGTATTCTAAAGCAATATTTGTCTCAAAAAGTTACAGGAAGACATTGTAAATTATTGTGCTTATTAGCTATTTTTATTAGCTTGTTCCCACATACTGATATCTCTGCAATATAATCATATAATTCTTGCAATCACATAAAATTTGACTTTGCGTACGAGTTATTTAATAAAAAAATTCTCTTATTTTAGACTTAGTTGAGATAATATTAATTTTAGCCAAACATTGATATTTTTCCCAATGTAAGATGTATGATACACTCTCAAAAATATAAAATCCGTTAATTAAATGTAGTTTTCCGTTGGATATATTTCGTTAAATTACGAAACATTCCTCTATGTTTTGCCCATTCCCTTCCCCTCCTAAATACAGAAAATTCCCCAACCTAACATAAAAATTACCCGAAATCATCCAATCTAAAGTTGCATTTTCGTCAAATCACAGGAGTGTTCCGGCAACTGTGTTGCTTAATTTTTTTTTTCGTATTAGAAACGGAATTTTTACTTATGTCCCCTTTTCCTTAAAACAAGAAAAATTCAAATCCTAAATTCAAAATTTCCTCACATTCTCAAGTCAAAAGACGAAAATTTCTTCAAATAGCAGAAAAATCTCTTCCTATCACAAGCATGTTCAGGAAACATGCTGTTTGCACTTTTTTTCAATTCCTACTATTCGTTCACACTCTCCCTATATATATTTATATATCTTGTTCAAATTTTCAATAGTTAATAAAATACTTTTTATTCACCCACTCAAGTTCAAATACATTTTTTTAACTTGTAGTGGATGACACTTGATGCTAATGACAGTTTGTTGAAATATTGATTCATTAATTAAATTTAATTATTTAATTTTAGTTTTGTAGGGAAGAAAAAAATCAACACGCAGCCAACTTATTTCAGACATTAGTTCCATTTAAAAGCATTCACTCACAAGTTTTGATTACGCAGTCGGTTAAGCTCTGAGCTCGTAACCACAAAGTCCTAGGTTGGATCCTCGGAAGGAAATTCTCCCGTACTCGAAAATAAATTTTTCTTACATAAGATATTTAGCAGGGTGTAAATTTAGGAATAAATACCGTCAGTGGCAAAGCGTGTAGATCGCTGAAAAAAAAATTCTTTTTGACTTAAGTAGGATTTTTTTTAAATATATTACTTGTTTTACGTTATTTGACTCAGTCTACTTTATGAAACCGATTTGCATTAAAAAACCTTTCGAACCATCCTGAAAAAACAAAATTGAATACCCGATTTCAGAACTAAAAACAAATAACTTTTAAAAATATTAAAAATAGAATGGTTGAATGTTTATCTCATGTTTATTTATTATCAAAGAGAAATAAAGAATTAAAGTCTAAAATATATTAGGTATCAGGGGAAAGAAATGAAAAATTCTCATTTAAAAGATAATCAGTTTCTGATATGCAAACTTTTATTTATAAGAAAGACAACAAAGGGTATGTTTACATTCAATGTCAAAAAGGCAAAAGCATGTTTTTTTCCCCTGTTAAGAAAACATAGAAAACAATTTGTTTATTGAAACAAACATAAATTATACAAAGTATGTTTTTATGCCGATAATTTTTCCGTGAATAGAAAAAAATATTTCAGCAAATTAGTTTTTAAAAATTTCAGTTTGGAATTTAGTTGTACAGAAATCAGGTGTTAAGGAATATGAGAAAAGACAAATAAGTTTATCAAATATTTAAAATTTAATTTTGTATGCAAAATTTCACTTAATTTTTTAAAATGTATATTATTTTGTTAAAGAAATTCGCTTTTCACATTTAGACATTTCTTGAGAATATACAAATAGTTTAAATTTATTTTTTCAAATATTTGAAGTAATTTCAATTTTAGTCGGATATTAATATTTTCTACGAGTGTAACATTCAAGGTACTTTATGAAACAATAATCATTTTTAAAACATTTGATCTTTCTCGACAAAATTACATTTGAATACGGTAATCTTTCAAAACATTCATCACCAAAAGTGTATAATGAATGATGATTTCATTTTAAGTTCAAAACAAAAGCAGTTCGTCCTTTTAATGTTTTAACTAGGTTGGAAAGTGTTAAAAAAGAAGGGGTTCTTTTAGCGTTAAAATTTAAATATAAAAAAGCATTTTGGTTCATGGATTTATATTTTTATTTTATTTAAGAATTAAAAAAAAGTTTTTAAAATATTGAAAAAGAAAATGCTAAAAATTTTACTCACATTTTTAACACTTTCCAACACAGTTGAAAAGTGTTTATGATTTTGGTTTGTCTGTCTGTCTGATGGCGTTCTAACTCTCGTATATATACTCGTATTGTCCTCTAATTTTCGTATGTTACTTTTATACTATAGCACGATCGCTATTGGCATTTACAGTACGTTTACAAGGACAGTCAAATGTATTCCGTTACATTACGGTCAATGGAAAAAAATCGTTTCACGTGCGTTTTAATGATGTTACACCATTTCCAACATAATGAAATTTGTCTGCATTTCAGAAGTCTACTAAAACATGCATTCTGTAGAATATGGTGTAGAAAGCTTTTATTATTCATTTACAGGGCCACACAAACTAATTCTTTTAGATAAGGGTCTACGATGAAAAATTTGTTTGCAGCGTATTTTAATTAAGCTACAAAATTTCAAATATAATGAAATTGATATAAATTTCTGAGGATTACTACAAGATGTTTGTTGTATAATATGATGTGCGTAGCACTTATAGTTCATTTACGGGGACACCCAACCGATTTCGAATACAGAACTGTATCCGAAATACTGTGTATTACCGATAGTTGCTGGAAGTGCTTTTTCAGTTTTAGCATGCGTTTTTATGTTTAACTAAATATTTACATACTATGTGGTGTGTATAAATGCTATAGATCATATATAGGGCTACACAAAGAATTTGTAAGCATTACTATGTATGAGCGTGAATTGCTTATAGGTGGTTTTAATTGTGTTACGCATTTTCAAGCTGAACTATATTTAGAGATGTTTACAGAATATAAATTAAAACATATACAGGGCCACGCAAAGAACTGGATACATGGCCGCCTATAGATGATAATTTCTGGAAGTTTGATTTCAGTAGTTTTAAGCGTGTTTTAGCCTGAATTATATTTTAGCTTTATATGTGGCGTGTATAAAAAATCTGTAGGTAATATACAGGGCTGTATAAAATTATTCATGTAAACTTCCGTCTATTGGTAGAAATTGTTGATGATGAATTTTCCTCCTATTATGCGTTTTTTTTTCTCTAAACTAAATTTTAGCATACTATGTAGAATATATACAAATCTATAGATCAAAAACAGGGCTACACAAAATAATTGACGTACTTTTTCGGTTATGAATGAAAATTGCTGAAATCTGGTTTTAAAATGTGTTATGCATTTTCTAAAATGCTTACTTAGGTTTCTTATTTACCTTTTTAAACAGCGAAGTTTTGTTAAAATATTCTGGAAGTGTTGGAAAGTGTTTAGTAATCTATGCTTGACGCAATATATTTCTTTCTTATTTTATTATTAAAGAGATATAAAGAATTATGAAATAAATATAAATTTGAAATATATTTGGTGCCTGGGAAGAGAATATAATAGTACCATTTAAAATACATTCAGATTTTGACATGTAAGCTTATATTTAAAAGAAGGGTGGGATTTGAAATATATTTGGTGCCTAGGAAGAGAATAGAACAGTACCATTTAAAAGACATTCAAATTTTGACATGTAAGCTTATATTTAAAAGAAGGGTGGGATTTGAAATATATTTGGTGCATGGGAAGAGAATAGAATAGTACCATTTAAAAGACATTCAGATTTTGACATGTAAGCTTATATTTAAAAGAAGGGTGGGATTTGAAATATATTTGGTGCCTGGGAAGAGAATAGAATAGTACCATTTAAAAGACATTCAGATTTTGACATGTAAGCTTATATTTAAGAGAAGGGTGGGATTTGAAATATATTTGCTGCCTGGGAAGAGAATAGAACAGTACCATTTAAAA
The DNA here is from genome assembly GCA_963931845.1 of Maratus michaelseni. Lineage (NCBI taxonomy): Eukaryota > Metazoa > Arthropoda > Arachnida > Araneae > Salticidae > Maratus > Maratus michaelseni. The sequence goes on from OZ007593.1 coordinate 127,466,852, forward strand.
GACATTCAGATTTTGACATGTAAGCTTATATTTAAAAGAAGGGTGGGATTTGAAATATATTTGGTGCCTTTGAAGAGAATAGAATAGTACCATTTAAAAGACATCCAGATTTTGACATGTAAGCTTATATTTAAAAGAAGGTTGGGATTTGAAATATATTTGGTGACTGGGATGAGAATAGAATAGTACCATTTAAAAGACATTCAGATTTTGACATGTAAGTTTATATTTAAAAGAAGGGTGGGATTTGAAATATATTTGGTGCCTGGGAAGAGAATAGAATAGTACCATTTAAAAGACATTCAGATTTTGACATGTAAGCTTATATTTAAAAGAATGGTGGGGTGGGGGGGGAGGAAGGTGATTATTTTAAATGTTAGGCAAAAAGAAGTACATTAGTTTTCATTGAAAAGAAAAGGGAAAATTTGTTTGTTGAGAAAGTATATATACATACAAAACAATACTTATATATCAAGAAACTTTCTGTGAATAAAAAATAATTTTAGAAACAATTAATTTCTAGACATGTAAGATTGAAATTCAGTTGTATAGAAATCGGGTATTTTCTTTATATACCGCTAACCAGGCCCCTACCGGCCGGGCATGAGTGCCTAGCTTGACGAGTTAGTACTTGGACGCGGGGCGATATTCGTCTGTTCACAGCATATCTGTGATCCACCTGAAAAAAAACCTTGTTGGCATCGCTGCAGTGCTGTGCCACGATTTTCTTTGTTTGCCGGTTCATGGTTTCTATGAATTGGCAGATTTAAAAAAAAAAGCAAAAATTAATAGATGAAATAATACGAGAAAATATATTTAAATACTTTTTACAAATATAGAAAATTTATTTTTGTGTTAGATATTCCACTAAAGTATTGTTATCTATTTTACTTTAGACTTGCTTATAAAAAATATAAATTGAAATTTTGCAGTTTTGTAAAGCAATTTCAGTTTTAGTCGAATTTTGATATTTTCTACAATGTAACATGTATATGGTTTTTTTTTTAATTAAAAGTTTTTCCATGTTTTTTCTGAAAATAAAGCCGAGTCTTATATTAAAATTTGCTACAAACGCTACAGTAGGGCTTATTTTCTGCGGATATCTTATATTTTTCCTGCAGAATAATTTACATTTCTTCATTTAAAACAATGTACATTTATTCACGCATTCATATAAAAGAATATACATATATTCATGTATTTTCTTGGACAAAAAATTTACATTTGTTTAATTACAGTTATACATTTTTCTTCTCCGCTTGTTTTGTTTTTTCTTTTATTCTTGGCGTTTTAAATGGCCGGTACCAAAAAGTATTACAATTAAAATAGTGATGTGTCATTCATACAATGTCTCTTTTTATGATTTAGTGATGGTCTGTGCACTTTCAAAAATATAAAATGTGTCAAAAAACGTAAAAAGTACAAGCAGCAAGTTGCCAATTTTTCTGTTATTTGTAGAAATTTATTTCTTTTGACTGGGGATTTTCAGGAAATTTTGAGCTTCGGTTCGCGAATATTTCGTGTTTTGAGGGGAAAGTCCATACGTAAAAAAATCGTTTCTAATACGAAAAAGTAACACGCAGCACTGTGGCCGGAACACAGTGATTTGGAAAAAATGCAGTTTCAGATTGGGGAATTTCAAGTCATTTTTAAGTTAGATTGGTGAATTTTCTGTACTTTAGTAGAAAGCGAGCTAATCAGAAAGATCATTTTCGTGTTTTAACGTAAATAAAAAAAACAGAAAAAGACATTCAATTCACAATTTTTTTTGAGAGTATGTTAACGCTTTGATAGTATTTTGATTGATTATGTGTTTATTATTTAACAAATATGTGTTTTGATGGCTTTGCGTTACTTAGTAATTTTGGGGATTTGGAATGTTTTAGTATAATTTAGAATAAGCTTTAAATATATTGCTTTGTTTTAAATATGAGTGCAATAAAAAATACTTTGCAGTAAAAATTTAGTTTCTACCAGTGTTATTCGGCAAGCTAGTATTCAGAAAGGAATGATTTTTGAGCATAAAGTTCCGATTTTCTCATTCACCTAAGTGCAAAAGTTTAATTGTTTCTGAACTCTGAGGATGAAACATTAAACATTAATTATTTTAATAACTGAGGCGGATTTATCTTTAGCGGGGTTTATTTTCGTGGTAGGAAATTTCTTTTAGGTAGGGCTTGTATTACAAGTATCCAGGAAATTCATGCTAAGGATTATTTTCTGATTAGGTAATATTTTCGGTAAAACACCCTATGTACATTTTAAAACACTTTGATCTCATATGAAAAAAATAAATATTAATCCTCTAATTTTTTAAAGCATTCGCCAGCAGTTTTGTTAAGGAAGAAGTTAGTAATTCATTTTAATATCAATAGAAGTGCAACATTTTCTTTTAATGATTCATTTTCTTTTTGTGTTTAAAAGATATATGGCGTGACAAGAAATAACTAGTACAGACGTTTTAGCTTATAATTATTTTAATAACCACATAAATTAAAATTAGTTTGTTAATGTATATTTGTAAGTTACAGAAAAAACACACTACAAGTGTCCACCTTTGGCTTTTATGTACAAACAGAACATTTGAGGGAAAAATTCAGCAAGAGGCCGTATCTTATTCCATACTTTCTCCCACTCCTCCTGCAGATGCTTTTTCAGGCACTCAAAACTTCTGTGAGACCTAAAGCAAACTGTTTTCGGTAAGACAAAGATGCAAAATAAATCATCTGGATATCTAGAGAGTACAGGGGCCATTCACGGCCTCTTAAAAATTCTGGCATATGTGACTTGTTTTCTTCTTGTTCTGTGTGCTGAGGGAGAATATTGCTGAGGAGTTTCATCTTTCATTTGCAAAGTGTTTTTGAGACCAAGGAAGCAAAAGACTCTTGATGCATGTTTTAAGGTTAATTTTGACATATTTATCAACATAGACAAACGGTATTTTGCCAGTTGAACAAATCTCACATGAAAACTTAACCGGTTGGGGCTTTTGCGGTATTTTGATATTGGTTGATATACTAAGAGATATAGATCTTCATAGAGTTCGATTAGCTCAAAGTTTGAGGATGCTAATGTTAAATCCACGTGATAAACTTTAATTTACATCTTAACAAAAACTTAACCTATTGAATTTCTTTAATGAGATACATTGAAAAGACTCAAATGTATTCCGAGCAGTTCTTGGATTTAAAAAGATATTTTTAATTATGAAAATTACTAATAAATTCATATTCAAAGGAATTATGAATTACGACACATACTAATTTTTACATAAAACGCAAATTCTTAGAAAGTAACCGGAAAAATTACATTGATTTTTTTTTTTCATATAAACTGAGTTTATTCTACATTTAGAAATTCTGGTATAATTTTTCAGGTACTTCATTGTATATTTGAGGTACTTTTCATTTTAAGATTTTAATTTTGTTTTTCGCAATTTTATGATAAATCCTTACTATACTTTCTTTTATAACTCCATGAAGATTTATGAAATAGTTTATAAACTATGTATTTTTCCCAGCTGCTTCGCTCTAAGAAACTCAATTATTTTGAAAAAAAATTGTTGTTACCATTTAGAAATAGAAAGTTGGTGCAAATTTTATTATGTATATGACCGTCATTTCAAAAATTGCTTCCATATTCGGGTTGGGTTGATTTATGACGGCCAATTATCAACACGACGGATATGAGCCCAAGGGGGGGGGGGAGGTGCCCTCCGTGGTGGTCTTTCTAAGGGATCCTAACCCGTATTTACGGCAAGGTTCGAAGAAAACCACGGAAACTCCGAATGGTTAGGTCGACGGGCGCGACAGGGGTTTTAACCGAGCACCGACCATCTACCAGCTGTGAGATCAGAACCTCTCAACCACTGGTGGGGCGCATCCATATTCGGAAAGTAGACACTTTCCCAGTTGATTGATACCTCACGCATCTCTCTGTGACAATTTGATGATGAAATAGCATAAGAAAGTAAGTTTTGTTTTTCTAGGATTATGTATTTTATATGTATTACATCATACACTTTAAGCTTTTAGCAATAATAATAATAATCATAATAATAATACTTATCTGGCATGTCAAAACATGTACCCCTAGTTTTTTTTAAGGAAGTAAACAGTATAATTATTGATGACATCGTGGTAAATCTATTAGAAGTGAAGCAATTTTCTTTTAATGATTTAAAAAGCATAGCTATGATCTTAGCCTCAGCCCTAAATTATGTGCACATTTTAAGTGAATGTTTTTATTTTATTTAAAAGTAAAAGAACAAAAGTAAAGTAAATTTTGAAAGTAATGGAAATGAAAATATTAGAAATTACATCCGATTTAATATTAAATAGGGATAATGAATTGCGAATGAATAAAAATCTAAAACATATTATGTTTCTGAAGAGAAGAATAGAAAAATCACATTTTGACATGTAAACTTATATTCACCAGAACGTAACAAGTGTGTTTATTATCAATGCTAGGCAAAAAGGAAGTATATTTAATATTATTTTTTTTGAGAAAAAACGGAAAACAGTTTATTTATTGAAACAAAATTAATAGTACACACAAAAACTATTTACTATATTACTCGGAAATAGTAAAAAAAAAACTTTCCGTGAATGAAAATAAATTTTCAACAAATAATTTCTAAAATACAAGGATTGGAATTTAATTGTATGTAGAAATCCTGTACGTAAGATTCCAATATATATATATATATATATATATATATATATATATATATATATATATATATATATATATATATATATGTGTAATAATAAAAAATTTTCGCCCTATTTCTTTAGTTAAATTATTCCAAATTCTTCAATTCTTTTTTCCCTCTCTTTTTAAAATATCTCTTAAATCTATTTTGTATTTTATTCCATAACTTAATCAAAATATTCTGTTATTTATCATTCTAAAAATCTTAATCTGTTAAAAGCTACACGTATTTATTAAAACCTTATTCTCTTAAATTGCAACACTGCCTCTAAACGCACCTGTCTAATTTCTTCTTTTGAGACATTTAATTTTATTCTTTGGAACTTTTGTAATACCATTTTTATTTCTATTTAATTCATTCGGCATCCCATGATTCCAAGCGGTTTTCGCGCCCAAAGGCCTTTTTACCTTTTTAATTTGCCGCTTCTGTTAAAGAGTTTTAATCATACGTCAGAGACACGTCTTCGTGGCCTCATTTTTTCATCCATTAGCGAGAAAGCTCCGCCTTTTTTTATCCCCCTAGCGCCCTCCGATCATGGATGCGAGTGGACCAGCTTGTTCGCGCGTTTTGTACCTTTGGGCCAAATTTTGAAGTATTTATACGGTTACACTGGTTTCGGAGACAGAATTTACACGAATTCGTGGTTGTCATCTAATTGCCGTCACTGGAGAGTCTAGACTAATGCATCGGTAATATGTTCTTCAAGCTCTGCTAATTCTTCAAGATCTTCAAATGTGTTCAGTTTAATGAAGCGAAAGTTGGTGGAGTTGCTTTCATCTCTGTGATCACAATAAAGCCACTGCTCATCTATTAAGTTATTAAGTCTTCTTTTAAATGTTTTTGGGAAATTTCTTCTGGATTTCACTGCCTCTGCTCAATTTTTACGACTGCAAATACCTTACGATTTCCGATGTGATATACTTCGAGATTTGTCTTCATGGTGAGTGACTCGAAGTGATACCCTGTCCGGGTGTCATGACTACATTTCAACGATCTCGACTGCGGCTACCTCGATATGATTATCAGGTAATTTTAGTGGTTTCGGACTGAGATGTTCCGATTGTCTGGTGGAAGGAACGTTCAAGTCGACAGCAATAGCGATCGTCTATAATGTGCCAATTTTCGACAGGAATGTATCAAAAAAGCCGGTCAGGATAACTGATGACCTGTGTAATAAAAACATTTTGGAGACTTCCCAGTGATATTGGAGAACAACTACCGATTAGTTGTCAAATTATCACTCATAAGTGTTTATAAATTTATCCCAGAAGTGACGTCTGTAAGTTAAATTATTCTTTTATTTTTATTGATTTCTTATTTTATTGATTTGTTATTATTGGCTTATATAGAACAAAAATTGTTCTTAGAATACTTTAGAAGAATTTTGTTCCTTTTATCCTGAACATTTAGAACTTACGAAATTTAATATTTATTCTTATGTATTGTTAAAAAATTAATTTTATTTGGTTAAGCTCACAAATATTACTGAAAGTTTTGAACTGCTCTGATATTTATTCCTATATTACTTCATTTTACAAGAGTAACTTCATTTTATGTTCTTATTTTATCATTTAATTATAGTCCCTTTTCATTCGGTGATATTTATTCATAGGAAATAATTTCTATTTATTGAAAAAATATATGAGTAATCTCTTTTCAAGTAACATGTATTGGAACATATTCTATGTCATTCTAAAAATGCATAAAAATTTATTAGATTATCTGAAATTACAGCTTCACTGATTGCATAATAATCGCAAAAATAGCTTTTGAAGTTTATTAATGTGAAAAAAAAAAAAAAAGTGTTATCTCAAAAGAAAGTTGAGTAACATTGAAAGGGTAAAATTATTGTGCAGTTAATTTATTTGTTTATTTTATTACTTTTGTTTTTTGATGCTATATTCTGAGAGTACAATTCAAGAGCCAAAAAAATTGTTCTTACGAAATAATGATACTTATTTTAAAAAAGTGTTTTATTTATTTCATTCTAAATTGTGATATTCATATATAGTGGATCTATTTATAGAAAGATTATAGTAGTAGTTTACATTTACTATTTAAGTGAAATGATTTTTAATATGAATTGGACTTTTTTACTGTTGAATATTATTTAGTTTGTTATTTAAATTATTAAGAGTTAGATATTTACAGTTGTTGTTAAGTTAAAGAATTCTTTATACATTGTTATTTTTTTTACATGTTATTAAAGTCAGGGTTCGTTAAAGTTATTGTTGAAAGTAAGGGTACTCAAACCAAAATGGCTGAAAAAGAGCTTAATGTTATTATTTTTGACCCAGAAAGTGGGATGAATGTTGTGTCTTGGCTTAGACACTTTGAAGGATCAGCCCCTCCAGATAAAAAAGAGTGGAAAATCAACAATATTTCCAAATATTTGAAGGGCGAAGCATTAAAGGTGTATGTTAATGAATGTCTAGATTGTAAAGAGTATGAAAAAATTGCTGAGATCTTAACTGAAAAATTTCTGAAAGTAACAGTCCCCCGTTTTTCTGATTTCGCCTCGCTGAAATTGCATGACCTAAACAACTTAGAAAATTATTTCCGTCAGAAAATAGAGATAGGTCGACAACTTAAACTATGTGAAACTATTATTTTACAAGGATTGACAGATGGCTTAAAACCGGAATACCAGAACTATTTAATAGTAAATCCTCCTGAATCTACTACCGATTGGTATAGATTAGTTAAACAACTTGTTGTCATTCCATCTCATTCTAGCAGTAACAATAATAGTAATGTTAGAAATATGTCTCAAAATTCCAGACCTTTTTCTCAACCAATTAATTCACCTAGACATTGGATTCGCCCTCAACCTAATTACAGGAATCCAAATTTCCAAGCAGCAACTAATTTTAACCCTTCAACGTCCAGGTTCGTTAGTCCCAGATTGCCTGTCAATCATTATCAAAGAAGGCTTCCTAGTCGACCATGTCGAATGTGTTTAAATAGAGGTATCCAAAATGCTTATCACTGGGAGAGGGATTGTGTATTCAATGTTAGGCCTCTGCAATCTTCTGCACCCCCTCTTAGTCAACCACAACCATCTACTGATAATATATGACAGTTAATTGTATCAGGATATGTAAATAACAGGGAACTACCTTGTGTGATTGACTCTGGCTCAACCATAAGTATTTTGCCTTTTAAATTTGTTAAATTCTTAAATGCTAAAGTTATAAATATTCCACCTGTTATTATTGGCCAAGCCAAAGGAACTGTTGTAATAGATAAAGCTTGTAATTTATTGTTTAAATTAGGTAATGTGCAACAAAATATTAGATTTTTAATATGTAATACAAATTTAGATTATGCTATACTAGGTTTAAAAGAATGCTGTAAGTTTAATTTAATTATTGACTGTGCTACATGTAGAGTATTACAAGGAGACCTTGTTTTAAATGAATCTAAGAACATATCCAGTGATAAATTAAGGTTACTTCATTTTAATGTTAACTATGATTATCAGAGAGTGCAACCCGATTATGGAAAGATCATATCTCCTCAATCCTTTGTTCCATCTAATGTTGATAATTCTAAATTAATTGGGGAAATACATTCTATAGAAAATGAAACTTTAAGGGAAAGTATAAGGGATTATTTAGATATATTTTCTAAAAATAAATTTGATGTCGGGAGAATTAATATCGAACCGCAACGTATTCTTCTTAATTCTGACCTACCAATATCTCTGAGGCCATACAGAACTTCCCCTTTAGAAGAAAAAGAGATTTCGGATCAAATTCATTCACTATTAGATGCTGGTTTAATTAAAGAGAGCAATAGTCCCTATTCTGCCCCTGTTACATTAGTAATGAAAAGAGAAGAAGGTAAAAAAACTAGATTATGTGTTGACTATAGAAAATTAAATGCAATAATGAAAAATGACGCAGAACCCCTACCTCGTATCGATAGAATTTTAGATAAACTGAGTAGTGCGCAGTATTTTTCAACTTTAGATTTAGCCTCTGGCTACTGGCACATACCCATACATCCATCCGATACTGAAAAATTGGCTTTTGCTACCAACTTTGGGCTCTTTGAATGGTTAGTTCTGCCCTTCGGGATTAAATTAGGCCCCCGATATTTAATAGAACCCTTAGAAGAATACTTACTAAATACAAAATAGACTTTGCTTGCCATTATTTTGGTGATATCATTATTTTTTCTTCCTCATTAGAAGAACATATGCAACATTTAAACCAAATATTTGAATTATGTAGACGTGAAAACATTAAACTTAAACTCTCTAAATGCAATTTTGTCCAAAATAAAATTAACTTCTTAGGATATACCATCCAGAATGGCACATTAACTCCTGCTAATGCTAATATTGAAGTAATAAAAAAACTAAAACCCCCTTCAAATGTAAAGGAACTTCAGAGATTCTTAGGATCTATCAATGTTTATCACAAGTTTATAGATAAATATGCCGAAATTCGAGTCCCTCTTAACAGATTACTCAGAAAAAATACACTATGGGAATGGAATACAGATTGTCAAAATTCTTTTCAAAAATTAAAAGATGCCTTAATAGCCAAACCTATCTTAAAAATTTATGACCCTAAGTTACCCCTCCATATGTTTGTTGATGCCTCACAGGTGGCAGTAGGTGCAGTCTTAAAACAACCTGATAGTAATAATTTTTTACATCCAATTGCTTATTACTCTAGAGGATTGAGAAGTTATGAGAAGAATTATTTTATTACCGAGTTAGAGTGTCTTGCCATTATTGACACCTTAGACAAATTCTATCATTATTTTCATGGTGTAAAATTTACCATTCATACTGATCATGCATCTCTTGTATGGTTAAAAAATACTAAACATTTGAGAGGCAGGTTATTTAGATGGTCTTTGAAGTTGAGCATGTTTGAATATAATATAGTTTACGAAAAGGGGTCCACAAATGTCGAAGCCGACATGTTGTCGAGAAACCCAATTTCACATTTTATTCAACCACTTACTTTTCTTCTGGACGTTAAAGAAATTATAGAGAGGCAGGAAAAAGATAATGTGTGTGGTAAAAATTATCTAAAGGAAAATGGACTTATGATAGTAAAAAAGAAAGGTTTTAGAAAAATAGTAGTCCCCATGTCTTTAAGGAGAAAAATACTAAATGTTGCTCATGAAAAATTTGGTCATCCTGGTATCCAAAAAATGTTAAATTTAATCTCCCCTAATTATTATTGGCCTGACATGACGCAAGATATAACCAATTTTGTAAAACATTGTGATATTTGTCAAAAGAATAAAAAACCCAGACAGAAAAAATTTGGCTTATTACAAGCTATGCACACCACAGATCAACCTTTTGAATGTCTTTCTATTGATACTGTGGGAGGGTTCAATTATTATAACTCCACCAAAAAATATCTACACATCATCATCGACCATGCTACTAGATATGTTTGGGCTTTCCCCTCAAAAAGTGTTCCCACAGAAACTTATACTAATTGTCTAAACCAAGTTTTTAATATTCAAACACCACAACAATTATTCTGTTTTAATAAAATTCTTAATGTCCAGACCCATCAAAAAGTGTTAAGTGATAGAAATGCAGCCTTTAATTCATCTAGATTTAAAAAATGTCTGCGAAACCACAATATTAAGCAACGTTTAACCACATCACATCATCCTCAAACGAATGGCAAATGTGAGAGAGCGAACCAGACAATAGTTACTAGATTGAAGTGTAAAGTCAATTCTACCAACTCCAAAATTCCTTGGACAAAAATTTTGACAGAAGTAGTTAATGAGTATAACAATACCCCTCATTCTATCACTAAATTCCCTCCTGCTTACTTACTTTTTGGCCAATTACCCTATGATTCTCCTCTTCAACAAAATTATTACCCTCCTGTTCAAGAAGCCCTTAAACTTGCTAAAAAACGCACTGATGAATTCTATTGGAGAAGTAAAAAATATTATGATCGAAATTATCTAGAACCAAAATTTGAGATTGGAGATCTTGTAATTTATGAAGAGTTCCAATATCCTAATACCAGAAAACTTTCACAAGTCTTTAGTGGTCCTTATCAAATCCTTAATAAGTTATCTGATGTCAATTTTGAAATTGATAGACAAATTCAAAATAAACCTACTGAAATAGTACATGTATCAAAATTACGCCCTTATTATCCTCCTGATCAATTAAAATTATCCCATGAGAACCAACAACAAACTAATGTTAAATTTATAGTTTCGTCTTGATTTTAATATAATCCAAAAATAAACTAATAATTAACTAATCAATTCTCTTCTGTATAACCGTGGTGTTCTTGATTGTGCACACGAGAGTGTCACTGTTGAAGTTTCCACTTGAGTCAACTTTTTATGCTGGCGTAATTTAGTTGATTTAAGTTAGGAGTTTCTGATACTGAATTGGATTAGATTAGAATAATAAATTAAACAGTATTAACTGAACTAATAAAATAAACTGGATTAAATTATATCTTAAACTAATCAAATATGATATCTTAATACTAATTGAGAATTGTCCAACCTTTCTTAATATGCTACAAGGTCCCATTTTTTCATTTCACAACTTATGTTTTCTTGTTTGACTGAAAGCAAGATAGTTACATAACCATCATCTACACAATAAGGATTGTTTTCACGAATTTTTCTTATTTATTCCTTTTTTTGTATTATGTATGTTATTGAGTATATTTCATACCTCATTCACTACTATATGGATGAGATATTAATTATATACTTAAGAAAGTAATTAAAGAAAGAGTGTGATATTTTTGAATTATAATGCTTGTTATTGCTGAACTTATTGTTGAATATTATTATTATTAGTTATACTATTTATAATTTGATATTGAGATTAAATATTACTTGAATTTGAATACTACTTGAATTTGAATATGTTGAGATATATAAATTTTTACTTCTAGAAGTAAACAAGTAATAAAGTAGTAAAGGTAATGGAAGTTATAAAGGTAATAATGGTAATAGTAATTTTGATGTTGAGTAAAAAACTCTTATACTGCTTACATTACCTATTTGCCTTTTTAGAGTAATTACCATTTGTCAGACAAACTATACCATAACAAAATACTCATTTCTCTTAAGTTTTTCTTAGCATTCCATTCAGGACTGAGTTTTTCAGACAAACATAAGTTTAATATTTGAAAATTAACCTATGATTATTGTTATTGTTAAGTATTATTATTTTAAATTTTTATTGTTGATGTTATTCTTCTTCTTCTTATTATTATTATTGTATTATTTGTGTTTTATTGTTGTTAATATTAATCTTAGTACTATTTTCGAGTTGTTGCTAGTAAATATAAAGCATTCAGATGAACTTTAATTCTGAAATAGACTTTCATAAGGAAGATCAGTAAGATCTAAAATTTGAAGGATTTTTCTCTTTCAATTTGTAAACTGTTCAGTTTGTGAGGTATGCAAATAACTTTTTTGGATGGACTATCACTCAGACGAGAACTGAACGACAAATTAAGCAACAATTCTACAAGCAATTTGCAACAAATTTTGTAAGATGATATTCTGGAAGTATGTTATCTATTATTTCAAATTGTTACAATTCTTTTCTTATTTTGTTTAATATTTTCTAAAGCTTTTTATGTCATTGTTAACAAGATTAATATCTTGTAATTGTATTTTTATTAACAACTTCACCAATTCGCGTTATAGTTATTAAATTTAATGTTATTGGGCATTAATGAATAAATTTTGGAAATGTACTTATTTTGACTTCCTCCAGTTGACAAATTGTAATCCAAGTCCGTGTAACATTTCCCTTCAATGAACTTGCAGGTCATATGACCTACCGGTTCATTCGTCTTTTTGGGTGGGGGGATATGTAATAATAAAAAATTTTCGCCCTATTTCTTTAGTTAAATTATTCCAAATTCTTCAATTCTTTTTTCCCTCTCTTTTTAAAATATCTCTTAAATCTATTTTGTATTTTATTCCATAACTTAATCAAAATATTCTGTTATTTATCATTCTAAAAATCTTAATCTGTTAAAAGCTACACGTATTTATTAAAACCTTATTCTCTTAAATTGCAACACTGCCTCTAAACGCACCTGCCTAATTTCTTCTTTTGAGACATTTAATTTTATTCTTTGGAACTTTTGTAATACCATTTTTATTTATATTTAATTCATTCGGCATCCCATGATTCCAAGCGGTTTTCGCGCCCAAAGGCCTTTTTACCTTTTTAATTTGCCGCTTCTGTTAAAGAGTTTTAATCATACGTCAGAGACACGTCTTCGTGGCCTCATTTTTTCATCCATTAGCGAGAAAGCTCCGCCTTCTTTATCCCCCTAGCGCCCTCCGATCATGGATGCGAGTGGACCAGCTTGTTCGCGCGTTTTGTACCTTTGGGCCAAATTTTGAAGTATTTATACGGTTACACTGGCTTCGGAGACAGAATTTACACGAATTCGTGGTTGTCATCTAATTGCCGTCACTGGGGAGTCTAGACTAATGCATCGGTAATATGTTCTTCAAGCTCTGCTAATTCTTCAAGATCTTCAAATGTGTTCAGTTTAATGAAGCGAAAGTTGGTGGAGTTGCTTTCATCTCTGTGATCACAATAAAGCCACTGCTCATCTATTAAGTTATTTAGTCTATTAAGTCTTCTTTTTAATGTTTTTGGGAAATTTCTTCTGGATTTCACTGCCTCTGCTCAATTTTTACGACTGCAAATACCTTACGATTTCCGATGTGATATACTTCGAGATTTGTCTTCATGGTGAGTGACTCGAAGTGATGCCCTGTCCGGGTGTCATGACTACATTTCAACGATCTCGACTGCGGCTACCTCGATATGAATATCAGGTAATATGATTATCAGGAATGTATCATATATATATATATATATATATATATATATATATAGAAAATGAGGAATAGGAATATGAGAATTTAAATCTAAACTAATTATTTTCTACTTATGTAATAAAAGTAAATTGGAACTTAAATTAGAGATTGAATATTCATAAACTTAAACTTTTCCCGTTAACATTTTTTCTCCTCTTTATAGTAGCTCCATTTGTCGTACACATGTACTTCTTTCGTTTGTTAAAAGAAAAAAAAAGACACATATAGTAACACAAGGTAGTTTTTTTAGGGTGGGGGAAGTACCTCCCCCCTATATAAAACATTAAACGATAATATAAGAACAAATGAAAATTTGAATAATAATATTTGCTCATTTAAAAACATATCATTATACATGTAAGAGATAACTTCTACCTTCACAGAAAAGTCGCACCTATTTTTATATTTTATTGAAATTGTACTCAGTTTTGCATAGTTTGCTACTAAATTTAAAATAACAGCTTTAAATCGTCATTTATATTTAAGCAATTTCTTATGCAAAGCACTAAGCTTTAAAAATAAAAACAAATTACCTTTGAATAAGAATTGTGGTTATTTAAAAATTTACTGTTTTAAATTAAGAGTTTAGTTTCACCTGCTAAAGATAAATAATATCAGCTTCTCGGTTATTTTACTTCGTTTTGTGCGTTTTATCATTAAATTTAAAGCTATGTCAAGCTAATGCTTCAAGTCATAATATATATATATATATATATATATATATATATATATTTATATATATAATCAATTGGAAATAATGAGTGGACCAAGATTAACTTTTGAAAAAAGAAAATTTATTTGAAAATACTATTGTAAGTATGAAAAGGTAGCAGAAGTACAAAAACAATATCGCAGGGAGTTTCAGGTCGATTCACCAATGTGACTTACAATTCATCGGATAAAATATAAATTTGAAACGAAGACAACGGTCCGGAACCGCAATTGAGTAAGAATGCGCCACAACACCAAATGAAATGGTTGTTGAAGTTTGTGAATCAATTGCCAGCGATTATAAGCTGTGTATTATGACAAGAGCAGTAATAATTTTGACCATCTGCGGTAGGAGGAAAAGTTATGCACTTTATCTAGATTTTTTTTTTTTGCAATTTAAATATGAATTATATGTAAATAAAAACTGAAGTTATAATCTTTCAAAGTGCGTATACATTTTTTTGACGCACCCTTTATATTTACGAAACATTATTAGGGAAAATACAAATGCAATGTATAAGGTAAAATTATAACTCTGTGTCAGAATATCCGATTTAAAATGTAAATTTTGAAAATTAATAGATTGCTTTCGCCTTCCACATTTGTTTTTGGAATTACTAAAATTTTAATTCATTTTATTCAATTACTGTTAAACTTAAAATTATACCCACAAATCATCATATACAATTACAGCACTTTGCTATGGAAAATGTAAATATAGGGTATCAGAAGAAATTATAACTTCCCTGTTAATAAACCATTATTTATTATACTGGTGCAAAATATTACACCAATATTGCATTTATCGCTAAGATGTACAAATAAATACCCCTATTGTTTAAATATTGGATTTATATTGAAATGGCACTGTTAGATAAATATTGCATTTAAAAAGAAAATATTTTTAATGAAACGCTATTATTGCAAATATATTGGTATTACATAGGAAAATATTAGCAATAAAATGCAGAGATATTTTTTGTCAATATTTGTGAAATATTAGCAAAATATAAACACCTTAGGTTGTAAAATATGTCATAAGAGTAATGTCGACATTGTCCAAGACATAGGACAATGGATATATCTTTGCAATGGAAAACGTAAATATAAAGTAAAATATTATAACTTTTTTGTTAGTAAACCAATATTGAACAATACATTATAAATATTAGCAATAAATGCAGGAATATATTTTGCTAATATTGTGAAATATTAACAAAGTAAACATCCTAAGTTTGGCAATATTTCATGCAATGAATGTCAATATTGACCAACATACAGCGAAAAGAAAAAAATATTGGTCCAATATTGTATTGCTGCTAGGTTTCGAATAAACTGATTAAAAATATCTTTAAATTAAGAAATCGCTTTGAACTTTCAAAATAAATCGCATCCTTGCAAGAAAATAAGAACAGAGTTTAATTTACAAAACCATTGAAAGATTATTCAATGTTTCTACTCAATCAGATTCTTTTGTAAGCATTTTATTCTAAGAAAAATTTACAGTGCAAATGTGGAATTGAATATGGATCGATATGCATTCATTTATAATGATTCTTTCAATTTAGAAGTCATTTTATCTGCTTATTGTTATCAGATTCTCTATAATTTATTCTTAAACGAAAATAGCTCTTACAAAATATGTACTGAAAGCATTTTAAGAATTTTAAGGAAAAAATACAGGGTGTTTCTGATGTTGGGATAAACTTTCAGAAATGGTAGAGTACATAACAATAAACAACTTTTAAATAAGAAACTTTTGAACTGTTATATTATATATTTTAACTAACATACATGTTTAATATAAAACTACTAAGCATATATACATGAATTTCCTAATTAAGGAAGAAACTGTCAGTGTGATGATAAAAAGGAAACATTTTTTACATAAGTATGATACAAATCATATATTTTTAATTTAAAGTAATACTAATTTATATACCCCTCTTTATTTCATGTAAATAAAAGAAAAAAATCATCTTTCTAATTTAATGTTTAAGCTAAATCATTTTACCTTTTATTATAAATAAACCTTTTTTCTATTTATTATGTTCTTTTCATCATAACTGCATGATATAATCAAAAGTCAAAAAGTAATATTAAAAATCAATCTATGCACTTTCATTTTTATCGTAATTTAAAATGACGTACTCCATCGCGATATTATTAATTCTGTAATAACTGCTTTAAATCTTTGTAACTTCTGCAATTCATTTCTGATTGATAGATGTCAAATGCCGCTATATAACTCAAATTAATAATTTCCTTATTTATCTAAATTTTTACTTGGTCATGATTGCATTTATGTTATGCAACTCTAACTTAAATTATTATACATTATTGTGCTAAGATCATAATATAAAGAAGTCATAAATATGTCAAGACGTTTTCTTAATGATCGAATATAATTTCATCTCTCATATTTCACGTTTTATGAAATATCTTGAGAATCAAACATTACAGATTTATGTTGATAATATGTGTTAGAATTCAATCAATTGAATTGTTTATGACCATTTCAATAAAAATATAATTATTGTGTCATAGTTAAATGACTGCTTTGTATAGGTTTACATAATTTATTTCATCTTTAAGCTTCATATAAAGTTTGCCAAATTGCAACGCTGTATTTGTTTGAAATTTATATTGCTATATTATAACAGTTATTTCAATTGGCCTTTTTTTATTTCACCTCGGCACAATAAAAATATTATGTTGGCGATAAGAACGAATGTTATTTGGCACTTGGATTACGGCAATGCTGCTGTAAGGTTGTTTAAGAAATTCGATGAGGGACATCTCTTAAGACCCAAGAAAATATTTGATTAATCGTCATGTAACCAAAACCATACAAATCTAGAAAACTGCATACAGGTGGTATTTAGAAGCAATATTTTAAGCTAAGAACCTACAAGAAACCGTTACGATCATTTTTGGTGGGTATCAAAGTAATTCAAACTTAATGAACGATAATATAGGTAATGTCGAAACTCAGTAGCTTAGTGGTCAGCGCGTCGCTCTACCACGCTAAAATTCGGCTATAATCTATACAGGACTGCGGAATGGGCAAGGTGCACTCAATTTTTCACCTGTTCTGGGTCGATAAAATGAGTACCAAACTTGTGTGGGAACTAAACACTGAGGGTCCCGTGTTTGGCTGACCAGCTGACCTGGAAATACGCTGTAGCACTTCAGGGCCCATGGTCAATAAAGCGGTGCTAGGCACTGTAGACCATGACAATTAACGGTTTGTAGCACCGTAGTTCTTTTATAGGTAATGTTACTGACCATCATGATTGCGACGGCCAAGATTTAAGCGGTTAAGGCGGTATTCAAAAAAATATTTTTCCCCGCTCAACAGCTCAAAATTTTGAGACACATTCTCAGCTTCATTTTTAAAAGTAACAACAGGAAACTTGGCGGCGTGATTTATAAAGACATTTATAAGGGCTCCATGTTTTTATTTTTCGTTCAATTAATTAGAAATTGATTTACAGACAATTATTTTCACAGTACGATAATTTTTTTTTGCTTCCAGCGCTATCGCTTTGGGAAATTCGGTTCAAAATGTCCACTTTGACAGCATTTTTTGAAATATATTCTGCCTTTATCAAAAAATCGAGACAATACGGAAATTATAAAGTTTCTGAATAAGAGAACCTGCCAATTGGATGCATTTTAGAGCAAAAATGAATTTACAAATGTGTCTCAAAATAAGCAGTTTGGATTTGAATACACCCTTAACCTAAACAGCTATAAAAAACCAACATTGTAGAAATGAACATACCTTTAAACATGGCATTACACATAAAAAACTAGTCGTTGGGACCACCGTAATACTTATCCATCATGGATATGCATACTATAAAATATGAAAATGAAACATGTGTAAACGACTTATAAAATGCATTGCAATTCGAATAAAATCGTAGCTTGATGACGTCATAAACTTTAAATGTTTTATTACTGATTTGCGTAAAAGAAACATCTTCATAACTCTAAAATTGATAATCACATTAACTAACGGTTTATTGTGTCGGATTAAGAGTCTCATTTCCAATTAAAATATATCTTTGAATTGAAATTTGGATGAAATACAGGGTAATGAAAAATCGAAGAGTGTTGAAAATGTGATTACATATATCTCGGCAACTAATTATTCATTCCTTAAAATAAACAATTTCGAAAATTTTTATATACCTTTTATCAGAACGAATATTTCGAGAGTCTTAAAGAAATAGTTCAGGATAATCGAAATTACTAAAATTCAATAAGCTTCTCCCCATTATTATATACTAAGTACATACCAAATTTCAAGTCTCTATCTCAATTTGTTTGGGAGATAGAGCGTTTACAGACACACAGACACAGAGACACACAGACAGACGGACGGCAATTTTTTTTCTAAAAATATGTTTTTCGGAATCTCCAGTATCTGAAACGTGTAAATCCGTCAATTTTTTTTTCGATTTTCAAAACAATTACAAGACTTCCTTATACTACGTATGATAGGTAAGTAAAAATGTATACAAAAAATGTAACCCTATTTATTGTTCTCCATTTCAAATAGTTATACCCTGAAAACATTAGGTTAATTTACAGCACTCTATACGTACAACAAATTCTTGTATATTTAAATAAGAATATGCTGATGTAAAAATTTATCTCTTTAAAATTAAGAGATTACTTTCGCTTTCTCAGATAAATCGCATCCTCCTCATGAAAAATAAGAAAAGCCTTTATTTTGCAAAACCATTGAGAGATTAATCGATGTTTCTACTTAATCAGCTTCTTTTGTAAGCATTTTATTTTGAGGATGAGAGACATTTAGAGTGTAAATCTGGAACTGAATATGGATCGATATGCATTCATTTATAATGATGTCTTCAAATGTAAACGCCATTTTATCTGGTCATTGTGTCTAGATTCGCGATGATTTATTCTTAAACAAAAACTCAGTCTCAGCGTAAATATTACTAAAGATATTTTCTGGAGCGTATAATTTTACGCCCATCAGGAGTTTTTATGAAATAAGATGTATTTATTCATTTATTAAATATCATTATATCTTTTAGTTAATGGTTTAGTAATTTTGAATGCCTCATACACTCTAATGCTTTAAAAAAGACGACAGCCTGCTAACAGAACTGGAAACATTTATTTAGGCTCTTACTCAAGTTAGACAGTTAGTTAAATTAAATTTTATCACACATTTCACATAGCCGCATGCTTCAATTAATGATTATGTACTTAATAAATAAATTACTGGCAATTAGAATGTGATTAACTGAAGAGGTACTTATGTAAAATAAGTATAAAAGTATTTTTTTTTTAAATTTACTTTTACAAGCATTCAGTGTTTATCTTAAAAATCACTCTTCATTTCATGTATGCAATTCATGTTGTTTCCAAAATGTTCCGTTACAATAAGTTAATTTGGCGCGGGCCCCGATTATTGAACACTTCACCGATTTGATGTAAGTTTGGTAAAAAGCGCGAACAAGTGAATTTAATAATAAATAAATATTTTTTAATATACAGTGTGCTGCCGGTGAGTTCAGCTCCAGCTGAATTTGCATATATATTTTTAAAACTTTCATAAAATTAATATACAGGGTGTCCCAAAAACATTGGCATTGGCTTTTATTCCTTAAATATTGATCATAGACATACATTATAAATTACAAAGTTACGTAAAAACAAGTACAGAATTTTATGAAATCGATTAAAGTTTTCAGGGGATTAAATTTGAAGAAATACAAAATTGAAACTTTTATACGGTCCCCGTACAAAATATTTCCCGATGAGTAAAATCTGCCCCATCCACTAATAAGGTCATGTACAAAATTAATTTTTAAAATTTACAAGCGTAAGCCAACTTTTATATTTCAAAAGATTCTCATCCTTTAAAAGCATAAAGTATTATGTTTGAAATTATTGCTCTGTTTTTATTGATATGCTTAGAATCATATTTCAAAGATCTACAATCGTTGAAAATTTAGAAATTTAACATCTCTTTTTAAACTTTACTGAGGGCTATGCTTTGAACGTGGCATTACCAGTTGGTGGTTCATGTCTTCTAAAAATTAAAGCGGATACGCACGTAACAGAAATTTATTTCCACCTATTTTCAGCCTTTAAATAACTCCGCTAACATAAAACAGACACAAAAAATAATGTTTTTCAGAAAGTTTGGCTGGTTTTTCTGTTCTTTCCTCTATCGCTACTTTAGGCCATACTGGTGAAGATGGCCTAGGTATGCTAAAATCCTCGGATCATTACTGTCTATTCTTAGAGGTTTTTAGGTGCGTTCGTAATAAATAAGTAGCACTTATAGTCGTCACCTGGTTCGTCCGTCTGTTTTCATATAACAGCGCAAAAACTACCCAACCGAATGATTTGAAATTTAATGTATAATCGTTGCAGAATTTTGTCCAGTAATTTCAAATTTTATGAAAATCGAATCAAAACTCAAAAATATATTAATAAAAGTTTTCTTCATTCTATTAAATCCTGTCATACATAATAAATTCAATGATATCCCATGATAGGTAATGATTCTAGGTTGCTATGGTAATTATGATCTATTTAAGATAGAGTCCTATTATTTCCATATTACTGAATTTATAAACCGAATTTGTATACTAAAATTGTTTAATTATAGCAATCCTATAATCTACCGACAGTTTTTTGGATAGATGTTTCCGGAGAAATAGATATTAAATGGAAAAAGCGTCTACATCTGGATTTCATGTTCTGAAATTTTCAAAGCTAGGCTTAAGTTTTGCATTAGAATTTTCAGTAAATGTCAACAAAAGATAAAATGCTGCCATTTTAAAATGTACTTATTTTATTACGGAAATTAATCATATCATAATAATAGATGATATAATTCATTTTTTTCAGTGAAATAATAACGAGAATTTTTTTACATTGTCTTGTATTAGATATTTGGACATAGTATAATTTTAATGTAAGGTCAATTGATTTTTTGTAAAAGTGTATTGAAACTTAATTTCATAAAATAAAATTAATATCTATAATATGAAAATCTGCACATAAAAAATTGTATTCATGCATTTTTACATAAGAGTGCAACAGTATTGCACCAAGATCTTAATATATCTTTGACACGTCTGACGTACAATTTCCAAATTTTTTTGTTTGAGATTTATAGAAAAAACTTGCTATCTAAGAATGAGTATCAGCATTTTATCTTTCGTTGATGTTTATTCCAATAGCCTTACTTTATATAATATATAAAGTAATTTTCCTATAGTATCTATGCGAATATCTACATGTTTACATGTTTTTACTAATTGGGATCAATATAAGCTGACTGTGTTCAAATTTTGATCAGACTTTCGTTTTTATTTTGAATTATTCATATACATTGTTCAAATTGAAACAGAAAAAAGTATCAGGGTAGGAGTCAAGCCATCTCATTATTGTATTTTATGTTTGGCTGAGTATTAACTTAAACCTCTGCAAATTTGTTTTGGATTTGATGGATACCTTAAAGAAGGCCGTTTATTTATGAAAGGATGACTTACGTCTGTTAAAATAAGTCATCCAGGGCTGGTAAATTTTTTTTTCTGAGGGCCGTTAATTTTTTTTGTCCAGTGTCTCTAAAAGCCAAGGCACGACGCTGACTTTACACAACTATTTAAGAAATTTATTCTACATCTAGATGATGCATTCATGATGCCATTCCTGTTCAATTCGTCCTTTTTTCTAATTTACAATAAAATGTGTTTTCAGGAGACCATACCCAAACAGCACACACCCATCTATAAGACATCTACAAGCTGTAAACCCAAGAAAACCGACACATCTATAAGAAGTCTACAAATATCCATGATACACCCTTTTCACCTCTTATGGAGATGTTATGTGTGATCTCTCTGAGTTCTATTAGACGTCCAAGATATCCAGGTAGTCTATGAGACCACGTCTATAAGACATCCAAGCATAGATCACTTTTCGACATGCAGTATGTCTTATAGCCGTGCTTAAAGACTTGGATTGTAGATATCCAGGGACATCTGATATGCGTTTATAAGACGTCTAATGCATGTCTATTTATTGATACTCAGTACTTCTTATAGACATACTTAAGATATCCAAGAAATTTCATCAGAAATACAGCCTAGGGCAAAAGTATTGAGCACCCCCATATTTATAATATATTTGGTAAAAATAATAGATGGATACAAATATTAAATTGTATACAATTAAGAATTTTCTTTAAAAAATAAGTTTTTTATTTTTTCTCAAAGATAGCAAACGCATAACTCATCTTTTAATGAAGCTATTTTCTTTAAAAAACTTTTTTTTAAATTAAATTTTGTTGTTCTGTTAAGCCAGTTAATAAATAATCAAGAAAATAATTATTGTAAGAAAAGACAAAATGAACTTAGTCTTCAAAAACGAAAATAAAGAAAGCTTATGTAAAAAAAAAAAAAAAAAATACATTTATATCTAATTTTTATTATTTTATTTTTTAACATGTGTTAATAACAAAAATAAATTTTAAGAAATATTTATGCTGCTGAAGAGATCTTGGCATTTCAGGCAAGAAATATTTCAATTTCCACGATGATCTGTTAACTTATGACATAACAATGAAACTTCCAGAAAACAAAGTAATTTATAGTTTTGAAAAAGTAGGTGTTCAAAGAAAATGACTTCATTAAAAGACGAGTTGCTTGTTAACTGTCTTTTTTTTTTTTTTTACAAACCATAAACTTAGAAAGAAGATTCCTAAATGATATCCAGTTAAATATTTGTATATAACTATTACTTTTACAAATATATTAAAAATATGGGGGTGCTGAATACTTTCAGCCAAGACTGTATTTCCAATGAAATGACATTGTTTCCTTGCATGTCTTAAGTATATCTATATGAAAATTAGAATAATTCTTGCAGAAAATGTTAAAATATAAAGGAATTTGTCTTCAACAATGAAAATAGAGAAATCTTATTTTTAAAATATACTTTAAATTTATATGTTACTTTTATTATTTTAACTTTTAATATCTGTTAATAAAGATGATACAAGTTTTAGGAAATATTTTCATTGATGAAGATAAGTGATTTATATACTTTGGCTTTTCCGGTAAGAGTTATTCTAATTGTCATGATTACCTATTAACTTGCATAGCATAACAATTGCTATACTATGAAAGTTTCAATTCTGAAACTTACTGAAAAACAAAGCAGTTTAGTTTTTTTAAAGCAAATTGTTTAATTAAAAGTCGAGTTGTTAGTTTGCTGTCATTTTAATTGTAATAACTTAACCATTAAAGACACAGACAGCAGTTGTGAATTCTAAAATAATTGTGTGTTGAACACTTGTGCTTCATTTACTCTCTTCCTAAACATCCTTCAATGTTGAAGTTCAAAATTTGTTCTACTTTTTCATTATTTTTATCAGTAAGTCTCCACTGATGTACAAAATACACCCCCATTGAATTTTTATAAACTATTATATTTTCTTTCTTAATTAAACATTTTTTATATAAATGCGATATTTATTACTTGAATACTATTACTAAACATCAGACACTACGACTAATATTCAGGCCCCTGCTGGCACTTAGGAATACGTGCCCTTGCACCCTCTGCCTGAACCACCTTTAATGATGGCACATGATTTAATATGAAAGTGCCAACATAACCCTCTGTCCACCGCCCTTTCAAGACATCCAGCATGGGCCTGCTAACACTTTGAAATAAGTTATGATAAAAATACGAGGGTGCTTAATAATTTTGGTAAAGACAACTGTAGATAAAAATACTAAATGTTTCATTCCAATAATATCAGTATATTATTCCCCCCCCCCCAAAACGAATATTTTGCAATGTTCTGCAACGAACCTTCAACTGATCACAAATGTTCTGTAGGAATAAAAAAATAAAACACAGAGAGATTTTCTTGTATATGTAAGAGTGCGATTTCATCTTGTATAGAAATGCTAAAGACATTTCGTAAAACGCTAACACACACAAAAACCAAAGAAATGACGAATTTCACTCCGATCGAATGATGAATTTCGCTTTTTTCCCCCCTCGTAATAGACGATTTCTGCAATATTTTTGAGATTTTTCTCTCTGGTAACTGGCGAATTTCACATTTTTTTTTTCTCAGAACCAATCATCGAACTCCGCAATTTTTTTCCCACGACTAATTCGAGAATTGCGAGATATTTTCCAACACTTCACTGATGAATTTCGCATTTTTTTTATCCATGACTGATTGGTGAATTTTAAATATTTTTTATATTTTCTTTTCACTGACTGGCAAATTTGTTCAGCTCTTTCTTAAAACCAATGGGCAAAAAATGCATTTTTTTTTTTTTTTTTTTATTCAAGCGACTAATATCCGAATGTCTCTATTTTTTTTTAAAATCCACAACTGATTGTTAACTTTTGCGATATTTTCTTTATTGATCGATAAATGTTGCGGATTTTCTTGTGACAAAATGGAAAAAATTGTGGGTTTTTACACGACTGATTGACGAATTTTGTGATCTTTTTTTCTGACAATCCACTGATTAATTTAGTTTTTTAACCTGCGACTGATAGGCGAATTTTGCATTATTTTCTTTTTATCAATTGGAAAATTTTGTCGCTTTATCTTGGAATTGATTGAAAAAAATCGAGGGATTTCCCAAAACTGATCAACTAATTTAGTGGGGGTTTTTTTCAGCTGTAACTCATAGTCAAATTTTACGATATTTTCTTTCTGCCGATTGGGAAAATTTTGCAGTTTTTTCTTGTGACCAATTGGAGAAAATTGTGTTTTTTTTCGCTACTGATCGACGAATTTCCCATTTTTCTCGTCGATTTACTGACAAATTTCATGGTTTTTACCCACAACCGATTGAGAAATTTTTGCACTTTTTCTTGGCAAAAAACATGAAATTTCAATCAAAAATCATTCGGTTGATAAACGTATTTCACATTTTTTGACCCGCGACTGATAGGTGAATTTTACAATATCTTCTTTCTACAGGATGGCAAATTTTGTCACTTTTTTGCGACCGATTGGTAAAAGTTGCCGGGTTTTTATGTGACTGACTGGTGAATTTCAGATTTTTTTCCGATGATCCACTGACGAAATTCATGTTTTTTTTTTTTTTTTAAACTACAGCAGCTGAAGAACTTCACGATTTTTCCCCATGATCGACTGACAAATTGTGTGAGCTTTTCCTGCGACCAATTAATGAATTTCACAATCTTTTTCAACGAACGATTGATGAAGTTTTTCTGGTGATTGACAGACAAATTTAGTGCTTTTTCAAATGAATGAATAGTGAATTGTGTTGAAAATGAGAATTTGAAATGTTCTGCAGAGAAGTTCATTGTTCTGCGATGTATGTCGCACTCTTAAGCATATTCTGCTTTGGGGACTGTTGCCATATTTATATTGGAATATTTTTATCAAAGCATCGACTAATTTTTTTAAATATTTCGAATGAAATATGTCTGCTGTAATTCACTAAAATCTCATAGCTAAATTAAAAAATCTACCATATTTACTCCTGCATAATGCACACATTTTTACAAAAATTTCAGGTCTAAAATCCAGTATACACATACATGATACACTGAATATTTCTAATTGTATACATCAAACCACACACATTTTCACAAAGTATATATACATATTGCAGAAACTTTATTTTATGATATTTTAATAAGAGAGCAAAATATATATGAGCACATACAAAAGTAATTTAGATTTTAAAAAAGATTGTAAATCATGATTTCTACAGATTTTTTTTTTTTTTTAAGTTAAAATAACATGGTACACATTATACACAAGTAAATATGGTATTTAAAATCAGTTTGATAATTTTATCTTGTGAGAAATTTCTAAATCCTCCAGTATTTTGCAACAAGAGGCTAATAGATTTGTTATTTCTCCCATATTATTTAAATTTAACAAATCTTTCTTGCAGAGGATAAAGACTTTTGGTAGATAAATTTTTCTTGGGAAAAAAAGAAATCTTTGTGATAAATGTCACACATACATTACACATCATGCATAAAATCTTTAATTTTTCATACCAATATTTTAGAATATTTTTTTCTTTATTTTATCATATAATTTCTTCAATTAAATTAGGCAAAGGATTCCATTTGTAAATACTAGTAATCAGATTCAAAATTATGTGTGGGACGCTCGTCGCAAAGTTGTTAACACAAATTAATAAATTTCTTATTTTGTTTATTTTGATAAAATTATTAGACAAATGTTTTAAAATCTATTTTGCATATTGAACTAATTTTAATTTTTTTTTATCAGTACAAAAATATTACTCCAATTAACTCACTGTATGAAAGAACCACTCAGAATTATTTTTTAGTCAATGTCTGCCTACATCAAAAACTTATTTCAATTCTGTGAGCTTCAGATACAAAGGGAAATTTACAAATTGACTGCTACCTCAATTTTGCATTTTTAGAAAAACAAGAAAAATTTTAAGTTTTAAATATTGCAACATGATTAGAATTAATGCTAAAAATTATTGCATGCTTTCTCATTAGGCTATATCATTTTTGAAACATGTCAGCTCTACTACTCAATAAAAGTTTTAATAAAAATGTAAGTCTTTTTTTCCTTATCAGCAATATTAGTAACTAGGTGACAGTACTAGGTGGTACAGAATATAACTATAACAGAAAAAGAAAAAAAAAAAAGAAGTGACTTTATTTTATTTGAAAAAAAAAAAATCTTTGGAACAGGACAAAATTCTTATTATTCTACTCCATTATCACTGCAATAGTAAGAGCTGATTTCTTCGAGCAGCACCTATAATAAAATAATAACACTGTTTTACTACATAACATTTTATGAATCACACAAAATGACATTTTGTTATATGAAAACTGAATTAATCTTCAATGAAGCAATTGTAGCCCCCCCCTCCTCCTTAATTTTTTGCATGTGATTTCTAGTGATGGGCATAATGAATGATTTTGATATTTGAATGAATCATTCAGGCATGCACAAAAGCATAGTTGTCAAGGCTCTTAAAATTCTTTTTGTTTTACAAAAGTTCTGGTTTTAATTGATCAAAAATAGCAAGAAAGTAAACAGCAATGCTTTTGTGTAAGCCGGGATGATTCATTTGAATAACAATCATTCATTATGTCCTTTGCTATTGTTATTCTTAATTTTTAGGGTTACGTACTTAAAAAATAAAAACGGAACCATTGTATATTGAAATACAAACAAGATAACAAACAAATATTGAAATGCAAACAAGAAATTTCAAACTAACACTCCCATAGGATTAACATTAGCCCATGTGACTAGCACAGACTCTTGACTATGGAAGATTTGGAATCAAATGATTTTTCCATTATCCCGTCGACCACTTTTCAAGAAAAATTAATTATCACCAAACAGTAATGCCAAATAAACAAATGGAAGAATGTTGCCATTGGAATATCAAAATAAATACAATAAAAAAATATGGAAAAGCCCCACTCACCTAAGTGTCAACTATCAGTAAATTTAAACACAAAAAAATTACAATATAAATGAAAATAGAAAAAAAAAATCTTGGATATTCATTTATTTACATTATTTTTCTTAATTATCCTTCTCGGCTGGTGAATATAACGTCAGTTGAAATTGATGTATTGCACTTAACTATGCAACATAACATTTTTTCAATGTATTTTCTCTTTTAATATCATGGTGCAGCAGTTTAAGGACACAATTATTATTTTAAATAACGAAATAACTACTAAATCAGTTCATTTTAAAGATTATATTTAATTAAACAATAACAAAACATCACCATCAAAAATGAAAAATTCTTACATATACTGCTTTTTACTTTTAAAATTGTTGTGGATTAAAACTTAATAATTTAT
This sequence comes from Maratus michaelseni, assembly GCA_963931845.1. NCBI lineage: Eukaryota > Metazoa > Arthropoda > Arachnida > Araneae > Salticidae > Maratus > Maratus michaelseni. The sequence continues at coordinate 127,495,056 of OZ007593.1, forward strand.
ATTATTAATAAATGAAATTAGCATATATAATACTTGAGAGCATCCATATTTAGTTAGTAATCAGTATTCTAATGTCGTATAAAAATATATTTCAATATGTTTTTTTTTTTACTAAACAATTATAAAACTCATGCCAGATAAGTCCATATGATGAGATTAAATTATGGAATGATCAACGTTGAAAGAGGAATTAGGATGAATATATAATATTTGAGGAGATTTTAGTAGATGTAAGTGTATAAAAAAAGAGAGAACAGTTAAAAAAATAAATAAATAAAATTTGTTGAAATGAAAAGCAAATGTTATTCATATTACTGTTTTTAACAGTGGAAAATGGTAATTTTATTAAATTGTTGTATGTATGATTTTAAAGATATGAGAAATATTAAAACTTGTTTATCAATAGCCCCAGTAACTAATTTGTGTGTGTATCAATCTACAGCAAAACAAAATATATCTATGACGCAACAATGTCTACTATCACAAGAAATAATAGTAACCCATTAAATAAGCAAAATTTTCAATTACAAAGAAAATACAGTAAGAAGATAACAGTAATCCAATGACAAAGTAAAATTTTGCTTTTTTTTTTTTTTTTTTTTTCAAGTACAGTATTTTTTAGATTAATCTTCAAAAATCTGCAATGCCCACTGTCATGTTGCATTATTTCTACTAGTGGGTTAATAGCCTTTAAAATTAGTTGAGTAATAAAATATGTAATTAAACAACTGTTGTCCTATTTAATTATTTAAAGAAGTAAAACTGAAAAAAAAGTGTAAATTAAATTAATCATAATAAAAAAAAAGCTTTTATTTAAAAAATATAGCAATAGTTAAGCACTAAGTATGCCTTGTTAAAATTTAGGTAACATATTTACAATTCTGACTCAAATCACCAGTCTGCTATGTGTTATTCCAATATTAATGTCTTCATTATTGAGAAATTAAGTTATTTATTAAATCCTAACTCAATAAAATGTCTTTTAAATTAGTTAAAAAATACTTAAAAATCTACAGTTTATAAATAAATTGCTTCAACGTATAAAAGCCAATTTTGACCAAAAAAGGCCAATTTTGGCCAAAAAAATGCCGGTTAAAACCAATAAAACCCGCTGGCCTGGCTTTTATTAATTTTAGCCGGCTTTTTTGCAACCCTGCTTATCAAGTTATAAGTGCTTCCGGTCATGTGGCGACACTTTTTCGCACTTTACTGCCAACCACCTTGGTAATTTGGTTGAAAATGCCGACTTTGACAATCTTTTGTAAAAGATCTGCCTTTACTAAAAAATTGAAATCGTGTTTAGATTACATAGTTTCTGAATAAAAACACCTACCAATTTCATGCATTTGTAAGCAAAAATGAATTAAAAAATGTGTCATAAAGTAGCCTGTTTGGATTTGAGAACAGCCTTAATGGTACCAAGTTGCACTTATTAAAATACATCAATTGGTTGCAAACCAAATTACAGAACTTTCCACTACATCACACATACATATGAATACATCGATGATACATAATTAATACATACATGATTTCACAAATAAATGAGTGAAACGCTTAGCAAAATGCTGGCATGCAGTTAATACGAAAGTACAGAAACAAAAATACATGCAAAATATAGAAATCTCATGCTTATACATGTTTTGAAGATACGACATGATGAACTTTAAATGTTTGTTTTCTATGTTTAAAAATTTACAAAATCCTTTAAAGTCAATCATCTTAACTTTAGCAGCTTCTCCTGCTACACCATAGTTACGGATTAAGAAATACGTAAAAAAACAAGTCAGTTTTATCTTTATTTTTTAAAACTCAGAAATTCATGTATATAACTTATTTTTTTCTGTTAACTCTTGGTTCTCAAATGATCTGCTCAACAACACGGAACTTTCTGACTCATTTTTAAACACAAAAGCATAAAATTGGCAGGTCTGATCATGGAAGGGATTTGGAATCTAAATGAGTTTTCCATTTTTTTTATATCAATATATCACTTATCGAGTTATAAGTGATTTGTGTCATGTGATGACATGTTTCTGACCTTTTTGTGCTGCAGCATTGGAAATTTGAAAAATGGAAAACATCTTTCAATTACAAAATTTCTGAATAAGAATACCTGTAAATTTCATGCATTTCTGAACCAAAAAAGAATTAAAAAAATAAGTCATAAAGTGAGCCGTTTGGATTTGGACCTTAAGAGATAAAAAATATTTTTGATGTGTTACATTATACATTAAATATTATGTTAAAAAAATTAGGTCTTGTACTGTTATTTTCCAAAGTATAAACTTCTAAGATTTATAAATTATACATTAGTAAATAAATTGCCATTTATATCTCTCTTCCCACTCTGCTCCAAAAAATTTGAGTAAAAACATAAGATCTGATATTTAAAATTAATCTAATGCAATCTAGTGTAAATTTTGCAATCTCACAACAAACTAATTATTCTAAAAAACAAGGCATTTTTTAATAAAAAATATACTAACCAAATATTCATGCAAGTCTTCCTGTCTTCAAATGTTTGTGATGGTGTGTTTCAACTGGGAGTCTAAAAAGATTCAAAGAAAGTTTCATTAGTATTCAGCAACATCTATTATAGTTAAAATGTGACTGTGTTTATATTTCACACCAACTTTTCTCAAAATGATTAATTATGGTTTTTTTTGTTTTGTTTTTTTTTTTGGGGGGGGGGGGGGGGGGGGGAGGGAACAATTATTCGAAAAGATCCAAGGATGTCAAACTCAAGAAATCTCAAATTTTAAATCAGTTTGAGTTAAATTTTAATCAATAAGAAATTTCTTTTAAAAAAAAATTATTATGCATGCTAAACATCTTGAATCAGCCATACTCATTCTTTTATTACCGCGGGCCGCAAACGTACTGTATATCAATAATTAATATTTAGTAAAATATTACTGATACGTGCAAATTTTAACTTAATTTTGCGATATTTACCAGCATCCTATTGGCGAATTGAGCAGTTTTTTCCTGGCAACAAATTGACGAATTTCACGTTTACTTCCTGTAACCAACTGACAAATTTCGTGATTATTTTCCTCCTACCAATTGACAAATTTTGCTTTTTTTTTTTGGCGACCGATAAACGAATCTCTCAAATTTTTTCTGCACCTTACAAATGAAACCGGCATAATTCTTTTTTTTTTTTTTTTCCACACGCGACATATTGAAGAATTTCACGTTTATTTCTTGTAACCAACTGATGAATTTCGAAAATGTTTTCCTGCGATTGATTGAAGAAATTTGTGATATTTTCCTGCTACCAATTGACAAATTTTGCTTTTTTTTGGCGACCGATAAGCGAATTTCTCAATTTTTTTCCCACACCTTACAGGTGAAACTCACATGTTTCTTTTTTTTTTTTTTTTTCTTTTTTACACGTGACTATTGACGAATTTCACGTTTATTTCCTGTAACTGTAACCAACTGACAAATTTCGCGATTGTTTTCCTGCAATCCATTGAAGAAATTTGTGATATTTTCCTGCTACCAATTGTCAAATTTTGCTTTCTTTTGGCGACCGATAAATGAATTTCTCATTTTTTTTCTGCATCTTACAGGTGAAACTCACATGTTTCTTTTTCTTTTTTTTTTTTACACGTGACATATTGACGAATTTCACGTTTATTTACTGTAACCAACTGACGAATTTCATGATTGCTTTCCTGCAATCGATTGAAGAAATTTGGGATCTTTTTCTGCTACTAATTGACAAATTTTGCCTTTTCTTGGTGACAGATAAGCGAATTTCCCAATTTTTTTTCACGCACCTTACAGGTGAAACTTGCATGTTTCTTTTCTTTTTTTTTTTATTTACATGCGATTGTGGTCAAATTTCATGATTGTTTTCACGACTCATCGGCAAATTTTGCTATTTACATGCATTAGCTTAACAAAATTTATAATTTTTCCCCAACGAGTACAAATATTGTGAAATTTTTTTGCGATATTTTCCCGCAACCTTTTGGTGAAATTCGCGACAGTAAATTTTTGCAAACCCAAAATAATCAGGGCACTTTTCCAGCTATATAAAAATGGGCTGAGCGCATTTACAACTATAAAAAAAAAAAAACAGGCAGGGCGCTGCACCCTCTTGAAAACGCCTTGGGAAAACACTACAAGGGTAGATCCAGACAAAATTTGGAGCCTATTTAGGGCCCTTCACAAAAATCAATTTAATAAAATGGGTCCCTTCACAAAATTCCTTTTAACAAAATTTCCCCCTTTCATAAAAACTTACTATTTAGGGGAGACTGGTACACAGTGGACAACTTTTTCAGTTAATTTTTTTTTCTCTTTAACGGACAAACCGGGTGAATCCCTGCATGGAAATATTTTTGAATATTCCTTATATCTTTATACACATTCATCATAATTTTCTCATAACATAGTTTTCAATACATTTTTCAAAATAAAAATTTTTATATGCACCCGTAAATTGGACCAGTGTACCCCAGAAATGGGGCACACTGGTCCACCCACCGGGGCACAGTGGACCGCTGTTAGGCATTATCTGAAATGCAATATAAATCTATTTTTCATTAATCTAATTCTTTTTTATTTCCCCTTTATCCACAAAATAACATAGTAATATAAATTTACAAGTAACATTTCGAAAAAAAAAAAATATATTATTATTATATTTTGAAAATACAACAGATTAATACAGGAACAATTGCAATTTAGTTGAAGTTATTACTTAAGTACAAAAAAATCAGCGCACATTAAAATTTGCGAATGAAATTCCAAAATACTTATGAGTAAGATTGAGCCTGGAATTTTCCTGAAATACTTTCGGGTCTGGGAGCAATATTATGAAATCATTGACATCAACAATAGATTCATCTACAGTTTTGGGAAAAATAAACTGATTTCCATTCAATTTGCATCTCATGAATCTTACTTGAATAGAATCATCACCAATTAGACTACAGTTATATTTATCACAGGCAGTAAATACAAAACAAAATATTTCTTACTATGTTAAATAAATTGTTATTTTTCTTTGTTTACTTTATTTTACAGTTAAATAACTTCTTTTAAACAATATTTCTTTATAGAAAATAAGCAATTATTAAATATTTTGAACATTCTGCATTACATGAGCAGAGTGGATTGTGGACCACTGTGCCCCATGTTGAAATTCAATAAATAATCATATTAATATTGTTTATAGCTTTCTTTTAAACATATTAACTTTAAAGTTAAATAAAAACAAGTATCTTAGCTTTGCAAAAAAGCTGTTTTATAGGATTTATCTACAACCTTTAATTACTAAAAAAATTAGTGCCAAATATGTTGAAAAATGTTAATGTTGAAAAATTTTACTTTTAGAAGATCAAAACAACCAATTAGGATAAAATAGTTCAGTCTGAGCTAAACATATTTTCTGAACGCTATAAATAATCAGTGCAGTGCTGTTGTCTATTAGGATAGAAGAGAAGCTTAAATTTTTTTTAAATAAACAAAATATTAGGGGGGTGGTCCACTATGCCCATAGGTCCAGTGTGTACCAGTCTCCCCTATTATTTATTATTCTTTGACTTTTAAAATGTGTAATTTGCAAACAAACAAGTTCACCAGAGAGGAAAACTTCAGCAAAAGTATTTAAAAAAGTTTGTTAATAAACGCTTGGATCGAATTTGAGTAGCTCGATTTCGACTTTCATTACAAAATGTTATTTTTCACAAAAATATAATAAAATTTTACAAAAATAACCTTTACTTTTCACAAAATGGGCCCCGCAAAAAAAAAAAAAAAAAAAAAAAAAAAAAAAAAAAAAAAACCTGCATTGACCCCTGCACTATAACAGTTAATTTTCTTGTTACTTTAAAAAAATAAGCAAATAAATAATGTAAAAGTTATTTAAATATGATTATTTCTTAATTTTTCTGAATATTTTTATTTATTTACAGTTAAAAATAAAAGTTATCTAGGGTTTTAAAAATATTTTAAAAAGCATATTCTTTAGATATTGAGCAGTATGACTAAATACTACATACTGAATATTCGGTGCATCCCTAATGGTTAATACACAAGTACCAAAAGATTAGTATCAAAGTGATTTGAAAAAATATACTCAAGCATAAATATCATATAATACACAATTAATATATATATATATATCTTTTGCTGGGTATGTAAAAAAAAAAAATGTGTCGGAACACAAGTTAAACAATGACAACAAATGAAGAAAAAAAATGTAAAATTTAATACATATAGGATCAGAATTTTAATTTTTATACAATGTTCACTCTAGAAAGAAAAGGGCAGGTTGTTAGAAAATAATAACAGCACAAATGAAGCAGAAAACAGTCATTGTTCAGTGAAAATGGGCATTATTTCAAGAAAAAAAAAATTATTGTGTTGAGTAACGATAAAAAAAAAAAAAGGAATAGACGAGATACTGTCACACACTGAAGTTTGGTGACTTTTTGATTGGCCTGCTTTCCAAGCCCATGCCAAACCAATAATTTAAATACAAGCATAGTAGCCAACTTAGGGGATTTTTTTCCTTTAAAAAAGAAAAAATCCCCTAAGTTTGGCAACTATTTTCCTTTTTATAACTGATTAAAGAAATAAACTGTGTGAGTGTAAGACATCATAGCCAAAAACAGTATACAACATTTATTTAATAATCTCCTGTTTTTATTAAAGAAAGAAGGAAGGTCTATGATTTTTTGCAAGCTTTTGGAGATACATTAATTTAGAAATACTCTGGTATTGGGGAAGATTTTAACAAGAGACCTCTGGATATAATTAAGGATGCATTTCGATATTTTAAAAAGGGTACGGTGCATTTTGCTAATTTTAGAGCAGGCAGGATGCTGCGCCCTTAAATATTGGTCTAGAAGGGACACTAAATTATAAATAAATACAGGGGAAAAAAAGTAATTTTTTAAACAAGAATTACATTATTTATAGTATTAGTTTTAGTCTTAGCAAAATTTTATATATAGTTATTTTAGTGTAATTCTAAATTGTATGATAAATAATACACGAAACTGTTAACCCCTTTAAGGGCAAAGTATTTCAGTTGCAAACATGTTCAAAACTTTTTTTTACCCTTTGAAATCTGAATTTGTCAAATAAATTCATTTAAAAATAAATAATAGCTATTTTTTCCGTTCATGTACATCGTAAAATCTACATATTATTCGAAAGTTCTGATAAATATTATGGTTTAGTGCATAAATAATCTAACACTGGCGTTCAAAGGATTCAGTGGGGCCAGGATTCATAATGGTGATAAACAAAACAATATGTAGTTCATTAACACTCAATTACTACTAAAAACAATTACATTATTGCTTTCGTTGTACCTGTGAGATTATATTTCTGCATTTATACAATTTATACAGCAACATTTCGGATGTATTTTTCCTTTTAAACACAATATATATATGACTGATGAAACTTATCGTAACATTAAGCCTAAATCTTGTATATATGTAAGATACAAGAATTTAGTAATTAAGTGTTATATAAACTACACAGGAAAGTAAATAAAGAAATGAATAACTTACCTTTTACAAAAGTTGTCAGTATAATTACATCCAAGATTGCCGCTGTATACAAAATAAACAACAGCCCCAGCCGCGGCGAGAGTGTCTTCAAACGACCTTTGACTTTCCGTTCCCGCATGCGCGCAGTTGCATTGAAGTAGAAGTACTTTTTCCATAAGATGAGCATAATACGTGTTATTCGCAAATCCATTGGATGAATCGAGAAGTATTTCCATTGGAGGTTGAAAAAAGCATTTCCTTTAGACGTCGAAAAAGTGATAGATATAATACGTCTATTGCAGGTCATAGACGTCTAATAGAAATCTAAATGAGAAATGGCTTATAGACATCTATTTGTTTAATGCTATGCATATCTAAAAGATGTCATGGACGTTATAGATGTATTTAGACTATAAATCGACATCTTATAGATAGAGTGTGCTGTCTGGGTAGAAGTCAAAGCATTAATTTACAACATGCCAAAATACTTAACCCCCCCCCCCCAACCCAATATATATCTCTATATATATATATATACAGGGTGATTATAATTAAAGTTGCACTTTCAAGAGGCTGTAAAAAAAGAACAATTGGTCAGAATGACCTGATATTGCATCCTATGATATTATCATCATCATACGTTTGTTTTGCGAAAGAAAAAAGTTCAAAAGTGGACCAATAGATGGCGCTTTACTCGTCATAAAATGATAATTAAAAGACGTGACATACTGTTTCGACACTCTTTGTCAGTCATCGGGCAATTGCCGTTCAGACACCGTTCTTGTAAAAAAGCTTCACAAGCAGAGCCCGATCCTTCAGTGGTAGAGTCATGACTACCTGCTCAGACGCAAAATAACAGGAATTGCAAGTTCCCCGCCTTTTTATCACAAGTGCGGTGCGCATGTCACGTCTTGTAATTAGCTCCTTACGACGAGTACCATCTATTGGTCCACTTTTGAATTTTTTTTTCTTTCACAAAACAAATTTCCATTGCTTTACGTATACTCAGATGAAATATTAGGTCATTCTGAGCAGTGGTTCTTTTTTTACAGCCTTTTGAAAGTGCAACTTTAATTATAATCACCCTGTATATATATATATATATATATATATATATATATATATATATAATTCAAATATATTTAATGATAATTGTTGCATTACATGGGCAAAAGCAGCTCATAAGATATGCAACAAAAATATAATTCATCAAAATTGATGAATATATTTAATTTATCAAAATATATTTTGATGAATTAGATATATATGTATGTAATGTATGTATATCACTTTCAGTCTTTTCTTCTTTTAATTACTGTACGTTTAAAAATAATTTAATTAATTAATAAATGCAACGTCATTTTGAAAAACAATTATTAAATTTCATTTCTTAAAAATCCTCCAAAAATCTTTTCTATTATACTAATTTTTTTCTAAGTTTCTTAATTAAAATGTAGAGCAAATTTAATAATCAAAATCACAAGTTCTTCGCCAAAATATAATAATTCTTTATATTCCACACAGAAATTTGACAAATCATGGTATGTTTAACTATTCTTATCATATTCATATTAATATGGATATGATAGCATGATAACATATAATTATTAACCTCATAAAGATTAGGCGTAAATATGAATTATAGGCAATAGTATAAAAAATAATAAGTCAGAAATTGTGAAATGCTTTTTGCGTATCTCAACATATTTCTTAAAAGATTTATTTTAAACAGTTTCCTGTAAAACCACAAAAGGTTTAACTTAAAAATATTTTTCTGTGATTATTGCAAATATTAGAAGTAGTTATTCAAAACACCAAATCTTTAAAATATAAGAAAACCCACATATTTTTCTTTAGACAACTTTTTAAAAATCTTTTCCCACATTCATAGAACTGTATATAACATTTTTAGTCGTCGTATTTAATTTTCGATTAAAATATATCATCAAAATACTAATGAAGTTTGAGCAAATAATTGCAGCGTGTAAAATTATTTAACGAAAAGGAATTTCATCTCTTCCAGTGTTGAATGCTTTTAATTACCTTACTTTTAAAAGCCATTTATTTAATTAACATCAGCTTAAAATATGCTTTAAAAATTATTATTATTTTTTTTTTATAAAAACCGTGAAAAGATAAACTCTTTATTTTAGAAAATATCGAAATGGTTATGAGTTTCTTAATTAAGAGATAGTAGAAATTAAAATACATAAATTTAAATCTTGATGAAAGTTGTTAGCACTTTGCCGAAAAAGTAGTCATTAGTTAGGTTATATATATAAATTTGATATGATAGTATTTAAATATTATTATGGTAACGATAATACGTTAATATTGGTCAAATATTATTATACATAAGATCTAACAGGGGATATGATAATGTTATTAAATAGTGCACACGTTGATATTCTAATATGACCGTGACAATAAATAATTAATCATACCATTTTATAATGGATATGATATTATGACAAGGGCGCCCATATGGGGGGGGGCAAGGGGGGGGGCTTGAGCCCCCCCCTAGCTTTTGGCATAGTCAATTTTTTTTTCAATATATATCAGTTGCAAGATATGAAAATTTTAACTTTATACTGTAAAAACATAGTATAGTAAAATTCGCCTAGACAAGATCAGAAGGCAACTGAAGAATTTTCCGTTTTAGACGACTTTCCGTCTTAACAGGTATAATTGTTAGGAATTCATTTTGTCGTATCCATGATTTATTTTTCTTTTAAAGCTGGTTTCCGTTTTAGACAGGTTCTGTTTTCACAAGTTTTTAATTAGTCCTTTCGAATAGTTTTCATTTTACAAAGTGAGAAAATACGAGAGCGTGAACAAATTCCGTTTTAGATAGATTTTTATCTTAACAGGTATAACTGTGTGGGTTTTTTTTTCCTACGAGACAATAACATTTTCCTGCATAAGGAAGGATTTCGTTATAGACAGGATCCATTTTCACAGGTATAACTGTACAGATATTTTTGTGTGAACAAAACGCTCAGAAATTAGATGTAGATTGTGAAATAAGATGTAAATGAAAAAGGGCAATTTTTAATGAAAAAATCATTTTTTCAAATAAGGATTAGAATCCTAAATGTGTCAGGTTATATTCAGCATGAACCCAAAATTTCTATCGTGTGAAGAACATTTTAACACAGCTTCCCTTTTGTCCAATAAACAGTCTTTTTCGGAGTGCATATACCCGCAGAGGCGTGGCTGCTGCCACTACTCGTCGGTAAAGTCCAGCAATCCGAAGTCTATTAATTCTTGTAAATATCGTTAAAGAATTTTGTTTATTATCTACCCTATATATATAAAATCCTAATGAAACGAATTTGTGAAACGATTTTATGAAACGAATTTTTGAAACGATTTTATGAAACGACTGATTAAACGACTGATTATGTTTCAGGGATATTTTTAATAAAATATTAAACGCTTGATGGTGAAATTAATACCAATTGTCCATAAAAATCCGCGGATGTCAAAACTGGTAATAGAATTTTGAAATTGGAATTAGTTTTCGAGATATTAATTTTTTTCTAATTTTAATGACATTTCTGTAATGATGGCAACTAATTACTCAATTTTTATGTGACAAAAAAGAGAAAAAAATTGAAAAGGATCCCGATAGGGATTATTGATTTCTTTTTATTCGTCATTTTCAAATTGAAATTGAATTTATCTTTTATTTCAATCGATAACGAAGACAAGATTGTGATTAAATTATGTTTTTCAGGAAAATTTGAAAAAAAAAAAAAAATCACATTTCTATCGTCAGGATTCAATCGTATGTCAGCATTTAATTTAATTTATAAACTGAAAATATTTTGAATAAATTCGTCCAAATGACGTCATTTATGTAAACGCAAAAGAAAGGAGCAAAAAAATATTTATACAATTTGTTTAGCGTAAAATGTCATTTATCCTATTTTATATATAATCAGAAGTAATTTGTATAGAAAAAACAATAATAATATACGTATAATTAAAATACGCATGTAAGCAAAAAAATCGTCGAATTTGTTTCCATGGCTGTTTATGTCATTTGGCACCAAATCTCACTTTCTGATGCCCGAATTGCGCCAAGCTTTTTAAAAAAGCGTCAATAGAAAAGCAACAAAAGCTCATTGGGTTTAACAATATAATAAAATATAACACCTTGTAATAGTATATTACTTTTAAATGCGAAAGGTGTAAAATTAACAACTATAATATAAATTAAAATAACTTTTATTAGTTGTTTTACATGTTTCGACTCTTTCCGAGTCATTTTCAAAAACAAAATGAGAATATTCTAAAGTTTTAGAATATTCTCATTTTGTTTTTGAAAATGACTCTGAAAGAGTCGAAACATGTAAAACAACTAATAAAAGTTATTTTAATTTATATTATAGTTGTTAATTTTACACCTTTAGCATTTAAAAGTAATATGCTCATTGGGTTTGTTTTCATAACTTTTGGCAACAAATCTATGTATATTAACGAATCTATCCCTTTTCGAAGCTCGAATTACGCCAAACCTAAAAGCAAAGGATCCTATACTGGAAAAGTACCCTATTTTCTTATGGACAATATTCAAGTGACATAACAAGGTGTAAAATTATCGCGGATAGCAAATTTGTTTAAATATGTCATCAATTGATGCCGAATAAATGCAGACATGCATGCACAAAATATTTAATTAATTTTGTATGATAAATAATTATTAGAAAATTCGTATATACATATTCATTAAAATAAATAATTTACATATTTAAAATAACATGAAAATATGCATGATGGTGCACTAAAATAGAGAGAAAATTAAAACCTGTTACTGAAAATGTCAACAGTACTTTTCAATACCGTGGTTCTTAATGTTATTCACAAGCAGATGGAATTTTTCTTATCCTTAAACGCAAAGGAAGAATAGAATACAGATCGTTGTTATAAAAGTCCGAGAGGTAGCCACAATTTAAACCTAACCATTTTATACAAGCTGGTTTTCAAGTTGTAATTGATTTTACTTATCAATCCCGAAAACAGTCGTCAGTTGTCGCAACAGCTGTGTATGAGGCCATGGTAATCAAAAAATGCCCCATTAAAACGTTAAAAGCATGGCAACCCAATTACAGATTTACGAATATTTTTAAAACAAAGAACGCTGCCATGTTTTTAGAGGCTTCGAAGTCTGAGTGGGGGTTGGCGAGCGTAGCTCGCAGGGGGTAGGCCCCCTAGTAATAATATAAATATTTAATGTTATTCTAATTTTTAAGAAGTCCTGAAACATTGAATCGATGTACTAAAGCCGTTTTAGCGCTATCGCCGCAACCTTCAGCGCATTTTAGCGTGCTGCGATTAGAGTTGCAAAGGCTAGAAAAAACCCGGTTTAAACCTGGTAATAAACCGGGTTTTTTGGGAATAAACCGGGATATTTGGGAATAAATCAGGTCTTTTGGGAATAAACCGGGTCTATTGGAAATAAACATGGGAATAAGCCTGATTTTTGCAACTTTAGCTGCGATTTATTCATTGTCAAGGCAGAATCCGGTTTTGTATGCAGTACGCAACACGAATGCATTCCAGCCATTCTCCCGGACTCAAGAATTGACATTTCTAGTTCCAAAAGTTTTTCTGCATGTTATGATTTTAGGTCAGTATTTGGGTAATTCATTTTCATATGTTTCAGGTGATATAAAGTACCAACTTCTAACAAATCCAAAGGTAACATTTTCTACTCACGATTTTAAAAAAGATGTGCTAAATTTTGGTAAAGATAAACGCATTTTTCAGAGATGGAAGGGCGCGTGACAAATCCCATCGGCACCAAGAAGCTACCAGAAACTACCAGAATACCAGAAACTTTTCTGATTCTGTAGGCACGAAAAGGAAAAACGTAGTTGAACGTTTGGAATGAACTAAAGAAGAAGTAATTCAGTCGAACAGAACTAAACTTGGATCTATTTTGAAAACAATATTATACTGTGGCACTCATGACATTTCACTTTGTAGAAAACTCTCGCAAAGTGGGAGTTTTGAAGATCCGCTTGACTTCTGCTTGATTCAGGTGACAAAATTCTTCAATGGTCTTCAGACCATTTGAGAACACACTCAGTAAAAGTTAAAGATAATTCATACAGAGTTCAAAATGATTTGATAAACATTTGTGGATCTATAAACAAAGAAGCGATCGTAAATAAGTTCAATAAAAATGCATTTTTTTGCTGGCTGATGAAACTGCTAAGATTAGAGTCAAAGGACAAATGTCTCTTGGAATAAGATATGTCACTGAAGATACTGATGTTACCTGCATCATAAAAGAAGAATTCGTGGGTTTTGTCAAGTTGGAAAAATTAGATGCAAAAAGTGGAGCAGATTCTATTTTGAAATTTATAGAAAAACTAGGATTAGAAATGACAAAACTTATTGGTTTGGGATTTTACAGATGCTCTTACGATGGAAGGTAAAGCCTTCCAAGCTCCAAGTATCCAAGCCACCAGCGCCAAGAATACCGGTATCCAGAAAAGAAACAGATAAAAATAGTCTAAAGCCATATATTTTCACTGCGCATCTCATCGAATAAACCTGGTGGTAAATGATCTCAATCAAGTTCCAGAAATAAGAAACACAATAGGAAAAATAAAACAAGTAATACGATTTTTTAGGGAGAGCACTCTCAGAAAGAAAAAAATTCCAAACATTCTTGGTCTATGTGAAACAAGGTGGTCAAAAAGTCCATACGACATTTTTCTAATAATTTTGCCAGTGTTAAAGAAACTCTCCGTACTCTTTCTCTTGACAATGGCACAAACCCTGAAACACAATTAGAAGCCTTTCAGTTAGATGCTGCAAATCTTAAAATAATTTCTGGATATTCTTCATATCTGGAGTCAGTTGAAAAAAAAATTACAATCTGTAGATTCTGATTTGCATTCTGTACATCAGCACATAAAGGAGTTTTTTAATGAGATTTTTCGTATGCACAGGATGGAATCAGAAAAGTATTTTCAGAAATTTTCATGAAAGTAATAGAAATTTGTAACTGTCTAGAAATTGATATGAAGATGCCTATAACGTCTACTAGACAATCTCATCGTTCGAACGTTTCTGCTGCTGCTCCTCTTGATTATTACAGAGCAGCAATTTTTAATCCATATTTTGACTCTATAGACAAATTTTGACTCATCTCTTGAGTCAAGGTTTACAGATTGAAATGAACGCCATTGAAAGCAATTTTACTTCATCCCAATATGATGAAAAATATGGAAAAAAACATTTTTGTCAAAGAAATTATGGAGCTATCTCCGTTTTATAATATTGAGAATTTTGAGTCAGAAGCAAAAACATGGATTGATTTGTGAAAAAACAAACACTGTGGTGAGAATGTCACGATAAATTATCTCCTAGCAGAAACTACATATTGCCCTTAACTTACGACAGCCATAATAAATTATATGACAATTCGTCCAACAACATGCACTGTAGACAGGACATTTAAGTTACCTTAGGCGAGTAAAGACATGGTCGAGGAGCACCATGAGTCAAGAGCGTCTATCAAATATGTGATTTTAAGCATCCACAAAGACAAAATTAAAGATATCAATTTAAAAGCATTGGCTATAGATAGGTTTTCGAAAAAGAAACGAAATCTACAATTTGCTTTCTCTGAAAAGTACTAGAGATTATGGTGTAATCGTACTAAAGAGCAATTGTATTGCCCAGTTGAAACTTCTGCATTAAGGAAAAATAAAGTGAGATATATTAAACTAGCTGTTACCCGTGACTTCGTTCACGTAACATTAAAAGAAGAATAAATGCATTAATCAAGCAAAATATTTCACCCCCGATAATTAAAAACGTAAATAATTAACTAACTCTTTATCATATTTCATAGGAGAAAATACGGTATTTCTTTGTTATAGGGGCCTTGACATAGCTCAGTTTTAACCCTTTCAGGGGCAGGCAATTGCGGTCCTGTAACGTTGAATTCACACCGGTATTTACGAAAGAATTTAGTTCAAAATAAGGAAAAGCAATTTTTCAACTTTTTTTCGTCAAAGTTAAAAAAGTAAAATTTTATTAAAAGTTTCTGGTTTGAATCGGATTAAAATTAGGTGGTATATAATATATACCACCGCCCCTCAAAGGGTTAAAGAAGTACAATTTGTTAAAAAACAAATATCACTTTTACCTGATAAACCATTTTACTTTTAACGACTTTGAAAAACGTTTTAACAGCTATCATTTAAAAATAATTCATTGGAAATAGTATATGCTTTTTGTTTAAATTCAATTCTTGTAAATATGGAGGAATAATTCTACACCTAAATGCAAGGAGCTTCAATTGCAAAGCTTTTCGCAACCCAAAATTACATGCAAACGTAACATTTACGTGTGTTACGTTTGCATGTAACAGTAACAGTTACATGCAAACGTAACACTTGCAATTGCAAAGCTTTTTGCAACCCAAAATTATATGTAAACATTTGCATGCAATTTTCAGTGCAAATTAACATTTATAAGGGTTCAAATTAAAATTAATTTGGGTGCAAATTACATGTAAATGTTACGTTTGCATGTAATTTGGGGTTGCGAAACCTTTGCAATTGCACGTGTTACGTTTGCATGTAACAGCAAATTTGCCTCCTTGGTTTAATCTATAGCTGAAACAACTCTTGATTTCTTGACAATATGCTGACAGACGATTTTTGTTCTGCAGAATACATTAATTCATAAAGTTTGAATATGTGGAAATATGTTTTTAATTTTCGGAAATTCTACTGTAATCAAGATTTTTTTTTTCACCAACTATTCAAATTGAAAATAAATTCTTTTAGTTTTAATGAGAAAATGGCATGAAAATGTATTAATCCGTTTTATTTCTTTTTTTTATCCACAAAAATATAATAATTTAATTACCGTTTTTAGAGAAATTTCGTTAAAATTTACAAAAAAAATAAATAAAAAAAATAATATCTCCGAATCTAATTCAAAATTTTAAATTCTCAGAGTTTATGTGACATCCTTAGATCAATGATGGTGTTAAGTAAATTGCATTGCATTAAAAGTAGTAGTTGCGAAATACAAACAGTCAGATTTTAAAATAATAGACTTGTGTTCAATTTTCTTTTCCTAAAAATCTTGCTGATGCTTGTATTATTAATCGCAGAGTTCAGAGAATAAATATGTATGAAATGTTTATGTTTGGTGTGATGCTGAAAATGCAACCCTACAGTTGGCCTAAACAACTGGCGGCTTGCTTTGAAAACCTATCCCCGTCCAATGAAGTCAGCCCTTGGGCCTAACGATTTGAGCGATAACCGGCTTCATATTGCAAGCCGATTTGACGGTTCACTGCCTCTCTATTCTTTCACTGTACTCTGTAATTATTAATGTATGAAATTGATTCACGCACCATTTGAAACATATTTAAAAAATCCCGTTTTATTTGAAATATGACGTCACTTTGATTCCAGAGAAATCTCTTTTCAATGATATAATTCTTGTTAATTTTATTTTCCTGGCAATCATGACGGGAATTTTATCGAAAACTCACATCTGTATGTAACTGATTTTCAAGCTTATTATTAATCAGTATCAAAAAACATATTTCAGTTATTCATTTTAAATCTGACGTTCATTATGTATATACTTTTATTATACACTGATATTCATGCTCCTTGTAATGTTACGAATACTTGAAAATACATGTTTTATTTATGACGTCATATTTGTTCAAGCCAAGGAGGATCCTTTTCATAGTTCCATGGTCCAAGCGAAATCTTTTCTTAATAATATGATTATTGTTCAGTTTTCCTTCTAATTATAACGCAGTTTTTGACAGAAAATATCTTCTCAGCGTAATCAATATTCATACTTCATGTATAATAACAAATACTCCATATTAGTGTTTCAAATATCACGGAAATTCCTCTTCTTTTGAATTTTCATTTTTCACGTGAAAATCTTTCAATTGAAAATTAATTGTTGAGTAAAAATTATTATTTCGGGCTTTGATTTAGTTTTGGCAACGATAAAATATTAGCAACGGTAAAGTAAATTTAACCATTTTAAAAATATTATACGAAAAAATGTCCATTTATTCTCTATGAAAATAACGAAATTTTGAATTATTAAGAAAAATATTTGAATAAAATAAACAAATACCAGCCTATGTTCAGATGAGGGTTATAATCAATCTATGTGCAAAGGTACAGGATCATTAAATGCTCCATTTTGACGCTGGCTTCAGCCTAACATTTGCACACAATCAGATTTATAATATGATTAGGATTTTAATTCGTATAAAATGTAGTTTTTAATAGTCTCACAAACATTTCTAGTAATATTAAATTATATTGAATTTTTTTAAAAATCAGTAAAATCCTTTTTTTCTTCGATAGAAACTTCACTTAGATAGAAAATCTCAGAAAAATATAAAAGTAGGATTCGACATAGACAGATTTTGCTGTATTTTAGTACGTTGAATATTAACTAAAATACAGGATAGCTTTCGGAGAAAGTTGAGATTTTTCTCAGCCCCCCCCTAAAATTTATCATATGGGCGCCCTTGTATTATGACACATGATATTTTAAATTATTTCAATTTTTTAATTAAAAAGAGATAAAATGAATTAAAATGCATAAAGAGATAAATATTAGCTTCGTGTCAAAAAACTAGTCATTAATTAAATTTCATAGATAATTCTTACGAATTATGATACTATTTTAATGTTATTTTGGGTGAGATAATATGATAATGTTTAGTTATTAACGTGATATAGATAAGACAGCAGGTATGAATGTGTTCATATATTATATATTGTGCATGTGTTAATATTCAGATATACTGAAGATCAGGATTTTACCAATTTGATAAAATCTGGTAGCCAGCAAAAAATTCTAGTCGCCATTTAAAAATATTTACTGCCT
Organism: Maratus michaelseni; assembly: GCA_963931845.1. NCBI lineage: Eukaryota > Metazoa > Arthropoda > Arachnida > Araneae > Salticidae > Maratus > Maratus michaelseni. Next base: position 127,513,496 of record OZ007593.1, read on the forward strand.
CCTTCTTTTCTGTCATTGATTTTGAAAAAGCACAAAACTTTTTATGAATTAATTGAGAAAAAATAATAATAAGCATGGTTTAGAATGATTAGTTACATAGTTTTAATAATACAGAATTTAATAACATAATAAAAACTCAGTTTTCTAAAGAAACTTATCGAAATTATATATCTCTGTAAAAAAAAAAAAAAAAAAAAAAAAAAAAAAAAAACAAGGAAAGAAATAGTTTAAAGGAAAAATATGCTGAATTCCTAATAATTTCAAATAAACAGCTAGTTGAGTGTTACAAAATCTATATCTTATGAGAAAGCATCGATGAAATAGTGAAGTAGGAGAAAAACAATTTGTTTAAACAATGTATATTTTTCTGTCGAAGTCAGTCAAATGATTCTGACTTTATTATTTTAAAATTTGCTAACCATTTTAAGCGATGAAGAAAAAAAATAAAATACATATTATTATCTAATTTTATTAAAATTAACTTCCTGAAATTTTAATTAAGTTTTATAAATTTACTTCTAATGAATTTCTTATAATCACTTATATGTTATTATTCTATAAAATGTCTGTGATAGATTAATCAGTTTAAATTCTAAACATAAAAATCTGATTTGAAACTTACAAAAAAAAAAAAAAAAAAAAAAAACTGTTTTTTTTTTGCATTATATACAATTTTAGATGTGACAGAGGCTGGCATGACGCTATTTCTTACTATTTTATTGACCCCTCCCCTCTGATTCTAATCACGTGATATGCTAGCTGACTAATGCGGAAGAGACTGGCGTTTTCTGTGCATGAGATAGAAAATGCCTTTTAAAATTTATTTTTCCATTAAAAGTAGGAGAGAAGCGGAAGATCATTGCTTGGTGCACGCGAGTAGGAGTGGGAAAGAGAAAAAATGTCGTTTGTGTTTTTTTAAGTAAATTTTTATACAAGAAGAAAAAAAAAACGCCGGATTAAATAACTTTGTCGCCAGATAAATATATATATATATATATATATATATATAGCCTATATATATATATATATATAGAATACATCATTAACTTGACCATTTTATAGTTGTAGGTACGATATAGTTATAAGATATTATTCAAATTTTATATCTAATTTTATTATCATGAATACAATTTAAGTTTAAACCGCTCTAACTGTAATAATAAATATATTGTTAAAATATAGTGATACCTTGGTTCTCGAATACAACTCTTTGTAAAGAACTGTTGGACTATGGAATTAGTCGAGCACCGAAACAAAATTTACCATAGGAAATTCCTGTATTCCCATGTTTCAAAGCGTACACTCTATAGTATAATACTGTAAAATATTTAAAAAGAATTACTGTAGTATACAGTAAACGAGGCAGTGACAATTTTATAGCATTATCATAAAAGTTTAACGAAAACTACACGCATACTACGTCATTGGTGAAACTGTACGTAAATAACTTGAAATTGATGGAAAAGTGTGGTGTATCCATTCTTATTTTTAGAGGTCCATTTCTTATTTTCCATTCTTATTTTTATTAGTCTCAGGAGTCTTACTTTTCCTTTGAAGATGCAAGTTTGCATCCTGTCACATTTTATTTTATTTCTGATTTCATATAACACGCAAGAAAATGAAATTTTTATCACTAACACATCAATATCTGCTTGATTTAACATAATTATTTCAATGTTATACAATTCATATTTAATTATTTTTAAAAAGTTTAATTTTTTTTTAAGTAAAGAAAGTTTTTCGCTTGGTGTCTACTGCGCACAAGGTTGCAGAAAAAATATTGATTCAAAAATAGTAAATAAAACTGATGATGATGTAAAATGGATATATCTTGAACTTATACTTCAATATCAAGCAATTAATTTTTTTAAATTTAAATTTAAATTGCAAAATGTTTAAAAAAACTCATTTTTTTGTTGAAAAAATGCCCATTTGAAAAACATTAAAATTTTAATTGCTTGAAATTGAAGTATAAGTTCACGATACATCAATTTTACATCATTTTCAGTTTTGTTTGTTATTGTTGAAGCGATATTTTTTCTACAACCTTGCTCGCAGTGGATACCAGGCAAAAACGTTTTTTTTACTTTTCGTTTTTTTAAATTAGTTTTTAAAAAATAATTAAATATGAATAGTAAACATTGAAATAATTATGTTAAATCAAGCAAATATTGACGTGTTAGTGGTAAACATTTCATTTTATTGTGTGTTACATGAAATCAGAAATAAAATAAAATGTGACATGATGCAAACTTGCATCTTCGGAGGAAAAGTAAGACTCCTGAGACCCCTTAATACCATAAATTAATTTGGTGTTTTTAAATATAAAAATGCATGAAATTCGTTACCTCCAAGATTATTATGAATATGTTCTTAGCACCCATAAAGGCAAAACAACAAACAGAAAATAGAAAGAAAACAACAAGGGAAAATCATGTGCCAAGAATAGTTTATGAAACACTTTCCAACACTTCCAGAATACTTAAAAAAAACTTCTCTGTTTAACATGTACATCATCATCTGTACCAGCATCTGTCCGGCTTTAGTATTTATTCTTGAAAGAGCCCCTGCCAAAATTTTAATAAGGTAAATAAGATATCTATGCAAACATTTTAAAAGAAGCGTAACATATTCGAAAACCAGATTTCAGCAATTACCATGAATAGCCGGGAAATTACTACAATTATTTTGTGCAGTCCTGTATTTGATTTATAGATATGTATATACTCTACATAGTATGCTAAAATTTAGTTTAGTAATGAAACGCATAATAGTGTGAAAATTCACATTCAGCAATTTTTACCAATAGACGGAAACATACTTGAATTCTTTTGCACAGCCCTGTATAGGAAACACTGATTTTATACACGCAACATATTAATCTAAAATTTAATTAAGCCTAAAACACGCTTAAAACTACTGAAATTACATTTCCATAAGTTATCATCCCGCGCCATGTATCCAGTCGTGGGCATGTATCCAGTTCTTTGCATGGTATGTGATTTTCTATATATTATGCAAACATATCTTAGTATACTAAATATAATTCAGCTTGAAAATGCATAACTCAATTAAAATCATATTTAGGCAATTTGCGTTCATATTCAGTAATGCTTACGAATTCTTTTGTATAACCCTGTATATGATCAATAGCATTTATAAACACAATGTAGTACGTAAAAATTTAGTTAAAGTTAAAAACTTATGACATAACTCATTAAAATTAATATTATTTTGTTACACTTGGACGTTTGAATTCAACTACGCATCTCTAAATATTTAATTAAGAAAAGAAAACGATATTACGGTTTCAGAAAATTGATTAATACACTATAAAAACTACTTATAAAAGTTTCCTAAAATCCGTGTCTGTCAAAAAAAAAAAAAAAAAAAAAAAAAAAAAAGAATGTTTTTTTAAATTACGAAAATACATTAGTTTTTAAGGTTTCTAAAGATAAAGAACGCTTTTCAGAAACATGGGTAATTCGTAAGATGTTATTGTATATTTTGCTACGTCGATATATTATATTTTCCTATAGATTAAGAAACATCTGTCTTTTTCAGATGTGTTCGTAATTATATAAAAACATAGCACCTATAGTCGTCGTCTGGTCCGTCCGTCTGTCCGCATATAACACCGCAAAAACTACCCAACCGAATGATTTGAAATTTAATGTATAATCGTTGCAGAATTTTGTCCAGTAATTTCAAATTTCATGAAAATCGAATCAAAACTTAAAAATATATTAATAAAAAATTTCTTCATTCTATTAAATCCTATCATACGTAATTAATTCAATGATATCCCATGATAGGCAATGATTCTTGGTTGCCATGGTGATTACGTCTTATTTAAGATGGAGTCATATTATTTCCGTATTATTAAATTTAAACAGCGAATTTGTATACTAAAATTGTTTAATTATAGCAATCCTGTAATCTACCGACAGTCTTTTGGATATATGTTTCCGGAGAAATAGATATTAAATGGATAAAGAGGCTAAATATGGATTTCAAGTTCTGAAATTTTCAAAGCTAGGCTTAAGTTTCCCATTAGAATTTTCAGTAAATGTCAACAAAAGATAAAATATTGCCAACTTAAAATGTACTTATTTCATTACGGAAATTAATCATGTCATAGCAACAGACGATATAAATAATTGCACTAAAATAATAACGATGATTGTTTTACATTGTCTTGAATATGGATATTTGTGCATAGTATAATTTTAATTAGATAAAATAGATTTTTTATTCATGCATTTTTGCATAAGAGTGCAACAGCTATTGCACCAAGATCTGAATATTTATAAAACTAGTTATAGTAGGAACGCACCTCATTTGTCACGTTTGACATACGACATCCAACTTGTTTAGAGTATATGTTGCTGTGTATCTGTTGATAATAATAGGCGTATTTTTCAAAAACGTAAATGACATTATATTTTTAATTTTATAAAAATCTTGTGCTTCATTTTAAATGTTACACAACCATATAAAAATATTTGTTCGCATCTAAAAGTCATTCATGTTTCATTCGACATTTACTGAAATTTCGATTAAAGTATGTCATTAGGGCAATATAAATCGAAGCAGAAATTTAAAGCGTGTAAAATTACTTAATGCAAAAAATTCTTCCAGTCTAATATTCTTTTAATTAATTTAGTTTTAAAAGTCATTTAATTAATTAACTTATGCATCGTCATATTAAAAAAACGCTATTAAAACTTTTTTTTTCTCAAAAAAGAAAAAAGCCCTGAAAAAAAAAAATCTTCAGAAAACACCAAGTTTGTTTTTCGTTTCTTAATTAAAATATAAAATAAATTAAAATGCATAAAGATACGTTTTGATGAAAATCGTTATTTATTCGTGGAAAAAAAAGTCGAAAAGTGAGTTTCATAACCATGGTATTATTTAAATGTTATCATGGATATGTTAATATTGATAAAGTTCAATTATTAAAATTATAAAGATAAGACGGGTGGATATGACAATGTTAAAAATTTATGTTGTGCTTGTGTTAATATTCAAATGTGATCATGATAATATATCTTTAATTGAGTCATTTTATAATGGATATGACACATTGATATTATTTAAATTATATTTTCGATTTTGATTATCGTGAAGAAAATCTAAATTTAAAAAAACATTGTCTGTAATTTAAAACCCTAGAATGCATACATTTTTATTTTTCTGAAAAGAAAATGCGTTTCCGACAAATGTACATAACACAAGAAAAAGAAAATTCTTAGCACAAATTTTATTTATTTTTGAAAATTTTAAACTGTGCTAAAAGGTCACATTATGAAAGGGACCAGTTGAAATGATATAACTAAGTACTATATTAATATATATATAATATATAATATATAATATATAAATTAAATCCTGTATTTTATTCTTAAAATTTTTGCGGAAGTCTGATATAAAATTTTAATCTTTACTCATGTGCTAGAAATATTAAGATTTTTTTCAATTAAAAGCATAAAAAAAAACTTCTTAATAACACCATAAAAATAAGAATACGCTAGGCCTTTCGAAAGAACTTTCTTAGTCAGGCGCAAAGAAGACGTGCAACCACTTTGAAGGCAGGAAGAAGACTGAAAGGAAATGGGAGGGAAAGAGGGACAAGTTAAGTGAATAGCCAAGAGAAAAGCAGAAGGCATCAGCCAATCACAGAAGAGAATAACCTAGAATGCAGAACATAAGGAAAATTATGAAGAAAATAAAATGCATAAAAAATGAAAGTAAAATGGAGATTAACTATACAAAAAATAAGCAAAGATAAAAGTTAATACCAAAATGAAAAAAAAAATATATTATATGGCTGAGCTGAACAAGTTTTTCCAAGCTGCAGAGAGCATGGTGGAATCAGATTTCACATTTTTCATTAACATCGCGATTAAGATAAATAGCTAATTTTCATTACAGATAATTTTAGCATTTTGAAAATCAATACTGATGTGGCTCATTTTTATGGTGTTATTAGGAAGTTTTCTTATGCTTTTCTAGTATCACACCAGTTTATTCAGTACTTTAATATTTTCTCAATTATTCAAGCTGAAGCAAACTGTCGCGTTTATGCTGCCATATATATACTGGTCAATATGTAAACGATTTCAATAAAGCAGACTCTAGAACACTTGTCGTTAGTTAACTTTGAATTGAGCCAATAGTAAATCATTAAAAAGTGTTGCCAATTGGATAAACGATGCATTGTATGGTTAACAAGAAGCAAAATCATGCGTCAAGCTTAGATTATGTAACACTTTCCAACACTTTCAGAAAACTTCATCGTTTAAGAGCCTATGCTAGTCACGCGAAGAAACGCTCAAGCTAATGTTAAGTATATGGGGAGATTCTTGCGCGATTTCTCGCTCGCATTTTAATATTTTTAAATGATTTTTTTTTGCATAGGATAGCTGAGGTCGATCTCTAACGTTGTTAGTTTTTACTTTTTGGATTTTGGTTACAGTTTTTTTATAAGCGGACTAAATTAATTAAGTTTAATTAAGCTAATTAAGTTAATTAAGTTAATTAATTAAGTTTAAATTTTGGAACCGGTTCTGAAAGTGAAAGTACCCTTATATAAAAAAAAACTGCAACCAAAATCGAAAAAGTAAAAACTAACAACGTACACTGAATACGCACTTCCGGCAGTTATCGTTCATACACAGCACTGTAACCGCGCAATTTTGTGTGTCCCTGTATAAGATTGATAAATGTTATGCAAGTTCAGCTTGCTCAAAATTATTCAACAGTAAGCATCTTGTTGTGCATCTGAGTGATGTATATCAATTTTAATATGTTTGAAATTGTATAACATTATTAAAATACTTTGCAAACGATTTTTCTCACATAGACCGTAATGTAATGGAATACTTTTGAGTGTCCCTGTAAATGAACTATGGATGCTATACACTTCATTTTCAATACCGATTATGTCATAGTAAATCTCAATAACATATATCAGTTACATAGCAATTCGAGTATATTTACGCAATTAGAGCACGGACAGACAGACAAATCAAATTCATAAACACTTTACAACTATGTTAGAAAGTGTTCTACAGAAGTGTTATTAAGAAACATCTGTCCTTTTTTGTGTTAGAAAGTGTTATAAAGAAGTGTTATTAAGAAACATCTGTCCTTTTTTGTGTTAGAAAGTGTTATAAAGAAGTGTTATTAAGAAACATCTGTAGCTTTTTTGTGTTATAAAATGTTGAAAAGAAGTGTTATTAAGAAACATCTGTAGCTTTTTGTGTTATAAAATGTTGAAAAGAAGTGTTATTAAGAAACATCTGTCCTTTATACTGTAGATGTTGCTGTGTATTTGTTGATAATAAAATGAGTATTTTTCAAAGACATGAATGACATTCTATTTAAAATTTTATAAAAATCCCGTGTTTCTCTTTAAACGTTACACAACCATATAAAAATCCTTTTCGCATCTAAAAGTCCTTCACGTTTCATTTGACATTTACTCAAATTTCGATTAAAATATATCATTAGGACAATGTAAATCGAAACAGAAATTTAAAGCGTGTAAAATTACTTAATGGAAAAAATTTTCCAAGACTCTTTTCTTTCTATTTCTTTAATATATTTTCTTTATTATATTTTCTTCTTTTCTATTCTTTTAATTAATTTAGTTTTAAAAGTCGGTTTATTTATTAACTTATGCATCGTCATCTTAAAAAATGCTATTAAATATTCTTTTTTAAATAATCTAAATTTTTAGTAATCTAATTTTTTAATCATCTATTTTTTAATAATCTAATTTTAATAATCTAAATGATCGGCCGTTGCCATTGAAAATAAAATATAAATTTTCACATTGCTTTACAAATACTTAATTTATTTTGAGTTTCTTAATCAAAGCTAGAATAAATAAAAATGCATGAAATTGAATCTTAATAGAAATCATTAGCACTTTTTCCATGCTAAATTACACAGACAAGTTTTTTAATACATAACAGAATTTAAATTTTATTATAAATAAGTTAATATAATAAAGTTAAAATACTAACATGATAAAGATAATACAGTAGCTATGATAATGTCCCGATACTAAATAAGTCATGCAATGCTAATCAAATTTGATGAAGGTATTACATCTTTCAGTAGATCATTTAGTAATATTTGAGGTGATATAATTATCTTTCATATTAATATTTAAATTATATTTAGGATTTTGATGATCCTGAATTGTATCTAAATTTGGAACACCTTGACATAATTTTTTAAAAGATGACCAAAAAAAAAAAAAACTTAAGTTAGTATGGTTACCAATGAAAAACTTCTTTAAAGTTAATAATGAGATTGAAAGAATAAAAGAAAATTTAGTGATTTAAATAAATGCGGAAAAAGAGTTCACGGAAGGAAGATATTCTACTACAAATTTGCACTGTTTAAAAAGGCAAATTTTTTTTAATATACTTTTTATGTTTCTTAAGGTTTAAGAAAATATAATATAATTTCTTCCAAGTTTCCAAAGATTCTGAAAAAAAACCTTTTATTTCCAGAAATCTTAGAAATAAATACATTTTTGAGATTTAAAGAAGCATTTCTGGCATAAAAGTCTCTTTTGCTGCTCACAATTTTCGAAAAAGTTTCCCAGTAGTTTATGTAGTGTAATCAGTTTTCTCATCCCGAAAGATACATTTTTCGGATGCTTTCGATTATCAAGTTAGCATTTTCATGTTCAACAAACAAGATATATTAACTGCATTACCATTAGCAATAAAATTAACAGCATTAAAATTAACGTTAACATTAACATTATTTTGTTAATCTTGCATATATAAATTCCCAACTGAACTGGTTACTTGAGAATTGATAACATCCGAAAGCCGATATTTCGATTTGCAAAAACTGTTTAATACACTGTAAAAGCTATTGGAAAACGTTTCCGAAAATTACGGGTAGCAAAAGAAACTTTTGTTTCAGAAACACTTTTTTAAATCTCAGAAATCTATTGATTTTAAAGGCTCATAAAGATACTAGCAGACAACGCCCGCTGCGCTAGTCTGTTTCTTCAAAAGAACCTTGAATCAAACGAAATATATCGGTGAATTTAATCTTGTATTTTAAAGTAATCTGTACCTTTACCTGGAATATCCTAAAATAACATAAAAACGGATACTTACTTCACTAAGTTATGTTTTTTTTTAATACGGTTTACTATTACGTTTACAATTTATTACTTACCGTTTTCCATTGATTTAGATGTTTTATAGCTACATTTTTTAATAACGTGAATTAACCTATATTATTCCCAACTAAAGAGAAATGGCGCATCTAGTATTTGTCGAGAATTAAATAAAAATCATACAGTCGTGACATCACAATTCACTTTTATATTTTAACAGAATAATAAGGCTTCAATAACTTGTTACTCGTGCTGACACAGTGCTGTTTTCATTATTTTTTTACGCGTAAAGTTATCGCTATGGTACTCCATTGTGAAAGTTGGTAATTTTTTAAATTCAATATTTGAAAAATGGCATAATCAGTGGATTTGAATTTTATATCAAGAAAAATACAATTTTTTTACCTTCTTAACGCAGTTTGTCTAACAATTTTCTGACAAATATTTTTCGAGCAAAATTTTTTCAGTAACTTCAAATGTTTCATTTTCCAAGATTAATCTATGGCAACGATTAGCAAAATTCCCAGTCGTCAGCAACGCATAGCTTTTTATTAAAGAGGATAGGAACGAATTTTAGAATCGCAAATAACTCGGAAGAGGTTATATTATATTTTAAAGAAAAATAAGAGCTAGTTTAAGAAACAGTGTCGAGTTTTTTTACAGTATGCGGTTTTAAAGGCAAAACGATTAAAAATATGTAGACCACACTCACGTTCTATTTGCAGAAAAAAACATAAAAACTAAGGTAACCCAAATAATGCGTTTTGAATAAAATTAAACATTCTTTCTTTGCCAAGAAATTTTCATGAGATATGTAGCAAAAATCGAATAAAGAACATTAAAAAGCATAATACATTTTCATGAATCCAATAGTCATTGTTATTAAGCTCCCAGCTTTTTATATTTTTAACACTTTCCAACATAGTTGAAATGTGTTTATGAATTTGGTTTGTCTGACTGCCCGTCTTTCCGTCTGTCTGCCGCCAGTCCATACTCTTAACTCACGGATTGCTATGTAACTGATATATGTTATTGCGATTTACTATGGCATGTTCGGTATAGAAAATGAAATGTGTATAGCATTCATATTTCATTTACAGGGATACTCAAAACTTTTCCATTACATTACGGTCTATGGAGAAAAATCGTTTGAGTTGTATGTCGGATTCCTCTTCTCCGTCCACACAACTTCGAAGTATAATCCGGTCTTTTGATATGCTGCCACCGCCGATATGAATACGTGATATCGGACACGTTACGTGATGTATATTAATAAAACCTAACTCTTTCAGTTAAACTTAAACTAACACTTTATTTACAATATTTACACTTAAACTCGGATGTAACTTATCCAGTTCAACATTAAATCAAAATAAATACAGAAAACTACTTTCTGTGTACCGTTAGGCTACGTTAATTCACTCAGAACCGAGATTTCTATTACTCTCACACCCGCTATATCTCTTCCTTTCGAAAGATCTCCTTCCATACACGTCTCTCAGAGCGTGATCTCTCTGAACGACCTTCCTCCTTCGCTCCTCCGTTCAAAACTACCTTCACTTTCCCGTCATCCACCAGAGAACCCCCTCTCTCTCCGGCGCTCGTGGCCTGTTCCAAAGGGTTCCTTGACAACACTTAATCCCCTCTTGCTGGGTCTGTCTTCCTAAATAATGGGTGAAATATCTGTCTTATCTATGAAAGACAACATCACAAAGGACATAGTTCTTCCATTATATTCAAGTCGCTCCCCTCCGAATTAAGATTTTTCTTAAGAAAGCCTTCAACAGTACACAACAGATACATATACAACAAGATAATCCCTTAAGAATAGCTTTTAAAGTCTTGCAGCTGCCAGGGGAACCTGACAGTGTATTTTAATGGTATTACACTATTTTAAACATATTGATATATATCACTGAGGTGTACAACAAGAAACTTACTGTAGAATATTGTGTGCATAGAATTTATTGTTCATTTACAGGAAGACACAAAATAAATTAGCGATAGTATTTACTGCCTATGAAGAATAATTGCTGGAAGTGCGTTTTCAGTTGTGATACGCGTTTTTAAATTTATCTATTTTTTTGCATATTACTTGGTGTGTATAAATTCTATAGAAACAAAAGTTCTCAAGTACATTTCCGCTTATAAACGGAAATTGCTAAATGAGAATTTTCAACTGTGCTATGCGTTAACCGAACTAATATTTGAAATACTATTTAGTTTACATACAATTCTACAGATCATATACAGAGCTGCATAAAACAATTCGGATATTTTTCTTACTATTGATGGTAATTGTAGAAATTCGGTTTTAAAATTCGTTATGCGTGTTTTTCAAATTTTTTATTTATACATAATCTATCACAATAATAAATTGTGAAGTTTGGATACGGTCTTTTAAATGTGTGGGAAAGTGTTTCATAATATATGCTGGACGCATGATTTTTCATTCTTGTTTTTATAAATATACAATATGCTTTTTAAAATAGAAAATTCTGTTATTATTATTATTATTTTTAAATAAAATCTTTCATTTTGATAACTGCTTAAAGCGTGCACCTGTAAAATCCGATGACTATTCTATAGTATATGAAAAATCGCATTGTACGCCTAAATATACGGCATATAATATTACAAAAAGTGTTTGTTTTTATGATTGAATTTTTTTAGGCTATTTTGAAAAATATCCGCTGTTTTGTTGTGACACATTTTATATAATTACTTAATTATTTTAAAATCTATTTTCTACAATCTAGTTAAGTAACAAAATTTGAATAATAATTCGTCAAAACTTACCATTCACAATAAAAATATGCATGTCACAATGTTTTGGCGCTTAAAACTTTTTATTCAACCTATTTCGAGAAATTTCATTCTTTTGATGTACCACAATTTTAAGTACGCAATATGACTAAAATCTATATAAAATCAAGGTGGGATTCAATACTTGAATAATATTTAATTAAAACTGGTTATTTGAAAATTTTCAAATGCTTTTGTAGCGGTGTTTCACAACTTTTATAAAAATTATTGAATAAAATTATAATTTACTTACCTATTGGAGAGGAAAGCATGAAAGAGGAAAAAAAAAGAAATTTTATTTCATAAAAGTAATAAGCCAATGCATATAATATGCTATAAACTATAAGTAAAACTAAAAGTAAAGTTTTTAAAGCAATATTGCACTTAAAACAAGCCATTAAAGAATATGCATCTGATGAATTTAAAAAACAATTTTTTAATTCACGCTGTAACGTCATGCTTTTTTGATATGTCTTCTATGTAAAAAAGTATCCGGAATTTATCATTTAAAAAACACGCATAATATTTATCACGGCAATTTTTTTTCTACAAGTTGGAACCACTGTACCAAGTTACAACGCGGAATTTGAACGTTATCTGTGATTTAGTGTGTTGAAAGCTTTTAGTCATATTTTTAAGTGAATTTAGTTGAACTAATTGGTGAACTAAATTGGTTGAACTAAAAGTTGAGTGAATTTAGTTTAGATTAGTCCCTATAATAAAGTAAAGATACAATGCTCTCTATAATTTTAACGCATCTGTAGTCCATATTCCAAATATTTGTGTTGAATAACATTGGGAAGCGGACTAACGGTCGGCGTTAAAATTATAGAGGGCATTGTATCTTCACTTTATTATAGAGACTGATCTTACATTCCAATTTTTGTGTACATATCTTATGTGATCTGATGATGGTTGAGTGAATCAATCGAAACATGTCAATATTTTAATGTTTTCTATTGATATTTGTCGTCTTTTATGCATTTAAAAGTGTTTTAGTATATATATTAAAGTTTTTTGAAAACATAAATAAAAATTATTTTCTCAAACATGAATTGGTTGCCAAACTATTTTACTAAAACTCATTTTTCTTATTGACGAAGAAATGAAAACATTATTTTTGTGCGCAGAATTTAATATAAACAGAAGAAATGTAAGAAATGTATAATTGTTTCTCCGAATATTCTTGAATATATAATGTTAAGAGAATAATGTTGATACAGTTGTTGATACGTTTAAAAGAATATCTTTTTCTTTTGAGAAAGCACTAAAGTGGTTTATTCATAAAAATGAAAAAAAGTTGCTCTCAATCAAAATGTCGTCTTATGTGGATTTACTGTGAAAGATCTGAAATAACAATGGTTCAATTATCTGAAATGTTTATATTTGAAATAAAAGAATGAAATCATAATATCAGGGAATGATTTCTGCATATATATACATGTTATGAAAACATCCTAGAAAAGTTTTGAAATACAAATTATAGAGAGAACTTCAGTATTTGCTTAAGAAATTGCATGTTGATTTTATTTTTGCTGAAAGAGTTGTATTTAAATTGCTCTTTAAGGAAAATAATTTATATTTCGGTTAATTTACTAAAAGAAGAAACACTTTATTACGAATAAAACGTAATTGTATTTTGACTCATTCTTAATAAAGATTAATTTAATAGATTGCTTTTGGTTTGAATCACAAAGTAACGAATTTAATTTGACAAAATAATATTTTTGGCATTTTGGAGGCAGTGGGATGTTTATTCATTGTTTATTTTTTGATTCACTCTAAGAAACACATAATTCAGTATTTAGATGTTGACTATTTAGTGAGTGTATTGTAAAATCCTAAAACTTTTATTATCTTTGTGACACAACATTTCCGATTTGAAAAACATTTACTCAGATGTTAGAATACATCATTTTAAGCATTTAAACAACAATTAAACAAATTTAGAACATACAAAAAATATTGACTAAAATGTACTTTTTCATATCTGCAATAAACAGAAAATTACACACTTCTCATAAATATTATAAATTTTCTAAAATAAAAAAAGTAATTCCTGACAGCTCGGCCTACAAGCACAGGTAGATTTCGAAGACGTAGACCGTGGGGCGCCTGTTTATTGGGAATTGCGGAAGAAACAACCTTTTTGCCATGATGCGGCAGTTGGGAACGCCCACTTTGAAATCTACCTGTGTCTGTAGGCGGAGCTGGCAGGAATTTTTTGTTTTTATTTTTTTTTTTGCTGTAAAGGTTGGTCCTATAAAAAACTTGTCAATATAAAAGTTGTAGATAATATTAAGGGGATTTATAATAAATTTAAGCGGATTTGATATCTTGTGAATTGACAAAGTTATGAATATTTTTCTTCTTAAACCCCTATTCCCCTGCCCCCTTGAGGCCATTTTTAATGATATCAAAAATCTGTCATGCATAAACTTTCGGCTCTTTTTCTAGAAGTAATAATAACTTTAAACGGATTTGATACGTATCATAATTAAGAAGTTATGAGTTTTTTTCTGTTTTCACAAAAAGGCCTCCATTTCCTCCCTTCGGGTTGGATTTTGCCCATTAACGAACTTGACCGAGATTTTATGCCCCTTGATTTTATGTATCAGTTGGAAAGAGATTTGTTCAGAATTATTGAAGTTATCGTGTCCATAAAGAAATAGTACTTTCTATATTATACTTATAATATATATATAAAGTTTTGAACTGGGGGTGGTTTGGGGTTCTGTAAGGAAAAAATTTTCCAGAAATTCCAACATAGGGGAGAATGTAATAGATAATATTTCAGACGAATTCTACCTAATTGTAAAGTATACGAACTTACCTTTGTAAAAAATCTATTTTTGGATGTCTCCAGCCTTTTAATTTTACAAAATTTACAAAGATCGTTTTAGCAATAACGCTGTGAAATTACTCAAATGATAAATAAAACATTGGCATGAAAAATGAACTCAGTATCACTGACTGTTGAGAATTATGTGAACAATTTATAATAACTGCTGTGTTGAAGATAGTAGCAATAAATAGAATCGCCTTTTAAAGCGCACTGTATAAGTAACATAGACTTTTATGTAGCAGATATGCAACGCGGTAATACAAAGAGTTAAGGAAAAATAATAAATCTCTCATTTTATAATTATCTTTAAGAGAAAAAATCAATACGTAGATGTCGATAATTTGCTGTTCTTGTTAAAGGATTTTAAATACTTTTAAAGAAAACGGCTATGTCTCTCCTCAAAAAGAAATGCTACATTAAAAAAAAAATAATTTTAAGAACACAAGTTAAACAAGTCGTCACAAATTTCGACAAATTCTACATGGCAGACATGAAATGTCCAACTTTTGCCTATTCCCCTATTGGCTCTAGTAAAAAATAGATGCATACTAATTGTTTAGCGTGAAATTTTAAATACGTATCTTATGTTTCTTAGCACTTTAAAAACACACCAAGTCATTTTGACCCGTAGAATTTCATTCACCCTTTTTTAGAATTATCTTAGCATTTACCATTTTAATATTTTTAGCAATTTTTTTAACGCCACAATTGGACTTTAAATTCCTTTTTAAAATTTTAATTTATCAAAAAAAAATTTAATTTTTATTGCAACGTTTGATTAACATTTTTGAAAGCACAGTCCCATTTAAATGAAATTTTCTCTATTAAAATTAATTCCTATGTTAAAATCAATGCATTGATCTTAAAGGGCGGCTCAAAAGCTATAAAAAACTATAATAAAATCTAAACATTTAGTGTAGACTGGCTTGATGAAAATTAGCTAGGATGAAATTGACCTGGTGTGCAACTCATGATCGAAAAAATGATATGTGACACGGAAAGGGTTAATTTAACAAATAAAGTTTATGTAGGGGAAAGTAGGGTAATGCCGGGTACCTAACGGTTTTCCCTTATTGACAAAAGTCTAAAAGGGAAGAAAAAATCAGAACACTCCACATAAGTATTTTGGGCATCTGGGATATTGAACAACGACACCTGTTGCCAGAGGAAAACTGTTCTCTACTTTGGAAAAGGCGATTTTTAGGATCATCTAACCGGGAACTAATCAGAAATTAAATTTTAACACGCCCAGTAACAAAATGCTTTATTATAATAAATATTAAAGCAAACTTTAAAACATATATACATTTTTAAAGAACAGTAAATTTTTTTTCAGGTTTTCAAGCAATTTTTAATGTTATCATGTAATGGCTTTCTCAACTTTTACTTCTCTTATCCACTACACTCTTCATGTGTCCACGCTTTGCAGACTGAACGTATTATCCATCCTTCATTACCTGTTGAGCTAATAAACAATTAATTGCAGAATTCAATGCAAACCCGCGGTACCCGGTTTTGCTCCAATAGACAGCCAAAAACAAACATGGCCGTTCTCCTGGATAGCTGGACATACATACATCTACCTGACATCAAACTATCATGTGAAAGCTATAGAAAACAGTCGTTTATTTACCTAAATCGATACGCCAGGCTGGATTTATTTGAAGAGAAGAAAAGACGGCGAAAAATGAAAACTTTTGAGGTGAATTTATTTCCAATAGCAATGTACGGACACAGAGATTAACTGATTTCAAATGCCGATGGCGCACTGGTAGGGGTAGCTAAGGGATGTCTGTCCACAGAACAGCACTTATCAGCGAAAAAGCAGGGAACCCGGTTTGACCTGCTTACCCAGTTTTACCCTTCCCTACATAGTTTTCTGATTTTTTCCTTATATCAATTTACCCTTTGTAGTTTTAAAGTTTTATACGGACAATTTTGTTCACTTCCATGATAACATTTGTTAAACTTCTTTTCAGAAGCAAACAATAATAAATTGTATTGATGCAATGTGTATTTCATTTATAAAAGTTACATTCTTTAAGCTACATTCTTTAGATTTGTTATTCACAGATATTTTACCTGTCTTCATATTCCGAAAGCATTTAATTTATTCGATTCCTGTACGATACATGAATAGTTTCACATACTTGAATCATTTTGTAGCACATTCAATTTGTATATGATATATATCAATCGTTATACTGGATTCGTGTGTTTGATTAGTCAGCCTCCCCATAGAAAACTGCTGAGAATCTAACCATTATAGCATACATTCATCAGCGAAATTACAAGCCCGGTTTGAAGTCTGGTTCTACCTGGAATGCTTATCTCATTTATGCAAATATATTTCATGCGACACATTCTAGAAATACACCATTACTGCATAATTATTTACATTAGTTGAAGTTTTTGGTCTCCAAAATTCTCTAAATATGCAGATACCTTTTGTGCACGTCTATGAAAACCTTTTTTTAAACTACTATTCAGAAGCAAATAATAGTAAATTTTATTGATGCAATGTAATATATTTCTTTTATAAAAGCTATATTCTTTAGATTTATTATTCACAAACATTTTATCCGTCTTCATATTCCGAAAGCTTTTAATTTATTCGATTCCAATACGATACATGAATAGTTTCACATACTTGAATCATTTTGCAGCACATTCGATTTGTATATGATATATATCAATCGTTATACTGGATTTGTGTGTTTGATTAGTCAGCCTCCCCATAGAAAACTGCTGAGAATCTAAATATTATAGCATACATTCATCAGTGAAATTACAAGCTTATAGTCTGGTTCTACCTGGAATGTTTATCTCATTTATGCAAATATGTTTCATGCGACCCATTCTAGAAATACACCCTTATTGCATAATTATTTAGGGAAGATGGGGGATGAATGGGACAAGGGATGGATGGGACGTTCTCAATATTTCAGGCAATAAACATTTCTTTTTAGTTGCTTCCTATCCTGATAGATTTCACTACTATAGTGTGCTTCAGAACCAAAAGCAAGACCACATGGCTGTTTTCATTTTCCCTCAAATTTGAATTTACTGAAATATCTGCTCAAATGTAATTTTTTTTTACATTTGATGTTACTTAAATATCTTATGCAATATAAACAAGATATGTTGTAGTTTTTTATTTAAAGGCTCAATATTGGTAATTAAAATGAATGAATATTAACCATTGTGACAGAATAATTTTTGAGACAAAATGGCTGACAATTGAATATATGCATCATGGGGATGATTGGGACATTTCAAATGGGGATGAATGGGACTGTCTAATTCCTCCCTAGATGATGCTGAAAAACATATTTATTAACTAAATAATGTTATACATGTTGATAAATTAATAATTTATGGTAATTATTCTTTTAACATTCCATCCTCAGTCTAGCCATCGTCTTCAGCCATTGAATGCTTCCGTTTATGGGCCTTTTAAGACAAAGTTGAGATGAGTCTATATAATTATTACTGAGAAAATACTCTCATATTGTTAATGATTAAATTTATTGACAGCTTACAGCATGCGTTCATCGGCACTGTTGTTGTAGTAGAAACTTACCGTTAAGTTGAGTTGTTCTGTTGCTTTCTAGAATACAGAATATTACAATATTGAGTTGAGTTGTTCACAGGATATTACAATATCCCCCTTTTAAAAGCAATTAAAGTCACTATTACAAAATGAAAAGTCATTATAGATCAAGTCTATTTGGCTTCTTTCTGACTCGTGTAGGATAACGTCTGGTTTGGACATCTGTAACGGGTAAATCTTCATTTGAGTTTTCGGTAGGAAGATTTTCAGATTGTTGAACTTCAGAAGTAAGAGTCCTGTTATCATGTTGGAATTCTGTATCTGGGCTAGTGATGGATGTTGGTAGATTATCACTTTGAAAGGTTGCATGAAGATCATCAGGAATAAAAACATCTTGATGTTCAGGAATTGATGTGTTAGCTGGGCGGATCTGGTCAATGTGTGCAAGGTATTTTTTGTTTTTTATTTCGACTGTCCAAGTCTTGGAACCTTTTGGCATAATTAATTTGCCACTAACCCACTTGTTCCAAATGTCTCTATGGGATTTTACCCAAACATCTTGACCACAGGATAAATTCTTATTACTTGTGTGAGCTCTGTCAAAATACTGTTTTTGACATCTTTGTTTTTTTTCAACATGCCTTGCTGTACATGGATGCAGTAAATCCAAGACTGTTCTAATTGGACGTCTAAGAAACAGCTCTGCTGGAGATAAGCCAGTTGTTGAATGCGGTGAAGATCTGTACGCCTGCAAAAATCTGTTCACCTTGACAGTTACTGTACTACTATCAGCAGAGTCTAATTTCATCTTACTAAGCGAATGCTTAAAAGTCTGTATAGTACGTTCCGCCTGACCATTTGATTGGGGATGATATGTTGGAACGAGAGTATGCAAAACACCCAAAGATTTTAAGAAGATCTTGAATTCTTCAGAAATGAACTGGGGTCCGTTGTCAGAAACCACCTCTAAAGGTAATCCATATCTGGCAAACAATTGTTGCAATACAGCATTTGTACTAGCTGCTGAAGTTGAAGACATCTTTGCCACTTCTAACCATTTCGAATAACTGTCCACAACTATCAAATAATCAATTTGATCTTTCTTAGCAAAATCTAAGTGAATGCGGTCCCATGGTGCCTTGGGCCATACCCATGATTGCAATGGGGTAACTGGAGGAGATCTGGCTGCAAGTTGACAAGCTTTACAATTAGCGGACATATTTTCAATATCTTGGTCTAAATTGGGCCACCAGAAATGACTTCTAGCAACTGCTTTCATCTTTACAATTCCAGGATGAGTGTCATGAAGTAATTCAAGCAAGTGTTTCCTATATACATTAGGAATTATGACTCTCATGCCCCATAACAAACAATTTCTATCAACAGATAGTTCATCTTTTCTGTTAAAAAATGGCTTAAAATCAGGATTCTCATTTTTGTATGGAAAGCCATTATGAACATATTTAATTATACTTCCCAAAATTTTATCAGTTCTTGAAGCACAAGCAATGTCATCAGAGGTTACAGGTAAGTCTGACAGATGGGAAATCTTGTAGATATCTGATGGGTACAAGTTTCTATCGAAATCTTCATTGGGCAATCTTGAAAGAGAATCAGCATTCTGATGTGCAGAACCTTTCTTATACTTAATAGTGTAATTATGTGAAGACAAGAGCAATGCCCATCTCTGTAGGCGAGCTGCAGCCATGGTTGGTATTGCTTTACTGGGAGAAAAGATGGTAACTAGAGGTTGATGATCAGTATATAGCACAAAGTTCCTTCCAAACAGATACTGGTGAAACTTTTTGCAAGCAAAGATTATTGCAAGGGCTTCTTTTTCAGTTTGTGAATAATTAATTTCAGCCTCTGATAATGTGCGAGATGCATAGGCAACAGGTTTTTCCTCACCATTTACAATGTGTGACAGAACAGCACCTAATCGAACAGGCGAAGCATCACAAGATACTTGTAAGGGAAGATCTTCATTATAATGAGCCAAAACAGCATCAGATGTTAGAAGTTCTTTACACTGTTCGAATACATTCTTGCATTCTTCTGACCACATCCAGGGAACATTTTTATGTAGAAGATTGTATAAAGGGGACAATAAAGTAGATGAATTTTTTATGAATTTGGAATAATAGTTCAGCAAACCTAAAAATGATTTAAGCTGAGTCAGATTTTCTGGGGCTTTGATCTTTCTAATTGCTTCTAGTTTTTCTTGAGTGGGGTGAATACCACTTTCATCAATTATATGCCCTAGAAATTCAACACTGCTTTTAAAGAAATGACACTTATCCTCATTTAATTTCGCATTATACTTTTGTAATCTTGACATCACAGTCTCCAATGTGGAAAAATGTTCTGCTTCAGTAGCCGATGAGATGAGGATGTCATCTTGGAAAATTATGACTCCGGGTATACCCTGTAACATTTGTTCCATGATCGATTGAAAAATAGCAGCTGCTGCAGTTATGCCATACATCAATCTACTAGGGCGAACCAACCCCATCAAGGTATTAAGTGTTAATAACTCTTGAGAGTCAGCATCCAACTCAATTTGTTGATATGCATGTGACAAATCAAGTTTACTGAAATACTTGCCTCCCCTCAAAGTAGCAAAAAGATCTTGCTGAGTGGGAAGCGGATACTGATTAGGGTCAAGGTGTTTGTTTACAGTTACCTTGAAATCACCACATAACCTCACAGCATTATTTTTTTTCGGCACCACAACAACAGGTGTTGCCCACGAAGAATGTTCAACAAAATTCCATATATTGTTGTTTACTAATTTTTTAACTTCATCAGAAACAGCATTTTTTAAAGCATAAGAAACAGGCCTGGCTTTGCAAAATACAGGTTGACAATTATTTTTCATTTTAAGTACTGCTTTAAAATGTTTACTTGGTTGATTACTTACTTGAAAAACATCTGTGTACTTTTTCTTAAGCGCTTCAACACTGTTCACACACTTTGAGGTCACTGAAAATATTTCATTCCAATTTAATTTAATCACAGACAACCAATTTTTTCCAAAAAGAGCAGGTCGATCACCTTTCACAATAATTAAAGGTAAAGTATGATGTTGGTTGTTGCACTGCACATTAACAAGGACTTCTCCAACTACTGGAATTTCTTTTTCATTGTAGTCCCTCAATCTGGTTAATGATGGCACAATTTTAGTTTCTGGCAAATTGTTCTGCATCCAGATTTCTGATGCTATGGAAACATCAGCAGCAGTGTCAAGTTCCATATCTAATTGTCTATTATTAGCAATGACTGAGATAATATATTTTTTCTTACCTGTAACTTGATTGATAGACTTCACTGCATACAGAGTAGCTTCTGTGTCATATTCGACCATTTCAACCTTTTTAGTGGAGGAGTTTTTGTTCTTATTCAGACACACAGGTGAGATATGGCCACTTTTCCCACATGAATGGCAAATGGCAGTTTTATATTTGCACTTGGCAGGATCATGAACAGCGCCACATCGAAAACATTTGGAAATTTTTTTATTTGAATTAGTAGAAGTGTTATTTGAAGACTGAAAATTTTTCTTCTTATAACCCGAACTTTGGCGAACTTTATTTACGACGGGTGTTAGAACTCCCTTCATATTCGCCGCATCGTTTTCAGCTATTTCAATGGCGACGGCTGTGTTAACCGCATCAATTAACTTCAGTTCTTTTTTTGCCAAGAGTCTTTTCTGGATATTTTCATTGCACAATCCACAAACGAAACGGTCTCGTAGTGCTTCATCCAGAAATGCACAAAATTCACACGTGGATGCAAGTCTCCTTAGCTCCACTAAATACTGGGAAACTGATTCTCCAGCTGTTTGATTTCGTCGATGAAAGCGAAATCGCTCAGCAATGATGATAGGAGCAGGTTTAAAATGTTGATTTAATGTTTTTTTCAATTCATCATATGAACAGTCACTGGGTTTTTTCGGAAGCAGTAAGTTACGAAGTAACTTATAAGTATTGGAACCGATTGCAGATATAAATACTGACACTTTCTTGTTTTCTTCCACGTCATTAGCAAGAAAAAAATGTTCAAGTTGTTCAACATATAAACTAAAATCGTCCACTTCTATGTCAAACGAATGCAATGTGCCAATTAGGCCTAGCTTACTCATGGTGGTACTGAGTTGTGAATAGCAATTACTGCTATTATAACGTTAAAAAAAGGTTCTTGAAATCCGACTCGTCGCCACTTTAATGTATTTAAATTATATATATAATTATTACTGAGAAAATACTCTCATATTGTTAATGATTAAATTTATTGACAGCTTACAGCATGCGTTCATCGGCACTGTTGTTGTAGTAGAAACTTAACGTTAAGTTGAGTTGTTCTGTTGCTTTCTAGAATACAGAATATTACAATATTGAGTTGAGTTGTTCACAGGATATTACAGATTGGCTGACAAATAATCCTGGAGATCATATTACAATTTATAATCTCTTAGCTTTTACCAAGGAGGAATTTTTGTCAGCTTTTAGTCTTTAACATTGATACAAGGAGGAAAATATTTGTGTTCCATTCATCCCTGCTGTCCATTAATCCCTGCTGTGGGGATGATTGGGACACAGAGGAACTTTTTTAAAATTTCATAATATATATCTGTATAATAATAATAATGAATAGATATTGTGCATAAGATATAGTCAAACACTTAATGTATGAAATGTGATATATAATATTGATAATAACTTTAAAAATATATTTTAAATAAATATTTTTGTTAAAATGTCCCATTCATCCCTCATCTCCCCTACATTAGTTAAAGTTTGTGTCTACAAAATTCTCCAAATATACAGATACCGATTTTGTGCACGTGTAAGAAGACCACTTCTTAAACTACTATTCAGAATCAAGCATTAATAAATTGTATTGATGAAATTTTATAAAAGCTAACTCCTTTAGATTTGTTATTCCCAAACATTTTATCTCGCTTTATATTCAAAAAGCATTTAATTTATTCAATTCCTATACGATACATGAATAGTTTCATATACTTGAATCCTTTTATAGCACATTCGATTTGTACATGATATATCAATCGTTATACTGGATTCGCATGTTTGATTAGTAAGATTCCTCATAGCAAGCTGCTGAGAATCCAACTATTATAGTATACATTCATCAGCGAAGATTACAAGCTTATAGTCTGGTTCTACCTGGAATGTTTATCTCATTTATGCAAAC
Source organism: Maratus michaelseni (assembly GCA_963931845.1). Lineage (NCBI taxonomy): Eukaryota > Metazoa > Arthropoda > Arachnida > Araneae > Salticidae > Maratus > Maratus michaelseni. The sequence continues at coordinate 127,537,067 of OZ007593.1, forward strand.
ATATTTCTTGCCACACATTCTAGAAATACACCGTTATTGCATAATTATTTACTTTAGTTAAAGCTTTGGTCTCCAAAATTCTCCAAATATACAGTTACTTTTGTGCACGTGTATGAAAACCACTTATTAAACTACTATTCAGAATCAAGCATTAATAAATTGTATTGATGCAATGTAGTATATTTCTATTATAAAATCTACATTCTTAAGATTTATTATTCACAAACATTTTATCCGTCTTCATATTCCGAAAGCATTTAATTTATTCGATTCCAATACGATACATGAATAGTTTCACATACTTGAATCCTTTTGTAGCACATTCGATTTGTATATGATATATCAATCGTTACACTGGATTCGCGTGTTTGATTAGTCAGCTTCCCCACAGCAAACTGCTAAGAATCTAACTATTATAGCATACATTCATCAGTGAAGATTACAAGCTTATAGTCTGGTTCTGCCTGGAATGTTTATCTCATTTATGCAAATATATTTCATGCGACACATTCTAGAAATACACCGTTATTGCATAATTATTTACATTAGTTCAAGTTTTAATTGCAATTTTTTTCTCCAAAATTAATTTAAATTGAAAATGTAAATTGTAATACACAATAAAATAATATATTTGGTTCCATTTACAGGATTATTTAAATTAAATAATGAAAAATATAAATTTACTATAAGAAAATAAGAAGCAAAGAAGAAAATCTTAAGGAATTTTTCATATTAAATTTGACGAAAGTTTAATTTTTAAACGCACAGAAATCTTAAAGAATGGTGGTTTATTGTAATATTCCAATGTTACTTCCAAACTTGGCTCATAATTGAAGTAAACCTTGTGAAATATGTCAGTAACTAAGTTCGCATCTAAACTAATTATTTTATTAAAATGAATTATAAATACCCTGTATAAATACCCTTTAATTACGTTTTGGTCTTACACTTGATGGATAATAAATTTTATATGATCTGAAATGGCGTTGTTATGTTCATTATAGGAGAACTTTGTGTATTCTGGAATAGTTCGGTAATATGGAATACCAAGGTTTCTGTTCAAATTAGTGCTGCCATCCAGCGGCAATATCATAAACTACTTAAGAGCGTTTCCAAAATGTCCCCCAGAATGCACAGTTCGTCGGTCGGTGTCATGGCACGTTGTGTAAATCAATATTTTTTTTTTCGTGCTTGGAAAGTTTCAAGAGATAATTTTCAATATATTTTGCTAAGTATTAGAAATAATATTTTTATATTGAAATTAAGCATAATGTACACCGAAACATTATCAGTTTATGATGTAATACGCGTTTTTTTAGCTCGTGATTAACACCAATAAACAAGAGTATTTTTTTCTTCAACTGGCGGTATCGGTTTATATGGAATACCAATATCTCATAATACACCATGATTATGGTGACGCATAGACAGATCATTATATTTGTGATTTGTGAAAATCTGATGTATGAACTGAAGTATACTGGCTGACTACACTATATTTTGTTCGTTTTCTTTATTTTTAACCTCCATATTTCCCGACTATCTTACAATACCCTCAAAATAAGTTTATTATTATTATTATTAATTGTTTGCAACTAATGAAATTTCGTAAAATAATTTTTGCCTACACTGTAAAAAATGACCAATGTTTCTTACTTTATGAAAATATACTATAACCACGAACGAAAATATAATATAATCTTCTGAGTTATCCGAAGTTCCGAATAGCGTGTTTCATTGTCTTTTGAATCGCCAGAAACCAATACATTTTCCAAAATATAAAGAGATATTTATAAAAACAAAGTATTTTTTGCTGCCCCTATTTTTCAGAAACGTTTCCGAATACTTTTTATAGTGTATTAATTAGTGTCCTCAGCCTGGAATACATGTTTTTCGAATGTCATTCATTCTCAAGTAAACGTTTTCAGCCGCATAAGTTAAATTAAGCATGAAAGAGTAAAGGAATAATCTTAATTTTAATGTTATTGTTAACGCTGTTAATTTTTCATGTTTGTCTGCGTTAAACATATTTTTTGAGCATGGAAATGTTTACTTGAGAATGGATAGCATTCGAAAAACAGGTATTCCAGGCTGAAGACCCTAATGAATACACTATAAAAACCCTTCGGAAACGTTTCTGAAAAGTACGGGCAGCGAAAAATACTTTGTTTTTATAAATAATTCTTTAAACAATGTATTTGTTTCTGGGGATTCAAAAGACAATGGAACACGCTATTCAGAATTTCGGATAACTCAGCAGATTATATTATATTTTCGTTCGTGGTTATTGTATATTTTCATAAAATAAGAAACATTGGTCATTTTTTACAGTGTACAAAAACTATTCACAGACATTTGAAGTTTGTAATTGTATTCGATTTTCGGGTTTTAAACAATATCGAGATCTTGTATAGCCCCAAATGTAAATAGTATTCTATAGTTACCCGCAGTTCCTCTACATATTTTATGATGATATCAACAAAATACGTAACTTTATACGCATCAATGTTCATAACTGAAAAAATATTTTATTTAAAAATTTTAAGCAAATGCAGCATGAAAAAAAAAGCCCTTTTGCAACTAAAATATGAAAATTAAATATGACACTGACAATTTTAAATGTTTCAGATCAATCAGACAAATGAATATCCTACGGCTATAAAACAATTTGTGCAAAAAGTTTTGTAATGTTCACGAGTTTCCGTAACAGAAATAAATATGAATAAACGAAATTTCCAATTTACTTCTCAGCAAATATCCTATTTCAAGACTTAATAATAAAAATAAATATTGGGAATTCTCTCTCATATTCAAATCGTAAAAGTTCATTTTTTTAAACCGGAGGAATTTAATGAGTTTTAAATTATTTCAGAGGTCGACTTTTATTAAATATAAAGAAGCGGAAGGATTTTTTTTTGAGAGGAAGTAAGTAGAAAATTGAGTTCTTTTAAAATTTTCTCGTTTGATTTTAATAGGACATTATTCATTCTCTAGTATTACATTGCGATAATAGGATGGACAAAACACAAATACTTCTTTTTTCGTATTTATAGCAAATAAATAAATAAATAAATAAATAAATAAAAATCACATTTCTACAATGTAAAACAAACAAAAACCAACATCTGAAGTTATTTCGTGCAATATACCATAAAAAATGACAAATGCCCATTATACATATTTTGTGATGGTATCAACAAAACGTTTACAGTACGCATCAATGTTTATAACTGAAAAGATTATTTTATTAATATTTGTTGTCAAAAATTGTATGTTAATGCAGCATGAAAAAAAAAATGTTCTTTCGCAAATGTAATATGCAAATTAAATATGACATTAATAATTTTAAACGTTTCAGATCAATCCAACAAATAAATACCCTACGGCTATCTAACAATGTGTGTAAAATTTCTTGCAAAGTTCACGAATTTCCATAACTGAAAAAAATATGATCGTTGAATAAACGGAATTTCTAATTTATTTCTCAGCAAATATCTCATTTCAAGATTTAACAATAAAAAGAAATATTCGGAATTCTCTCTCATAGTCAAATCGTAAAAGTTCATTTTTTAAACCCAAGGAATTTAATGAGTTTTAAATTATATCAGAGATCGACTTTTATATAAAATATAAAGAAGCGGAAGGATTTTTTTTTTGGGGGGGGGGGAGGGGGGGATAGGAAGTAAGTAGAAAATTGAGTCCTTTTAAAAATTTCTCATTTGGTTTTAATAGGACATTATGATCCATTCTCTAGTAATAGATTGCGGTAATAGAATAGGAAATTTTTTTCGTATTAATAGAAAAAAATAAATCCTAATTTTACAATAAAAAAACAAACAAACAACAACCTCTGAATTTATTTCGTGCAATAGACAGTAAAAAAAGACAAATGCTTGTTAATCTAGGAAAATATAATATAGCCATGAACGAAAATACTGAATAAGCTCTTTGAGTTGTCTACGATTCCGAAAAGCGTTTTTTAATCTTTAGAATCCTCAGAAACCAATATATTTTTGAGATTTTAAGAAGCATTTATTAAAACAAAGTTACTTTTGCTATCACTGATTTTCGTAAACGTTCTGGAGTAGGTTTTTTTAGAGTATTAATTAGTTTTTTAGTGTATAGTAATTTTTTAGTGAATTCATGAGTTTTTTTTTTTTAACCCGGAATATAGATTTTTTGGATGCTATCGATTCTCAAATAAACATTTTCATGTTCAACAAACATGTTTTATAGTAAACATGCATTTTGATTCTGAAACAGCCTTAATATTCACATTAAAATTAAAATTATTTTGTTATCCTTGCATATTTAAATTCAATTACGTAGCTTAAAATGTTTAATTATGAATTGATAGCATCCAAAAAAAAACAATATTCCGGGTTGAGAAAAGTGATTAATTGACAATAAAAAAAAATACTCAGAATTATTTTCGAAAATCAATCGCAGCAAAAGAAACTTTAATTTTAAAAATACTTCTTTAAATCTCGAAAATATATTAGTTTCTGAAGTTTGTACAGACAAAGAACGCATGTCGGAATAATGGGTAACTTTTCGCAAATTACGAAACATCTGTCTTTTTCTACAGAGTACTTTCAAATAAAGCATTTTGAAATAAATAAACATGTAGTTATTTACATCGAAAAAAAAAATTCCCTACATTAGTGTAAGATGAAGCCTCAACTTATAAAGTTTATGGCACATCATAAATTTCGGAACATCGAAATCGCATTTACTTGTTGCTTGGATAGTACTATGCTTTTAAAACTGAGTACAGCCGAATTCGTTTAATACGAGCGTGGTTATAACGAGAACACGGTTAAAATGAGCAATTTGCTCTTTATATATGGTTCATTATTTGAACCAAAATAAGATTTTCACGCATTTTATGAGCTACAAAAGCAGGATCACGGCTGATACGAACAAAAAATCAGTTCATTCCAATGTGTTCTTTGGCGAAATGTAGGGGCAGAATTAGAAAAGAAATTGCTTTCTTATTCTTATTTCTGAGCTACAAAAGCAGGATCACGGCTAATACGAGCAAAAAACCAGTTCATTTCAATGTGTTCTTTGGCGAAATGTAGGGCAGAATTAGAAAAGAAATTGCTTTCTTATTCTTATTTCTGATCTTCAAAAGCTGGATCACGCCTAATACGAGCAAACAATTAGTTCATTTCAATGTGTTCTTTGGCAAAAAGTAGGACAGAATTAGAGAAGAAACTGCTTTCTTATTCTTATTTCTGAGCTACAAAAGGAGGATCATGGTTAATACGAGCAAAAACTCAGTTCATTTCAATGTGTAAGAACACATTGGCGTAATGTAAGGCAGAATTATAAAAAAATTGCTTTCTTATCCTTATTTCTGAGCTACAAAAGTAGTATCACGGCTAATACGAGCAAAAAATCAATTCATTTCAATATGTTATTTGGTGAAATGTAGGGCAGAGTTAGAAAATAAATTGCTTTCATATTCTTATTTCTGAGCTACAAAAGCAGGATCACGGCTAATACGAGCAAAAAACCAGTTCATTTCAATGTGTTCTTTTCCGAAAAATAGGGAATTAGAAAATAAATTGCTTTTGTAACACTTTCCAACCTAATTAAAAATGTTTATGACTTCGGTTTGTCTGGCCGTCTGCCGTCTGGCCGTCTGCCGTCTGCCGTCTGTCCGTGTTCTAACTCTTGTAAATATGCTCGGATTGCCCTGCAATTTTTATATGTTATTGTCGTTATCAATAGCATGTTCCCTATTTCAACTAAAGTGTGTAGCACTTATAGTTTTTTTACAGGGACACTCAAAAGAATTCCGTTACATTACGGTCTATGGGGAAAAACCATTTGCGGTTTATTTTAATGATGTTACACTATTTCAAACACATTGTAATTGATATATATCACTAAGGTGCATTACAAGAAGCTTAATATGGAATAGGGTGTGCATAGCACTTATAGTTACTTTACAGGGACAGTCAAAAGACTTCCGTTACATTACGTCTATGGGGAAAAATCGTTTGCGGTTTAATTAAATAATGTTTCACTATTTTAAACGCATTTAAATTTATCACTAAGGTGCATTACAAGAGGCTTAATACAGAATATTGTGTGTATAGCAGTCATCGTTCATTTACAGGGACACACAAAAGAATTCTCTACTGTCTGTTAACAATAATTCCTGAAAGTGCGTTTTAAGTTGCTGAACGCGATTTTAAATTTAACTCACTTTTTGTCTATTACGTGGTGTGTATAAATTCTGTAGATCCTATACAGGGCAGCACAAAAGTTCGCGAACACATTTCCGTTTATTGACAGAATTTTCAGAAGGAGAATTTTAAACTGTGCTACGCGTTTCTTAACTAAACTAAAATTTAGCATCCTATGTAGTATATATAAAAATCTATAGATCATATACAGGGCTGAATAAAAGTATTCGGATATTTTTCGAATATTGTATATATTGGAAATATATGTTGGAAATTCCTGAAATTACGTTTTTAAATATGTTATGCGTTTTCCAAATTGTTTACTGAGATGTTATCTTTCAGCTTATTAAACGGTAACGATTTGTAAAATTATTTTAGAAGCGTTGGAAAGTGTTACATAATCTATGCTTCACGCATGATTTTTAGTTCTTGTTATTCTTATTTCTGAGACGTTCTCTCTCAATGATAATATTTCTACATTACAACTGTCTGTCAAAATGTAGTAATTTATGAGTTTTACCAGACAGACTTTCAAATTTCGAGGAAGTCTTTTCCCTACCGTTAAAAAAAACTGCAAAGGAATAGCCAGAGATTTTGAAAGAATTAAAGAAAGAGTGGAGAGATAAGGACGTTTCAAATACTGAACCGTAGTAAGATTTTCAAATGAGCCGTATAATGGCAGACGCTCGGAAGAAAACTTTTATTTGTTTCTTTCTTTAAATTCGGTCTTTTATTCCACTGTTAAAAGGAAAAGATATGTGAAATCATAGATGGATAATTGCAGTGACCATTGCAAAGTTAGCCCGGGAAAATTTATGATACTATGTTAATTTACGCATTGAGATGATTAGAACAAGCAATAGTTGTAATTAATTTATGTATGTGTGTGTGTGTTTCAAATTTTTATTATCTTCACGGGTATTACAAGCAACGGTTAAAACGAGGACTTTTATAATTAGCTTGCTTCTCGTATTAACCGAGTTCAACTGTATTTGCAACTTGTAAGCATTTGTACGTAGTTTAGAGAGTTATAAAATTTTATAATCAGTTTTAATATACTGAGTTTGCCAATAAACAGCAAATCATAATAATAATGGCATTTCTAAAATAAGACATGCCGATTTGGGTCCCCCAAATTTTACGGTCCAACTCTCGGGCAAAAATCAAACCCTGTATATGATGCATCATAAAAATAATTTTACAATTTGAAAGTAAAAACTAAACAATTTCTGAATTTTTTAGTTCAATATATTCAAATAAAGCTTTTTGGAATAAATAAACAAGTAGTTATTTATATAGCACAAATTTTCATTATATTACTGTGATATAGCATAAAAGATAATTTTACAATCTAAAAATTAAAAACAAACAACTTCTGAATTTATTTTGTGCAACCTACTCAAATAAAGGCTTTCGAAGTAATCAAACAACTACTTATATAATAAAAACATGTCAATTTATTTAGTATTTTGATACATCATAAAAAAATAATTTTACAATCTGAAAATAAAAGACAACCAATTTCTGAATTTATTTTTATTCAAAAAAAGTCTTTCGAAGTAAATAAACAAATAGTTGTTTACATAGCAAAAAATTATATTCTATTAGTATATGGTACATCATAAAAAATAATTTTTCATTTTAAAAATGAAAGATAAACAACATGTGAAATTATTTGGTGTAATAAATTCAAATAAAACCTTTTAAAGTAAATAAACAAGTAGTAATGTTGTAAAAATTTTATTTCATACCAGCTGACCCACCCGGCGTTGCCCGGGCCCGTGATAATAACAATCTGTTCTATACGAACGTGACTGAAATCTGTAAGGCTATCGAAATCAAGTCGAATGAGGCAAACCACGTTATACTCGGTCCCATAGAACCCAAAATCGGAACGCGCACCCTGGCGGTTGAAAGTGCAACTAAAATATTTAAGACTATAGATATCAAGTCGAACAAGCCAATCCCCGTCGTAATCGGGCCCATAGAACCAGATATACTCCTGTAGTTCCATCTTTCACCGCCAAATGGACGCAATCTGTTCTAGAAGACCCTTTTCAGAACACTCGACCCAACCAGATTTCCAAGTAGAACTGAAATTTAACGACGGGTTAACATTGCCAAAATAGCGGAAATCTCGAAAGTGGGTTACGTAAACGACCTTTTCGAAAGGGTTAATATAGATATTTTTTAAAACCCAACGGTGCGTTTTCAAAAAATTGAACGTGTCTATGATCTGGTGTCTTCTGTTTGTCCGTATTCACATTTCCCGAGTCGATGCCAATTTTTAAACCTGGGCCGAAAAACGGAAATTGCGTGAGTGAGTTTTGGAAACTATTTTTTTCGGAAAGTTAAAAATCAATTTTTTCGAAACGGATACCAGATTTTAAAACGCAAAGGAACGTAGATTAGGCTCGGTATTTTTATTTTGTCGTATGATTGAGATGATATTGTGGCTTGACGAATGCTATTTGCAGATATTTTTATCCTTAATTTTACTTTAGAAATTTAAATCTGCATCTAAAAAATATTATATATTACTAAAACAATATTAGACTGCAGTGCGAAATCCTCGCACTGGTCCACTGGTTTATTATTATTATTATTATTATTATTATTATTATTATCTTTAACAGATTAGTTTGTGACATTTGTTTCCCCGAAATTAACAATGAACTCAACGCTAAGCTTATGTATTATTGGCATTAAATCACATTTTTTGGCGACATTCTTTTAATAGCAAATAATCGACATGGAAATAGATAATTACCGATTTTTCAATTCTCTTTAAAAGGTACAAACACTCCATAAATAAACTAAAGGGGGAAAAATCACGACTTTTTTAATTCGAAATAATAAAACAGAAAATGAAGGCATCAAAACATTTATAAGGTGTGTTACAGAGACAAATTAAAAAGAAATGTCAATGTTTTCCTCTCTACTATTCCTGCGAGGGAGACTTAACTACCTAATTCTCTGTGACAAATTCTTTTAATAACATGAATGTTAAGTCCCGTACGGGGAATAAACGGAAAGATCAAAGACTCTATCTTTTGCGTCATGTTACTTTCAGGCCTGCTTTTTGACATTGATGTTTTTTTTAGTGTCTCAAAAGATTTTTCTCAAATTCTGTTTTTTTACCGTAGTTTTTTGTTGTTACATCTTTTGTTGTTGCATGTGTTTTTACGAACATATATAACAAATGCAATGTTCTTTCAAAATCCTTCAAAATAAAATAATTAGTAATTTAATCTTAAGTACAGAATTTACACACATTAAGAAAGATAACCCGATTTTCATAGGAATTATTATTTTGAGAGATATACTCTAAGTATTAGATGTGTTAATTTTTTTATTTTTGTATTAAATTAAAGTATTTTTTTCTGAAACCTTTTCTTTTTATTCAACGTATTAAAATGTTTTTCTCTCGGAATACTAACTTTGATGTTGTTTGTAGGATTTCTATTTTAGAGCAATATAATATTAAAATACAAATACATACATCTAAAACATAATTGCAAAGATAATCCTTCTAGGAGATTTATTAGTAATGAAATATAAGATATGCTACAGAGTGTTTATTGTTTATTTTATACTGATATAAAAAATTAAGCATAAGTCTTTTCAAGCGAATATATTACAAGGTAACTACAAAAATTTTAAATGGTCTGTCTGGCTATATAAACATGTGTCTAACATGTATCTTAAAGCGTTCTTTATCTTTAGAAATCTCGAAAACCAGTATACTTTTGAGATTTAAAGAAGAATTTATAAAAACAAAGTTTCTTTTGCTGCTACTCATATTCGGATACGTTCCCGAGTCATTTTTATAGTGTATTTATCAATTTGCTCAACAAGGGATACAGGTTTTTCGGATACTATCCTTTCTCAAGTGAATATTTCATGTTAAAAACTAGTCGTTGGGGAGCCACCGTAATACTTACCCATCATGTATATGTATAATGTAAAATATTAAAATAAAAATGTGTAAACTACTTATAAAATGCATTGATATTAAAAAAAAATCGTGGCTTGATGACGTCATAAAAAGGCTCGATTACTGAATTGCTTGAAAGAGGTTTTTCCTTATAACTCCAAAAATAATACTCCTATTAACTAGTGGTTTATTGCATCTGATTAAGCGTCAAATTTCCAATTAAAATATATATTTGAAGTGAAATTTGGATGAAATACAGGGTCATGAAAAATCGAAGAGTGCGGAAAATAGGATTACAAATATCTCGGCAACTCATTATCCGATCGACTTCATGTTTTATGCAAAATTTGTTTTTTTATTGTCTTTTATATTTACTCCTTAAAATAAACAATTTCGAAAATTTTTATATACCTTTCATCAGAACGAATATTTCGAGAGTCTGAAAAAAAATGTTCCTGTTAATCGAGGTTATTGAAATGAAATAGGCTTCTTCCCATTATTACATACTAAGTACATACCAAATTGCAAGTCTCTATCTCAATTTGTTCGGGAGACAGAGCGTTTACAGACACACACACAGACACACAGACACACAGACACACAGACACACAGACGGACGGCAAATTTTTTTTTCAAAAAATATGTTTTTCGGAATCTCCAGTGTCTGAAACGTGTAAATCCGTCAAATTTTTTTTTTCGATTTTCAAAACGATTACAAGACTTACCCTATACTACGTATGATGGGTAAGTAAAATATGATTAAAATACATAAAAATTAAAATTAATATATTTTCTTTTTACGCTTCCACGCATAAATTTAGTTACACAATTGAAATGTTTAATTCAGAATCAATAGCATCCTGAACACTGATATTTCGGTTTCAGAAATTAATGTCAACTTTATCCAGAAAAGCTACAAACTGAATTTCAAGGAAATAATTTCAAGGCGATTTCTGCTTTTGCATTTATCGCTTTAAAGCTGAAAAAGCACTTTCACATACGCGCGAACTACTATATAATGACGCATATACAGGGTGGTCATAAAGTCTTTCCCTGATTACAATAATTCATTGCAGAAAAACTAATATAATTAGGCATACGATTGTTTTAATATATTGTAAAGACACGTATGAAGTTTTTAATACAAGCACTTAAGTCAGTAAATTTCAATGTGAGCACCCTTGGTAGCTCGAAGAATGTCAAGGCGGTATTCCATTTCTCGCCACGTATTGCCCAACATTTGGGCTGTCACACTAGACACAGCATCTGTGATCCCGAACTTGACTGTTTCAATATGTTTTACTGGTGTTGCAAACATTCTGTCCTTCATGTACCCCAAAAGAAAAAAAATTAGAGGAGTCGGTCCATCCCGTCCGATCCATCTTTCAGGACATTTGTCATCAAGGAACTCATAAACGGCGGTAGAGACAGGACTAAAGAAATTTAAAAACATGATTGTTCCATAATAAAAAAATTACAGTATTACTTTCAATGGTTATTTCGTAATTTTTTTTTTTTTTTGTAATCAGGGAAAGACTTTATAACCACCCTTTATAATGCACAATTTTTGCCTCTCAGAAATGATCTTTTAGCAAGAAATTCTAGAAGTTCAGAGAATTAACCAACTTTCTGGATATAAGGAAGATATCACCTTGTATATCATAAAGGAGATGGGGATATTGCATAAAATTTTGGTTAATATAGTAGTTATGTTAATTTGTTTTCTATTTTATGAGATACTTTGAACGTTTTGATCAAATTTAGGATCTGCCCATTTTATCATTGATTTTTGCTTATAGATTCTTTAAAAATGTTGTAATCAGATAGTATCTTAAACATAGGTTATTTAACAAATTTGAATGCATTTTGACGCATAAAAAAACAATTTTATTTTTTTTCGATACGAAGCACTCATAACCATCGTATGAGTTATTTTGCAATAATTACATTCAATAATTGAACTCAATTGGGTTGAAAAAGTTGACTATTTATCGCTATGATTCACCTTACCTAAAACAAAGAACTTGCACAAAGTTTAAACTTGGCATTGTGCCAAGCGCACTTCGAAAAGAGGTCTCACAGCTGTAACGTCGACTTGGTCTGTGCTACGTTTTTCAAGATTGGTTTTTAACTGTTATCTCGGATAATTACCGACAATGTTTTTCGAAAATTATGATCAACAACGTTTGGATGATTCCGCGTCGACAGGTATCTCGAGCTTCCGCAAAGTAAAGTTTGTGTGTAATAGAAAAAAATGAAATTTTCTAAAAAAAAAGTGACTTGGGATAATCGCTATAGTTTTCTTGCAAGATTTATATAAACTTCTACTACCCTTAATTTTTTCATAATTTTAGTTTCGATAGATTCGGAAGCATATTTGCAGTACATTATTGGCGATATCTGCACAAATATTATACCTAAAATTAAAACAACTATATATTTGAGTTCGAGGATTCGAGATCTTTTGAACGATACCCCACTTGATATATAAAAAAACTTTTATTTTTAAGTAACTTAATTAGCCCCCCCCCTACATTTTTACTAAAAATATCAAACAACAAAAAATAATAAGCATAATCTCGATAACTGCTTACATTATCGAATCACATTTTTAGCTTAAATATCTCTCATAACTATCCCAAAATGAATTAGACCTACAAATATAGAACCCAATAAAACTTTATTTCCAATAATTTTAAACTCCATCTTACAGGGTGCATGCTCAGGGTAGAAGGCAAGGCGCTCCAAACTCCTAAACACACCCTTAATATGTAAGCACTTTTTATATTGAAAATAAAGTGCGAAACACCTCTAAGCATTTTCATAAACGCAGGCAGTTTAATCTCTCACGATGATAACCTTCACACGTTGAAAAGTAAAAGAATAATTACTGAAGAATATTATCGAAACTGTTGTTGTTGTTGTTGAAATGACCCAAAGGGCCCAGTTTTGCAGCTTTCTATTTCTATATAGCTGTCATAATCCACTACGCTTAATTCCATAAACCTGCTACCTAAATCTCCTAATTTTGAACCAATTCCAGATGAGAGATTTGCATCTGGATTGGCACCCCCAGAGGTAGCGCTTATATAGAACTTGGAGGACTTTGGAGCCACGAACAGATTTAACGTGCACCAGCTCCCATTAACGTACACGGTCCCACAGCAGTAACAGACGAGAGAGGATAGACGATGCACCCTCCCAAGCACTGACCTTGGTCGATGCTGCTTGGCTTTCGGCGATCTTACGAGAGCCGAGCTTTTACCGTCCGCGCCACTGCGGGACTATTATCGAAACTAAAATTTACCATTACCAACAACAACAACAACAAATCACAACATTTTAAAATTTCAGTTTCCACTAAAATAAGTAATTTATTAAAAACTTCGTAAGTTCCACTATTGAAAACCATCCAAGTTTCCAACATCGACAAATCAAAAACTTCGTAGAGTACCTTTATGCATCAGAGTCACAACATTTTAAAGGAAATATCCAGTATCGTCTATAAACAAGATCATAGCTTATAACTAAATCATAACTAAAAATTACCAATAACAACAACAAATTACAACACTTTAAAATTCCAGTTTCCACTAAAATAAGATTTTTATTAAAAACTTCATAAGTTCCACTATCGAAAACCATCCAAGTTCCCATCACCGACAAATCAAAAACTTCGTAGAGTACATTTATATATCAGAGTCACAACATTTTAAATGAAATATCCGGTATTGCCTATAAACGAGATCATAGCTCACTGTAAGGAGCGCATAACTATATTGGTATATGAATCATGTCAGCTGTATAGAAATAAAAAGCTGCAAAACCGGGCCATTGGACCAACAACAACAACAACTATATTGGTGAACAAAAAGACTTCAAATATACTGCAAGACCGTAACATGCATATTTTATAACTTTGTTTAATTAAAATGATACTTTTATTAATATTATTGCCTAAAAAAAATATTTTTCTTCCCGCGGGGAGAGATTTAATATGCAATCGTAGATATATGATTTTTCAAATTGTAAAAGATAAGGCACATACAAAAACAATTTATCAATTTCCTATTAAATGTTATATTTTACGCATGAAAATGTAATTTTTATTTTTGTATTGAAACTAATAATTCGCTTTAGAAATATTACTTACAAAAATATTTATTTTATCGTTTTGAATAAACTTGTTTACTGTTTAATTTCATATAGAAAAACAAATCACCAAATAGTATATCATTTTGTTGATTTTAATTTTATTAAGTTTTCTATTTTAATTTAAAGGAATCATTTTAAAGTGAAATAAATAATCATGTTATAATTACAAATAATTTAATGTATAAATAAACAGATTAGAAATATATTATTCATCTAAAGTATACAACATTAAATATATGAAATTAATTAAAAATACATTAAAAAATGTAAAAAAAATTGTTTTTAAATGGAACTCAATAAATCTATTAAATCCAAACAATAATCTGACAAATGGTATGAATGATTGTTTAATTCAACTTTATAAAGATATTATAAAAATAGAAAGGAATTGTTTTTGTTAGAATATTTAATTAAAAGTATATTTAACTAAATTAAATATATTATTTATTTAATGTAGAATACATTAAAAGAATTAATTATTGTTTAAAATATAAGAAATTAAATAAAAATAGGTATTTTTAGATATAAAACAAATGATTTAAAGTGAAATCCTTACAATTTAAATATTCTAACATTCTGCCTTTTGTGGCATAAATATAAAAACAGAGAATGCACGACTCTTCAAAATGCAAATATTAAGATTAATAAATACTATCGATTAGTTTGTTTTAAAATTGACTTAATAAACTATTTTCAAAATACAGCTTTATCGATTCCATGGAAATATAAAAAGACTGAGATATTTTTAACTTTCGAATACGTTATGCTATGACCGTTTGATTTTCAAAGGTGTAAGGAACTCTGTAAGATTAGGTATGTCGTTGTATATATAGCATTAAATACCGCATCGGATGAACGGAATCTTTTATTAAATGCTTCAAAATTGCAGTCGTGCTATTTATGAATTTATGAGAAAAATACCATTACTGATATAAATTTCAAGTATTTAAAAAAAACTAAACTAAAATATGAAAAAAGCCAAACAATATATTATATGGTCTAATCTTATTTTATAAATATTAAAAAATATATATGAAGAATTTTAGTGTTTTTAACTTTTTAAATATATTACTATTGTATTATTGAATATTATTGTATTACATAAATAGTTGTGGTAGTTTAATTAAACTTTATGTTTTTGTTAGCGTCTAAAATAATGTATTTCCTTTTGTGTTGAGTGAATTAATTTTCAGTTGAAAGCGCACTATTTTTCAAAATGTAAGGACAAAATTAACCCCTTCGTTACCAGTGTCTCATACACGAATTTTATTCAGTTGTCACTACTATTTTATACAGTTACATTTATTTATTAAATTAACGAAATACACTAATTAAATAAGGCAAATATTACTTTTCTTTATTACTGGTACAAACATTATTGTTGTGCGCACCTCTTGAAGATGCATATACGTATGCTCATGGTCCAGAAGAAGTAAAAGGAATAATTAATTAGTAGGTAGTTATCCATATTATGCTCTGAGAAGGAATACTTGTTTATTTTAATGCGAAAAATAAAAATTAACATTATAAATATGACATACATAAAATTATATATATATTTGATTAAATTAAGTTTAGTTTGAAAAAAAAAATTAAAGAAGAAAATCAGCCAAATAGTATATAATATTGCTTACCTTACTTATACCAAGTTTTTAAAAGGTATAACAATTATGTTTAGATGCAAATAATAATATTGATACAGTGCGTAAATAACGCTTAATTAAAAATAATATTTTAATCAACAGCTGTGTTTAATATGAGACAATAATTTTTCTTTTGCGGCATCAATATCTAAACAGAGAATGCACGATTCTTAAAAATGTAAATATTAAGATTAAAATACTATCGATTAGTTTGTTTTGAAAAGGACATAATAAACTATTTTGAAAATTCATCCTTACTCATACCATGGATATATAAAAGACTGAGTTATTTTTAATTATTGATACGTGCTGAAGTACTGAATAAATATAATGATAAGTAGACAGGCAACATGTACCTTTTGATTTTCTTTTACGAATTTTACGATTAAATTTTACATAATATTTTCTGAAAGTAATATGTCTATATTAGAATGATTTCACTAATCTGTAGTACAGTTGCTGAGAAACAAACGTTATGTTTTTAGTGTTTAAGATAAAATCATATCCGTTTCTAATTTTTAGTGTTATCCTATCCCTTTTGTTGTTTAACTAAAAATATTCTGATTTCATGACAATGTAGAAAAAAAGCAACTTTTTTTAGTGTTAAATGCATATTTAAGGGGTACATTAAAATCGAAAAGTGATAAAAATTAATCATTTATTTAATTTTATATCTTAAAAGGATCTTTTTAGATCATAATGGAGAAATATAGTTTTATAGGGTTTTTTTAAACTGTAGAGTAGAAAATTGTATGTACGGGTTGCGCGCATGATTGCAAAATAATTTCAGCATGTAAAACAAAATTTTTGTTATCTAATTATGTTTGAGAGTCTTTTGCTTACAATGAATCTAAAAAGAAGTTTATTTATAGTATTTTTATGTTTTAAAAACAAATCTGTGTGTGTGGATATATAAAAATTTAAATATTAGCAATATAACATGAAGATAAAATATTTGTTAACAAAAGATGAATATTTATGTTTATTTTATAAAGCCTACCATACACTATATATCCTGAAATTTTCATGAAAAAAATATCGAAAACATAACTACCTTCCACGCAATGCTTCAAAATCACATTTTCAGAAAAATGAATTTAAAGTTCTCCTTTTGAAAATATTTCATATTTAACAACTATTAAGAGTACCATTAAGTTTGTTTTAAATTGTTCAGAATTGATTGTTACTCTTTAATATATAGATATAAAATTGTATTTTCTGAAAGGTTAACAGTCCTAATTCTCCGTCATTTAGTTATCATTATTACCAGAAGATCCAAACTCAGCTTCTAGGGTTTTAGAACAAACGACCGGTGTATAGAAAGTAATTAATAAACATAAAAAAAAAAGAAATCTCTAATACATTCTTTACTTTTAATATATATATTTTTAGATTGCCCACTGAATGCACAAAAGATGATTTTTATATGAAAAATATCTATTATGTATTCCAATAAAGTTTTGAAATTTATTGAAAACGATACTTTCGTATTAGCCGAATAACAGAGGTTAAAGCCAAAGAAATCACCAACGATATCACTACTTACATAGAACCCTTTTTGATTCTGTTTATTTCAGTCGTTTAGGGGCGTAGTTCGATTGCATGTCTGTTACATTTGTGTTTTTTTTCATATTATTTTACTATTTTATCTATTTATTTATAAAGTTTTAATTTCGTTACGGAATATTACCGGGAAAAATTATATTGTTAGTGTAATATCATGACAGCCGAATGACGCACTGATTCTTCTTTTTAAATTTTAAATACAGAGTTTATTAAAACTGAGAGCTGGTATTTACAATAATATACACTATGTACATTTTCACTAATATTCATAAAAATTCCACCTAAACCACATTACTTCTTAAAAACCAAAATATACTCGGATGCATTTCCACATCCTACTTACTCCGAACGAACCACCATTCCTTCTCCTCTTCTCTTTACTTCCGTTTGCTTTTTTAAACAAAAAAGGGTTGGAAGGATATTGGTTGCATGACACCCCCCCGATAAGATTGTGCTACGCAAAGCGAAGCAAAATCTGACAAATAGCAACCATACAACTATACAGCATAAAATATATATAAAAACACAATTCAAAACAGATGTATAGAAGCCTTGTTATAATAGTTATAATGAATATATAATAAACATATAAAAAACACTAACAATTCAAAACAGATGTATAGAAGACTTGTTATAATACTGCATACCAAAATTAAACACAAAATAAAGTATCACTTAAATAATCCTTATACAGTAACTAGTCGTGACAGACTATCTGCATTTTTTAATTTTGCACCTGGGCAATGAGAAATATTTATGTTATATCTTTGTAGAGATAAGGCCCATCTTTGTAATTTTGCAGACTGAGGTGCAGATTTCTGAAGATATATTAAGGGATTGTGATCAGTTATTAGTTCAATTTCAGCACCAAACACATAAACTTCAAATTTTTTTAATGCCCACACTACCGCATAAGCTTCACGCTCAATAGTCGACCAGTTTTGTTGCACCTTAGTGAACTTTTGGCTAGCAAAACTAATAGGACACAAATTTTCTTTCTCATCTCTTTGCGATAGACAAGCACCAACTCCATAAGAACTGGCATCACTTTGAATAGTGTAAGGCTTTTTAGGATCTGGTGTATACAACTTAGGAGCTTCACACAATGAACGTTTTAAAGTTTTTAAAGCCTCTTCTTCAACCTCAGACCACGGAATGATTTCTGGGATTTTCTTTTTTGTCAAGTCGGTTAAAGGCTTGGCGATTTCAGCATAATTTCTTATGTAGTCACGATAATAATTAAATAAACCCAATGCACTTCTGAGGGCTGTTTTGGTTTTAGGCGATTCTATTGTCTCAATGGCACGTAACTTCTCCGGATCGGGCTCATGTCTACCTCCTCCTATGACATGACCTAGATACTTGATCTGTGCCTTTGCAAAAACACATTTTTTAACATTCACCGTGAATTTCAGTTCAGTTAATTTGGATAAAACAGCGTCAAGATGTTTCAGATGATTTTCCCAGTCATTTGAAAAAATAGCAATATCATCCAGATATGCTCGACTGTACTTACGATGTTCATCCAGAGCATTGTTGATCGATTTCTGGAATGTGGCAGCCGCGTTGCGCAACCCAAAAGGCATGACTTTCCATCGGTATTGAGCACGATGTGTTTTAAAAGAAGTAAGATCTCGACTCTGTTCTTCTAGAGGAATTTCCCAATACCCTTTTAATACATCTAAACATGTAATTATGTTAGCACTTCCTATTTGATTAATTAATTCAGTTGCATTTTCCATAGGGTAATCAAAAGGTTTTGTCACTGTGTTCAATTGACGAAAATCTATACATAAGCGCATGCTACCGTCCTTCTTTGCGACACATACGACCGGATAAGCTATTTCAGCTTCACTTTTTTCTATAAGTCCTAGATGCTCTAACTCTTCTATTTGTTTATCCACTTCATTTTTTAGCGATTCCGGAATTTTATAAATATATGGTTTCTTTCTTTCCGCACCTGGTAATAAACGAATTTTGTGTGCTCCAACGTTGGCAACTTGAATTTTGCCTGAGAATAACGGTGAATGTTTTTGTAGAAGTTTACTTAACTCTAATTGTTTATCAACCTCCAGATGACTAAGGTCTACTTCTATATTATTTTCATTCAAAGCATTAGCTTTAATTGGTGTTGGGTGAATTTCACCAAATTCTACATCGTCTTCAAAAATGACCCCAACAGTCTGTACTCTTACGTTAAATTTCCTTATTTTATTCGCATGAACATGTCTGACACCCCCATCAGGTAATTTCACTTTATACGAATGTGGTTTTATTCTTTCAAGTATTTCTCCGGGTCCTGTCCATCTAGCATATAATTTATTGGTAGAATCAGGGATAAGTAAATATACTAAATCACCTTTTTCAAATTCTTTCATTCTACTTCGACGATTGAAATAGCGAGTGTAATTTTCTTGTTTTTCTGCAGCAGTTAAAGAAGCAATGTCAGCGGCTCTTTCCAAATTTATTTTTAATTCTTGTAAATAGTCTACTGCTGAATTACTAAGATTCAATGGTAAGGGGATTTCACCTGACCATGATGACTTTAGTACTGCCAAGGGACCTCTAGCTTCCCGACCATACATGAGCTTAAACGGTGATACTCCAGTTGTGCAATTTGGCACTTCACGGTAGGCAAAAAGTAGAAAAGGAATATGTTTATCCCAATTAACAGGATCCGTACGAATTACATGATGTAGCATTTGTTTAAACACACGATTAAATTTTTCAATTAATCCATTTGAAGCGGGGTATGATGGAGTTGAAAAGCGAGGACATGCCCCTAACCGGTTCTCAAATTCTTTAGTCAATTCAGATTTAAAATTAGTGGCCTGGTCTGAACAGATAACTTCAGGAATTCCGGTGCGCATAAAAATATGTAATAAAGCATCACACGCCGTTTTCGCAGAGAGACTCCGTAATGGTACTACTTCCGGCCATTTAGAGTTTTGATCAATTAAGGTAAGACAATATTTATGCTTCCTTCCTGACGGCGGAATAATTTCACCTATACAATCAATATTTACAGTATGAAATGGATATGGTGCGCTGACAACAGGTGTAATCGGAATTTTATCTGTTTGTTTCTCAGGGCTTTTTAACTGACAGTTCTTACATGTTCTACAATAATTTTCTACATCTCTTGAAATATTCGGCCAATAAAAAGATAATTTAATTCTTTCTTTAGTTTTTCGCATCCCTAAGTGGTTTCCAAAAATTGAATCATGAGCTAAATCTAATACTTTACTTCTGTAACTTTCCGGTAACACGAGCTGATATATTTTATCACCGCAAATAGTTTCTTTATGATACAATAAATTATCCCGTATCAAAAAATTATTTTTTCCTAATTTAGCGTCCTTGAATGAATTCTTTAAAGTTGCGCAATCTTTTTGTTCTTTACAAAACTTGTTAAACTCTGAAAATTCATCATTTCGATCATTTTGTTTATTCTCTGAAGAAATAAAACAAACATTTAATTCCTCTTTCGCCAGTGGGGCGTCTGAGCTATTTTTAGCTTCGTGACCTTCGAACTCCTGCAGTTGACTATTATTACACAACTCTTCATTTTGAAGTTCAATCAAAGCATTATACACGTCTGGAGTTAATAAACAAGGCACATTTAAGTTTTCAGTGAAAGCAAAAAGCGTATTTAAGGTAACATAAATTCCGCTGTTAGGTAATTTATAATGGATGGGTATAGTAGCCAAATTTGCTTGTACTTTTTCTTTGAAAGCGGATTGTAACAAAATACTACCTTTAGCTTCGATTTTCAGATCGGGAATTAATGACGTATTTAAAATACTAATTTGGGTACCGGAATCATTAATAGCTTCTATTTCTTTACCTTCTACATAAATAGAGATTTTTTTTAAAGGAAAAAGAGTAACTTCGTTTAATTGATCATTCATGTGTAAATGCCTGGAACTAACATTAGTGACTACTGCATTACTATTTTTTTTTGGATTCAATTTATTTCTATCTTGTTGCGTTTTCGGTTTTCTCTGACCCTGATCATCATTTTGAGTATAAGATTTATCATACTTATTTCTTCTGTTTGGGCACAATTTTGCTAGGTGTAATGGGGAATTACAAATATAACAATCACGTGATTTTGAGAAGTGTCTGTTCTCATACGTAGCTTGATTTTTCCTTAGTTGTGGGGGAACATATTTAGTATTATTATCATTATTCACTTCACGATAAATAGGTCGTTTCTCAAATTTTGTTTCCTCGAAAGACCTGCCTTTTGCAGTAAAATAAATGTCACAGTCTTTCGATAACTGATCGGGCAAAAGCCAACTTTCTCCTTGCTTGACTGCAATGTGAGTAGCTAGCTCATTATCCAAAGTTTCAAAAATTTTATCTGATATTATTAAATTAATAAGTGAATCGAAATCTTTAACGTTTCGAATTCTACAATAATTTAACCAACAGGATCTTAATCGGGAACCGAACTGTTGATGGGTTTCACCAGGTAATCTTTTAGCGTTTCTAAAATTTTGTAAACAAGTAAATGGGGACGGTTCATATTCTTTCAAAATTAAAGATTTAATTTTATCATAATCAGCTAATTCTTCATCATCAATATAAACAAGAACATTTCCTGCTTTTTCACCTACTAATTTTAGCAAAATTTCCGATTTATATTCCTTAGGAACATTTTTGTGCTTAAACGCTCTTTCTAAAGAATCAAAAAAAAGATTCCATATTTCATTTTTCTTGGGCACTGGGATTACCAAAACTTGAACTGCTTTAATTAATTTATCTAATGATAATGACGTATTATTTTCCCCTTCGTTATGGGTTAAATTCTCGCTTCTCATTTTTTGTTGTAAACGCAATCTATTTACTTCCTCGCCATTTTTTCTTTCCGACACCGTAGTCGATAAAAATTCAGTTACGAAATCTTTATCTTTTAAGTATTCTTTAGATTTCAATAACAAATCTTTTAATTCAGGTACTCTCTTACTCGCATCAGCTTCTTCACCGATTTCTTCCAGAACAATAAGTAAATCCGCTTTAGTTACGTTTTTAAACATTTTCGAATAAAGTTAACAGTATCTTACTACACAATCAGATAAATAAATAGCTCACCTCTATTTTGTAATCCAAACACTGTGATCCAAAGCACAACTTTTATTATTTTAAATCGTAGAAATAACTCTTGTTCTCGTTATGAGAGCGTGCTGTAATATCATGACAGCCGAA
The DNA here is from genome assembly GCA_963931845.1 of Maratus michaelseni. Lineage (NCBI taxonomy): Eukaryota > Metazoa > Arthropoda > Arachnida > Araneae > Salticidae > Maratus > Maratus michaelseni. Next base: position 127,559,779 of record OZ007593.1, read on the forward strand.
TGACGCACTGATTCTTCTTTTTAAATTTTAAATACAGAGTTTATTAAAACTGAGAGCTGGTATTTACAATAATATACACTATGTACATTTTCACTAATATTCATAAAAATTCCACCTAAACCACATTACTTCTTAAAAACCAAAATATACTCGGATGCATTTCCACATCCTACTTACTCCGAACGAACCACCATTCCTTCTCCTCTTCTCTTTACTTCCGTTTGCTTTTTTAAACAAAAAAGGGTTGGAAGGATATTGGTTGCATGACAGTTAGTATCGAAGTATTTATATTGGTTTAAACAGAAACGGATTAATCTAATTTTTGCTAATTACAGTAGCCTTTTTTATTATGATTATTTCATTGTTTAAGCAAATAGTTAGATTTCATATGTGGTAAATTAGTGTTTTATTTATATTAATTAATTAATTAATTAATTAATTAATTTATTGATTGATACAGTGTTAATTTTGTTATGGAATTTTAGCCGGAAAGAAAATATAAATTATTTATATTAATTCAAATGAAAACGGGTTAATCTTTTTTAGTCGAGTTGCATGCAGTAGAGAGAGAGTTTAAAAAAAATCATGCTTCAAAATTATTTTATCATCAAACGTCAATCGGTAAATGGGGATTCATGTTTCACACAGATTGCATCCGAAAGTACGTTTTTTCTCCTATTCTACGTATATAAATTTAAATTATGCGATTTTTAGAAATAATTACATAAAAAGAAAAAAAAAAGGCAAACGCATTGCTTAGATTGATGCCACCATCGATATAATGTCAATGTTTACGCATGGACATTGTTGGAGAAATTTGTAATTATAGTTGTAAATTTTATAGGAAGTTACTGAAAACCCCTATATATCCCTCTTTCAAAGAGTGGATCACCAATTATTTCAGCGGCAATTTTGGTGGCTTTCTTAATAAGAGATGAGGTGATCGTACAACCTGGGACAATCTTTTGGAAATAGATATAATTTTCCTATAACTAAATAATGATATAAAATTAGAGTGCTATCTCCTTAAAAAACGTACAGCGTTGTGATTATTTTTTATTTTTGAAGGAAATTGTTCTTATGGTTGAGCGACCAAGTCCGCTATTTAGTTCTGTAACAAATATTGACCAAAAGAATATCACACTATAATAAACATGAATGAGGAGACTAAGTTAAAATGAAAAACAAAAAGTTACTTAAAAGAATTAAACAATAGAAAAGAGAATAATTTACAAAATATTTACATAGATTATTATTGAATACTTGCATCCTAAAAAAAAGTCAATAATGAGCTTGTTTAGGAAAAAAAGCAATGCTGTTGAATATTCAGAATTGTCGGTCATTCTAAAGAAAATATTCCTTAACATAAAATTAATTACACTTTTCTTTATGCCTATTTTATAGTTTATCAGTAATTAATTTGCTACAGACATCCTGATCCTGGGATGAGAAGTAAACATTTCTCAATAGCAATTGTTAATAACAAAAATAAGGAAAATTGTATCACAGTAATTGCATTTAATGTATTAATCGTACATGGGTGCAATGAATATTGGTGTTTATCGGCGTCCTTAAAGATCTAGAGTTCTTTTACTGTTCCCAAAACCACTTCCATTTACTTGTTGAAGTTAGATTAAAAAAAATCTAAGTTAAATGTTAAAAGTTAAAATAAATGTTAAAAGTTAAACTAAGTACTAAGTACTAAGTTAAAAATTTTATGTATTAATCGTACCTGGATGCAATGGATGTTGATCTGCATCGGCCTCCTTGAAGATCTAGAGTTCTTTTACTATTCACAACACCACTTCCATTTACTTGTTGATGTTAGTTTTTTTTAAACTCTAAGTTACAAATCACTATCTCATATTAAGAGTTGACCATGTAAGGAGGCGAGAGGTAATCTCGCTAAACTTAAAGTGCAACATCGTGGGAGGTACAACCTCTTAACTGCAAATCTTAGTCCATAATGATATTTTCTTTTACAGATTTTTAGTTCGAAGTAAAATTGTTAAAATGTCCTGCATTTTTCCCTATTGTCACCGTTCACCAATTTTGTTCCTGATGTTGGGACTCCACGTCCGCCAACTTCAGAAACGATTATATTTTTATCAGATCTGCATAAAGTTTATGAATCTTCTTTGGTTCGTTGGAGCTAACTCCTCCTTCCGTAGATCCCCAAACATCTGGTGACGTGAGAAATTGGCATCGCTGAGTAGGTGGTCTGGACTAAATTTTATGGCCCTGGGTAATTCTACGTCATAAATCACCTTTTGCGTGTGACATTAACTAGCTGTCACATTCGGCGACAGGAAGATTTTATGACATTTGTTTGTCTGAAGTATTGCTGGACACCTGGAGTGGTTGTTTACTTGTGGGAAATGTCTTTATTAAATTAGAGGGTTTGCAAAATGCGGCATATGACTACGTCATTCTATCCAGCAGACATGTTTTTGCTTTATAATGTAGATATATATTTCATAAATAATTTTGTTGTATTGTTTAATTAACTATATTTTGCATTGTGGAAGGAGCTGTTGACCTGCAACCTACTCGTGAATTGGCAGATCCTCTTTATCAAACCATGACTATTATAAAAAGTCCCCCCGACCACGGAAAATCCCACCAGAAAATATTTAAAAGCTATTTTTGTTAAATTAAAAACATCGACCAACGGATTCGGAAGGGCTGGAGCATTTAATCTCCAATCGTAAATTAAAACCCTTTAAAATGTAACAAAGATAAATAAAGTTACTTTTAGATGATTAATAGTATTAAATTGGGAGCATCAAAAGGTTTTTTTCATTGACAGTTAGAATGAACTGCATAAATATTAGTCACATAAAATTATTCATATTTTTAAAGAAATATATTTAGCGTTTTATTTTAAATGCAACAATGGGCAAATCAGCAAAATTATTTATCCCGTTGTTTAATAAAATTTTATCGAGGTCTTTTTTAAATTATAACAAAATCTTTTTAATAAGTTATATAATATGAATACAGTGCATTTGCAATTTTTATGAATACAGTGCAAATTATCTTTTGTTAGGTTGTTCAGTTAAAAATAATATTTTCGTTTTCGAGAGAATACTTTTTGTGCGATAGGAGTGACATATAATTTATTGTATATTATATTTTATAGCAAACGTAGAGATCTGTTTCGAAATTCTAGCATTGACTTTTTTTTTTCAAACACAATTTATATAAATTTCATAACAATCAGGAAAAGAAATAATATTTCCATAGCTACACTATTTTAAATAGCTATTTTATACGACCAAAACTTTTTGTTTTTGTTTTAAAGTATGAAAAACGTTTTTATAATCATTTTAGTTTTTAAATCTGCTATTGCAGAAACAGACAAACAGATAAAATATATTTTAAATATGAATATTATTTAAAATTAATACTGCAATAGAAGCTAGATTAAAATTATGTTATTAATATTTTCCATAGACATTTTTTTACTTGAAAAAAAAATATTTATCGCATTTCCAGCTATTAAAATTGTAATTCACATCCTTTCGGAGAAAAAAAATTCTTTAAAGTTTTATATTAATTAATTGTATATTGTACAAAAGATAAACTATATAATATCAAAATTTAATTGAGAGAGATATACATTAGGAAATTTTAAGCAGTTTTTAACTCTATTGCTTTAAAATACATTTTAATATAGTTCCGATGAATTACGTAATAAGTAGTGTATTTACAGTTCCGAGTTTTATTTATTTTAGAAGTAAATAACGAAAATCCTTATTGATGTAACTTCATAAAATACAAATAAAAATTTTCTTTTCTGATCCTAGTTCAAATAAGAGATAAACACTTTTATTTATGTATATAATAAATGGGTATTTGTTGCTGTTGCAAGCACGCATTGAATTTATAAGGAATCTGAGTCAGCGAGAAAGAGATGAAAGGAGAAATGATAAAATATGTTACCTAATTTTTCAATAGGTATTTATGATGACGAGAGTAAAACTTAAACGTTTGTATTTGCTTTACATTTTTCATACATAAAATGTTTATATTGATTTTTATATGACCACATGTAAATAAATTATTTTATACATTTTGAATTAAGACATTTGAAAGAATTGTCTAATAAACGTTTAAATGTTCTTTTTTTCATCTTATGTACGGGTAAAAGTTTGAATTTAGAATTTATAAGTTTAGTTTAATACATTTATACGATTTTGGTTAAAGATTTTACAATATTGTGAATATAATGGAAGCAATAGAAGAAACGTATGTTAAATATGCTTAAGTATAAAGTCAATAAAAACGTAAATATTACTATTAATTCAAAATAACTTCAATAGAAATGAGTCAGTGCATATGTAAACTTGGTTAAAGTTATTAATTTTAACTTGGATAAAAAATGAGATCAATGACAGAGAATTTCGAATTTTATTTCAGTCTTACAAATTACGAAAACTGAATCGAGAGACTATTTGTAAGATAGCATTTTATTAATTTCGAACTGAGTGAAAATTGTCCATACGAGGAGGCAAACCTGGGACCTTTGACCTCACGCGTCAACACTTTACAAACTCAAACGACATAATTTAGTCCAAGACAAAATATCACGCAAATGTGATAAAGCCATACAGTTTAAAATATAGGTGCAAAAGTGCAATTGTGTGTATTAGTTCATTATCCGTCTCACTTATTTTAACAAATATTTAAGTTTCGGTTTTTCTTTCCCATACATTTCATAATTTTTGAAGTTTGAATGGAATTGGCAGATTTTGACGGTTTGGTTTGTTTAAATTCTTTAGGTGCAAGTTGGTCATGCAACCTGATTGCTTATTGTGAAATTTTTTTAGCTAAAAGACATATTGCTGGTTCAATGACTACTGGGATGCTGTAATCGTTTTTTTTTTTTAAACTGAAAGTGGAAGTTTCTAAAATTTTCAGCGGTTTCATTTACTTTTCAATAATAATCAGATACAATACTTTTGTGAGAACACAGGCAAGACATAAGTATTGTAGTTAAAAAAGACTAAATGTTAATGGGCATGGCACCATCTGTAGTGAAGAACTAGTACTCAATAATGAAGAGAGAGATTTGTTGAATAAGTTGGGGGAGGCAGAATTTCGTTCGTTCTATTATTTGTGAAACATGCGGCCTTGAATTATCATGGGTAGAATTAGTATTAGTCCTTCTTTACTGATCCATTCGGTACATAAATGTTTCCGTTTATAGTGCATAATGTTAATTTCTTGTTAATTTCTTGTTGATAATTCTCTGACGTCATGGTTTCATCAATGCTCAAGAATATGTAGTGAATGATTCAATTTACCACGAAACAGTAATCAAAACATAACTTCCCTTCCTTGCGATTCAGTTTTTATTGGGATAAACGTTTTAGTGCTTCATCAATGGTTAGTCATTATAGCGGAAATTTCTCGCTGCATGTCACAATATGATAAAGATATGAATTGGTGTAAAAGAAGCGTAGATTTGATTTTGTATTGGTTACGTTTTCGAATTTCATTCCGTTCGAAAGACATCCATTTGTCGAGAGTTTTTATATTTGTGGTACAAATGTCAAACAGTTATCGAATGACCAAAGTGTAACCCTTCTACAAAAGCTCATGTTGTTTGAGTGTGTCCGCTTCAATAATGGTCCTCAGTAGTGTTTTCTGAGTCATACAAGTACGTACATGACCCTGCTCATCTCTCATTCTTCTCGTCTCCTTTACGAAATATTTGGAACCAATGTTGAGCTTCATGATTGGTTCTGTGCCTTATGGTCAAATGCTAGGTTGATATTGTGAGTAATTTCTACTGTTTTACGTTCCCTTTGGCACTAATACAATAAAAGCACTGGAATGTGCTTTCTTTCCGTTATTACTATTATTAATTTGACAGATAAAAATAAACAAGACTAAACAGTGACAAAACAACAACAACAACAAAACAAAAGAACAACAGCAGTATCAATCAATATAGGCAAATTCGCTCTTCAAAAAGGTATATTATATCATCATGGCTTAAATAGAAATCCATTCTAAAATTAGCATAAAATACAAATGCTACCTTTTTTTTTTACCAAACTGAAAAAATAGAGTCTATAATGCACATATAAGCGGACTGATATTATTTTCTAAATTCATCATATTAGAAAATGTTTATTCCAGTGCATTTCACTTTAATTATATCTAATGCACTTAGCTGTAAAGTGGATTTAAGTGTAAATTAAAATAAGTAAAATAAGAAAAGTTAAAAGTAAAGAAAATAAACGTAAAATAAATGTAAACACATCTGACAGACTTTTAAAACTTTCTTTGAGTGGATTATGTTTACTGTGCAACATTTAATCGTAACTTATTTGGCCAAATTGACGCTTTGATCCAGTTATATCCGACAGCGAGAATTTTATGTTTTGATTGCGAATAGGATTTGCTGATTTAATGAACATTTGATTATATGTTGTGCTGCTGTGCTGATAATAAAACTTTAAAGTTGCGAAAAATAGTATTTAATTTAATGTTGGATGGGAAGTTTATTACATTGTAAGAGGAAAATTATATATACAATATCTAATTTACTAAAATGTAATTATCTATTTTCCATGAAAGCAACATGTTTTTTCAATCAGATAAAATGATTTACCATAAAAATTTTCGAGAACTGCATTTAAGCTGCAGTTCTCGAAAATTTTTATGACGTTAAATCATTTTATCTGATTGAAAAAAAATGTTAGCTTTCATGGAAAATACGATAATCTACATTTTAGTCTTTCATCGGTTTTTACCATTAGAAATTGTATGTTTGATGCAATTTATTTTCAGAAAATAATTTTCCTACAGTGTTACATTTTTAAATGTTTTCTTGAGCAAAGTTTGTGGCAGTTAAAAAAGTATTTATACATTTTGAAAATTCCATACACTTGTACAAAATGAAACTTTTTTTGTGAAGACCAAACAAAAAATATATTAAATAATTGTTAACTCGTTAAAAATATTTCTGCATAAGAAATCTATTAAGAATTTCTCAAACTGAGATATTGCTGAATCATCCCTTTAACAACTTCTGAAACTATAATCCCCGAAAACATCAGATTTCAATCCAGATAAAGAGCAACACACTAACTTCGTTATTCATTTCTCTATCTAGTCAAATTCCTAACAAAGTAAAGGAAAGGTTACAAATGCTTTGAATAAAGTTATATAACAGAATCAGTCTGTTTTACAATATTTGTAACTGTTACGTGTGACTTCCGTTCCGTATCACAATACAGTCACAAATTTATGAAATGAGATAGTCTTTGAAACTGAAAATATTTATGTTTCTGGACCCGCATACGAATATATGACTTGAATGTTTAGTCTATCATTACAAAGTTTTTTGTAATGTTACATAACTATGGTAGTTGCCTTTACTACTTTTATAACTACTATCTGACATTACCTATCATCGATAAAATCCATAATCACACATTAACGAAATCATATAATCTTTGAAGCTAACAAGGGATTTTGTTGACATTACATAAGCTTTTAAAACAGGTACACAGACTTTCCTGTGCATTTCACTACACTTACAATTGTTATTTGACATTTCCTATCCAACAATATAATTCATGATAAGAGATGTGTGTTACCAGTGATGTGTCATGCAAGTGAAATGTATTCTAAAAATAATGCCCAATTTTGAATAATCTTATTTTATTGTTTAAAGTCTCTTACATTTGACATTGAGTGCACATGCGCGGCTCGGCTAGGCTTTAAATTAGAAATTGATATTAAACTTCAACATTTTTGCTTAAAAGTCTTTTGCTAACATAAATTCCTAAAGGTAATCTTCGCCTTATTTAATCGAAAGGTTTTTGTCTTTAAATAAGGAAAATATTTCTATTCTAAAACGTGGTAGCTTGAAGACTCCTGCATGAAGACCCCTGCATGAAACGGTAAAATAAAACTTCTAATAAATATGGTATTATTCGTCATATGACTATTACTGTTTCTATACTGTTCAAAGTTCAATCCAGTGGGAAAGCTTTTCTTTATTAAAAATGAAAGGACACGTTAATTTAAAATTGTAATTTCATCTTAAAGTCTAACAAAAAAAAAAAAGAAAAAGAAAATACTCTCAATAATTAACAAACAGTTGCGCTTTTTAAATTTTTATACGACCCCGACCCCCAGTGACAAAATTAATCAAATAGAATATGTTTTCTTTTTCCTGCAATAAAACCATTATAAAAATTGCATACCTGTATCTCTAAAATTAACTGAAATATAATAAAGGAAAAAAGCTGACACTACTTTTTATAACGTTTAAAATGCTATTTCATTATTGAAAATAAGGAGTATATACAAATTGACGATGGCGTTCTATAAATCAAAAATATGTTAAGAAGTGTGAAAAATTGCATCTCAAATACATTTAAATAAAGAATTCCATGGGCAGATATTATGTAAACAGACAAAAGCCGTTTAAAATCCCAGAAATATAATTCAAAAAAGCATTTCACAAATCGAAGTGTTTTCCCTGAACTTCAATATATAACTTAACTCTTCTAATGATGGTTATGGGATTATTGTGAGGTTATTATTCAGTAAAATTTTTACAGTCATCGATTATAGTTTTCTTATCATGAACTGCATGTGTATTATCACCCGTGTTCCACCTTTCTTGTAATATCCTGCACATGTAGATTTCTAATTTGAAATATGTTCCCCATTCACAATGCCAAATGTTCAGAATAACGCATTCAATTTTAAAATATAGAGCTATGCAATTTCTTATAACGATCATGCTGAAGAAAAAGACAACATCTTTTAATTAACTAATTTTGTCTCGAACGTTTGTATAAAAATTAAAAAGTATCTATTTGAAATTTAATGGCAGGAATATTTTTATAACATAATGTAATTTCCAAATTTATTTTGAGCATGTTTGTAGTTCACATTGTCTACTTATTCGCAGCAGGTAAAATGCTAAAGCGCATGATTTTTTTTTGGGACGCCCTGTATAAAAGACATTTTTGCAATAAAGAGAGCAACCAACAGTCAGCAAATTTGTTAATAACTTAACCAAAAAAAGTATATACTATGTCAATTATCTTTAGATGTGTTAATAAAATAATATTAAAAATATTAAATATCGTACGATATTTTTGTATGTAAAGTTTTTTTAAAAAATATTTATCTTCTAAAGAACATATATCCAGTCCTGTAGAAATACTATTTTTAAGAAAAGGGAATAGCAAAAGAAAGAGTAAACATTCTCTTCTTTCAAAGCAATAATAATAAATTCTAAAACTTATCCGAAATACTTCATCATTCTTACTAAACAAATAAAAGCGAATTCACAAACTTGTATTTCTGAAAAAGCTATTAAAACAAGTTTTTTTTTACTGTGAACCTTCAAACATCCTATTCTTTGTCAGCATAATTACTTTCAAGCTAAAACGCATGTAATAACATAAATATGCTTTAAAGGAAAGTTTTTCAACAAAATGAAAAAAAAAACAATATGGGAGTTGGATTATTCTCATAAACAGATAGAGATTTTAATTTAAAGAAATGCATAGCATATTATTTTTTATATATACTTATAATTAGATATAAAATAGTTATCTCAAAATGCTTTAGCATGTATCGGAAATAAAAATTCCTGATTTCGAGTTATATTTGTTCAAGAAATTTCGAAATTCCGGTTTATTTATATATATATATTTTAATTTGTGGAACTTTTTATTCCGAATACCTGAATGTTTGCAATTATTAAAAGATTTACGTTAAAATTAACAGCTTTTATTTACAAAAAAGTGAACAAAATGCTCTTAAATTAAAAAAAAAATTTTTTTTAAACAATTACCGTTGTAAAACCGCTTAATCTCTTACTATCCAAATCTTTTTATTCATATACGTATGTATATACAAGATTTTGGTGAAAATTTCTATTGCTTTATTGTACCTATGAGGTAAGACGATAGTCTATGATGCGTTGTACACTGTGATAAATAATGATGTACACAGTGTATGTTCTGGATTTCAAGGGGTTAAAATAATTTAGGCTTTTCGCACATTTACATGTCACAAAATTTTATTTATTTAACATTTTTACTACATAAAAATAATAGTTTTGCTAAGTGAGTGTCAGTCTTTTGCAATAGCGTCAAGATTTTTGATTGGTATCTATCAACTGTCAAGCAATGAATATTGAATAATAGAAATGATAGACGGTTTAACGCATCGTATCACAGAATAGGGCTAATAGAATTATCTGTTGGTTTATAATATTTTCAGATTTTCAAACGTCGCGACCAAAACAGAGAACTTGTTTTTTTTTCTTAATTGTATGATTTTGAAACTTGGTTTAGGAGTTACTGATGAAATTCCTTCATCCAATTCCATTAATAATAACAACCAATATTATAACCAATCATAATATAATGAAAAAATATATCAAATATATCCTTCTGTCTCTGTCAGAAGTCTGTCAGAACGTTGAATGATTTTTTATATTTAAACACGGATAAAGTGGGAATTTATTTTCAATTATGTAATCCGTATACAGTATAATGTTATATCTGGCATTATTTCAAAAGGTAAAAAGAGACTAATATAATATACATTTATCTGCACAGTTATCCTACAGTTATTTTAGGATTCTGATAACGAAAATTTAAAATGTATCTTGAAGATTTATTTTGAACATATTGGTGGGTTAGAGAAGAAATTTATGTTAGCAAACAAAAAAATCAGTTTCGCAATTGCCCCACCAGTGGCTGAGAGGTTGTGCTCTCGAAGCTGGTAGACGGGAGGTGCTGGGTTCGATCCCAATCGCGCCCGTCGGCCTAATCGTTCGAAGTTTTCGTGGTTTTCTTCGAGCCGTGGATTTATCCAAGGGATGACCACCTCAGGAAACCCGGCTTAAGCCTTAGAGTTTGTGTGCAATCCTGAGGGGCTGACACGCCTCTATCACCAGCGAGACCACAATTACAGAATTATGTATGCAATTTTTACAATATAATATTACACATGAATTTTGTCTGATAATACAGTTATTGCTTTCATACATACGATTATTATTATTATTTCAATGTATGCAGAATATATAATTTCCGGATGAGCTATTTACAAATACTGTGCGGGCACCATGCCTAAAATTATTAGTGGTTAAATATGATGGGTTATTCTTGGCTAGCATATTTTATACAAATACTTTACTACAATTGATGTATATGGAAAAATATGATGCATACATACAGTTATTATAATTAATTCGATTATACAATTATACAGTTTAGACCATTTCCAGAATATGACTATATACAAGTACTGTGCAGACTTTATATTTTGGATTTTTGGTTAAATGGGATGCAGATTCTTGGTTAAATACTTCTAATACAATTAATAATATACTAATATGAATATACAGATGCGAATATACTAAAAATTTACAAATAATATGCAGATACTAATAATATACAGACAGTGTGATATTAAATCTCATTACAACAATTATTATATTCAAATACAAAATACAATTATTTATATACATATGTACAGAGAAAACAGGACCCCTGCTATATTGGACAAGCGGGCGCTCGACTACAGAGGAAGAGGATTGGAAAACAAAAATTCATTTTTTTCAATAAATTTCATGCATGCGTAAATACGGGTTAGGTTCCCTTAGAAAGACCCCCACGAAGGGCACTCCCCCCGGGCCTATATCCCTAGTGTAGATAATTGGCCGTCAATAATCAACCCAACCCAACCCAGTTTCGCAATTTGAAAATGTGACGTAAAATTTCTCAAAAAATCATCAATTTATTCTTTTTTCTCAAAAAATCCTTATTGAACATTATCTCCTTTTCTAAAATTTTTACAGTAACCAAATTGGAATAAAGTAAGTTTTTGAGCAGACCTGAAAGAGAACATATTTGGAAATAAAAGTCAAGTTTTTTGAGTGTTTTTGCGAAAAAGTACAGGGAGAAATAGCGAAAAAATTTCAATGCGTATTTGCACTTATTCGGAAGGGCTTTTAAGGAAAATGGGAAGCACAAAGCATCTTTTACCGAAACGAAATTGAAATATTGGTTTAGAGGATTTTGAAGAATCATGTAGAAAACCAAATGTAAGGATTGAAAAACGAGTAAAAAGCACTTTCAATGCCATTTTTACTGAGAATGAAAGTTAGACACGAGATCTAAAAGGAATAATAGAATCATCAAAAGAATATGTTACCGACAATCATAAAAGGAAATACAATTTGAATTTGCTTTTGATCATTTCAAAATTTTCAGAAAGTAATATTTCAAAACATTCCGTTCCAAAGGTGTTCTGTTAAGTTTTCTTTCGGTTAATTCTATGTACTGTTGGATGTGTAAATATGACTCCGTCATTTTCCGAATTAAAAGGATACACTTTTTTGTTCAAAAAGAAAGAAAAATCGATTCAAAGCGTATCATATGAGAAGCTACAACATTCACCCGTCTGTCAGGTCATAAACGGATTTCTCAATGAAAGATGTATTATTGTTTTGAATTAATTAAATCATTAAATAAATTTTGTATTTCTGCAAAAGAACTGAACGGCTATTTCGCTCTGCATGGGACTAAACAAATGGTAACTTGAAGAAGTAGCACCTGGTGAATACATTCGGTAGACTGATTGTGACCTATGTGATGAATACTGTCATGTTTGAAAAAAAAAGTTTGTCGTGTTTTTCGCGGCGTATTGTTGACATTTTTTCTTAAATGCTTTATTCAAATTGATTAATACTTGCTTAAAACATTCAACATTGTTCGACACAGCTGAAACCGTTCGTAGCAGACAGTGCTCGTTACTTCATACCAGATGATCGCCCAGGCGTTTCAAGATAGAAAACACTCTAGAAGCACTCCACTGGCTATTTTGACCACCAGTTGTATTTGCCTAATGTCGCTCCTTCAAAATTACCAATCGTTCCGCTCCATGCAGACTATGTAGAGCGGTTCAGTCCTTCTGCAGAAAAAAATGGCTGGATGATTGCATTACTTTAAAACAACCAGGCTTCTTCCATTGCGGAATTCATTTGACAGATTGGCAAATGATGAAACAGTTTAACTTAATAAACTTTGAATAAATCTTTCAGTCAATTTAACAAGAATCAAGTGTATTTTCTTTACTTAAAAATGGAGAATCATATTTATGCAGCTAATACAACATAAATTATTTTAAATGTTTAACATATCGCCATTGCAGCTTTAGCTTTCAAAACATTTGCTGTAAACATTTAATTTTTATAGAAAAATTATTATAATTACTGAAAAACATGCTTTAGAAGTGTGTTATTTCTTTTAAAAGAGAGAAACTTTAAAATGTAAACTGAAAGAAAATCTATATTTCTCGAAGAAATTAATCTTTTTTTTCAGTTAAAAGAAGTCGCCTAATATATAAAAACAATTTATCTATAAAAAACTCATCGAAAGATGCATTCAGTAATATACGAATAACGTATAAATTAGATGGCTAATCTAAAAAAGTATTTTGTATTTTTTAATAGAAGAAAGCTACCAAAAAATTGGTCAAAAAGTATTGTCATGAAAAATTATACATAACTGACTGTACGATCATGAATATCGCCAATGGTTGTTGTAAGATATAGTAGCATTACAACAAACATGTGGGAGTACAAAAAATATTTTTATGGTGTTCCGCATAGCTTCTTATTTTTACATTATCCTGTAATACAGCGTTTCTTAAACTGTGGTCCGCGGATCCCGTGGGGGTCCGTGAGGTTACAGCCTTTGGTTCGCAAGCCTAGTGTTGATTTTAGACTTTTTCTCCGGGAGGAATTTCTGTAGCTCCTGCAAGGGGAGATTTTCAGGACTAGAACTTCCAGTCTAGACCTTTATAAGCATAAAATTTTAAATCTTTCAGAGACATTTCAATACTCAGGAAGGAGTATGCCCCCTTCCCCTCGGCCACATACTGAATTTATCACTGTGGAGGCCAAAAAATTTTACCGAATATTTTCGTCTCCTGAATTCACTTTTAATAATGTATACTATTTCGCGTTGTTCGAACGTATATCGAACACCATAACCCATAGTATAAATTAGCAGTCACGTGACCATACGGACTGCTTATCAAGAAAAACTAAAGCAAAGTTCCTTTTTATTAAAGGTTTTCCATTAAAAAATGATAAAAATTTCTCTTAGCAATATTTCCAATTATTTGAGATTTAAAAGAAGGTGAATTTTTATTTTTAAGTTTCTGAAAAAAAGAAGAAGCTGCAAACTTGTGAATGCCATTATTTAAAACATACAGTTTTAAAATCAATGAAAAGTGTAGATTTTTCCCAAAATTAGAAAATAATTTCAGATTTAAAAGAAAACAATAGAATCATAAACTGTTTCTCTTTCTAAATATGCAAGAACTTTTAAATTACGATACACGCGTGAGAAATAAAACTTGATCTGCTTTAAGAAGTAATTGAAGTCGGTTCGCATTTAAAAAAAATAATCACTCATTGTATCGGGATTGCTTCCCTAATTATAGTTTCTTTTGCAATTACTGTGACTGTGGTGTGACTGCGTTAGCCAGTCTGCTATCTTGCTCTGTGAATTCTACCCATTGTCATTGTTAAATAAATTCGCATTTAGTCTTTCTTATTACGTACTTACATAGTGTGATAATATGTTTGGATTCAAATTATGAATGTGTGGTTAAAGAATGATAGTAACGTAAATATTAGAAGGAGTCAAACGTAGTCGATGATTCAACAACTCAGAATTTAACAAAGAAGAAAATACTCCCAAGGAAAAAGCGTAAATACTCTGAAGAATATTTAGCATCCTTGTATTAATAACGAGGGTCAGCAAAGCATGTGTTATTTGTCACGATATATAGTCAAATGAGTGAGTTTATGAAAGAAGTAAAACTCCGGACTCTTTTACAAAAATAAACACAAATAATATGACAGCAAACAAACTGACTTTTTTTTTAAGCAAGTTAAAAATAACGAAAGCAAATCTGAAATGAATTGAAAAGACCGCAACTGGTTCCAATAATGAATTCCCTCATATCAGGTATCTCTGATCGTAGCAAAATCTGTAAAGCCTCATACAATTTCAGCGAATTTAATTCTAGCTTACAGCTAAGGCAATAACCACAACAATGTTAGGAGAAAAGGGGAAAAAAATTTAAATTAATTTCCATATCGAATGATAGTGTTAAGAACAAAATCGCAGACCTGTGTGAAAATTTTCCGAACCAATTGATTGATCGCGTCATCAATCCCTTTTTCGCATTCCAATTAGGTGAGAGTTTAGATATTTCCACAACTCTTAATTTAATAGTTTTCGTTCTTTATGAATTTGGTGGTAAGATATATGAAGATTTTTTGTTTTGTAAACCGCTTTCAACTCACACAAGAAATTTCATACACGAAAAAGAAACAAAATTGTCAAGATGTGTCGGAATAAGTACGTTTGAGGGTCGAGCAATGAGAGGAATAATTAATGGTTTGATGAGCTTGGTTAAAGGTAAAGCAGCACATGTATCCAATGGTTGGTGTATCATAGTTGACATTTTTTCCAACAGAGAGAAAATATGCCGAGACCAGGACTCGAACCTTGGTACTTTGGTTTGCCGTACCAACGCTCTCCCTACTAAGCTATCCTGACTGGCATATTTCACTCTTATCTGTTGAACAAACCAAAGTACCTAGGTTCGAGTCCTGCTCTCGGCATATTTTCTTTCTGTTGGAAAAAATCTCAACTATGATACTCCAACCATTATATATAATTTACCTAGTTGAATATACTTTTCCTCTATTCATTATGACCAGCACATGTATTTTGGACGCGCTGTCATATTCACCTTGAGTCGCGTGTTGTCTGAAGATATGAAATCTACATTCAATGAAGTAGTTTCAGTAGTAAATTATCTCAATGCTTGTCCACTAAATTTTACACTTTTAAATTTTGTGTGAAGAAACTGGGAGTATCACAAACAGCTACTTTTGTATACAGAAAATAGGTAAGTGGCTGTCACGAGGAAAAGTCTTAAATTGAATTTTTGCACTGCGTGATGAAGTAAGATGTTAATGCACTACAAATTTCATTTGAAAGATCGTTTTAATGACCATCTCGCTTGTCAAAGTGGCGTACAGACAGTTTTAAATTTCTGAATGAATTGAATTTAAACTTACAAGAAACATCGATACACATTTTCAAATTCCGAACAAAGTAGGAGCAACAATTTAAACAAAATTTGGAATTGTGGGAAAATCGACTGGAAAATAATATTGTTGAATCATTCCCAACATTATTCAATTTCTTATACTCTGTTTGCGACACGATTCTCCCTGATATTATTAAAAACCTTGTCGTATTCCTGAAACGCTTAAAAGAAACTTTGTGACTTTGTTTCCTCCCTCGAAGTCAGAAAATAAGTGGGTGAGAGATTCATTTTATATCCAAGAAGTTAGTGAAATGAAAACCATGCTTTCTTAGAGCAGAAACAACTTGTGGAATTATCATGCGATGGTTCCATGAAATTTGCCTTCCTAATTTTCGTTTGTTCGTGAGAAATACGTATAGAGAAATAGCAGAAAAAAGCTACTAAAAATTAATATTCTCTTCTTCACCATATATTTGTGTGAAATATGCCACCTTGTGCCCATGAATCTTCAGCCTTGTGTCCATGAATGTCCAGCCTTGTGCCCATGAATCTCTAGTCTTGTGCCCGTGCCCGTGAAAAAAAAATCCAGAAATTGACTGAATGTCGAACCAGAATTATGGATACATGTTTCAAACTTTGACACAGATTTTGCACATCTAGTAACTAAAAAGCAGCAGCATCCTTCTCGTAGCAAATAGAAGCATGCATATTTTAACTCTCTTAAAATATACGTTATAATTATTTTTTTTATTAAAGCAGCTGATTTTCTCCAACGTTATAAAATAAACATAGAAGATGTGTAATGAAAATAAATAAGGTGTATGCATTAAAATATACTTTCGTATCTTATATTAAGAATAATATTGTTGGGGGTCCCCGAAATGCATGTCACATCAAAGGGGATCCGCGAGATCCCAAAGTTTAAGAACCGCTGCTCTAATATATCAGTATGTACTACTGCTTGTAATTTTTTTTGTCTGAATTTCATTTTGATATGTTCGAAGGCTTTCTTTCTCAGTGACCGTCAGTGATCAAGTCAGTCAAATAGAGATATCAAACCTTTTGACTTCTTCGAGTTGCATTTGAAGGAAAAACTATCTTGATTTGCATATATATTGTAACAGTGCTAATAAAAATTGTTAAGCTGGAAATTTTAGACAGTGCATAGTATCCAAGTTATTAAATTTGCAGAAACAGTCTAGAAAATAAGTTCTCAATTTTTTTTATGCGTTATCCAGTGAACTGAAAGAAAATGACATTTGTAGCACAATTTTACCTCCCTATCATGCCATACTGACTTTTTAAAGGATTTCATTTGCCATTGGGAGAGAATTGCCATGAAATCAACCTGTCAGATATTATATTTGGGCACTTCTAAAAATGTGGGAGCATGTCACACATCATAACTTTAAGCTTTTACATGAAACAAATTTAATTTTCATCACTTAAATGAGTTTTTCAGTTAGTTTTTAATTCTGTTCAGAGATAAGAATTGACCTAATTTATTATAAAAGTTTAACATAAATACAATCTTTACAAAATGATTTTTAAGCTAAAAGAGCCAATTTTGGACATTTATAGCGGATTACTGATCCAATGTAACACCAAGAGAAGAAGCAAAACTTGTTTTCCAAATGAAACAAAATGAAGGAAGAGTGGAATTGGATGATTGCTGGATAATTTCATCCATTGATGGCATTACTCGTTAAATTATTTTTGGAGATTAAATGAGTTTTCCAGAAAGAAATATTTATTTTGTCATGCCCAAAAGTAACATCCGAAACAACGCTATTTTTGAACGCAAAATAAATTAAGTAAGTACTTTAAACTTATTTATCTACCTTTAAAATAATTTTCTAAACATGCTTAAGTATTTTCATGTGTTTGAGTAACATTTTCCTTGCAAGAAAAACACTTTAATTCTTTAAGAAACTTCTGATGTCCGAATCGCGTAATGATCGAAACGCCCATAACTTAAAGTTTTTTTTATAGATAGTGTGCTCTTTTAAACATGAAAAGATATATTTATTAGAATATTATTTGTTAAAATCGATAGATGTTTTGTAGAAATAAAGCGTATTTAATACATATAATCTATTATCATTATGACTAGAAACTTGTCCCGCTTACAGTTTACGGACGAGACAAAATGGCGGCACGTGCGATCGTTACGAAATTTTGAACATGTTTATTTAAAAGTATGTTTAAAACGTGTACTAAAATCTCACTTACTTATTTTAAAATATTCCTTCCGTGTATTTAATCATTTCTAATTTTTTGGAACATTGGTTTCGTAGTAAATATACTTAAGAATATTTAGCAACAATATCCGAATCGCGTAACAATCGAAATGTCGATAATTAATAAATTTATTATATGTGAGTCCATTGTTTCATTTTTTCTTTATTTATTTTGTTAGAATTATTTGACTAATGAAAGTAGACTCCAGATCAAATGAGATCATAAGCTTCTAAAACTGTAAGAAAATATTTTGATATTGAAAGTTTCACATTTGATTAATTTTTTTGATTTTTTAAACCTGTTAACAAAGTAATTTTATCTTTGTAATACAATTATAGAGCCATTATTGCATTCTTATCCTTTCCAATAATCAATTGAATAATTTCTAATCAAGTTTCGAAAAAGTCAAAATTGTGTAACGTACAGAACAATAACGTTGAAATTATATAACCTACAGGTCAGCAGTATCCAAAATTTTGCAACCCATAAAGAAGCTACGTCCAAAATCTGTAACATACAGGTCTACTAAATAAATCCTTTAATTATTATTTTTTCAGAACACTTGTTGTCTTTTAATATATGTATAATATATTCTATGTTTATATACAGGGAGGTTAAAAATACAATGACGATACTCAGAGGCTCATAGCTCCGGTTCTACTGATCGGATCCGAATGAAACTTCAAATATATGTTATGTAGATCATGCGGCCAATGTTTTCGTAAAAAAAAAGTTTGAAATTTCGCTACCAGATGGCGCTGTATGGCTAAAACCATATGCAAATGAGTAGCTAATGTAATTTCTCTATAAAAGCGGTACGTATGATTAAAAGTAATCATACGTCCGTAGTGAACATGCCGATGAACAAGAAGGAACGCACATTGATCAAAAACTTTTTTATCAGAATGAGAGCAATTCTTTGGCAGCACTCCGTGCTTATCGGTGGATGAAAAATGTCCGTAAATGAAGTTAGAGACCAATTCGTAAGTTTGAAGAAACGGTCCTCTGGATGTTGCACCGGAAGCGGACGACGAGCAACTAAGTCGGCCATTGTGGAGGAAATTGCATTCAGAGCCGAAGAATTGCCCTCATTCTGATAAAAAAGTTTTTGATCAATGCGTGTTCCTTCTTGTTCATCGGCATGTTCACTGCGGACTAATGATTTCTTTGAACCATCCGTATCGCTTTTATAGCGAAATTACATTAGCTACTCATTTGCATATGGTTTCACCAATACAACGCCATCTGGTAGCGAAATTTCAAACTATTTTTTTTTACGTAAACTTTGGCCGTATGATCTACAATGTAGATCTACTGATGGGTAGCTCCGGTTCTACTGATGGGATCCAAATATATATTATGTAGATTCTACATAATATATATTTGGATCCCATCAGTAGAACCGGAGCTATGAGCCTTTGACTACCGTCAGTTTAATTTTAACCACCCTGTACTAAAGAAAAAAAATATATTAAATTTGAAATATTTTTAAATTGATAACGTTTAGTTTTTCCACATTTTGATAATATCTCATTTACACATTGACCAATACTTACGAAATATTCCGCAAAGTTTGTTGCAGCAAAAACCATCAAAAAAATGCACCCTCAGAAATACCCGAGCCAACATTTACTTTTATTTTGGATATTATTTTACCAATAATCTACACTACTGGCCATTAAAAATGCTACACCATGAAGGAATGCAAATAACAAAATTATATTTATTGGACAAATACATTATAATGGGAAGGGCAGGTGATTACATTTTCAGAAAATTAGGAGGTATAGATCCTGAGAAAACATTACCCAAAGCACCCACCTCTGGCCGCAATAACAGCATTTATCTGCCTAGCCATGGAGTCGAACAGAGATTGGATGTCATGTATGGGTACATCAGTCCATGCAGCTTCAATACTATGCCACAGTTCATCAACCGTAGTGACGGGCGAGTGGTGGCTGGCCAGTTGCTCAGAAGCCATTTTCAATTGGTGAGAAATCAGGAGAACGTGCCAGCCAGGGCAACAGTCGAACATGTTCTGTATCAAGGAAGGTCAGGATAGTACGACCAACATGCATTGTCCTGCTAATCCGTAGAGTTTTGGCGGCATCGAAGATAAGGCAGAACCATGGGCCGTAACACATCAGAAATGTAACGGCTGCTGTTGAAATTGCCGACAATGCGATCAAGAGGTTACCGAGACGTGTATCCAATGACACTTCATACCGTCACTCCAGTTGATATGACAGTATGACGATTCAAATGCAAGCTGGCAATGTGCGTTTTCCACGATGCCGCCAAACATGAATGCTGGCATTATGATGCTGTATATAACGCAGGAATGGCGTCTCACGTCGTTTTTGATGAATCCAGGCTCTGTATGCAGCATCATGATGCATGCATGTTTGGCGGCATCGTGGAAAACGCACATTGCGAGCTTGCATTCGAATCGTCATACTGTCATATCACCTGGAGTGGCGGTATGAAGTGTCATTGGATACATGTCTCGGTAACCTCTTGTTCGCATTGCCGGCAAGTCCAACACCAGCCGTTACATTTCTGATGTGTTACAGCCCATGGGTCTGCCTTATCTTCGATGCCTACGCAACTCTACGGATTAGCAGGACAATGCACGACCGCAAACCGTTGGTCGTACTATCCTGACCTTCCTTGATACATAACATGTTCGACTGTTGCCCTGGTCGGCACGTTCTCCTGATTTCTCACCAATTGAAAATGTCTTGCCAATGGCTTCTGAGCGACTGGCCCGCCACCACTCGTCCGTCACTACGGTTGATGAACTGTGGCATAGTATTGAAGCTGCATGGACTGATGTACCCGTACATGACATCCAATCTCTGTTCGACTCCGTGGTTAGGCAGATAAATGCTGTTATTGTGGCCAGAGGTGGGTGCTTTGGGTAGTGTTTTCTCAGGATCTATATCTCCTAATTTTCTGAAAATGTAATCACCTGCCCTTCCCATTATAATGTATTTGTCCAATAAATATAATTTTGTTATTTGCATTCCTTCATGGTGTAGCATTTTTAATGGCCAGTAGTGTAAAAGACGTCGTATCCAATCATCGAAGTGATATACAAAGAACCCCAATTCATATGGGAAAGCAATTCTTTAGCATTGTTCTAAGATTTAAAAACAACGCTCTTGTAATTACGTACGTGCCAATGGCTTTCGGTTAGTTTCGGCGCAGATTCCTTATTTATAAAAAAAAGTTGAATTCTATGCTAAAAAAATATGCATTTTATGACCATTGTTACTAGCGGGACAACAGAACTACAGATTATCACCTATTTTTCTAAGCGAGAAAATCTTTGAATTTTATGGATTTCAAAGGCGAAGATGTTTAACGCTGTCACTTCACTGTTGTTTTGCCACAATTCTTCTAATTTTCAGTTGTACTATTAGACCAAGAGCTGTTTAAGAAATTTACGTAAGTATTTGATAAATGTTAACTTTTAAAAAACAATTTTTGTTGCCTACTTAAAATAGGAGTGGATGACCTGGCAGTTTGCCAGCGGTTTAACAGTATACTTACACAGCAAAGCTAACATACTTACACAGCAAAGCTATACAACAGCAAAGATAAATGAACGATTTACGGATTATAGGTTCTACCCAACTACGAAGCCATATGTAATCGAAATATCATTCATTTCTCTTTCCAGCAAACTGTGCGTTGTTTCTAAGTGCAATTTGAAATCATTGAAAAAGTTCCAAGTCATTCATATCCATTTCAGAAATAAAGGAAAGAAACACCGTTCTTTAAAAGTTTCAACCTCAATAAAGTACTACTTAGAGGTAAATTTTTCAACAGATCTTGTAGTCTGGGAAGCATTGTCGTATTTTTGCAACACATTTTAGCGTCGAAGATTTTGATATATATGACAGATTAGATGGTGCAGACAACAGAACTGCCAGTTAGATGACGTACCAGTAGGGGTGTTGCCATAGCAACATTGTACATACCTCTGCAATATAAAATGACTATGAAACTCGATTACTGATGTTACCGCGATGCAGAAGCATCACTAGTAATCTAGTTTCCAATCATTTCACATTTCAGTGGGCTGAATGATATTGCTATGGAAATTCCCCCGCTGGTGTGACAGTCTATTGGCACCATCTATTATCTGCACCATCTAATCTATCATAAAAAAACATCGACGCTAAAATTGGTTGCAAAAATGTGACGCTGTCTGCCGGACTATTGATCTATATTTGTCACACTTCACAAGCTTAAAACAAAAACTCCACAGCAGATATACTCGTTTAGGGAAATGGACCAAAACAACTGTCTTTAATTAAAATAATCAACCTCCTTCTTTATATGCATTCAGATCCATAAACATTTAAATTCGATATTATAAGCTATTACATGTCTTTTCCAACTTGCCACGAGATTTATGTCTCAGCCAGACGTACCCATTTGGACGTACAGGGATTGATAATGTTTTAGTCAATGCGTATACATACAGTATTGGTGCACAACCGTTGTCCCACGGTCCATCAAGATACCACAGTTTTACAATAGAATATTTTTCCTTACTTAATACGAGAAACTTTACGATAAAATAAGTCGAAGATTACCTATCGGAAATTGTGAGTTTCAAATAATTTTCAGAAAAAATGGTTGTGCAGCCCTAGCATGCTGGAAGTATATTAAACACATTTTTTGAACAATATGCTCCTAGTATTTTTTGGCAGTATTTTCAATAAATATTTTATAGCATTAGAAAATTTATTAAAATTGCACATTCAAAACACAATAATTTTTGGAAATTTAGGATTTTATGCAAGATGTGGGTGGGAAAACACAAACATATTTGGTTAGTAATAATACTGACATAATCAGAAGCTTTAATGGCACAATCTACAAAGAATACGTGTGCTAGTTCGTTGATGAATATTCTGGAGCATAACAGAGCCACCATCGATTTGTCTGCATTTAGTTTGCATCTATCAAACATATATTTAACTGAAAGAAGTCATCCATTTAAAATTTAGTGATAGATGTGAGTCAAAAATTAATCTTCCTTCAATAGATGGGCATTACATTTCTTCTATGGCATTGTTAAAAAATAATGATGATGTATCCAGTCTTGTTGTAAACGTTAATGACATCTAGCTTACAAAAGCACTTTTTTGAGTGTTATCGGCCACAAAGTCCCACCTCCAATAAAAAATATGAATTTTATACTTAAATGAAAAGCACACATAGTATCATACGTTATAATTAGCCGAAAATTGCATTTATGATTATTGACTATTATTTTCAAATGAAAAATGCTTGTATGCTCACACTTCCACGCATCAACTACTGATTTTACAGTAATTCTTTTTATTTTGAAAGGTACCATTGTCAGCAGATTAGCAACATTTAACAAACCTTGAAGTTTAAATATATTCGTTCACAATTGTTGAACCTCCACATACGTGTCTTTTGAATATCAATAAAATCACCAGATCATCATGATAAGTTTACATATTTAACAGAATGGTCGTGAATATTCCCTGCGAATCTTAAGTACCAAGCTGTACACTCTTAAAAACTAAATCATTCATGGTATTATGTAAAGTAATTAGAAACACAATATAGCTCCTCTTAATAAAAAAAAATCTTATTCATGCTATCACGTTAAAAATCAATTCACCTTTTATCAAAAATGGAGCTATTCAACAGCCAAACAGAACACATAGTTCTGTGCTCTCTTAATAAGCTGTTTTAATGTACTGGATACCCTCCAGTTTGTTTAGTGTTTAGATTGCTTATAGATAACTTAGAGGCTTGTAGTGCGTCGGATTTCACTTGTAGCCAATGTATGACTGAACATTTCCCAGTTCTCATTTCAACAGTTGGTTCATGACTCATCAACTTAACAATTCATGATTTAAACTTATACAAGTTTATAGTTCAAATGGAACACCGAGTGTTGGAATAAGGTTGGAACTGGTTTGACACTTTTTTTCTTAAAATGATGAATTAAATTTTTAAAAATGTAGTCATTTACATTTGTTAACATATTATCGCAAACCTTTTAAATTTACAAAAGAAAAACCTTTTGAAGAAAACTCTGAAAAATATTTCCCTCAAGATGCAAATACTCTAAAGACTGAGACAAATGCGAATTGATTGTTTTGCAATGTAAGCCATATTATCACGCCATTCAAAACATTCATAAAAATAGAAAAGAGAATTTTCAATTTGAGTGATCGGTAAAGTTTTATTCAAAAATACATCATTAGAAAGAATAGATCATAAGTAAGTACAATACATAGCAGCAATTTGAAAGAAGTGAAATAATTTCCAATTTCAGATTTTGAAATTATGTCTTCAAAAAGCAATCTTTGAAAGTTTGTTTAGAAATGTTAAAAATTTACAAAAAAAAGAGTTATGAATAGATCATTATCTATAAAAATATGTCTGAATTTCAATATTTCATATATATATATATATATATATATATGTATATATAGTGAAATTTAACTGCTTGCACTGCATTGAAAACGCTGTGTTTTGAAGAATTCGTTAAGACGTTTATCTCCAGGTACGAAAGATGGATGTATGCTTTAAGAGATATCTGGAGATTAAAAAAGTAATGCAATTTAACATATCACTTTACTACCATTTAACAAACTAATATTTAATTAAAAGTTTAAAGCTTTTTTTAAGTCATAAAAATAAAGACTTCACACAATTATTTCGTTACCCACGAACTTGCATACAGTTATGCGAAAACATTACTGTCATTAACTTCACCTATTACTTTTACTTATAGTACGCCAGTTGGTTTATTTTATTTAAAATGGTTTGGTACAAGAGATTATTTTTTTTGACAAACCTTCATTGTTATCAAAATTCAATTTAAACTGTTGCGAGCATCGCTTATGTTAAGTGTGCATTGTTCATGTTAGACGATCCTATATTAATCGTATACACTTTGAGTCGAAACAAATTCTAGAAGTTACAGCTCGCTAATATTAAAATATACAACATTCAAACTAGAGATGCATATGCTTAAAGTGACAAAATAGGACACATAAAGACTTATAAATGCCTTTTAATATAAAGATCGATATGTTTCAAATGCTCAAACAGCGACATTTTCAAGATTATTAATGATAAATAAATTATTTTCGCAAATTTTTTTGAAAATGAACTTGATAAGCATAAACCACGAGATCATATGTATTATTAAAGCAAGTACTTAAAAATGGTCAACTGTAAGCGTGAAAATGAATATTTTCTTATTACTTTTTTAATTTGTAAAGCATCTCGTGCCAAATTTTAGGTAACTCAAAAGAGGCGGATTGCATATGTTCTCACTTCCCATATAGATTTGCAATCGATTCACAAATAATGGATGGGAAATAAAGTTTCGATGGATAAATTATTTTACTATTTTTAAAATCAATTTGCAAAGGCTCTATCCTATGTAGTCTGGCCAAAGTTGTAGTTCCTTTATATTTGAGCTCAGCCATATGTTCTGCAATTTATTTTATTCTCATTTTATTTCATTTGTTGAACTAATTACATAATCTGAAATCGGTAAGATTTTTTCCAATAAATTCACAAAGGCTTTTTCTGTGTTTTTTCTATGTATTGAACATTTTGTTATTATTGTTCTTATTGTCATGTACACCTTATGATCCTTGTGTCTACGCACAATTGTTGGGATTACGGCTAAGTTATTAACTCTGACTATAACTTTTATATAATCTGATCAACTACCTTTATTGACTAATTCAGTAACTTTGTTGTTAATTGTGTTAAGCGGGTTCTTTATTTCCCATCCATTATCCGTGAATCAACAGAATTCCATATGCAAAGCGAGAACATATGCAATGAATAAACCTCCTTTGAGTTGCCTAACATTTGGCATGAGATGCTTAACAAATTAAAAAAGCAATAAGAAAATATTAATTTTCACGTTTACAGTTGACCATTTTTAAGCACCTGCTTTTATAATACATATGATCTCGTGGTTTATGTTTAACAATTTCATTTTCAAAAAAGTTTTGCGAAAATATTTTATTTATCATTATGGATCATGAAAATGTAACCATTTGTGCGTTCAAAACATGTCTATCTTTATATTAAAAGGTATTTATAAGCCTTTATGCGTTCTGTTTTAGCACTTTAAGCATATTCAACTCTTGTTTAATAATAATGAGTGATTTTCTGTATAAGTATCTACAATATTTGTTATTTAAAAAAATTCGGAACAATTCTTCCCGTTTTCTACATGTACACTTATTAATAAAATTCTTTAGCAGATTATATGTATTTACATTTAACTAAAAAAATAATTTTAACTATGCATGATTAAGTATATTTGAGCATATTTGCACCCCTTAATGATACGACAGTACGTGAAAATATGAAGTGGTAATGTTCTCATTATTGATTAGATTTTTTTTAACAAAGTACCAACCGATAATGTTACCGATAGTGGAATAGATTATGATTTTTACTTTGTAAAATTTAGAATATATGGATGTGCATAGAGGCCAAACTATTTTAAGCAGCTCTACTTTGAAAAATATGTATCATAGCTGTATGTAAATTTTAAAGCAATTACTTCATTTTTCCATAAGCAGATGTTGGATATTTTCCTAAAAACGCTTTTCTTTTAATAATCACTAAACTAGATCTGGCAAAAAAATTCCAAATATTTCACAAACTAGAAATAATCTAGGATCTTAGGATTTCTGGATGAACTGACATCCCGAATACAGAAATTTTATTCCGTTTTCATGATGAAACAATGTGATATAAATATTTCATTTTATATTAAAGTAAAATAAAATAACGAATTTCTTTAAATGAAATGTTCTATCTGTTTACGAGAAATATCGAATACCTATATTGTTTGTTATTTCTTCACAAAAATCTGTTTTAAAGTGTTTATTTGATTAAAACGTTTTAGCTTAAAAGTAAACATGCGGGCAAAGAGTTTGTTGAGTTAAATATCGGTTGTTTGTAAATTGTCTGTGAAGAACTTAAATTAATTGCCTATTAGAGACAAGTTTACGGAAGAAAATATCGTTCCCGTTTGTATTTGTTTGGAAAAGCTGATAATGAAGTAAATATATCGGCTAAGTTTTAGGTTTTATTCATAATGCTTTAAATGTACACATTTTACAACTTTATTTCTATTCACTTTTCTTAAACATATTTCCAAAGAATTGAATTTCTGTTCAGAAAATAATTTTCTGAAATAAACCTTTATATATAAAAGCCTTGAGATGTTCCTAAATGCAAAGGAAATATTTTATTAAATTTTTAATAAATTTACCTCTTGATTATATTTTTTCCTCAAATTTGTATTGTGTAGCACTTTTCTTACTCTCCGCCTTTCTGGAAGTGCTTTTCGCTTTACAATAAATTATTTTGTAGTCAATTATATTAACGTAGAGACATTTATGAGTATTTTCATTCCTCTGTTTCGTAACGCATAAATTACATGTATTTTTCTTACAGTTTAAACAGTAGTTAACCGCGAATTTTATTGCGGCAAAAACACTGCTCGAAAAAAATCAGGAGGTAAGAGAAATTATGCAGGTAAGTGAAATCATTGAAAATTCATAACAACCGAAAAACCTATACTCCGGGCTTAGATAATGGATTAATACACTATAAAACTACTCAGAAACGTTTCTGAAATTTTGTGGCAGAAAATGAAACTGTTGTTATAAATGCGTCTTTAAATCTCGAAAATATATACTATTGGTTTCTGAGATTTTTCAAGCCAAAGAACGCCTTTCAGAATCATGGATAACTCGAAAGAGGTTATTGCATATTTCCATTCGTATTTATATTACATCCTCCTAGATTTAGAAACATCGTTTTTTTTTTTTTACAGTTGACGTATACCTGCATAGTTTTCTTCAGTTTTTAGTTTGCTACCTAAACTATTTTGATCAGTTAGCTTTACTTAATTCCTCAAGATTTTGTATCGTGGAAACATACTTCTCTAACAACTTTAATATTTACAGAAAAATCCTTGAAAATAATAATAAAATAGTACTAAATTATTTCTTTCTGTTTTAGAACATATTTAATTATGTTGTTTTAAATGTTTTTTTAAAGTGTTTCTGCCGCTTTTAACTTTGTTTATTGAAAGTAAATAATAATTTATAATAATTTATCTATTATGAATAAAATTTATGAAACATTTTGTTTTCTAATTTCAGGAAATATTTGTTCAATTTCTTTTCTACTTTATAAAAGTGTATTTCATTACCTGTTCAAAGCTTTATAACTTATGGTTTCTATGGAAACGTTTCATCTAATGCTGTGAATGACTTCGCATGCGGGCATTATTTGCGAAGTTGTTTCACAGGATTTGTTAGGTTATCATTAAAGTATTAAATCCTATAAAGAAACATACTGGCGCGAAATTCCTAGAGATCCTTTATAACTGAGAATAATTTTAAAATGTACATGTCTATATAAGCACAAAGTTTTCTTTATCTAAAAATAAGCTTGAATATTTGTTATTATATGTATAATTTTGCATTTGTAATTATATGAATGAATTTAAAATTGTCTAAAATAAAAATATGTGCAAGCGAAAAAGCATATCTTTAGTGATATGTAATTTCTCTTTAAAAAATCGCATATTGAGATTTTTAATGCGGATTACAGAAATTATATTTTTGAGTATTTACTTTTAAAGTTGAAAATTTTAAATTTGATATTTACATAAGTTTTTAACGTTTTTAGTATGCGTGGATCTCATTCGTCAGGTTGTTTTACAGAGGATGAGTAACTTTAAATTTTCATTTAAAAATTAAATTTTCAGCATGTTTAGATGGTTAGATATTTGTGTGTCAGATGGTTCATATACACACAAATAGCCGTGAAGAACCAATGACTACAACAGTTATAATAAATAGACGATATAAACTTCAGCTTTTTTTGTAATTTAAAAGCATTTAAAGTGATGCAAAAAATTAATTTCTTCATCCAACATTTAAAAGTAAAGCAAAAATCTAGATAATGATATAAATATATTATTATTATTATTTTAATTATTCTCACTAGCTAAAATTCCACAGTACCTTAGACTGCACTTTATTTTCAGTGCTTGACTTTCCGTTTACAACTAGTATTTTGTATGTACGCCAAAAGAACTAATTTCAAGACGCAGAAATTAATGTTTTTAAACGTATTTAGATAATAATTTGTGGAAACATTGATAAAACTTCTATTTTTAAAGCATATTGCTTTTGTGGGTATGGTTGAGGCAATTTGTATATTTTAAACCATCAAACGTATTACTTTGTAAAGTTTTTAGTTGTGGTTTTTTCGACCTTGATATGATTAATTCATTGAACATACAAATAGTCACTATACATTACTTTATAAATACTTGACGAGGGCTATTAGTGGTCCATTTATTTTTCATCATAAATTCTATTGACGCTCTAGGAAATAAGTATGTCAGTACATTTATAGATAAGTCGACTCTTATATGTAATATCGAATGAAACTGCATTTACTTAATAGATTATATTTAAAAACGTACTATAGTAACTTCCATGTAATTATCGAACTGCTGAAACTTGTGATAGTATTCCTTAACATACTCTTACGGATCTCTGAAACATTTATACGAGAAACAACTAATTATATAATATTTTTTCATTTTATTCAAATATAAAATAAAACTCGCAGCCAGAGAAACTAAAATATCTCAATCGGACAGTTCCACTCCCAGTTGTTCAATTAAGAAGTACACAAGGTAGAAATACCACAGGTTAAATACACTCATTGCCATAAAAAATTGCGCACCAAGAAATAATTGTGGAATCGTAACGAAACTTGGCATGAAGGTACATATCAGGCAGATATGCAAATGATTAGAAATGCAGCGTGATAGCGCATTGCGTAATGCCACTAGAGGGCGTTGAACTTCGCCATCCTTGGAGTATAAAACTGGTAAGCAGAACTTGTCTGAGTGTACCTTTTCTTTTGCAAAGGAAACGCTGAGGTAGCTGGCCCTTACGCAGCCATCGAAGACAATATGAGCAGCTGTCAGCGTCCGAGAGGGGAAGAATCATCGGGATGATGGAAGCTGGGTGGTCAGCTCGGCGAGTAGCTCGTCAAGTAGGCCGTTCTGATTTTACTGTGAGGAAGTATTGGAACCAGTGGACTGCAGAGACATTATTTACATGGCGACCAGGCTCGGGACGCCCTAGACAGACCAGTCGTCGAGAAGACTGTCACATCATACGAAACGCACGCGTAGAGCCAACTGCCTCATTGGCCGCTATCCAGACACAGGCAGCACCTTCACTACGGACCCCTGTGTCATCCAGAACCATCGCAAGGTGCCTGGCTGAAGGACATCTGGTATCGCGGCGCCCATTACGTGTGCTGCCAATGACACCCACCCACCGACGCCTCCGTTTGGAGTGGTGTCGCGCACGACGGGGTTGGACTGCAACGGAATGGAACCAGGTCGTCTTCAGCAACGAGTCTAGATTCAATTTGAGCAGCGATGACAATCGTGTTCGTGTGTGGAGGCCCCGTAGTGAACGTCTCAATCCTTCCTTCGCTTTACAGCGACACACCGCTCCCACAGCTGGTGTGATGGTATGTTGTGCCATTGCTTACGATACACCGCCACCCCTAATATTGATCCGTGGCACAATGACAGCCCAGCGGTACGTCCAGGACATCCTTCAGCCACATGTGTTTTCACTTGAGGCAGGGCTCCCAGTTGCCATTTTTCAGCAAGACAATGCTCGGCCACACACAGAAAGGATGTCACAAGCCTGCCTCCGCCACATTACCACCCTTTCCTGGCCTGATCGATCTTCAGATTTGTCACCAATTGAGCATATCTGGGATCATTTGGGACGGCAAGTTGGACACCCTACGAATTTGGTTGAACTGGAGGCTCGTTTACAGCAATTGTGGAACGAGATGTCTCAGGACATCATACCGAACTTGTATGCCTCAACGACCGCTCGTATCGCATCGTGCATTCGCGCTAGAGGGGGTCCAACAGAGTACTAAAATTTCCGTTCATTTGTACTTTTTTCTGCAATAAATGATCCTTTTTTCTTTGGTTTTCTAATCACTTACTTATATCACAGTAGTACTTACGCGTGTAAAAATTCGTTTCATTTGGACGTTTTTTTCTTGCTGCGCAAATTTTTATGGCAATGAGTGTATTTATTAAAGTAGCATAAAACAAAGATTCATTAATTCGTTACTTGTAAATTAATCCATATACGTATTTTAGCAACAGTTGGAAGTAGCATCAAATTGGAACTTCGTTCAGCACATATTTTATTCTGAAATGTTTAACTCAAATGCATTTTAGTTTACTGTCAATTGCCTATTTACACATTTTTAATACAGTAGAAATCTTTATACACATATTTGTAGCATATTTGTATGCAAAAAGCATAACAGTGTGTTTTGAAATTAACTTACTCTATTTCGCATTGAAGAAATATTGGCACCCTATAAAAGGCTGTGGTAGAAACATTATTTCATCTTTATCCTCTTAGTTTAAAGTTTTTTAACGCTAAAATTGCTATTATTACAAAAAAAAGTTGCGGAAGTATGAAAGGAGAAATAATATTATGATAAGTGCAGGGATCTGTTTAGGAAGAAATTGGGTCCTTTAAAGGACCTTTCACAATTTTTTTTATCTCAAAAAAGCAACCTTCACAAAATTCTGTGTCTTAAAAATAATCCTTTCACAAAATTTTTCCTTCTCTAAACAGAACCTTTCACAAACATTTTCCATCTCTAAGCTGAACCTTTCACAAATTTAATCATTTAAAGAGAATTTGATCTGCCATTACACATATATAAAGAAAATATATGTATTTTACATACAAAAATATATACATTCTTAAAATTTGAAAATGTATAAACAAAGTTTGAATATAACGATTATTTCAAATTCACAAAATCATAACTAGTTTTTTCACAAATTTAAAAGCTGTTAAAAAAATCACAAAAAACAGGACCCTGGGAGAAATGTCTGGACTGTCTCCGGAAGTGAGATAACATAGCATTCAAAATCATCTCTTCAAATTTAAATAAAGCAGCAAACAACCATTCTAAAACAGATTAAGATGTTAAAAAGGGCATAGAAAAATATCAATATTGAAAAGAATTAAATTAGCGGAACAATGTGGGGAATTCCTTAAAGCACAAAAGTTTGCAACAGATCAAGACGCGTTGACTGTTCATAGAATACAAGAAAAATCAAAATAAAGTTAAAGAAAAATAAAAAATGCTTAAACAAATTACCATTGAAAAATTGCTTAAGAAACAATCTTAAGTGTAGTCCGCATGGTCCATATAAAACAGATTTAGAACTGAAAACCTCTGTGACACACGGATACATTAAAATTACATAACATTGAACTACATAGAGGTCCGGATGGTAAGAGTATCTAAATAAAAGTGGTCCAGATCATCGTGAAAATCTATTTACGTAGCTCTTTTGTTTCATCTGTCACAGAGCTGTTCACATCAGGGTTGATTTTATTTGCACCATCCTGTATTTATGCGCTGATTGGTAATTTATTTAAATATTAATTATTTCTGAGAGTAATAAATGCTAGTAAATTGATTCATTTTTATTTTAAAAACATTATTATTTTAAAATTGTTTTATAAAATGTTAATATAAATACTATTTGGACCACGTTTAGAAGGGAAGCTCAACAATGTGTAAATTTTTTAATATGGTGAAAAAATCTATAATGCGCATAACTTTTGGTCCCAAGTAATATGAAGATTTTCTAATTTATTGTCAGTATCCATCGATTTTGTAACTAAACTTCATACCATACGATCATTGTCATCACTACAGTTAGAATCAAGTAATGCGCATCATTGTGAAACCTCCTGCACAAGAATGCTTACATTTTTTATGTCTCCGGTACAATCCATCTTTGGTGCTATTAACGGCTGTCATTTAGGATTATCATCTTCAATGACATTGCAGACATTATCGAATAAACGTTATTTTTTGAAAACCACCAGCTAGGAGATGTTTCATGGTATCAGGAATTCGTCGTGAATATCACAGGCGGTGACAATTTTTTGTATAAAGAATTTACAGCTTAATTTATATTTCGCAGATAACATCGATCTGACAACACTTATTTACCACATGAAATCGATTAAATTCTTGCAGCCGTGTGCAAGAATTAAAAATAAAAAGTTAACAATAAGGACTTAAAAATAAAAAGTCTTAACAATTATCTTCAAGTTTCATAAAAATATATTTTGTTAATTCGAAATTCTTCTTAAATGCAATTAATATTTTAACTGGTTTTCGGATAAATGTCCATCTTTGTCTCCTCACATAAATATGTAAATTTGCTTTTCTATTTTCCTTTTATTCCAAGTATTAAAAAATACTCTCTTTATCAACTGACGATTATTTTGCATTAACAAACAAGATGAGATGGAATTTTTGTTAAGCATAGGCCAGTTTTGGTCATATCGCTATAGGAGGAAGACCTCCAAGGAGGACTTTTGATGAGAAAGTGACCCAAAATATTGTTCTCGTACAAGAAAAATCGTGAAAATCTTCCACAGTCACCTCGACCAGACCCAGTGGCATAGCCAAGGAGGGGGGGGCAGGGGGTCCGGACACCCCCCCGAACGAAGAACAAGTATACTGAGTAATGGATACAACTACAATAAAAACTGCTAAGACGAAATAGCAAACAACCCATAAAAAATTCCGCTTTAGTCAGGTTTTTGTCTTATCAAGTATAATTTAAAAGCATGTCTTTTTCCGGGTCTATAAAAAATTTCCGTTTAAGACAGGTTTTTGTTATAGACACGTCCCGTTTTCACAAGTATCCTCTAAAACTCATAAAACGTATCCACTCTATGGTGCACCTCTGAAGAGCATA
Organism: Maratus michaelseni; assembly: GCA_963931845.1. Lineage (NCBI taxonomy): Eukaryota > Metazoa > Arthropoda > Arachnida > Araneae > Salticidae > Maratus > Maratus michaelseni. The sequence continues at coordinate 127,594,082 of OZ007593.1, forward strand.
AATGTATTGTAATAAAATCTGTGAAGAGGCCTCTATCTTAAATGGAAAATTTCGAGGTACAGAGAACACTACACTATATATTTATACCTGCTAAAGACTTGAAACATATCAAAAATGGAACTTTTTCCAGTCGTGATTCCTTCTTGGCATGTTTTTTGTGAATACGGAATCTTTTCGTAAACGGTAACATTTCATGGTCCCGAATAACTAAACAACTATACCTGATAAGACGGAAATCGGTCTACAACGCAATTCGTTAACAATCTCTTCCGATTCCATTTCACAGATTTTACTGTAACTAGACAAGATTAAACGTTAAACTTCTTCAACAGAGGCTTCGATGGGACCAACCGTTGCCAGTACTTACGAGAAAAGACGAGTTTACTTGAACGCAATAACATTACATTGATCAGAGTATGGTGACCCTTATCTTTGTTCATTTTATAATGCTATGTTGAGAAACATTATCATTTATTTTAAATCTACTCGCTGTAAAAAAAAAAATAACTTTATTCTTGGACTGGTTATTTTCAAATTTTTATTCGATAGTATATCGCCATTTTCAAACTACCTTTACAAATCTGAATAAGATTGTCTTCTGCTGTAAAACATGATGATGATGTCATTTTTCAGCTTTATGAAGTTTACATCAAAAAGTAATCAAAGAACTGTAGACTGGTGTTTAAATGTTTTCTAACATGTTCAAGGGAGCAGAATCCTTAAGAAAACTTTGACACTTTTGTTTAGCCACATAGATTCCTTGTCAAGTTGATCCTTTGGACATCAGATGAAGAGGGACAATACATTTCATGACAAACCCGAAGAATATTTCAGATTCAAACCTGAGAACGTTTCTTCTTTACTTGAATAGTTTTATTTCTGGTCTCGTTCATCGTAAAAGGAAGGGCAAAGGTATATTGAAAGGTTATTATGATGTTCTTTTGGATTTGTACAAAATAATAGTGATTTTTGTTATCAAACTTTTCAAACTGAGCTGTTTTTAATAAATTGTTAGTGGACTATCACGCTGTTGGATATTATTTTGAAGGGCTGGTTTTAATCTACTTATTTAGTATTATAATTTTGCATTTCGTCATTGTACAGGGATATTTAAAGCAGTTACAGAACTATGGGAACGTTCGTACGATTTTTTGTACTAATTCAAAATGCAAGAAAAACAGCAGAATGGCTTTTATATCAACTACACTACAGCGTTGAATTCAGAAAGAGATGGACATCGAAATGTCCCTCCCTGAAGATTTGGGATTTTATACTTATTTATGGTCTAGAACTAGAAGCAGGACTCGTACGGACTCCTGGAATTTTCAGGGTAATTACCAGTATTTTCTGATCGAAAAACTCGTCTTATGTAATCGTGCGATTACATAAGGCGAGTTTTTCTGTAAGAAAATACTGGTTATTTCCCTGAAAATTCCATGAGTCCGTGCGAACCCTGTAGAAGTGCAATCCGCCACCATCCCCCGCCTGGAACTCGACAGTGTACCTTCGGGGAAAAAAAAAAAGGTACACTCCGTTGAAATCACTCCCGGAGAAAAATGTCTGAATTCAACATTATATTTGACCCAATTACAACTTGTGAATGCACAGTATAACATTTCTTTAAGAAATTTCATGGTTGCAGTGAGAGAGTATTGAATATGGAGAAAGCCGTGATGACATTCTGTCATTAACAATGATAAATTTAAAGCATAAGTTAAAGCTAATGAACGTACCAAAGTCCAAGAGCTTGCAGCTGAACTTGGAGTATGTTCTAAAGCTCTTCCCAACCACTTAAAATAAATTAGTTGGAAAGTAAAATAATAAAAAAGAAAACTGCCCAGTTAAACTGAGGGCATTGAGCTCACAGGCTATTCACACTAATTGTATATTACACTCTTATTTCATAGAATTTGAAATAAGCCCCTCGAAAAATAAAGAAATCGACAATATATTAAGGGGATCATCCCCCCCGTTCCACCATCCCTTTATAGTTAGTCATTGAACCCCCAAAACTAATCAGGGAAGCCCCTTATTACAATGAACATATATACTAAATTCGAAGCAAATCGGATAATTCTGCATGAAAAACCCATTTATCTAAATTAAGGGGGATTACTCCCCGTATCCCTATTTATACTTAACCAATAAATACCCAAAACTAACAAGGAAAGATCCTTACCACAATCAGCCTATATACAAAATTTGAAGAAAATCGGATAATTCTCCATGAAAAACACATTCATCTAAATTAGGGGGGTAGGATCAGCCCCCCCACCTCCCTTTACCCTCTTTATACTTAACCAAAAACCCCTTAAAACTAATCAGGAAAGCGCCTTATCACAATGAACCTATATACAAAATTTGAAGAAATTCGGATAATTCTGCATGAAAAACCCATTTATCTAAATTAAGGAGGGGGTTAGCCCCCTGTTCCCCCCTTTATACTTTACCAATGAATCCCCAAAACTAATCAGAGAAGCGTCTTATCACAATGAGCCTATATACAAAATTTGAAGAAGATCGGATAATTCTGCATGAAAAACACATTTATCTAAATTAAGGGGGGGATTAGACCCCGTTACCCCCTTTATACTTAAACAATGAATCTCCAAAACCAATCAGGAAAGCCCCTTATCACCATTAATCTATATACCAAAATTTGAAGAAAATCGGATAACTCTGCATGAAAACCCCATTTATCTAAATTAAGGGGGGATTAGCCCCCTTTTTCTCCTTTTTACTTAAAGAACGAACCCCCAAAACTAATCAGGGAAGCACCTTATCATAAGGAACCTATATCCAAAATTTGAAGCAAAACGCTTATTTCTATCAAGAGTTATCGCGTTACGTACATACATACGTACATACATACATACGTACATACAGAACGGGCGGGCACATTAGCTCTCAGGCTTTGATAGCCTGTGAGCTAAAAAGAAAACTGCCCAGTTAAACTGAGGACATTGAGCTCACAGGCTATTCACACTAATTGTATATTATACTCTTATTTCAGAGAATTTGAAATAAGCCCCTCGAAAAATAAAGAAATCGACAATATATTAAGGGGGATCATCCCCCCGTTCCCCCATCTCTTTATAGTTAACCATTGAACCCCCAAATCTAATCACGGAAGCCCCTTATTACAATGAACATATATATTAAATTCGAAGCAAATCGGATAATTCTGCATGAAAAACCCATTTATTTAAATTAAGGGGGATTACCCCCCATATCCCCATTTATACTTAACCAATGAATCCCCAAAACTAACCAGGAAAGCTCCTTACCACAATGAACCTATATACAAAATTTGAAGAAAATCGGATAATTCTCCATGAAAAACACATTTATCTAAATTAAGGGGGGAGGATTAGCCCCCCCCCCACCTCCCTTTACCCTTTTCATGCTTAACCAAAGAACCCTTAAAACTAATCAAGAAAGTGCCTTATCACAATGAACGTATATACAAAATTTGAAGAAATTCGGATAATTCTGCATGAAAAACCCATTTATCTAAATTAAAGAGGGGGTTAGCCCCCCGTTCCCCCCCTTTTATACTTCACCAATGAATCCCCAAAACTAATCAGAGAAGCGTCTTATCACAATGAGCCTATATACAAAATTTGAAGAAGATCGGATAATTCTGCATGAAAAACCCATTTATCTAAATTAAGGGGGGGGGGGGAGGAATTAGCCCCCCTTTTTCTCTTTTTACTTAACGAACGAACGCCCAAAACTAATCAGGGAAGCACCTTATCATAAGGAACCTATATCCAAAATTTGAAGCAAAACGCTTATTTCTATCAACAGTTATCGCGTTACGTACATACATACGTACATACATACATACATATGTACATACAGAACGGGCGGGCACATTAGCTCTCAGGCTTTGACAGCCTGTGAGCTAACAAAAACGACCTTTATTTCTTTTTAATTTAATACTTTGAAAAAAGTGCTAATTCATCATAAATAAAATTGTTACAAAAATTTATCATCTTTTAAGTCGACCAGATATCGGAAATAACTATTGAGGCTAAATATTTACTTTGGTATCAAAAACGGCGAAACTTGAAACAGAGAAACCAAGAAGAATTATGGCTGTTTTAGACAAGTGTAACAAAACTATTTTTCCTAACATCAACTATATTTGTTGCTTGTAATTGTTACATTACTAGTTTCTGTATTCGAAATTTCAAGATCTTTTTTTTAAAGATTAAAATCTTATCTCAGAAACTCCCATGGGGAATCAACGGTTGCCGGGATTGACAATTATGTGAACTTATTATCCAGTATCTATTAGAGCACAATTTCTTAATTCAGTGACATTGCTGTTATAAAATTAATCATTTATCTTAACTTTAAAATGTTCATGTGTTGCAAATGTTCATGTTATATGAAACTTGATTTAAATACATTTAACTCTAACTCTTCAGCATCTGCTCAGTTTTTTATAATATTAATGTAATTTCATTGTATTATTATCTGCAATTATAGAGAATAATTATCTTGCAATTATCTTGCTTTATTTTACACGTTTTTTTAAATTAAGAAATTGATAAATATGGAGATATAAATGATATAAATGATTAAAGTTACTCGAAATACTTCTATTACACTCACATACAGTCAATCTTGTCAAGACGAAATCACAAGGAACTGGAACAAAGTTCCTTTTTGGCAGGTATCCGTTTAAAGAAGTGTAATTAATTATATCTCTTAGATACACTACCTCAATAAGTTGTATTATTCGTTTTTTTCGTGATCCTGAAACTCTTCCATTTTAGACAGGATTTCGTTGTAAAAAAGTTCTGCTTTAACAGGTTTTACTGTATTTATAAGTACAGTAAAATTTGTTAAGATGGAATCGCAATAAAAAAGAGCGGTAAAAAATACCTTTTCAGTGAGGTTTTCAGAAGATTTAATTATATCGTAATTCCTATCCAGACTATGTAATACTATGTTTAAGACACGAAACCTGCCTATAACAAAATTTTGACTTAAACGGAAATATTCCTACATCCCATAGAAAATAATGCTATACAATTAGGCCTACTAATACGAAAACCTGTCTAAAACGAAATTTTTTACTACTTTTTGCGATTTTATTTTGACGGGTTTTACTATACTATATATAACTTGAAGAAATATTCTGGTTCCCTCCCGAAAAGGCCTACGCCTACTAATACGAGAACCTGTCTAAAACGGAATTTTTTACTACTTTTTGCGATTTTATTTTGACGGGTTTTACTATACTATATATAACTTGAAGAAAAATTCTGGTTCCCTCCCGAAAAGAAATCCTGGTTACACCACTGACCAGACCGCACTAGATTCGAATACGCAGTAGTTTCAAGCTCTTCATTTTGTGGTCAGCATCTTAACCACTAGTCCGAGTGAGCCCCATTAACAAATAACTAGAATTGCTCTGCGTTTTTCTTCTTTTTATTGATGGGATATATTTCCATCTTATATTCTTTGTACTATTTCTAAACGTAGTTCTATTTTTTACAATTGATTGAGAAATATTGTTGGCAGCTAATTTTTTTTGCTGGTGTTCAGAGAGAAGTAAGCGCAATGTTAATGTTCCAAGATTTATTCAACAAACACTATAGTTTTCTGAGGAGCGAAGGCCATGCGTGCCAGGTATGTATATGTAAAAGAGGCCGGAACTAAAGTGATGACATCCAGTTGGAAACGGAGCTTAGGTGAAGTGTGTATGATTTTGGGGAGTATTTTTGCAAGGAAAAGTTTTCCGAAATCTCTAGACGGGACACCATGATGCACCAATTCGTACCTACAGCGCGAAGAATCAGTCGAGATGGGGCAGTAGTTCAGTTAATTTTGAAGTTTCAGCTGATTTTTTATTGTAGCTGTGAAGTTGTTCGCCTCAAGCATTAGAGGTCTCTGTTTTGGAAAAGTTGTTGAAAGAAATTCTCAAGTATTGCATTGTAATTATTTGCGTAACGGGGGTTTTTCATTCACTGATGGGACATGGATAAATCGTAATTAATTTTTTCGAGTCGGAATTGGAGCATGCATAATGCATTTTTATACACCGTGAACATTTCAACTAAATGGATCATCATCGAATCGGTTGGTGAAAATTTCCGTAGTGTATATGAAGGAATTTTGCGTGCATCTATGTCAGCTCAGGACAATCGTGTGCGATTTATGGGTGTCATGTCGATGAAGAAAAAAGAGCCCTGACAGATATTATCAGCTTCTGTAAAATTTCTTCTCTTTGTGGAATATTATCGAAATAAATATGTAATATTAAGAGCACCTTTTAATTGATTTTCAAGCACAAGAACCTCATACTCCGAGCAATATTTAGCTATCGCTTAATTATCTTTTTTGATTGATAACTTTTTATCAGATTTAATATTTTACATTGACTAATATCTGGGACGCACTACGCTTGTCTTCTTTCTCTTTTCGAGATTTTTCAATCTTATATTCACTGTACTACTCTTACATTTTGTTCTACGTATTTTATTGGTTTGAAAAAATATATAGCAATAGTTATATTACGATTGATATGGACTGATAATACGATATATTTAAAAGATGGAATTCTTCCTTCATTTCATTTCCCTTCATTTCCTTTCATTTTTTCCCTTCATTCATTTTTCTTTCATTCTCCCTTCATTTTAAAAACACTAACTGTTAAAAAAATACAGTTCTTTTTACTTCCAATAAAAGTTTTGCAAAATCTCAAATTTTAATATCAATCAAAATGCTATTGTATTTTCAAATCTATGAAAATTTTATAATTGAAATTGAATTCATTTTCTGCACTTTTTAAAGTTTGACTTTCGTTATTACAGATAGAAAGAGTTAATACTTTTCAATTAAAAATGAAAGGCTTTTTACATTTAATTCTACGAAAATAAATTTCAGCCTTTTATAAAAGTCCATTCACACGGTTAAAAAAATCCCTTTCAATGCAAATAGAAAAAGCAATCCTTTTACATTTAAAGGTTATTACTGTTGGTTTTTATGGCAACATTATCATGACGTGAATGAAACGTATTCCCTTTTTAGTATTTTTTAAAGGATTTGCTATAGCATTCTTATGATCGTAAAAAGTTTAACGTGCTTTTCTAGGTGTGTAGCGGTTCTGAACTGTTATGAAAAGATGAAATTTAGCAAATAGAAGTACTTTTTATTTAAAATGTGAAATATTTTGACTATCATTACAACAATGCAAATATAAGTACTATTAAAAGAAAGGAAAAAAATATCTTTAATTTTGTTGTGTTCAGAAAATATTGAAAAAGATTATGATTTAGTTTCAATTTAAACTGTATTAATACTTTTTTGAACTGTTATTGAATTGCATCATTTTTCATATCAGCTGCTAGATTTTAACTCTCCAACGCATATAAGTAAACTTACAAATTCATAGGTTGTATTGTTTTATTTTCACTAAAAAAGGGTAATAAAAAATATTAAAACGTTCACGTATAGCTGATAATTTGTATTGTAACTCCTGGGTGATAGTACAATTTCAAGATCGCATCACCGAACAAAAAATAATCAAACATTCGAAATCTAACAAATGTTAATTCAAAATTTAATTAACGTTAACATTCAGCTTAAAACAATATATATGTGAGAGTTACTGCTTTTTTGACATTTTTATCTCCAAAAAGACAAACTCAAGAACTTGCTTGTTTCGAAGAGGTATTACACTTTGTAAGGTTAAAGTATCATATCAGAAAATCCGAGAGATATTTGACTGTTTTCTATGATTAGGTAAACGCTTTTAGATACCAATAATGGCGCCACTGTAAATATCCACTTAAAATCTAAGCCTAGAGGTCCTTTCAAAGACGTATGACAATATGCATTATCGTTTAATTTCTTGAATTCCGAATTCATTTTATTGATTGCGTACAGCATTAGTCATTAAAATTATAACACTAATAGGAGCTAAATTCTAACTAAATGTCTTATTTTTGGTTATTTAAAACATATTTATTCTGGCAATTATCTCTTAAATCGCTGATGATAGAAGCATATGCCCAGTTACAGAAAGTATACATATTAAATATTATATCTGTTAGATTTAGCATTTGTTTTAGAAGAGAATGTATACACATGAAAATACGAAATTTAATTTTTATATTCGACCATCTTTCCAATTACTTATATTTATAAAAGCATTATCCCGGGTCCAAGAAAAACGTAAAATTCCATTCTTTAGCGATTAAAACGTATCAAGTTACGTCACTTTATATTTTATGTGTTGTCCATGTTTTCAAGAATTAAAAATATGTCATTTCATTTTTGATACCAGAAAATACTTCAACAGTTTCTAAACACACTGCTGGCCATCCAAAATGCAACACCAAGAAGGACAAGAAATATCAAAGCCAAATTTACCTCAGATATTACACATAGTATCAATGTTACTTGATTTGAAATACAGCCTTCTTTGAGGAGAGGAACACGAGAAAATCGGTAAGAAGCGTTGCCTCCACGTCTGTCAATAACCGCACCGCTGCTACACGCAGCGGAATTGAATGAAAGAGGCTTTAGATGTGCTGCTGGGGAATGGTAGTCTATGTTGTCTCTACACGTACTCAAAGATCATCTGTTGTACCTGCGGGTGCGGAATGCTGAGCTAGGCGTTCTCCAATCATTGACCAGACATGATCGATGGGCGATAGATCTGGGTAACGGGCACACTGTAAAAAATGACCAATGTTTCTTATTTTATGAAAATATGCTATAACCACGAACGAAAATATAATATACTCTTCTGAGTTATCCGAAATTTCAAATAGCATGTTACATTGTCTTTTGAATCCCCAGAAACGAATACATTTTCAAAATTTAAAGAATAATTTATAAAAACAAATTATTTTAGCTGCCCGAATTTTTCAGAAACGTTTCCGAAGGGTTTTTATAGTGCATTATTTAGTGTCCTCAGCCTGGAATACCTACTTTTCGAATGCTATCAATTCTGAAGTAAACATTTTCATGCTAAAAAAAATGTTTAACAGACAAACATGCAAAATTAACAGCGTTAACAATAACATTAAAATTAAGATTATTTCTTTACTCTTTCATGTATAAATTAACTTATGCGGCTGAAAACGTGTACTTGAGAATGGATAACATTCGAAAAACAGGTATTCCAGCCTGAGGACACTAATAAATACACTATAAAAACCCTTCGGAAACGTTTCTGAAAAATTCGGGCAGCTAAAAATAATTTGTTTTTATAAATTATTCTTTAAATTTTAAAAATGTATTCATTTGTGGGGATTCAAAAGACAATGTAACATGCTATTTGAAATTTCGGATAACTCAGAAGATTATATTATATTTTCGTTCGTGGTTATAGTATATTTTCATAAAATAAGAAACATTGGTCATTTTTTACAGTGCAGGCCAAGGTAACATGCAGTATTGTGGGTTAAGAAGAAAGCTTGAAAATTGCGTGAAACACGTGGTTGTGCATTGTTCTGTTGAAACGTGGCTGCAGGCAAGCCCTGAAAGTAAAGAAGGAGAACAGGCTGCAGATGTACCGCTGGTTAGTAAGTGTACCGTTAATGCGTACTAACAGGGTGCGGAAGTGGAATCCAATACCACACCACACCATAACACTGAGTGCAGGACCAGTATGACGATGCATAGCAAAACACTTGAGCAGCCTCTCTCCACGGTGTCTACAAACTCAAATCGACCATTGTGGTACTGCAGGCACAAGCGTGATTCGTTCAAAAACAATATCATGCCATTTGGATATCTATCTCCACTGTTTAGTGTACCATTTCAAACGCAAACAACTTTGATTTAAAGTCAAAGGTATGCGAAGCAATGGATGACTAGTGGACATTCCACAGTACTGCAAAAAACATCGAATTGTTCGTGCGAAGACCAATTGTTGTGTTACAGACTGTATTCGTTGGGATATGGTTGCGGATGTGGCAGTGCACTCCATCAGTGGCATGCGCGCAATATGCCTTTATCCCCGTGGAGTGGTGTGACAAGGCGGTTGTAATAGCTCATGTAGGTCAGTCGTTCCCTCCTGCATCCACCGATTCCATATTTACATGCTTGTTTCTTGACTACGTCCACCACGATGACAGATTGCTCGGAAGGATGATCCGCAATCTCTGTATGCAACGATTCTGCCGCTGTCGAACTCAGAAACGTGCTCGAATGCTGCTCGTGTTTTTCTACGAGGTATACTGAAGTTCCACACACAAAAATTGAGCAATTCACATTCTTCAAAACGACATCTTTCCACAATTTATATGCAGTTTGTAAGGGGCGCAGCAGCCGCCCATGATGTAGGCGTGCGCTGAAATCGTAATCATTTGCAGATCCTATAGAGGTGTACCTGTACGCATGGTACAAATTTCACGCTGTTTGGATGATTCCTTCATGGTGTTGCATTATGGATTGCCAGCAGTGTATATTATAGGAAAATGAGGATGTATAAAAATTAAATTTTGTATTTTAATTAGAGATCGACTGAAATTTCGGTTTCGGTTTCAGTTTCGGCGCAAAATCGGAGTTTCGCCGAATATTCGTTTTCGGCGAAACTGCTGCCAAAATTTCGGCCCGACCAAAACTCGACCGAAACTATCTGTATTTCAAAATATCGTTCCTTCTTTCGGAAATTTATAACTTTACTCAGTGATATGAGTTATATCGGCTCAAATGAGACATTGTTTATTGCTGTGAACTCTACTGTTTATAATTATCCGTCGTGATTGGTTCATGATGCGAGTGTAAATTATAAAGCAAGCAATGTATATATGACTAAACTTAAAAATCGCTTATCACGTGATCTTTAAAAGCTGTAAACTTAACAGTAATGGAAATTTTTTACTTTGAAACTCCAGATTGTTTCGAATGCTTTATGAGAAAGGTGTTGTTAAAACGTATGAAGATTTACGAAATTTATTACAAAAAATATATCGAGGTATATATACTTAAAATATTTTTTTTATTAGATGAAATTCGTATAACTGGAAACTATTTCTGTCTTATTGATAAATTAATCACGTTTAATTTTCTATGAAAATACATAGTTTTGGATAGAGGCACAGAGAGTCAACTTGGCGCCAGAGGTAAAATTTTCAAACAGGTTGCCATTTTAATACTTTCTTAGGGAGGCAAAGAGTGGCAAAGCTTTTTTTAAGGAAAGATGTTATTTAAACATATGTACCATAAAAATGTTTGCACAAAATTTTAAATGATTAATAATAATATTCAGCAATATTTAAATATATATCTATATTTAAAAGTCTATTAAATTAAAAATATTTATAATTATAAAATGGTTAAATCATATTCAAGGTTAATTTCCTAAAATACAAATTTTTAAGTACTTTATTTCAAACAATTTAAACGCAAAATATTAACGAACTGAAAATATGAATATATTTAAAATTTAAATATTCATTACTGAATTTGTTTTATATTATTTAACAACATTGTTAATTAATTATTGATAAATGCATATAATTATTGGTTCTTATAAAATAGTACAATATAAAAGTTGTATTATTTATGTTTCATTTTTGTTTGAAACTTAGACACACACATATATATGTACGTTTGTTTGTTAGAAATGTAGTTTAATACACGTATAACTAATAAATTAATTAGTAACGTAATTAGTTATTATTAAGTAATTATTAATTATTTGTTGTTAATTAATTAATTAATTAATAATTATATGCAATTATGTATGTATTAATCAGTTTTTAAATTTTTTTGGCACTTTCGGTTTCGGTTTCGGGCGAAAGTGGGAAGATCACCGAAATCCGGTTTCGGTTAAAAACATGTTTCGATTGATCTCTAATTTTAATATGAATACAAACTTTTGTAAATGAAACATCACACCAAAAATCTATACTTGATTTGTATACGTTTTGTAAATGGAAGTATGTTTATATCATCCGTAATTCAAGAGATGGTTGAGGTTACATCGAATTTGAATCACTTGTTATCATATATATTACAATTCAGTATTAGGTAATTGAGATTTCAAATAGAATATTCAGCAGATAGTGCTATGTTTGGTACTTTGAACACAGTTAAGAAAAACTTCTGAAAAGTTAAAACATGAATCTGCTTGTTTTTACTTACCCATCATACGTAGTATAGGGTAAGTCTTGTAATCGTTTTGAAAATCGAAAAATTTTTTTTGACGGATTTACACGTTTCAGACACTGGAGATTCCGAAAAACATATTTTTAGAAAAAATTTTTTGCCGTCCGTCTGTGTGTCTGTGTGTGTGTGTGTCTGTAAACGCTCTATCTCCCAAAAAAATTGAGATAGAGACTTGCAATTTGGTATGTACTTAGTATGTAATAATGGGAAGAAGCCTGTTTCATTTCAATAACCTCGATTAACCGGAACAATTTTTTTCGGACTCTCGAAATATTCGTTCTGATGAAAGGTATATAAAAATTTTCGAAATTGTATATTTTAAGAAATGAATATAAAAGACAATAAAAAACATAAATTTTGAATAAAGCATGAAGTCGATCGGATAATTAGTTGCCGAGATATTTGGAATCCTGTTTTCCACACTCTTCGATTTTTCATGACCCTGTATTTCATCCAAATTTCACTTCAAAGATATATTTTAATTAGAAATTTGACGCCTAATCAGATGCAATAAACCGCTAGTTAATAGGATTATTATTTTTGGAGTTGTAAGGAAAAACCTCTTTCAAGCAATTCAGTAATCGAGCCTTTAAAGTTTGTGACGTCATCAAGCCACGATTTTATTTGAATTGCAATGCATTTTATAAGTAGTTTACACATTTTTTTTTTAATATTTTACATTATGCATATCCATGATGGGTAAGTATTACGGTGGCCCCCAACGACTAGTTTTAAGTACATTTGATAAAAGTAAGAGCCTACGCTAGTCATGCAGTAAAACTCGCATGTGTGACTGTATGATATTGTACCACGAATAATTACTAGCGTTGAATACGATTAATGTTTAGACATAACTTGAAGTTGGAGTTAATTTAAAAGAGTGATGACATACGGGCAGTAAAATTTGCTTGGTCAAGAAGATTTTTGGCAAAAACGGACTGGAAAAATGTACTATTATTACCAAGCTTTATATGATGATTACTTCAAGGTTTATATGTACGTAGATACATCCAAGCAAGTACCTGTGATGTGGATTGCTGCAGTTTGGATAAATACCTCTAATCCGATCCTGTGCCCATTTGTAATACACGTCTTTCTTTTAAGTGCATTCTACTCGGGCCTTCAATGGGTGCGTCGAGGATTTCCTGTTTAGAAGGTTAATCCCCAGACATTAACGTATCTATCTTTGAATACTTAGAACGCAAAATGTACGTACCAAACATGTGAGTGGGATTCGTATCAAATGTAATTCTGTGATCGTACTCCAGACAGGTGATAGCCAGCATATCTACACATAATAAAAGGCACGAATGTGCAGTCCTGTCAGTGGTTAAGTTTAATTATTTACGCTTAATATATAAGATATGTTAAATGTAAACCATCGTTTTTTTTTCTGTAATTGTGTACGATTTATTTCGTGGTGAATAAAAAAGGGGAACTTTGAGGTGTGCAAAAGAATATGAAGAATTGTGGGTTGAAAAATATAAAAATTATTATTAAGGATCTGAAAATATGATAATAACTCTCGAAGTTTTGAAATTTAAATTATTTTCCAAAATATTAAATTTTAATGCAATTTCAGTAATGGTGACAACTTGGTTATTCAATTGCTGTAACAAAAAAACTAAAAAGGATTATCAAATGTTTGAGGATGCCATTTTTATTAAAATGTAAAAGTAAAAATATATTCATAATTTTATTATATAAAAAGCGTTTCAGACGTGCAATTTTTCCCTATTGCATTCCTATGTCAAGATGCGCTATCATTTTTTCTACGATAAAATTTGGATTAATCACGCTGTAATAACAACATAAGAGCTAGCTATACTTCATATTTCTAACTAAGCATCGAAGAAACACTATTACTAATGGAAATGCTGCTCTCAATAAAACTCTTTTCAATTCTTTATAAAAAAGTAACTGAAAGTGTTCGAGTGCAATTTTTTTCTGTATTCATAGAGAAAAAAATACCATGTTTCAAATCAGAATAAATGGAAATTATGTCATATTTCATTTCAAAGTTATTACCTTTTTCTTTTTATGGTGACAGCATGTACTACAAAATGAACGTAAATAAATTAGAACTTCATGTGTGAGATCTGACATAGCATGTACATCATCATTAAACGTTATATTATTATCAACAAGCTTTTATTGATTTTTTAGAAGCTGTCTGACACGTTAAAAAGTGAATGACCAGATTTATTTAGGATCATGAATGAAGAAAAAAATAATTCACAGTGTGACGTAATTTTTCTGAAATCAATATCTTTTATCCCTGACTACTGATTAGAAAACTTTCAGTTAAAAGTACAACATGACTTTAATTTGGTGCCAGTTTTATCTTTTTCGAATAACAATTATAAAAGATTAAATATTTTGAAAATTGACATTCGAAAAATTTTGAGCAATCACCCATTCTCCTACATATACGGGGCATACCTCATAAAGTATTTAAACTAAATAATAGGGATGATTACACCCATCAAAATGAACAATGGGGAAAGCATGGTTGTAAATCACTCATTCAGTCAAAAATACTCCAAGCCGAATCTAGATTTTCGTTCGTAACTTTGAAAAAAATTAAGATAATGTAATAATACTTACAGCAGATATGCTTCAATTCGCGAGAAAAAGATGTAGCATAGAAAGAGTTGAAAGTGCACTATAATTAAGATCTCGATGACCAGAAATGATTTTTTCAAATAACTAAATATATTACTATTTAAAAACAGGACAATTGCACCATAATTTCTATAATTCAAATACAACATTTGCTAAATGTACATACATTAAAATCGTGAGTTTACAACCACAATTAAACATCAACGTTTCATTTCGCTTCTGCGAACGTCATCAGGATGTTACAAACAAGTCGAAAATGTGAAAATGAGCATACACGTCAGAGTAAGCGAAATGAAACGTTGATGTTTAATTGTGGTTGTAAATTCACGATTTTAATGTATGTACCATTTAGCAAATGTTGTATTTGAATTATAAATATATTACGTCAGAATCACATTTACTAAAAAGTTTAAAACATTTAGTTTATTACTTTTAAATGCTAAAGGTGTAAAATTAACAACATAATATAAATTAAAATAACTTTTATTAGTTGTTTTACATGTTTCGGCTCTTTCCAAGTCATTTTCAAAAACAAAATGAGAATATTCTAAAGCTGCACGGGCTTTGGAGTTATTATTTTCATGTACTATTTTAAAAATTACGCACGTTATCTATTATTTTTACTTGGTTGTTTATTTTCATATATTTGACCATGGAGTAACTCTAGCCACAGTTTCGGTAAATTAAAAGATGCCGCATCGTTACATATTGTATTTTTGCGCGTTAGTATCTCTATGGTTTCTCTTATTATGGATGGATAGTATAGACTGGAGGTAAATATTATTTTACTTTCATTAAAATTTATTTGGATGGTTTCTTCTTGATATAATCTTGCCAGGGCTGTAGTTTTCTATTGTATTTAATATCAGCTATATGCTCTTTTTTTCTGCAATTAAATTTCCTGCTGGTCATTCCTATGTAGTAATTCTTGGATCCGTCTTCTTTAATGAAAGGTATTTCATAAACTCCTGAACAATTCTCAAAATTAATTGGGTCAATTTTACTGCAAATGATATTCTTTAATTTCTTTGGTGGTTTGGCTATTAAGGCAGATATTGAAACGTTTAAGGCTGTGTTTTAATTTTTCAAAAAAGCTTGGATAATATTGCAGAGTATAAAGTTTGTATTTTTGCGAATCACCTTTCTTTTCTGGTTCAAAGACCATGCAGCTTTAGAATACTCTCATTTTGTTTTTGAAAATGACTCGGAAAGAGTCGAAACATGTAAAACAACTAATAAAAGTTATTTTAATTTATATTATGTTGTTAATTTTACACCTTTAGCATTTAAAAGTAATATATTATTACAAGGTGTTATAATTTATTATAACATTTAGTTTATTTCAGACATTTAAATAGACTAAACAAGACACAATTAAAACAATTTTTTGTAAACGTTTCAAGCTCCAAACGAGTCCGCCATCAGCATAATGTTGATCGATAATCAAAGAGTTGTTCAGCATGATCACGGTCAAATATGCAGTTAAATCAATAAACCCCTAAAGAGTATACGTCAGAGAAGAACCAAATATTCAGGTGGAACCGTGCAAGCTTCGTTAAGGGGAGAACTCTATAATCCACACTCTAGATTTCGTAAATATCAAAATTATTAACAATTGCACAAATGAAAAGGTAGAATTTTTCGTGAAGGCTGGTTTATGCGATTAAACAGTTCTCCCCTTAACGTAGCTTGTATGGTTCCACCTGAATATTAGGTTCTACTCTGATGTGTATTTCACAGTGGTTTACGTTTATTAATTATTGACAAATTTTTGTAAACGTTTCAAGCTCCAAACGAGTCCGTCATCATTATAATGTTGATGAATAACCAAAGATGTTGTTCAGCATGATCAACGTCAAAATATGCAGTTAAATCAATAAACCCCTGTAGAGTATACGTCAGAGAAGGGCTAAATATTCAGGTGGAATCATACAAGCTTCCTTAAGGTGAGAACTCTATAATCCACACTCCAGATTTCATAAATATCAAGATTATTACATCCAATTGCAAAAATGAAAAGGTAGAATTTTTCACGAAGGCTGGTTTACGCAATTACAGTCTTATCCACTTAACGTAGCTTGTACGGTTCCACCTGAATATTCGGTTCTACTCTGATGCATATTTCACAGTGGTTTACGTTTATTGATTTAATTCCATATTTTGACCGTGAGCATGTTTAACAACAATTTTGGTTATCGATCGACATTGTACTGATGAGGGGCTTGTTTGGAACATGAAACGTTTGCAAAAAATTGTTTTTATTTTGTGATATAGCTGTGTGTTGTTTTAGGGGTTTTTTGAAATGTTTGAAATAAATTAAATATTTTAAAATTTTTATAAATGATTTTGTTTTCAATGCAAGAAATAATTATAGGAAATATTAAAAACACTAAATTTTTCAAAATTCAGAATATTACTGAGAGTATATACGATATCATTAATGGAATTATAGTGCACTTCAGCATTTCCTGGGATGTCATCGCATTTTACAAATTCAAATTTAGTCTAACATTTTGCTTGGAGTTATAATCCTTGTGTTTTGGTTATATAAAATAATTGTTAACTCAATGCGTGTGCTGATTCCCTACACAAAAATTATAAATGATTACTCTAGAGTTTGGTCACTTCTCGTATTTAGTTAAAACATATTGTAAAACAGACTAATGTTTCTTAATCTAGGAAAATATAATATAATCACGAATGAAAATACACAATAACCTTTCTTGAATTACCCACGATTCCTGAAAGCATTCCTTTATCTAACAATATAATAAATTATAACACCTTTTATTGATATATTTCTTTTAAATGCTAAAAGGTGTAAATTAACAACATAAAATAACTTTTATTAGGTTGTTTGACATGTTTCCGCTCACTCCGAGCCATTTTAAAAACAAATGAGAATATTCCATAATTGCATGGCTTCTGAAGTTATTTTTTAAAATGCTATCATTTAATTTTCATGTACTTTAAAAAAAATTACGCACGCTATCTTTTATTTTTAATTGGTTGTTTACTTTCATATCTGTAATCATGGAGTAACTCGTGCCACAATTGCGGTAAGGTAAAAGATTCTACATCGTTACATATTGTATTTTTGCATGTTAGTATCTCTATGGTTTTAATCTCTATGGTTCCTTTATCTTTAAAAACCTTAGAAACTAATATATATTTTTTTTAATTAAAAAAAGCATTTATACGAAAAAAGTTTCTTTTGCTGCCACGAATTTTCGAAAACATTTCCGAGTAATTTTTATAGTGCATTAATCAGTGTTCTCAACCCAGATTATAGGTTTTTTCCTCATCAGCAAGCATGTTTTACAGACAAACACAATAAATTAACAGCATTAACATTAAAAATAATAATATTTCGTTACTCTTGCATATATAAATTCACTTACGCAGCGGAAAATGTTTAATTGAGATTTGATATCATCCTAAAAACTTAAATTCCGGTCTGAGGAAACTGATTCATAAACTATAAAAACTACTAAGAAATGATTCCGAAAATCAGTGGCAGCAAAACAAATTTAAATTTTATAAGTTTATCTTTAAATCTCGAAAATGTATTGGTTTCTAAGATTTCCAAAAATAAAGAACGTTTTTCGGAATCGTGGGTGACTCGGAAGAGGTCATTGTATATTTTCGTTCGTGGTTATACAGGGTGGTTCCGAATTATATGACAAAAATGTAAAAGCAGGTATAAATAAGCAGATTTCGTATAGGAATGTGGGTGCGAAAATGCAGTGTTGAGGCAGTAGAGGGCGCTGTTGAGTTCGGCGATGAAAGCATTTCGCTGGCTTGAATCGTCATTTCCTGCACAAATTTCGAACAAAATGCATCGTCACATCAATGCGGAGTTTGCCAACATGCATTTGATGAATGAGGCTCCGCAAGGAAATGGAACGGCTGCTTAAAGGATACGCAATACGCACGTTCAACGGCTCTCGAGCTTGTTGAAGGACTATCCTCTACTGTGCTTAATGCTTCTTGTTCTACTGTAGGAATTCTGCGATATCTTCCAGTGCCCGTATCACGCCTGGAAGCATAAAACTGTCCACTCGTGCACAACTCCCGATGGAGACGGTCAAATTTTCAGCGATCCGGCATATTCGTACCCGGGAATCGTTCCATGTACATCCTTTGAGCAGCCGCTCCATTTCCTTGCGTAGCTCCATACATGAAATGCATGTCGGCAAGTACTGCATATTGCTCGAAATCCGAGCAGGGAATGACGATACAAGCTAGTGAAACGCTTTCATTTGCCAAACTCAAAAGCGTTCTCTACTGCCTCAATGCTGCATTTCCGCACCCGCATTCCTATACGAAATCTGCTTATTTAGGCCCCCTCTACCTGCCTTTACATTGTTGACATATAGTTCTGAACCACCCTGTATTATACTTTCGTAGATTAATAAACATGTCATTTTTTACAGTTCAGATTATGAACATTCTGTGAATAAATGTTAAACGAAAACATAGGTTTATTTTACTTGTTTTAGAGTAATTTCAAATTATTTTGTTAAGTTAATGTCCTACTGAGATAACGAATGAGCAATTAATAAAATTGATTACCATAGCATGAGTTTTACCATTTGGGATTTGAATACTATGACAGCAAAAAGAAAAAAGAACAGTGCTTAAAATTTCCTAAATTAGAAAAATTAAAGAGTATTTTACTATTTTCTTTCGAATGAAATCAGTTAGAATTTGTATGAGATTTTTATAAATGATTAATTATGTAATAATTCCTTCCTTTTGAAACATAAAATCATCCATGAAAATTACAGCTCAATTTCTTTAGTCTGTCATTGTTGTAGTTTTAAAATTTAATGACGAAAATGCCTGATACATTTTAACAGTTTTTGTAAAATGTTAATTGCTTATAAAATTTTAATTTTAGGATAATTTTTTGTGAAGCACGTTCTTTTATAAATAATGCTTTGAGACAACAAGTATTACTAGCTTCATTTAATTTCTTTCATTAGCCGGTGATTACAGAATATATTAGAGAAAAATTGCATGTAATGTTTAAACAATTGGAATTGTAAGAATTAAAAATTCATTACATATATAGTTTTTTGTCTTTTAGAAATTCAAGGTATTGCTTTTTGTTTTAAATTAAAAAATATATTTTTAAGTTTGTTTGAAAATTGTTCTTTTTTGAGAAACTCGAGTTGAAAAATAATTTTTTTTAAGAATCAATAGGGTATTAAAGTGTGAAATTTTCATACCAGGTGTTTCTTGTTACTATAGCAACAGTCATTTTGTTCAGTCGAAGTTCTTTTCTTTTCTCCTCTTTTGTTAAAATCTTCATTATGTTCAACAGTTTACAGGCATATAAATAATTTAACTTAATATATATTTTTCACGAAAAAAAATGAACTGAAATAGATATAGTAATAATTATTACAACTAATTATAAATTGCTATAAAATATGACAATAAAATAATTATTTTTGACGTAATACGTTTGATTAATACCATAATATTTAATTAAAGAGCTATGTGTAGCATTATAGAAAATTATTCTTCATAGTTCTTTTTAATTGCTAAAAGGTGTAAAATAAAAAGATTATAAACAGTAAAATAGGTTTCATTAGGCTGTTGACATATGTTTTATCTCAATCGGAGCCATTATCAAAACGAACAAAAATATTCTATAAATGCACGGTCTATGAAGTTGTTTGAAACGCAATCATTTAATTTTTCACGTACTTTTAAAAAAATTACAACAGTGCATTTATAGAATATTTTTGTTCGTTTTGATAATGGCTCAGATTGAGCTGAAACATATGTCAACAGCCCAATAAAACCTATTTCACTGTTTATAATCTTTTTATTTTACACCTTTTAGCAACTAAAAAGAAGTATATAATTACAAGATGTTATGATTTGTTATATTTATTCTTTGTATTTTCATACTTTACAGACAAAAAAGAAAAAAATTGACTCTTTTCAAAATTTATTAAAAAATGAAATTTTAGCATTTACTATCTCATGTATAAAAATATTAAAAAAAGAAGGACCTGAAAAATTTATTTTTTCAAAGTCAGTGCGTCTCATCAAAATTGAATAGCCTTCTCATTCGAATACGACTAATAAAATTCGAAAGTTCCTTGAAAAATATGTTTTAAAGTGTGCGATCACATCGAGATTTTGTAGACGTTTCATTTATTTTTGATGTTGTCAATTTAAATAAATTATATTTTTAAAATTAACAGGTAAAAAAATTAAATATAAATAATAAAATTATCTATTGGCTTAAATTTAACTATTGTTTTATTTTTAATTAGAGTTTTAAAGTTTCAAGAGAGTGTCTTGCAAAGAAAGTTTCGATTATAAATAATTTTATAAAGTTAAAAGTATAAAGATATGTCTAAATAAAGCAAAATGACACAATGCACATTAAATAAGAATTCTAGCTAATTGTAGATTTATATGTTTTGAAATTAAGAAAGCTATATATATGACTTTTATTTAACTTACTTAAATGAAGCGAATAAATGCAGTGGTATTCAAATTCGTCTGACAAACTTTTACGGCTGCTAGAGTTTATTTAAAAAAATATATATATTTATTGTATAGTAATGTATGGGCGGAATTGACCAGTTGAAGCAGAAATACAAAAATAAGAAATGGAAGGGAAAAAGAACAATATTATTTATTTATAACATCGTCGTAACGTGCTTTTTTACAGATAAGATAACAATACATGCTCAAAATTGCGACCACCAACATTAATACCAACTTGGCAGTTGCGATGGCGTGATTGGCTGGCAATGTTGGCGGTAGAGGACAGTAGTGCTGCCCGTGATCGGATCTAGAAGGATAGGATAAGAGGGGTCGACATATCAATATCATGCGCGAAATGGCAGATAACATTGCAACTGTTCGCCAATAACTCCATCAACGCTACCAAAGTTGTATTATTGTCGGTGGTCATTGAGTATTTATTAGAAACAACGCTGTAAAGAAGCACTTTGAGACAGTGTTGTAAATAAACAAGGTTTTCTCTTTTGATGTCTCATTTTTTTGTCCTCAACGCGTCACTTTTGCTCATACATTCCCATATATTGCTATGCTTTTAAAATCGCCCTGTATATTAAATACAGCTATTAATTTCTAATCAGCGTATAAAATATTTAATTATTTTGATATTTTGTGAATTTGTTTAAAAAAGATGTTTTATTTTAATTTATTCTCGAAAAGTTACTCTTCGAGTTATAAGTAAACAACTGATAAGCTGCTTTAGCCTAATTTGAAATATCTTGCCAAATGTGGAGTATTTTTATTCTGTTTTTCAATGTTTCATGATTTAAAAAATTGCAACGCATATCAAAGATTTAAAATGCAATGAAGAAAATGTTTATGTACTACACTATATCCTTTAATATAACAACAACATTAGCTAATATAATTTGTTTGTTGAAATGAGTATTTGCGAAATCATAATGTAAGAAAAATGTGTTTAAAAATACTAACCAGAACATGCTTTTAAGTAATTTTGACTCGAGATTGAGTATTCGCTACATTTAATTTTAAGTACTGAGTGATTTGGGTTATGATTGAATTTTAATTATTAATTGATTTGTGCTTAAAACTTACATTATTACAGATATGGCAAATTGTATTTTATATTAATTGGATTAAATTGATGATATTTATAGCAATGCTACTTTAATAACTTATGTATTTTTTTGCGTTTTCTTAAGTAACAACGATACATACTTAAAAAAAAAACACGTATCGCGCGTGATGGCGTCATTGTGGATTTGCTTATTCATTTCAGCCCACAAATGCAAAATACTATTCAGGTTTCCGATCAGTTGGAATTGCCCGTTTAGTACAGAATACATCACATCAATTAAAACGACGAATATGGATGACTGGTAAAGACATATTGAGTTTGTGTGGCTTTGCAGAATTCTTACCAAACATAAAAAAAATAGCATATGTTGAATTACTTTTAAGAACATGGTGTATCTAAAAAAATAAGAATATATGGATAAAAGTTAAATAATTTTTTAAGCTATTCTGAATAAATAATATGCTTGAAAGTAATTAATTGTGTATCTTTTATAAGAATCCAGTGTAAAAAGTGCACTCTATAACGTAACATGGTTATAAATAGTTTCTTTTTTTAAATTTGTTTACAAGTTATATTATTTGCCATTACCTTCCGTTATAAGATATATGATGTGAAATCCTAATATGCTGTTCCAGTTAGTATGTTTAGTTTTTTAAAGTGCATAAACAAATGTAAAAAAAATCATACGAAACTATAAATACGAAATTCAAAGTACAAATCATTTTATAAAATATGAATAATAGGAATTCATAAATTTATTTATTTTGCACAATTTTCTATATCCTTAGGAAAAAAAATCATTCTTCGAATGCAAATTGTATTTTTCTGCTGTTGTTGTGTGTTGTGTAAAGGTAAGGGCTGAATTACTGTGACACATAGAAAACAATCTCAAGATTGGGGACTTCAAAGGCTTTCAAGAGTGCAGTCATTACAATATGTGCAATATATTGGTAGTATTAATGAGAATTACAATATTGTATTTACCAACTTTGCACTTTAATAAATGTTACATTATATTTTACATAGCACTTTAAAAAATGCCATTTTTATTGATTGCCGTAAAACACTTTATATCAGCTTGCAATTTGTGGTTTCTTGTGAATAAATCTATGTTGATTTTAAAAAATTGGGCTCGTTATAAGTTTATAATTTCAAATATGTATACTTTTTTAGCAATTGAAGTTATAGAATCGGGCGCTTCAGTATAAACTTTCAATTAAATATACTAGTGGATAAGATTCTTAAATTTATTTTATTCAAACATATAATAACTTTAAAAAAAATATTTTTAACTCCTATTTATCTTTTGAAATTTTTGAAAATTATCATATTATGTGTTACAAAAATCTGAAAATCGATTACACGAAACATTTGATAGCCATATCTAAAAATTATTATTGCTTAATAAAATCACTTTCAATAAAAGGCTTTCTAAAAGAACCTATACAAAAGTAAGTTTCATTTTACGTACTTTAAGTACTGTTTCACTATAGTACCATTTATATGAAATATACTAGAGGACTGTGTTGACAATGTGAGTAGCTTCAAATTATTCAAGCATATAATAAATTTTACAAAAATATTTATAACTCGCATTTCACTTGCTGACAATTTAGAAAATAATTCATATTATCTATATATATATTTGTCTTACGTGGCGCTGAAATAGGGCTGAATTTCTACCTTACCGTTGGCAACAATCGTAGTTTCCAGATCTCAGACCAATGAACAGACAAGATTGTGTTAGCCCCGCCTCCAATATGGCGGTCAGTGTCAGAGCAATGAAACTGAAGCTAGCAATTATTAAAAAGAAAATAATATGAACGTAATCCAAAGCGTCTGAGATGATTCCTCATTTTAATTATGAGAAATAGTGTTAATTTCAAATGAATTCATTTTTTTCAAATGAATTCATTTAGAATTTATTTACGAATTTCACTCACACAAAAAATCGGAGATAATAAAATATAAACTTTCTAGAATGCCCTGCTGCCATCTGTTGCCGTTTTATTGAAATAAAAATAATTTCTTTTGCAGAAATCTATAATCAATTAGAATAATAAAATGTTGAACGAAATTTAAACAATCATTGATCTATCTTCCTACCACGTAGTGTTTTTTTTTTTTTTTTTTTTTTTTTTTTTTTTTTTTAAATGAATTTAAGCCGTGCTGTACAATATTATAGGTGCTAATTATGTTTCCAAGATCCTCTTTTCATAGTATTTAAATTATTTATATGTCCATTAGTAGCATCAACTAAATGCATTTTTAGTTGTGTTTTCAACGGAGTTTTCAATTACTTTTTTACATTAAAAAAATTGTCAATTTCATATGTTCAAATGATTTATTGTAGTACTTATTCCGGCTAGAATTCCTAGAAAAATAAAAAGGTGTGAGAGAGCTGTGACCGCGTAGCGGTCTCAATGTGAATTGCTTTGCAATTCACCGGGGGTTGGCGAGCGTTAGCGAGTAGGGGGCTGAGCCCCCTAGTGTATTAAAATATCTTAAACTTAATTACACAAACATTTGCTCACTTTATCTAGATTATTATTGAAAAAGACGACAGTATCAATTTTAAGTAAGTTAATTTTCAATAAAGAATTTTATGAAACACACATTTACACAAGCATGACGTATCTCTTTAATTAAAAGGCATGCATTTCTGATATATTGATAAATCTAACGCTAGTTGAGTTTCTAAAGACTGCCTAGAAGCATTTCATTTCAAAATGGAAAGTGCATTATATCGCTAGAAAATGATTTAACATTTTGCAGAAGACATCATACTTTATAAACCGAAATTGTGATTTAAGTGTTGAAGAACATCAGTCCTACGTGAAAATGAATTTGCTTTCAACTGAATCAGCACAATTGAAATTTTCTGTTATAATTACTTTATTAATCTAAAATGTATTCAAAAGTTTAAAAGTATTAGTACAATACTAAAAGTTGAATGAATAAAAAATAATGTTCATTTCATATACAGGGTGACACTAAAATATTTTGATTTAAAGTATTTAAGTAAACTGTAATCTTTTGATTTAATATACAGATCGGCAAAACTAAAATGGCAAAAAATAAAAAGAAAGCAACCAAGAATAACTTATGAACACGGGGTCGCAATTCATTCATTTAAGCAAAAATACAACGTTCCTCACTGTCAAATCTGAAGATTAATATATAACATTCAAATTGTATATATTTTAGAAAATTTTTCAACAGACGTACCTTCCTTTGTGAGAAATATGAAGACAACATGATAAATGTTGAAAGTCGTCACCATCAATATTCCCAAAAAATTTAGTCAGACGTTCTAAATTTCGTAATGTAGCTGAAAATATGCATGATGTCACTGAGTAAATCACTGCGCACTTCTAGAAAGCTCGCGATGTCAACAAATTTTATACAATACAAAGAAAACCTATTTAAAATATTTTTACAATGTGGTAATTATTGTTAATATTCTAAAAGGAAATTACGATTCGGTTTTGAAAAGGTGTAAATAAAATTAATTTTTGACTAAATAGGTCAAATTTAATGAAGCTGAAATTTAATTAAAGGAAAAAAAAATCTGGTTCCATTATTTATAATACCACTGAAAAGTAAACAGAACCATTTTAAATAAATGTACTTTCAATAAAACGCTTTGTTAAATACACATTTACAAAAGTATGACAAATTTAATTAAAAGGCACGCATTTCGGATTATATTGACCAAATCTAACGCTTGTTAAACTTCTACAGACTGTCTAAAAGCATTTCATTTGGAAATTGAAAGTGCTTTTATTGTTTGAAAATGATTTTACATTTTGCCGAACACATCACAATTTGTAAATTAAAATGACGATACATATGTTGAAGAACATATTTTTAGGTGAAATTATTTTGCTTTGAAGTACATAAACACAATTAAAATTTACTGCCATAATGAATTTATGCATTTAAGAGATATGTATACGTTGTTTGTTATTAATAGAAAACTAAAATAAATAATCGTCAATTTTTAGCTAGTACTTTATCTCTTTTAACTTTCCGTACATGGCGAATGAGAAAGAAAACAATAATTAAAAACTGCTTTGTTGGAAGATTTTATTTATAACTAGATGACCCGCCCGGCGTTGCTCGGGCCCGTGATAATAAAATTAAACAAATCTGTTGCCGCTAGAAGCGCCGTCTATGTAAAATGTTAAAAAAAAAAAAAAAAAAAAAAAAAACTACAACTTTTTTGTGAGTTGGGTTTGAGATGCCGATCAGTGAAAATGTGTAAATCTCGGCTCTCGAACATTTTTATTGAGTGTTGTGAGATATTAAATGACATACAGTCCGCAAGTGAGTTTATATTATTTTGAGAGTGTGTGTTTTTTTATTTGTAGTGATAAATGATAACTGAGCTATCGGCGTAACCATAGTATTGGTCTCCTCTCGCCGGAGAAAGAATAGAATTCGTCGATGTTTATGTTTTTTCGGGAATCGTCTGCAGAAGATAAATTGTGTTTGGAATTCTATCAAGTAATTAGAATGAGTAAAACGAAAATTAAATCATCGTATTATTTATATTAAAGTACAAAATATTGTGATTCAGAATTCTCTTTTGTGAATATTGTGAATAGAGTGTGAATATAGAAGAGTGTGAATATTGTGAAGTGTTTTTTGTTTCCAGAAGAAAAATAATTTCGATTAACCTGGAGAATTTCGTAATACGGAAAAATGAACTGTGAATGTGTTTACGCAGAAAAGAACCGATGTTCTTTATTATTGAGCTAATTTGAGAATTGAAAGAGTGGATTAAATCTTTTCAATGTGGAATTATCCGATTTGGAGATTTATTAATAGATAAAGGTATGTCAGTTTTATTTATTTATTTATTGTGAATTGTATTTATAATACAATGTTTAAAGTTGCAAAAAAGGAAGATTATCAGCGAATTGCTGCTGAATTAGACATAGATATATCAGATTCCAAATGAACTATTTATGATTTAATAAATTTAATAAAGGAAAGTTCGAAGTATAAAGCAGATAATAAACTGGTTGAAGACATAGCAAACAGTTTTATTGAGGAAAGAAAAAATGAATAATCAAAATTACTAGATCTTGAGAAATTAAAAATTGAACATGCAAAGTTAGAAATTGAGTTGGCTACGCCCGTGCAGAAACTAAAAATGATAATTTAAGTGATCTCGAGAAAAAAGATAATATAGAATCTTTAGACTCTCTGATTAAAAGTGTAAGAACGTTAACGATTAAATTCCATCTAAACCAGAAGGTTGGAGTTATTTTTTTTCATCGTTAGAAAGAGCATTTATTTCTAAAAATGTCCCAGAAAAATATAAATC
This sequence comes from Maratus michaelseni, assembly GCA_963931845.1. Taxonomy (NCBI): domain Eukaryota; kingdom Metazoa; phylum Arthropoda; class Arachnida; order Araneae; family Salticidae; genus Maratus; species Maratus michaelseni. The sequence continues at coordinate 127,621,777 of OZ007593.1, forward strand.
GGAAATTCTACTAAATCTGTTAGGAGAAAGGGCAACAAACGTAATTACGTACATCAAAGATGGGGAATTAGAAGATTATTCAAAAGTAAAGGCTATAGTACTTAGATAATTTGAGCCATCCCCCCAGACTTGTTTAGAACATTTTAGGAAAGCACAACGTCATCCTAATGAAACATATGTACAATTTGCATCCCGATTAACAACGAGTTAGGATTATTATTTAAAATTGAGGAATGTGACAGATTTCGAAACTTTAAAACAGTTAATAGTTTCTGATAAAATTTGTCAAACGCTTGATAAAGATGTCATGTATTTTATAAATGTTAGACAAGCAGAATCGTGGTTTTCTCCCATTGAATTATCTCGGGAAATTGATTTATATTATACGTCTAAGGGAAAACCCGTGGTTGACAATTCTAGAGCGAGTAATAAAAATACTTATTATCGAAATGTTTCTAAAGTTTTTCTAGCTGACGTAAAAAATTCTAAATGTATTTTGTCATGTAGTGAAAATCATCCTTTGCATAAATGTCCTGTTTATAAAAACATGTCAGTGGGTAATAGAGTTGAGCTTGTAAAATCCAAAAACCTTTGTTTTAACTGTCTTATGAATCATAAAGTGATTGATTGTAAATCTAAATTCTCTTGTATTATTTGCAAGAGAAGGCATCATGTAACTTTGCATTTCCCGCGTGAACAAAAAATAAATAAAGGTGAAAATCCAGAGATAATTTCACAGGAAATGAGTTCTAAAAACGAAGTCGGTAATAAATCTAATTTGGATGCTTCAGCTCCAGTATTCCAGCCTTTCCAAGTTAATAACCAAAGCAATTTATTTTCAACGATATGTAATTTGTCTAACGAGTTAAAAGCTGTGTTACTTAGCACATTTGTTTGTTTAATAAAAGATGAATATGGTAATTTTCATGAAGCACGTGGTTTATTAGATGTCGGTGCAAACTCTAATTTTATGAGTAAAAAGTTAGTAGATAAACTAAATTTGAAAAGAGAAAAGACTAATATTTGTATTTCAGGAATAAATAATTTGTCTCTTAATGTTAGATCTAGAGTTAACACAACTATTTCGAATAGAGATAAAGATTTTTATTTAAAATTAGATTTTTTAGTCGTTCCGAAAATTACGGAATTTACGCCTTCTAGACCGCTTGAGATTTGTATTTCATCGTTAAATAACATCAAATTAGCTGACGAAAAGTTTAATGTGCCAGGCGGTATTGATTTGCTTTTGGGTGCAGAAAATTTCTATGAATTTTTAAGGCCAGGTCAAATTTACCCCCAACCATTAAATACTAGAATAGTGTTACAAAACAGTGTTTTCGGTTATACTGTTAGCGGAAGCCTTCCGGATAAGGTTGAAAGTAATATACATTGTGGGTTGATAACAGATAATTTGGAGTTAGAAAGAGTAATTCGAGATTTTGGGAAATAGAAAACATTGAGAGAGAATCTGAAGTTTCTAGAAATAAGGAATCAGAAATTTGTGAAGAACATTTTCTGAAAAATTATTCCAGAACTGCAACAGGGCAATACATGGTAAAAATGCCATTTAAGGAAGACCCATCTTGTCTTGGAGAATCAAAGAAAAAGGCTATGAAAGTTTTAAATTCATTATGGAATCGCTTAGTTAGAGAACCTAAATTTAACGATCTTTATAAAGTCTTTATGCAAGAATATTTAAGTATGGGTCATATGGTAGAGGTGATAGAATCTGAAGAACCAGATATCACTTATTACATACCCCATCATTGCGTGTTCCGTGCTGAATCAAGTAGCACACCATTAAGGCGACAGTGGACGTTCAAAATCAGCAAAATCGCTCAAATTTTCGAAAAAAATTTCTTGTCCCCAAAAAATAAAGCTCCATGTAAGCTTTCATCTCCAACTTAAATAATTACAATCGGATGATTTTTTCGGATTTTATTTACATTTTTATAATTAATTAAACGGCTGTCGTGATCAGCTGATGTTTGTTTACAAATATTTGCAAATGAATTTTTTCTTCTAATTAACTGTTTATTTTTAATTTTCATTCAATTGCAACCGATTGATGAATTTCTCGGTTTCATCTTGCGACAGATTACCAAAATTCTTGATTCCCCCCCGCCCCCCCACCTTGTTGAGTGACCAAAAAAAAGTCATTTTTTACTGGGAGTAACTGAAAAAATTAAATTTTTTTCTTCGCAACGACTTGATAAATTTGTCGGTTTCATCTTGCGACAGATAACGAAAATTCTTAAATCTCCCCCCCCTAGCCCCCCCCCCTGTTGAACGACAGAAAAAATTAAGAATTCCAAAGTTTTGCTAATATGCCGCTAGATAAAACCAAGAAATTCATCAGATGGTTGCGAAGAAAAATATAAAAATTTATTAATCAATTGCAGTAAAAATTTAATTTTATCAAGGGGGGGGGGAGTGGGGGGGGGGGAGAATCCAGAATTTTGGTAATCTGTCGCAAGATGAAACCAATAAATTCAGTAACTGGTTTCGAAGATAAATCTCAAAATTTATTAGTCAATCGCACTAAAAAATGAATTTTTTAGTCGCTCAACAGGGGGCGGGCGGGGGGGGGGAGAGAATCGAGAATTTTGGTAATCTGTCTCAAGATGAAACCCAAAAATTCATCAATTGGTTGTGAAGAAAAATCTCAATCTTTATTAGTCAATCGCAGAAAAAATGAATTTTTTCAAGGGGTGAGGAGCAGGGGGGGGGGCGAGAATACAGAATTTTAGTAATCTGTAAAAAGATGAAACTGAGAAATTCAATAATTGGTTGCGAAAAAAAATCTAAAAATTTATTAGTCAATCATACCAAAAAATTAATTTTTTCAGTCGCTCAACAGGGGGGGGGGCGGGGGGGGGAATCGAAAATTTTGGTAATCTGTATCAAGATTAAACCGAAAAATTCATCAATTGGTTGCGAAGAAAAATCTCAAACTTTATTAGTCAATTGCAGAAAAAAATAATTTTTTCAAGGGGGGGAAGGGGGCAGGGGGGGAGGGGGGGAGAGAATACAGAATTTTAGTAATCTGTAAAAAGATGAAACTGAGAAATTCTATAATTGGTTGCGAAAAATCTCAAACTTTATTAGTCAATCGCAGAAAAAATTATTTTTTTCAAGGGGGGGCAAGGGGGCAGGGGGGGCGAGAATACAGAATTTTAGTAATCTGTAAATAATGAAAGTGAGAAATTCAATAATTGGTTGCGAAGAAAAATCTCAAAATTTATTAGTCAATCGCAGTAAAAAATGAATTTTTTAGTCGCTCAACAGGGGGGGGGGGGAGAATCGAGAATTTTGGTAATCTGTCTCAAGATGAAACCGAAAAATTCATCAATTGGTTGTGAAGAAAAATCTCAAACTTTATTAGTCAATCGCAGAAAAAATGAATTTTTTCAAGGGGGGGGGCAGGGGGGGCGATAATACAGAATTTTAGTAATCTGTAAAAAGATGAAACTGAGAAATTCAATAATTGGTTGCGAAAAAAAATTAAAAAATTTATTAGTCAATCATACTAAAAAATTAATTTTTTCAGTCGCTCAACAGGGGAGGGGGGCGGGGGGGGAGAATCGAGAATTTTGGTAATCTGTATCAAGATTAAACCGAAAAATTCATCAATTGGTTGCGAAGAAAAATCTCAAACTTTATTAGTCAATCGCATAAAAAAATAATTTTTTCAAGGGGGGGAAGGGGGGCAGGGGGGGCTAGAATACAGAATTTTAGTAATCTGTAAAAAGATGAAACTGAGAAATTCTATAGTTGGTTGTAAAGAAAAATCTCAAACTTTATTAGTCAATCGCAGAAAAAATGATTTTTTCCAAGGGGGGGCATTGGGGCGAGAATACAGAATTTTAGTAATCTGTAAAAAGATGAAAGTGGGAAATTCAATAATTGGTTGCGAAGAAAAATCTCAAAATTTATTAGTCAATCGCAGTAAAAAATGAATTTTTTCTGTCACTCAACAGGGGGGCGGGGGGGGGGGGAGAATCGAGAATTTTGGTAATCTGTCTCAAGATGAAACCGATAAATTCATCAATTGGTTGTGAAGAAAAATCTCAAACTTTATTAGTCAATCGCAGAAAAAATTAATTTTTTCAAGGGGGGGCAGGGGGGGGCGAGAATACAGAATTTTAGTAATCTGTAAAAAGATGAAACTGAGAAATTCTATAATTGGTTGCGAAGAAAAATCTCAAACTTTATTAGTCAATCGCAGAAAAAATGATTTTTTTTCAGACGCTCAGGGGGGGGGAGGGGGGGAGATTATAAATAATTATTTTGGTGGAATCATTCATTAAACATGTAAAGGTTTTGCATATATATGATTTTAGTCCCTTTCAGGGTATATTTTCTTATGTTTACCAATACTAAAACTTTAAAATTGTTTTTCTCATTTCAAAAATTTTGTCGGTTTCCATTTTTTCAAAATGCTCCATGCGCATACTATTTCATCTGAATAGTTTGAAATTTTTTGTAGCTATTTATCATTATATTTGTCATAAAACTTGGTATGGTTTTTTGAAATGAGGTATAATTTAAAAAATTTAAAGGTAGTTAATTGAAAAAATATGATGCAAAAATGCGGAAAATTTCAAAAAATTTTGATTTTTTTTTTTTTTTTTACCTTTATATTCAAATATATAAAATATGATACCAAGTTTTATTTGTATATATAAACCAAACCTGCATAAAAAATATTGATGATTTTAATTGATATGGAATGCGCATGGGACATTTTGAAAAATTCTGCGTAACGGTTAAAAAATTCAGAAAAATTCCTTATTTTTCTCCAAAAAAATTTTTTTTTTTAAATTCTGGTGTGATAAATACATGCTATAATGCATATAGTGTGTCCTTGAATAGTATTTAAAGTGAAATAAAAAATAAATGAAAAAATGAGTTTGAACGTCCACTGTCGCCTTAAGAGTTGTCTTTAACGCTAGCTCCTTAACTTCTTACCGGAAAATCTCTAAATAGTTTGCAGTATAACGGAGGAACAATCCAAGATGAATTATTTAGTATAATGTTGCGATTTCGAAAGCACAAATTTGTTTTTGTAGCAGATATTAAGAAAATGTACCGTATGATATTGATACATCCGAGTCAAAGAGATTTATTGAGAATCTTGTTTAAACCTGAGGTACATGAACAAGTTAAGGTGTATAAATTATGTACGGTGACTTATGGCACAACGAGTGCCCCCTTTTTAGCAACAAGAACCCTTACCCAGCTAGCTAGAGATGAAGGAAAGGAATTTCCTTTAGCTGCAAATGTATTAATTCACGACGTGTATATGGATGGTATTTTGACAGGTGCTGATGATCTAGACACAGCTAGAGAGATCCAACAACAACTGATATCTTTGTTAAAGAAGGGAAGCAGGGATCTTCACAAATGGTCAGTAAATAATTCTTCTCTTTTGTGTAATAATGCAATATCTGAATATTCTTTTTCCAATGAGACAAAAACCCTAGGAATATTGTGGAAGCCGCAACCAGACTGTTTTGCATTTAATTTAATTATAGAGCAAAGTGAAAGGTATACCAAACGCTCAGTATTATCACAAATTGCCAGAATATTTGACCCGTTGGGTTTGATAGGTCCAATAATTACGAAGGCCAAGGTTTTCCTTCAAAAATTATGGTTGCTGAAAATAGATTGGTGTGATTATCTTCCAGTGAAAGAAAATATCGAATGGACTAATTTTCTTACTTCCTTAAAACTGTAAATATGATCAATATCCCAAGATTTGTATTTGTAGAACAGTCTAATTGTGTGGAATTGCATGGTTTTTCAGATGCTTCTGAACTTGCTTTTGGTGCGGTCGTTTATGTAAAATCTATTAATTCTTATGGTGATCCTGCTATTAAACTGCTCACTAGTAAATCTAGAGGAGCTCCTCTAAAGCATATTACTATCCCTCGTCTAGAACTTTCTGCAGCAGTCCTATTATCTAAGTTGATGCAAAAAGTGTTAAGTGCTCTAAAGCAAGAAGTTTCTAAAACTTGTTTTTGGACAGATAGTACTATTGTACTTGCATGGTTAAAAAAGGAGTCGAATGATCTAAAGACATTTGTCGCAAACACATTATCGATTATACAAAGTTTAAGTTCGATTGATCAGTGGAATTATGTACCTTCCAAGCAAAATCCTGCAGATCTCATTTCTAGAGGCCTAGATCCCATCAAGATCCAGCAATGTGATTTATGGTGGTTCGGTCCATCATTCCTACAACAGCCTAAGATGGTGGAGTCTCCTGATATTATTTCTGTTGAAACCAGTGAGTTGTTTATCCGTGAATTGAAAGCACCATCAGTAACTCAAGTATGTACATTAGTTAACACTGTTGAGCCTTTAGACATCATTAATAACAGTTCTTCATTCATAAAGCTGCAAAGAGTAGTAGCATGGTGTAATAGATTCATCCATAACTGTAGAAATCCCTTGTATCCCAAAGGTGGAACTTTAACCAGCAGTGAACTCTCTCAGTCCTTATTCTGTATAGTAAAAAACATCCAGAAGACTTCATTCGTGAAGGAAATGCAGTATTTGGAAAAGGGTAATGCAATCTCTAATAATAGTAAACTTGTGCCCGTTTTTAGATGTTAATGGTATAATCCGAGTTGGTGGTAGACTGAGAAACAGCAGCTTATCCGAGCATAAAAAATATCCAATTGTTATTCCTTCAAAACATAATGTTACTTTTTGTATAATTAAATATTTTCATAATTTGTATTTTCATGCAGGTGCTGAGACAACTCTTTCTCTCATCCGAAACAAATTTTGGATCTTATCTGCTAGAAATATAGTTCGTAAAATCCTTTTCAATTGTATGACTTGTAAAAAGGTAAATTCTAAGAATTCAGAGCAACAGATGGCTGATTTGCCAGCTTCTAGAGTAACAATGGCCCGAGCATTTATGCGTACTGGATTAGACTACTGTGGTCCCTTTGAAGTGAAAAACTTCGTGGGTAGAAGTAAACAGGTAAAAAAAGTATTTATTTGTGTATTTGCGTGTTTTACTACAAAAGCCTTGCATTTTGAAATAGTAAATGATCTAACAAGTGAAGCATTCTTAGCAGCACTTAAACGCTTTATAGCAAGGCGGGGCAAACCTTCTGATATATATAGTGATAATGGTCGAAATTTCGTTGGTGCCAATAAAGAATTAAGAGAATTTTGAATTCTTTCATTTCCGCTGGTAAATTCACAACAGAAATTCTTATGTTTAGCCATTTTGATTTAAAAGATGGCATTTTCGATGCGATGTTTAATGATATTCTAATTAATATCTTGAGTAATTATCAAAATATTAACATTCTGAGACTCAGGTGTACATGGTCAGACCTTGGACTATCCACACCTAAATTTTCAGACTTCTAGGTGGGCTAGATTTTGCTAGCCATCGCAGACAGACAAACAAACACACAAACACACACACACACAGAGCGAAACTTTCTTTTATTAGTATAGATGATATATAATGGTTAAGTTTAAAAAAATACTTTTAATTTTTAAATTAACGTTAACTGCTGTTAGTCTCATAGACTGCTGCTTTTTTTCAATTTTCACAGTTAGCCTTGCAACTTTCAGTTTATCCACAGAGATTAGTGTACATATATTCGTTTAGAGCCCTAATACTACTACTAGGGACTTCTAGTTAGATGAATATGGATTATAAAAATTCTGTACATAAAGTTTAGTATAGAAACAGTGTCTTATGAGTTAATGGCGTATTTTATGCATTTTCGATCAAGCGGTCTCAGAGATCGCTCACAGAAACTATGCAACAACTTCTGCGACAGTAGTTAATGGTTAGTTTCAAGTCGATTAAATTTCATATTTAATACTGTATACTTATACTTAAGAGCAAACATCTTGCATAATTACACCAATCATGTATATTTACACATGTCCCTCCTACTTAGATCCATATGTTATATTTATATATATTTTGTGACAATAATCTATACTAATAAAAGAAAGTTTCGCTCTGTGTGTGTGTGTGTTTGTCTGCGATGGCTAGCAAAATCTAGCCCGCTTAGAAGCCTGAAAATTTAGATTTAGCTTGCCCAAACCATCTCCTGGTGCACCTGGGCCTCAGAAGTTCAATATTTTGAAAATTAGAGTAGTTATTAATTAAAAACTGATCAACGATCACACATAAAAAATCACTCTTCCAAAATCCGCGCGCGTATGCCAGAAGCCCTTTATCCGTATCTCCGTAAATAGAAGACACAGAAAACGAGTCATCCCGTTTTTCTAAATTCGCCATGGGCGAGCGGCTGAAAATACAAAAAAACCATCTACATATTCTCGAAGAACGTACATTTACGTCTCGAACCGGTTGATTCGAAAAATTTTCACATTTAACCCTTTCAAAAAAGAAAAATAAATAAATAAATAAGCATCTAATTCACGTTTTTTATTTTCTCCCGTTTCCGAGCTTTGCATTCACTGGACTACAAAAGATACGGAAAAACGAAGGTCACCAAATTAAAGAACTGATTTTGCCTTTTTCAAAGCTACCTTTGGTTATTATCTTTAAAAAATACGAAAATTAACACTTCAAAAAAGTATATTTTCTGTATGCCATTTCGCGATTTTTGCGATTTTTAAAAGTTTGCATCGGCGGTTCAGAGCAACGTATGTAAAACTAAAAATACCAGACAATATCTACACTTATTCTTGTTTTAATATCTGTATTTGTTTTTGAAAAATTTGAATATTAACCCTTCGAAAAAAATTCGCGCGCAGGACTCACTTTTGCGAATTCCGATTTTCTGAGTTATATAAAAACGGGCATCGGCTTTCTAAAATTACCAAACTAAAAACAAACACACCTAAAGACATCTACGTTCTATCGGGTTTAGGCAGAAACCTTTAGTTTTAAAGAAAATCACGTTAACTCTTTCGAAAACGTTTTTTACCGTAAGTCAATTTAGCATTTTTAACTATTTCTCCTATCTTTAAAAATTCGAATTGGCGTTTATAAACAAGATACGAAAAATTAAAAATACCGCGCCTAATCTACAATCCTTTGCTTTTTAAAATCTGGTATTTGTTTTGAAAAATTTTAATTTTAACCCTCCGCAAAAAAAAAAAAAAAAAAAAAAAAAAAAAAATCCAAAAACTCATTTACGCACTTTTCGTTTTCGGCCCAGGTTTAAAAATCGGCATCGACTCGGGAAATGTGAATACGAACAAACAGTAGATACCAGATCATAGACACGTTCATTTTCTTTAAAACGCACCGTTGGGTTTTAACGAAACATTGCCGCTATTTTGGCAATGTTTACCCATGGTTAAATTTCCATTCTACATGGAAATTTTGTTTGGTCGAGTGTTCTGAAAAGGCCTATTCCAGAAAAGATTCCGTCCCCTGGCAGTGGAAGATGGAGCTACAGGAGTATCTCTGGTTCTATGGGCCCAATTATGACTCATTCGACTTTATTTCGATAGCCTTACAAGTTCAGTAATATTTGTACAGAACAGTTTGTTATTATCTGGTTTGCTAGTATCACATAAAGTACAAACCCGATTTAACGATACTCGATTTAAAGATTTCCTCAATTTTACGATAAATGTTAATGATCCGGATTCATCTATATTTATTTCTATGTTGATAGATCCTTGTTCTAGCAATAAGCTTGATGAATTTCATATAACGCCTTTTTAGTTACCAAGATTTGTCAGCTTTTTCTCTCTGTTGCTCATCAGTTGACTATTCTCGTAGCGTCAACAGGGGTGGCACTTAATCACTATACTACCAGTATTTTTATATACTACATTTGGCCTTATTTAATTCATAACGTTCAAAGATTAAATAAGGCCAAATGTAGTACTATATAATTATACTAGTAGTAAAGTGATCCAGCTCCCTTCCTGATGCTACGCCACTGCTGTCGGCGAAGAGTTTAATTTAGATAAATTTGAAACATCAATTTGGTATGACATTTCTAGACAGAATTTTTCAGTTACAGAACCACTCGTGCACTAAAGATTGTACAAGAATTTTATGAAGAAAACAAGCAAAATCTGCCTGTTTAAAAAATTGATTCTGACTCAAGACATGATGAAATCGCGTAAGTTAATTCAAATGAATAAAATTAACATAATTAGATTCAGCGAAAAAAAATACTTAAAGAGGTTTGATATGGATAGATATTTATATAGAGCTTTTGTAACAAATGATAAACATCTGTCACCAGATACATTTAAGGTAAACGTAAAAGAGTTGTTAATAATTTTTTATATTAAAAAAAGTAGTATATTCAATGCGTCAAAAATATATATCTGAACACTAGTGGTCAGTAATATATAATTGTTGAATTTGAATATTTAAAAACGAATTTTTAAATAGATTTAATTTATCTAATGCGTTCCCCTATTTGCCGATAACTTCGATTTACTTATGGTTTTTAAGGTATCCTTTCCAATCGTTAAATCCAGGTCCGACTGTATATGTACATACAGAAACTTTGAATGCAAAGAATATATGTAACAGTTCTTTTTCAATAAATGGAAGTAATAAGGAGTCGTAAGGAGATATTTGAAGGCCTGATTCAACTAAAACTTTATAATTAATAAAGAGCTGCATGTTTTAATGCAAATGTTTATGAAAAATAAGTAAGAACCACGCATTTAAAGTCATTTTATTCGAAAACATAAAAATAATTCCCATACAATTTCATAATGACATTTCTCTTTCTAAATTTTAACGAATTAACTTTTGTAACTATTCAAAAAGCCTGACTTAATCACACAAAATATCCCAAATTACTTATGGAAATACCAAAAGAGTCAGTTTTAATTTAATAAATTGATTGCCAAAAGACGTTTCATGAAGTAAATATTTGCAAAAATGTACGAAATCTGTAAATTTAATTAAAAGTCGTGCATGTGGGGTTACACTGACAATTATAATCCTTGTTGAATTTTTGATGACCGTTTAGGTGCTTTTCATTTCAATATAGAAATGTTATTAACTTGTTTGAAGAGGATTTAACATTTTCCAGAGCATTCTGCAATTTATATATTGAAAGGATGACACAAGTGTCGAAAAATATTATTCTTACAGGAAATATGAATTTGCTTTGAAATAAATTAACACAATTGAAACATACTGTCAAAATTAATTTATGCATTCAAACGGTATTTAAACATTGTCATTTCTTAATGAGTCACTAAAAGTTAAATGGATAATGGGATTTTGTATTTAATATAAAGTATTAAAGCACCGATATTTTTTTGTAAATTATAAAACGGAAGAATAATAGTATAACATTTTTTTATAAATCTACAATTATTTTAGTCATTTCATTTATGTATTCACTCATTTTATAACTAATACTGGACAACAAAAATCATAAGTTAATTAAATCCGAGTTTATGAAACTCGCAAAAAGCAATTATTATTAAATATTAAGCATGATTCATAAGCTATTCAGCATGATATATAATTGCTGAAAATATACCACAATAAAAGTAAATTGAAGTAATGTATTTATTTAGCAACTAGCTGTTACCCGTGACATCATTCATGTATCATTGAAAGAAGAATAAATGCATTAATTAAGCAAAATATTTCACTCCCGATAAGTAAAAACCTAAATAAATAAATAACTCTTTATCACATTTTATATGAGACAATATGGTATTTCTTTGTTATAGGGGTCTTGACATAACTCAGTTTAAAAAAAATAAATTTCGTGCCGAATAATCTCGAAAATAAATCTGCAACCAATGAAAAAAGGAGGGCCAAATAAAATCGTGGAAATCGACGAATAAAGTAAAATCAAATGTCAATTTTACCTGATAAAGATTTTACTTTTAACGACTTTGTGAAACGTTTTAACAGCCATCCTTCAAAAATATTTAATTTGAAATAGTATGTGCTTTTTCTTTAAATTTAATGCTTGTAAATAAGGAGCAATAATTTGTACACCCAAATGCAAGTAACGTAAATTTGCCTCCTTGGTTTAATCGATAGCTGAAACAAATCTTGACTTCTAAATGACAATATGTTGACATGTTGACAGACAATTTTTGTTCTGCAGAATAACTTGATTCATAAAGTTGTTTTGGAAATATGTTTTTATTTTTCGAAATTTTACTGTAATCAAGATTTTCTTTTCACCATCTATTCAAATTAAAAATAAATTCTTTTTTCAGTTTTACTGAGAAAATGGCATGAAAAATATATTTATCAGTTTTATTTCTCCTTTTTATCCACAAAAATGGAGTCATTTAGTTGCCGTTTTAAGAGAAATTTCGTTAACATTTACAAAAATAAAAATAAATAAATAAATAAATAAAAATAAATAAATAAAAAAATTAATATAGCGGAACCTAATTAAATTTTTTATATTCTGAGAGTTTATATGACATCCTCGGATCAATGATAAATGGTAATAACTAAATCGCGATTCGTTCGATAATCTAAGAGAAGTAGCTGCAAATTACAAACAGACTATAATAAAATAAATTCGTGTTCATTTTTCTTTTCCTAATAATCTTGATGTGAATTTTGGCAGAAAACTGTCATCTGTATGTAACTGATATTTTCATGCTCAGTAATCAATATACTTAAACAAATATTTCAATTTTTTGTTTTAAATATGGTGTGAAACTCATCTACTTTCTAGACTTAAAATTGGTTCACACTCTTTTAAAAACATATTTGAAACTTCCCGTTTTATATAAAATATGACGTCACTTTGTTCCCAGAGAAATCTCTTTTTAATGATATAATTCTTGTTAATTTTCTTTTCCTGGCAATCATAACGTAGATTTTGGCTGAAAACTCACATCTGTATTTAACTGGCAGTCAAGCTTATTAATTAGTAGCGATAAAAAATATTTCAGTTTTTCATTTTGAATATGACTTCATTGTCCATCTACTTTTATTATATGCTGATTTTCATGCTTCTTGTATTATTACGAATATTTGAAAATGAATGTTTTATTTCCAATATGACACCATATTTGTCTAAGCCAAGACGGATCTTTTTCACAGTTCCATGGTCCAGAAATCTTTTCTTAATATTATAATTATTGTTCATTTTTGCTTCTAATTATAACGCAATTTTTGCTAGAAAACCTATTCTCAACGTAATCGACATTCATACTTCATGTATAATAACAAACACTTCAAATTTTTGTTTCAAATATTACAGCAATTCATATTCTTTTCAATTCTTTTTACTTTTTAAAAATTTAAATAAAAATACGGTATAGTTATATTAGCCGTGCGCAGACGGTAAAACGCCAAGTATTGTTACCATACAAAGGGAAAAAGAAAAAAAAAGAAAAAAACCGAGATCATTTTATTTCACCATCAAAGCATATCCGCTTTATTTTTTATGTATGACGACATTTTCGCATGTTTCCTATAGTTACGCATATTGAAACCTTGTATTATTATCAAAAACTAAAAAAAAGTACGTTTTATTTCTAATTATATTATTTAATCTTCTTTTTAATTCTTTAATTTTCTTATTTCATTTTCATTTTTCACGTGAAAATTTTTCAATTGAAACTAAATTGTTGAGTAAAAGTTATTATTCCGGGTTTTGATTTAGTTTGGCAACGATAAAGTATTAGCAACGGTTAAGTAAATTTAACCATTTTAAAATATTATACGAACAAATGTCCATTTATTCTCTATGAAAATAACGAAATTTTGAATTATTAAGTTAAAATATTTGAATAAAATAAACAAAAACCAGACTTTGTTCATTTCCGGGTTATAATCAACCTATATGCAAAGATATAGGATCATTACATTCTCCATTTTGAAGCTGGCTTCAGCCAAACATTTGAACACAATCGGATTTATTGCAGCAGAGTAACCGGTCATTCGACCGTTTTTATAAAAAATGATTACATACTTAATTTAACAGTATTCTGACCCTTATATGAGCAATATTATGGTCAAAATTGCGTTAAATTACGGTTATGTACGGCCATTTGACCATTTTTATAGAAAACGTTCGAATGACCGGTTACTTTGCTGCAAAACTTTTTACAGTGTAGAATTAGGATGTCAGTATTTTATTGTACATTCGGTGTTTCAGTAATCATTACACTATTTGAGACTTGACAGTTCTAAAATGAAAATTGCATTCCTGAATTCTAAAACTAAAATTTTATAATTGATTTCTGTTAGCATTCCATATTTCATTAAACACTAAAGTAAACATTTTCTGATTTCTGTTTGCGTCTTATATTAGTTGTATTTGCGGTTTTACAAAAAAGTATTTCTGATTTTTTTTGTTTTCAAAAAGTTAAATTATGCTAATTGCTTTTATTTTTTTATTGTTTGTTTCGACTTTATTCATATAGAACTGCATGTTTCAATATAAACTTATAAAAATACTAGAAGGCCACGCATTTGAAAATATTTTCCCAAAAGCATAAGAATAATCCTTAGGAAAATATTTTACAATTATTTTCACATTTCTCTTTCAAAATGTTTAACAGATAATTCTTCTTAATACTATTCAAAAATCCTGTTTAATCACATAACATATTTAAAAACACTGATGAAAATGCGGAAAGAGACAGTTTCAATAAATTCACTGTGAATAAAAATGCCTGTGAAGTAAACATTGCATAAAAACTTTAAATTTAATTAAAATGTATTTATTCAGGATTATATAGTGATAATTCGAATGCTTTTTGAACTTATGATGACCAATTAGATACATTTCTTTACGATATTGGAATGTCAGTAAATTCCATAAAAAGTAGATTACTCGTGAAATGTAATTGCTGAAAATATACCACAATTAACGCAATTCTCAGCATTGAATTACATTTTTTGATATTTCCTTACAACAGTTGGAATTTTATTAAACTTTACAGTATTTGCGATTTGACACTTCTAAATGGAAAATAATCCTATTTCTGTTAGAATTCTATATTGCACTAAACATTAAAGTATTTGCTATCTGATATATCTAAAGTGAAAATTTTCGGACTTAAGTTAGTGTCTTTTACAAGCTGATGTTTGCGATAAAAAAAAAATATATATACCTATATATGTTTCCTTTTTCAAACATTAAAATTTTATTTATTACTAATTTGTTTGATATTTATACTTTATTTATATAAATATTTATGTTTCAGAACCAAATTTTATGAAAAATATAAGAATACGTTTCACTTAAATTCATTTTATTCGCACGCAAAAAGGTAATTAAAATGTGACAATATAAAGTGATAAAATAGCGCAATTGTCGTTAAAATGTTTTCCCCATATAGCAATTTTAGACTTCACAAAATTCTATCCTTGAATGCAATTTCGAGGAAACTAAAAATTTTTGAATAACAATGTTAAAAAAGGAGGGAAGCGATCAAAGAAGTTCATGGTAAAGAGCAAAGTGATCAAATTGTTGAGCTCAGAGTAAAATGTGTCCGTAATTTGCCATTGACCATGATCTTCTTGCTCGCATCCCCACTTTTTAACATTTTTATCAAAGAGTTTTTATATATCTAATTAAATTTTCACCAGAGCTGAAATTACGCGAGAAAGTATAGGATACAAAGGATGCGAATTATCACTTTACTTACACAGCGTACAACAAATAGGGTGAAAAAATGTCCAGACCGGTGATTGAACACGGAATCCTTGGTATAGCGGTACAAGTGCTTTGCCATTTAAGCCACCAGGACGACATCCAATCTAGCATCCTCTCACTCTTAGCTAGACTGGATGTCGTCGTTGTGGCTTAAATGGTAAAGCACTTGGGGCGCTATAACAAGGTAACCGTGTTTGATCCCCGATCGGGACATTTTTTCACTCTATTTGTTGTACACTGTGTAGTTATAAAGTTATAATTTTCATCCTTTGTATTCAAAGAGTTTTTAGTTTCTTTAAAATTCCAATGATGATGGGGCTTTAGAAACTCCTAAACAGCTGTGTGCTGATAATATTTTAGCAAAATTTACACTTTTAACAAGTTTTAGTTCCATATTTTAATATATTGGCGCAATGTTTCCTGTTTCAAACGAGATTATGATCAAAATACTAGTTGGCCGCGCATTTAAAATCATTTTGTGGAAAACAATAACGATAACTCTCCTAAAATCATTTTAAACTCAGATTTATCTTTCTAATTTTTAAAAGAGTACCTTTTACCACCAGTTCAAAAATTTGGATTTATTCACAGAAAATATTTTAAATTTCTTGATTATAGAAGAGATAAAAGACACAATTTCAATAAATTTACTGTCAATAAAACGTTTCTTGAAGTAAACATTTAGGGAAATGTGTGAAAGCTCTAAATTTAATTACAAGGCATGCATCTGGGATTACACTGTCTATTGTAATGCTTGTGGAATATCTGATCACCATTTAGATGCTTTTAATTTCGATATGGAAATATCTTTAAATGGCTAAAAAATGATTTGACATTTTGCATAACATATTGCAATTTGTAAATTGAAATGATGGCATGAATGTCGAAGAATAATTATTTTATACGAAAATGGGTTTGCTTTGCCTTGAATAAATATAATTTGAAATTATTCTCAAAATTAATTGTTACAGAAAAATATTCATAGTTTGTTTTGTTATTAGTAGACAAGTAAATGAATAATTAGAAATACCAATTTAATATACAATAGACTCTCATTAGTACGTCTCCGTTTAAGACTTATCTCCGGTTAATGAGAACAGTTTCGTTTTCTGTATAATTTTATATTTGCAATTAATGTTAAAGATTACTTAAAGCGTACTACTCATCGGATAAAGCGGAAATTTTTGTTCACAAACTGACCGAGCAAAATTGATGTTGCTTTTATACATTTAAAAAAAAAAAGCTGGATTTGAGAGTTTAGGATTCCTAAAGTATCGTCCAGACTGGCAGACTTGTGTCAGCTTCTTTTTTTGTGGTATGTCGGAATCTTTGATTTTTTACGATTTTCTTAGCATGTCTAAAGGTCAGATATCAAGAGCGGGCGCCGTTGATAGGTCGACAAACACCTATTTCTTTTGTTGAAACTCCACTTTGTCTTGTCCATGACCACAAAATGATTCGAGAAGAATGGGAAAAGAATTTGTTTATGGCTATCACAAGATGTCTAAGCTCAGGATGCCTTTGAACTGACCTTTAGAAAGACCCAACGGAGGGCATTTCCCTCTTCGGCCTATATCCGTCGTGCAGACAATTGACCATAACAAAAACACCTACACCAAAGCAACTTTAATGTCACTTTGGTTATTTAAATATCAAGAAATTGTCAGTGACAATAAAGAAGAGAAAGAAAACTTCCTACCACCAAAAACGCTAGAGGTTCAAAAATTGCTAATGGCTGTTCGCTGACATTAACAATCAAAATGTGATATAGCAGCCCGAACTTTCACATGTGTTACAAAACTGGGAAAATGTTGTGTTTAAAAGATAATTTGTTCAACTAATGAATAGAATAAAGAGATTACTTTAATTGAAATTAAATTATGTATGTACGGTAATTTCTTTGAATATATTGTGTTCTCCTCGGTAATTTATTCTTTTGTATTAACACATGGTCTCTAATTTGTTTTTTTTTAAACTAAAATTACTAAATAAAGGTAGTTTATTTTAGCTTTAAGTTGGTTAACTGTTTAATTTCTATCAAAATCTGAATTCAATATATTCAACGAAAGGTATTATTTTACGCTATTCAAACGTCTACGTCGTTTAATGCATGCAAAACATGGTCTCCATTGAAAGTCCTCATTAACGCAAGTTCACTGTACAACAATATAATTGCTTTAGTTTTCAATTAAGTATCATTGTTAATCATACTAATTTATAAAGTCATAAAGCCATAATTACTTTAATCGAATTTTTACTTTATAATTTTGGTTATGAAAATTACTTTGCATTTTGGAATGTGTGAATTTTTGTTACAGATTATTTTAAGAAACTTTCAAGGTACTTTTTTTTCTCGTTCTGTGACTCTTTTAATTTTCGAGTAAATTATAAATGGCTGATTTGGATGTTTTAATTTGAACAGTTGGGAATTTTATACCAGGTGTCTCTCATAGAGTAACTTTTTTGGGTAAGCAATACACAAAAAAACAAAACAATAAAAAATTAAGATTTGTTTTGGGAGTTTCAACGTTTGTAGAAAAATAAATGGATGGAGACCAAAAAAAGTCTATTAGAAATATAAAAAATCAAATGTCTTGGTTGCAAACAAAACAGTCTGCGAATTTTAGAATTAGAGTGAGGATTGTAGTTCAGTTTTTGTTTTGACTTAAAAGCAAATGTTCGTTGCTCTAGCTTAAAAAGAAACTCTTTAAATATGACCAATAACTGGTTAATTATTTGGGGACACGTACTGAAAACATCTTTTAAAAGTTGAATGAAAATGATATTATAACTATTTATATTTAACCACTAATTATTATCAACAGTAAATTTGATTACGTGTAAATCCATTAATATAATGTTGCTGCTAATACTTAGTATAGAATTTAAAGTAAAAGGAATGGTTTACTAGCATCCCCACTCAAAGACTTACCAAGTTTGTGAATATTAACTGTTAATTCTGTTGCTTGTTCTGTTATAACATGTCTGGGCAAACCAAATTTACAAACCAAAAATATTACAAAGTTTTGATTTAAGCAATAGATTATATTTTTATATAAAAAGCGCTGAGATACAATTGGTCTATATCCAAAAATCAAATATTTGTTGAAAAGAGTTTGGATATGACGCTGTTTATTTGGCTAAATTTAAAAGGCATAAATTTATTAGACTACTAAACACAATCACACAGACATTTATTTCTTTAAATCTGAATTTCTTAAAACCAGTTTCTATGGTCTTAAAATTCTAAACGATTGGCACATAAAACTCTATTTACTCCAATAATTTCTAATATATTCATAAAATCTCAGTTCTGAAATATAATATTTAATACATTTGGACCCAGCATTATGAAGAACTCAACTTGCTTTTGTTTAGTGTATTTTTCTGAAATATATATAATATGAATATTTATTTTATTAAAGTCCTCTATTTAACTTCATTAAAATAATCCTTAAGTTAAACTTAACTTAATTTTTACAAAAGTTTTACAGATTTTTCAACAAAGCAGGAAAAATAATTATAGACGATAATTACATTATCTACATTGTTATACAGTATAGGAGTTAAATTTCTAATTTACTGATAGAGCATTCGTTAAGAATAGCATTTCAGCTATTCTTAACTTTTTAAAAACATACTAAGTATAACAAATTAAAAATGAATACCTAACGTTCGAAGCATAACTTTATTTAATTACCATTCTTTAATGCTATTAGGAATGAAGTTGCTTGCAAGAGCACTTAATAAACAACAAGTTATTTCATTCAACTTGTAGTCATTTATATCTTTACTAATAACACCTGAATATCAATTTACTTTGAAAGAATTTAGAATATTACTTTAATTTTAATTGCATTATTGTTTAAAGGACAACAAAATTCATTTGGTGCTGTCTAAGCTTTTTAAATAAGACCATTTTTGCGTGTCGAATATTTAACAAATAAATGTATTTTCTAATTGTTCGGTAGGTATAATAAATGGAAAAATGTTCCGATCGCTGTTCTGCATGTGTTGTGCGTACTAAGTGTTAACACGTACCTTATTTTTGACATTTGACATTCAAAACGTACGTTAGTAACTGCTATATGTCTAGGAATGTTTTTTGTTTATACATTCGTCTGTTTTGATAATATTTAATAAAAAAATATTGAACATGAATATGTTTAAAGAGAGATTCATTTGCTACAGGAAATAATTTTTGGTAATATTATAACTACTTTCTTATAATATTCATTTTTAAAAGAGAAACTAACAATATAGTTAAATTTTGTATCAATGTTTACGATTTTACCATAAGCACAAGCACAATTAATACACCCATGATCGATGGTTAATATATCCATTTTTTTTTCAAGATATGAATTACTCGGTTAAACAGAATATTAATCGGAATCAAGATTTTAATAATAAATGAAATTATTAAAAGAGAACTGTTAAAAGTAAATCCGTGAGTCCACATAAAACTACTGGCAGCAAAGTTGCCGGACTTTTCCATTCCGTTAGTGGATTTTCCGTTTTGAGAGATAAAAGAAGGAAAAACTCCATTTGAAGAAGCGGTAACTTTGCGTTTTAAAGTTGGTATATCACTTATATTCAGTTTAAAACTATGATTTAAGAAATAAAAACGAAACACTTAGTTCTTAAAGGAATCTTAAGGGAATCTGTGCGGTGAATGGGGAACAAACAAAAAACTTGTATTTTCGAGATCGTTCGGTTCACAGTCAAATAATATTGTCTGTTATTCTGATGGCAAAAAGCGGTACGGTTGCAATCAGCACGATACAATACACAAAAGAGCGAGGAATCTTTCTTTGAGTTTTTACATTTCTGTGCAGCAACATGTCAGTTTTTTAAACATTGAAAATGAATATGCAGCAGATAACGGAATATCTCCGTCTGTTTTGTTGTTTTCAGGAAATATGATGAAATTTTCAGTTTTTTAACGGAAAATGCACTTTTGTCGTGAAAAGGGACTTATTTTTGTGAAATTCAGAAAAAAAATATCCACGAGTTTCAGATTATATTTAACAGTGAGGAGTTACATTAAAAAGTTTTCGCCAAGTATCATTATAAAATTATGATTATAAAATCATTCAACTAATTACAATTCAGATTGCAATATCTATACTAATAAAAGAAAGTGTTGCTCTCTCTCTGTATGTGTGTGTGTTTGTTTGTCTGTCTGTCTGTCAGTCTGCGACTTCTAGCAAAATCCAGTTCACCTAGTAGCCTGAAAATTTAGATTTGGGTATCCAAACATCTCCTGGTGCACCTGAGCCTCAGAAATTAAATATTTTGAAAATTAGAGTAGTTATTAATTAAAAACTGATCAAAGATCACAAAAACCCACGAACGGCTGGAAATACAGAAAAATCGTCTACATATTGTCAAAGAACATACTTTTACGTCTCAAACGATTTGGTTGGTTCGAAAAAATTTCCCATTTAACCCTTTCAAAAAAAATAATCAAAAAGCATCGAATTCATGTTTTTTATTTTTTCCCGTTTTCTGAGATCCACCAGACTACAAGAGATACAGAAAAACGGAGGTCACCAAATTAAAGAGGTAACTTTGCCTTTTTCAAAGCCGCCTTTGGTTTTAAAAATACGAAAGTTAACCCTTCAAAAAATTATATTTTCTGTATGCCATTTCTCGATTTTTGCGATTTTGGCAATATTTAAAAGTTTGCATCGACGGTTCAGAGAAGGAACGAAAAAATAAAAATACCAGACAATATCTACATTTATTATTTTTTCGACATCTACATTTGTTTTAGAAAAATACGAATATTAATCAAATCTTAATAAATTAATTATTAAATTAAATATTTATAATATTATATTAAATAATTAATAAATTAATCAAATATTAATAAATAAATATTAATCAATATTAAACAAATTCGTGCGCAAGTCTCACTTTTGCGAATTCCGATTTTCTGCGATATATAAAATCTGGCATCGGCTCTCTAATATAACCAAACAAAAAAACACACCTAAAGACATTTATGTTCTATTGAGTTCAGGCAAAAACCTTTCGTTTAAAAAAAATCACGTTAACTCTTTCGAAAACGTTTTTTACCGTAAGTCAATTTCGCTTTTTTAACTATTTCTCCTATATTTAAAAATTCTAATCGGCGTTTATAAACAAGATACGAAAAACTAAAAATATCGCGCCTAATCTACATCCCTTGCTTTTTAAAATCTGGTATCTGTTTTGAAAAATTTTAATTTTAACCCGCTGAAAAAAAAATCCCTTCCAAAACTCCCTCACGCGATTTTAGTTTTTCGGCCCAGGTTTAAAAATCGGCATCGACTCGGGAAATGCGAATATGGGCAAACAGTAGACCCCAAATCATAGACACGTTCATTTTCTTTAAAACGCACCGTTGGGTTTTAAAAACTATCTACATTAACCCTTTCGAAACCGATCGTTTACGTAACTCACATTCGCGATTTCCGCTATTTTGTCAATGTTTAACAGTGGTTAAATTTCAATTGTAGTAGGAATTGTACTGGGTCGAGTGTCCTGAAAAGGTCTCTTCCAGAACAGCTTGCGCCCCCTGGTGTTGGAAAGTGGAACTACAGGAGTATCTCTGGTTCTATGGGCCCGATTACGACGGGGTTTGGCTTATTCAACTTGATATCTATGGTCTTAAATATTTTAGTTGCACTTTCGACCGCCAGTGTGCGCTTTTCGATCTCGGGTTCTATGAACGCGATTACGACGTGGTTTGTCTCATTTGACGATTTTGATAGCTTTATAGATTTCAGTCGTATTCGTATAGAACAGATTATTATTATTTCGGGCCATGGCAACGCCGGGCGGGCTAGCTAGTTTTAAATAAATTTGCCTCATAGAAAAAAATAGCTTTTTAACTTATTCAAATTTTGAGGCTCTAATATTCATAAATGGAGGTTTAGTTTATTTTAAAATGCATACACTTAAAAGGCATAACGTATCATGCATTCTTTCTTTAATATTTGTTAAATATCTTTATCGAAAATTTTAATTTTATGATGGAAATATAAGAGGAATATTTCATTTTTCGTTGTGAATTTAACAATATTACGAATTTTCCTATCTTCTACATGTAGAACAAACAACTAAAGTTTTTTAAATGTTTGGACATAGTTTTTTCTTCTCCTTTTTAAAGTAATAAATTCGGGCAACCTTTTTATTACAGTTGTAGCATAGTGCCTACCTACTGCTTCATGAAGGTACTCTGCGGTCGAGTAAGTTTTGAGATTTTGCGTGCTATTTTGGTGTTATTTTAAATTTTGTTAGGATATACGGATATTTCTTTCAATAATATGATAATTAGGTATCTATAATCGCATAGTTGCTATATATACTGCGGGACGAGTTATATTCGATGGATATAGCCGCATCTCGCCCTTAATGGTAAACTAGTCTTGTTTTGATTTTTAAGTTTTCCATGGGTTATCTGCAAGCTGAGCTTGTCTATTAGCTGTTTTGTTCAAGAGTCTATGCCTGAGGATTACACCAGCGTGAAAAGAAATTCAGTTTCGTGTTTTACAAATAGAGATTATTGAAAGCTACGGGGTTACCTTTTATAGTGGTACTGAAGGGTTTATAATGACATTTGTATAGTGAATTGAAATGACTCTTCTTGGGTTCCTGCTGACGCATATAGTGAAACCATTTTGTTTCAGGCTAAGAGTTGAAATCTAGTGAGTATTTTGGGAAAGCATTCCCCCCTCAGTCTTTTGTGATTTATGATTTTATTTTTGACCGCCATTAATTTTATCTACCCGCTCCACTGTCTAACTATTTGTTATTGCTTTAAATAAAGTGTCGTTATTTTTTAATTTTATGTCGTGACCTCTTTGCAAGTGAACTGCATGGAAGGGCACGCCAAACCGTCTGTTATTAAAGCGAAGTTCTATGAGATTAGAAATAAATTAAAATATTTTACTAATAGAAATATTGAAAACGACACAGTTTATATTTCATAAAATGAAAATTTTATTAAATTAAATCAAAGAAATCAATTTTAACAGTGCAAGCAATTAGCATATAAAGAAACTAACAAACAAGAACAAAAAAAAAAAAAAACCATGAGAGATATTTCCACATTATTGTACTTGCACTTAAATTTAAATTTTAATCTTTATTTTTAAACCGACTTTTAATCCAAAATCAAATATATTTTAAATTATTTCTAAAAGGTATAATAACAAAATCTTTTATTTCAGAGTAAAATATTTCATGAAAAAATCAGTTTAAGAAAATGTATATTTATAATATTTTTTGGTTATTGAGAATCTTGCTATATTATAAAGACTAGGATAATTCATTTAAAAGTTTAAAGTTAATTACTTACAACAATACATACGCAATATTCATAATACAAGGTGTTCCCAAAAAATTGAAATGTGCTTTCAGTTTTTAACTGTTGGGGATACGTAGGCAATGTAAATTGCAAAATTATTCAAAATAATGTACGAATAAGAATTATGTTGATGAAATTGTCCTGCCACTATTTTTCAAAACGTTACACTTTTTAATTTTTTAAACAATTCCTGGATCCTATAAGTAATGTTTAAGAGTATTTTCGCCATGCTGCGACAAGTATAAGAGTAAAAATTTCATTCTTCTAAGGGGTAAACTATCCGAGTTATAACACTTTGAATTTTATGAAATTTCGAAGCTTTCCTGTTTGAAATTTTCTGTTCGTTTTTAATGCCGGAAAACTCCAATATTTCCTAAAATACAACGTGTAATAAATAACTCAGCGAGTTTTGGTTGTAGAAGAATTAAATTTTTATTGTTTTACTTTCAGAGCATGGGGAATTTTTTTCTATATAGAGGAAAGGTCCGCAATATTCCATAGTTTCCTAATATGAGACCCGCCCATTCTAGTCATGGTAAGGGTTGGTCTCTGGCGGTGGCTTCGTGAATTATTTTCTGACCCGTTGTAGAGACTACTTTGAAAACAAAAAGGCCAGTTCACTGCTGTCCGGCGTGGTGCGATAGCGATTTAAACTTTTTGCGATTTTGAGTTTTCTGCAGTGTTTGCTTTGAGCGGGCGTATTTATGTAAAGGTATTTAAATTTTATATATAGATGATTTATTTGTCATAAAATGAACTATAAATTAAGATAATTTTATGTTAAATTGAACCAGAAATTCCCGATATTAAGGCTTTTGTTGAATAAGCTGAGCTCCTAATATGAGATACTATAATCTGTATTACTATGGGCTATGATACTATGTTAAACATCATGCACAGACATTGAGGACGAAGATGCAGAATGTCTATTTTGCACAGGCTCTTTTTCTGACGACAGTCATGGTGAAGAGTGGGCACAGTGCACAAAATTTTATCGCTTGGCTCACAAAAATTATGGTGCGAAAGTAGGGACTTTTTTTTTTTTTTTTTTTTTCAAATTGAAGCGCAAAACATAAAAGAAACATTATTGACGTATACAAATACAAACAGTTCTTAAAAAATTCAGTACTGCGAATTTTTTTGGACTTTCTCATATTAGGACATCTTTATCAAAGTGCTTGAAAATGGTCTTTCTTTATTTCCTTCGAAGTTATGTTTTAATTCTTTACAGTAATTAAAATATTAAGTGAATCTGTTGTATTGTATAATGATGCAGCTTACTCCGAACATTACAAAAATTTCACTTATTTCCAATCTTACTACTTAAATGTAAGTTACAAAAAGTGTATCTCATATTAGGCACCTTTCCTCTAAAACTTATCAAACTCAGGAACAATATAAAAATTTGAAAACTTGTAACGTTTTGAAAATTAATGACAGGATCAACATAATATGCATTCCTATCTGAATTTGCAATTTATTTTGCTCACGTATCTCCAGCAGGTTAAAAATTAATTTCTGTTTTAATATTTTTGGGTCATCCTGTATATTCCTGACAGTGAGATTTTTGAATTATTAATTTAAGTCATTATATTAAACATGCACTCACATTAACAGATATATAGAGCCGACTACACGAAGATCACCGTTAGTAAATAAAAAAATTTAAAAAAAACTCCACACTTATAGAGTTCCCATAAGAAACCTGTTTTGACTTTTGAAAAGTAACACTGGTCGGCTAAATAATAAAAATTTTGCTTCCCCGCAAAAACAGTCTGCGTACTATATAGATCTGACATTCCTAAATATAAATATGGCATCTAAATAGTTCCAACACTTACCATTTTCCCGAGAAACAGTTTTGTAATAATAATAAATAATGGAGGAATATTATATAAATTTAGAATGCTAGATAAAAATTAAAATATGACAAAGGTATTGTCTATGTTCTTGTATAACAAATCAATAAACTATCGTGAAAATATATTTGGTTGATATTTGTCTCGCGCATTGTTCTTTAGGCATCCAGCAGTATCCGCTAATATATTTTAATTAATTTTGCCATTGTATCTTCACTAATGTTTATATACATTTACATATAGGTTATTTACATATTAACATATACATATTTTTGTTTACGCAATTTCCACTATGCAATAGTAAGACATAAATTACCTTATTTTTTTTTAAGCTTAGCTACCTCATCTAAAAATGAGTACGGGGTTGCAGTAATTTCATTGGCATATTTTGATTTACTGAACAATCTATAGCCAGCGTAGGATATTTTTAAACTTTAAATATTTGTGAGAGTGGCGGCATTAAAAGAAAGCAGTTTGGCCCCATAAAAACAGCCTTATAATACTTGTAAAAAATCGATAAATGAAAACATAAAAAAAATCCTATGTAGGATGCAGAACTGAATTCTGGACGTTTGTATGAAAAGTCAAGTAAATCAGTCGAGCAATTCTTGAGAAATCCAAGCGGTCAGGTAGAAAAATGTTGTTTTGAAAAAAGTGCGTTTAAAGTTGGTGGCATTTAGTTTAGTGGGAATTATAGTTACAACGGCATATATTTGTCACTGTAACTTTTGCAGTAATTCGAATTTAAAAAAACAAAACTTTTCGGCTATATTTTATCAATAAATGTAAGTATTAAATTTGTGTTACCTCGTTCGTTACGTATGTTAATCCTTAATAATGAATGATAACATTGCTTACTCGATTCTTTTTTCAAATGGATTTGAAATAAAAATACAGTAATTCTCTAAATCTTACGTAACTCAGTAAATCTCATAAAATGTTCTTACCTCAGAAAGTGGATTCGAAGGAACGCTTTTATTTGGATGATCTCGATGACAAGTAATAATTGAAGGAAAAATGGCATATTTTTAGAAACGAAAACATTTAATTCACAGAAGACATACACTATCACAACACAACATATCAACATAATATTTACATAAAAAATCTTCGACTCATTTTTAATCTAAGTCGTCATTTTACTCACAAAAACATCGCGCAAATTCTTTTTTATATAAATATTCTGTGTCTGTGTTGTGCTAGTGTATGTCTTTATTATTTAATTAAATGTTTTCGTTTCTTCAAAGATGGTATTTTGCCTTCGATTAATACTCCTCATTAGGATAATCTAAATAAAAGCGTTCCTTCAATTTTTATTACAACTATTATATTTTTATGTGATATGGCATCACACGTTGGGCGTCAAACTGAAAAAAATAATAATAATTCTCTAAATCTTACGTAACTCCGTAAATCTCATAAAATTTTCTTACCTGAGAACGTGGATTCGAAGGAACACTTTTCTTTCGAGGATCTCAATGACAAGTATTAATTGAAGAAAAAATGTCATATTTTTAGAAACGAAGACATTTAATTCACAGAAGACATACACTATCACAACACAACATATCAACAGAATATTTACATAAAAAATCTTCTACTCATTTTTAATCTAAGTCGTCATTTTACTCACAAAAACATCGCACAAATTATTTTTTATGTAAATATTCTGTGTCTGTGTTGTGCTAGTGTATGTCTTTTTTATTTAATTAAATGTTTTCGTTTCTTCGTTTCTTCAAAGATGGTATTTTGCTTTCGATTAATACTTCTCATTAGGATAATCTAAATAAAAGCGTTCCTTCAATTTTTATTACAACTACGTATTATATTTTTATGTGATATGGCATCACACGTTGGGCGTCAAACTGAAAAAAAAAATAATAATTCTCTAAATCTTACGTAACTCAGTAAATCTCATAAAATTTTCTTACCTCAGAACGTGGATTCGAAGGAACACTTTTATTTCGAGGATCTCGATGACAAGTATTAATTGAAGAAAAAATAGCATTTTTGAAGAAACAAAAATATTTAATTCACAGAAGACATACACTAGCACAACACAGACACAGAATATTTACATAAAAAATCTTCTACTCATTTTTAATCTAGACCACCATTTTACTCACAAAAACATCGAACAACTTCTTTTTTTATTAACAAAATTCTTTTTTATTAACAAAATTCTTTCATAAACAAAAAAAACCTTTCAGTTCAATTCGCAGGTTATCGTTTGCACCAAAGAGTCTAGAAACAGAGTCAGGAAACTGCATCAGGATTAAAAGTATCAAACTCTTAATTCAATTTTCGACATAAAAATAATAAAACGTGGATTAAAATATCTGTTTGATAATTACTTAAAGGTTTTTGCATATATGTATTTAATTTTTCGTCTGTTGTCACAGCAAGGTACAAAACAGGAGAATTTTTATGATAAAATATTTAGTTGAATTAAGCTTTTAAATGAAAAACAAACGATTTATTTAAAAATAAATTTGTAATACAAGATGTAAAAAATGCGTATTTTAAACTATGATATGATTAATAATTGTAATATGATAATTATAATTAAATAAAGGCGTTTATTTTAGTCAGTAATTTAGGATAACAGTAAAAAACAATACATTATTTAAAAAAAAAGAACATTTAAAGTAATTTTTTAAAACAAACACTTATTCTTGAACTTTGATGTATTGCGTAGACTTGATTTTGTTTTAAATGGGATGCATTTTATGACAAAATCCTCAGTTTTATCAAGTCTTTAAGTAAAAAAAAAAAGATTTATTAGTTTTTTTTAAATGAGGAATATTGATTTTAAAAGACATTGATTTCAATCTGTCAACTCATTAATGGAACAATACATCTTCTTCCAATTTAATGGATTGTCTAGACTGGATTTTATTTCATAAAGAATCCAATGGAATTTTTTTTTAAAAATTACTGTTTATCTCATAAGATGTGATGTGATTTTCATTTTATTTGACTTCATAGGGTTAGTATTTTCAGTGAACGGGAGGCCGACTAGGCAAATAATTTCTGTTAAATAAATTTAATACCATCATCTTACCAACAAAAATAAACAAGAAAGAAAGAAAGAAAAATAATGCGCCACGCATAGAATATGAAACACATTCCAACATTTCCAGATTACTGTAACAAAACATCACCGTTTAAATAAGGTGAAAGATGATGTCTAAGTAAACAAGAGATGACAAGGGATGATTGCCCCGGAACCCTGCTTTCGCTTTAGAGTATAAGTGCAATCCTGGGCCGAATGTCTAGGTAAAGAATTTAGAAAACGCATAACACATTTGAAAACCTAATTTTAAGAATTATCATCATTACTTCGAAATATATCCAAATTATTTTGTGCAGCCCTGTATAGTATCTATAGATTTTTATGTATACTACATAGTATGCTAAAATTTAGCTCAGTTAGGAAACGCATACCGCTTTTGAAAATTTCCCTTCATCAATTTCTGTTAGTAAATGGAAATGTACTCGAGATCTTTTGCGCTATCCTGTATGTGATTTATAGAGTTTATAAACATCAAGCAATAGTAAAAAATTAGTTAAATTTAAAAATGCATTCCACAGCTGAAAACGCACTTACAGCAATTATTGTTAATAGACAGCACTGTAACAGAATTTTTGTGTGTCCCTTGTACATGAACGATGAATGCTATACACACCATATTTTATAGTAAGCCTCTTGTAGTGTACCTAATTGATATACATAAATTTTATCATGTTTGAAATGGTGTAACATTATTAAAATACACATCAAACGATTTTCCCTTATATATCGTAATATAACAAAATTCTTTTGAGTGCTGTAAATGAAGCATTATTGCTACGCACTTCATTTTCAATACCAAACATGCCGTAGTAAGCCCCAATAACATATATATCAATTGCATGACAATCCGAGTATATTTACGCGAGTTAGAGCAGGAACAGAAGGCAGGCAGACAGACAAACCGATTTTATAAACACGTTTTAACTAGGTTGAAAAGAAATTAATAATTGGATAAAAAAGTCTGTATATACATATATTTTATTTTAAAAATTATAGTTTTTTGTTGCTTGTTCAAATTTTTGCATAAAAATAATAAAAGATAGATTAAACGTTCTATTATTAATTACTTAAAGTACTTGAAAAATGTCAAATAGGTGTTTCATTTTTCTTCTGTTGTAACAATAAAATTAAAAACACCAGATTTTTTATTTTCTTCTTCCTATATAAATAAGAAGAAAGCATTGGAATCGTGAAATTTTGATTTTCTTTTTTGATGTATTTGCATGTTTTGATATATAGCTTTGTTTTGATATATGCTTTGCATACAATAGATAGTACATGCTATACCTGCATTTTATAAAAGATAAAAACTGTAGCTTTTTGTACTATTTTTTCCCTGCAATTTTATAAAAGATAAAAACTGTAGCTGTTTGTACTATTTTTTCCCTGCAATTTTATAAAAGATAAAAACTGTAGTTTTTTGTACTATTTTTTCCCTGCAATTTTATAAAAGATAAAAACTGTAGCTTTTTGTACTATTTTTTCCCTGCAATTCTATAAAAGATAAAAACTGTAGCTTTTTGTACTATTTTTTCCCTGCAATTTTATAAAAGATAAAAACTGTAGCTTTTTGTACTATTTTTTCCCTGCAATTTTATAACAGATAAAAACTGTAGCTTTTTGTACTATTTTTTCCCTGCAATTTTATAAAAGATAAAAACTGTAGCTGTTTGTACTATTTTTTCCCTGCAATTTTATAAAAGATAAAAACTGTAGCTTTTTGTACTATTTTTTCCCTGCAATTTTAAAGAAAAAAATGAGTGTTATGAGTACCCATCAGAATTAAATGAACAACTTAGATAATTTTTTAAATCATATAAAAAAGTCTTCCAGAGCATATTTACATTAGAACGGAGAAATGCATATGGAAATTAATAATGAAGTGACATTTCTTTTTTCAAATTAAAGTATTTTAAATCTATTTGTTGACATAACAATAATAAACAAATAATGATATTTTGATAACCCATAATCATTTAAATATAAAATTAAAAGAAATAAACTTTAAAAATCATGTAAGAAAAACTGCTTTCTAAATTTATATATGATAAATTATTCTTACAGTTAGTGAAATATTTTTATTACGCAATACCAGTATTTAGTTACATTAAGATTTCATAACATTTCGAATGAATTTTTTTTCCATATGATGTTTTTAAACTTGTATTAAAACTTGTATTAAAACCATAAATATTAATGTAAAAATATTTCACTCATTTGTTCTATAAAGTTGTTTTGCTTTAAAAAAATCAATTTACTCATTTTTAACTATGCATACTTCTGAGTAGTGATTAATTTACTGAAATTATTTTTAAATATATATGTTTTGAATTTTAATCGCAATTATATCGGTTAAAAAATAATACTCGAATAAAAAATATATACCGATTTCATTGACACAAAATGAAAAATGTTTTTATTTATTACAGCTCTGTTTTCTTTAGTAAATCCATTCTGGTGTTTTAAACTTCATGTTTGATTGGATACATTTATTAGAATATAAAAAATCGAATAAAAAAACTAGAATGAATGAAAAACAATATTCAGATAAAATAGCCCCGGATTTAAAAAAGAAAAAAAAAACTATAAGAATATGTAGTTGAGTGTAGAAATACTATTGCGATATACGTACATTCACAATCATTTAATAACTTCATACATGCTCAATTCATAAAATGTAAACATTAAATCCTGCTTCGTAACTTTAATAAATCAAATATTGAGTAACCTTTTTTAACTCTAACAAAATCTAATTCACATTTATAAAAAAAATATTTTATCAAAGTATTTACAGCCATTTTCACTTAAATATTTTCATGAAGTATCTCTTATGTTCATTAAACTAGTCCTTAATAATAATTGCTACAATTCTCTACTTAATCTTTTAATTTTCAAGTGAATTAAGGTCAACGAACTCTTTTTTTATATATGAAAATATGAATAAATTTGGAATTAAAATCTGTTTAATATTACTTAAGGCATTTGCATAAAATAAAATAATCTGAAAGAGGTATTTATTTATTTTTTTACCTTGTTGTCGCAGTAGGGTATAAAGTACATGGATTTTTTTTAAACAAAATATTTCTAGTTTATTTAAGACTTAAGTGAAAAGCAATTTTTTTTTCTTTTTGTAAACTGAAATGAAAAGAATAAAAATAAATATTTATTTAACATCATCCGCTCATTAATGGTTATAATATGAACATCATAATTAAATAAAAGATTGTATTTTATTGAGTAAATCATAAGAAATTATAAAAAATATTAATTTATAAAAAGCTTTTTAGTTTAATATTTCAAAATATTTTCATATTATATACTTTTAATGCATAAGGTAACCATTATATATATATATATATATATATATATTTCCTATAATCACTTGAAACGAAAAACACATCTTATTCAAATATGATGGATTGAGTCTATTGGATTTTTTTTCAGATAGAATCCAATCGATTTTGATTCTTTTAAATCAATGTTTATTTGAAAAAATGCCACGTGAATTGCATTTAATTAGTCCACAAATGTTTCGAGTAGTTAGGTTAAAGGGGAGAAGGTAGGTAAATAGGCAAATAACGTTGATAGATCAGTCTGCTACATATATTTTATATCATCCTCTTACCAACGAAAATGAAAAAAATAAATAGTTATAAATGTCTGGCCATAGCGCATACATGCATAATATAAGGGCAGCTGGGATAACTTGGCCAAGGAGGTAACTGCGCCATAGGCTATTTTATAATAAACCGCTATTGTCTTTTAAGTTTTAGCGGTTGGCAATATTACAGCATAACCTGTACTTCTTAAAACGACGCGTGTGAGCTCCATCGTAACTCTGCCTTTTGTGCGATAGGTTGCCGAAAATGTAAGATTTTTTTTTTTTATAAACAACGTCGATTTTGTTGAAATTCCTCGGCTTTTTGTCAAAATACGGTAAGTACTTTTATTAAACAGTCTTATTTTTTTAAAGGTTAAGCATAAATACATTAATATTATTAGGTATTGTACCGACTCCTCGTTAGCCAGACTTTAATAAGTCTAATTAAATCTTCTCACTCATTTTTCTTTAATCTACTCACACATGGAGATCTGAAGTGTACACCAGATGTGGGTCCCTAACTTCAGAAAAGCCGCTTCCAGATGTTCATCATAAAATTTCGTCTGTGCATACCGCCAGTTTACTTCAAGCTCTCGAGCATCTGTGTTTTCTAATAAACTTAGAAATTATTGCAGTTATAAATTCGTGTCGCTTGCTAAGAAGTGACGTTACAGGAACATTTATGTTCTCATATATTCTAGCCACTTGAGTTGTCCTTCAGGCACTACAGATATCAAGAACCTCTTTATATTCTGAGAGACGGAACACATGTAAACACTTCAGATCTACCTAACCTATATACACGACGAGTAGAGGCCGAAGTAAGTAGTCTGATTTTCAGTTGCAGCGAAGCAACGGCTTCCTAGGCTTCTCTGGTGAGAAGGCCTATGTATACGGTCCATGTACCGATGATTAGGCAAGAAATTTGCCGATTAAATGAAAGGACTCTGTTTCCTTGAATGTAAGAGAGCGCCTTCTCTGAAAATTCTCTACCTTGAGAAACTGTATGTTTCGGCCGCCCAGAGCCGAATAGAACTAATTGGACATCCTGATACAAAAATCCCATTGGAAGCCCATTACATATGCTGCTTTATGTATTTTGTCATGTGTACTGTGATTGTGACGTAATTAAATCAATGTTTGCTAAAACTGTCTAATGATTTACAATTACGCTACAGTATCTATACATATTTAACTCATGTTTCAAATTTAAGCTGGCGTTCCAGTTACCCCATATTTTCTTAAAGAATGGAGTGACTGGGGCTTGTTTTAGGGGTAACTGGATCCCACATTGCCTAGTTATTTGAATAGGTATAAATAATTTTTGAAGTTGTTTTTACTACAAAAAATAAATTTTTCTATTGTTGTTTGTTTGCAATAAAGAAAATTATATAATACCTACAGTTTTTTAATTAAACACATGTTTATGTATGTAACTTAAGTTTTTGTTTATAAAAAACTACTAAGTAAATAATACTTAATAGCTGCTAGGTGATATATTAAGCAATTAATTCGGATTACTTTTTGTTTTTTTTACAGGATATGGCGCAAACATTAAGTAGACAAACAAAGAGGCTGGCTCTTCTTACAGTGTTGAGTTAAATAAAAAAGTGAAACCCGTTTGTTAACAGATTTTTCTTGATCACCCCCCCCCCCCTCTCTAAATTCCCATGTAACCTTTATACTTGTTACTTATAATAAAGTATATAAGTACTTTCTTAATTCTTATGTTTGTTAGTATTAATAAACGTACTAACTGCACATTTGGTGCTTTTTTTAAGCACCTTGACAGAACAGGTTTCCCTTGTAACACTCTTTAGTTGATGTATAATTTATAAGATCTGCCTGGATTAAGTTTTTTTAAGCTATTTACACTTTTAGAAACATTCCCTGATACCCCAACTTAAAGAAAACGAACGAGTGTGGAACACAGACCTACACCCAGAAAAAGGAATTGATTAAAACTACAAAACATGTTTTGTTGAGTACATTTTGGTAGTTTTAGCAAAATTCAAGTATAATTGAACCATTTTACTTGAATTAACAAAACATTTTTTGCTGACGACACAATCTTTTTTTTGGAATTGCAAAAAAAAAAAAAAAAGAAAAAAAAAAGAAATTGTTGATTCAAACAAAATTTCTATTGACCTATATTTAAACAAAAAGTTTTGTTGGATCAACCAAATTTTTGTTGATTCAACAAAACTTTTTTCTGGGTGTACCTGATCCAGTTACCCCATATTTATGGGGCATAATTTTATTGCAAGAATAAATGAATTAGTCACCAATAAGTGGCATTTAAGTTTTGTCAGCAGTTTGTGCAGTGGCACTGCGTAGTTCGCAACCCAATTAGCATTACAAATGTACAATTTGATGGATGTTATTAGTCAGAATAGCTGTCAGACATGACAAGATATACTGCCTAAAGGATTTCTGATCTAATTTTTGTCCCATCGCGAATTAAATAGTGAGAAGCAGCAGAATTGGTGCCTTTACCGTGCTAATTGTCAATGACAAATCCAGCTATTTTGGCAGAACTTTGTTGCTTTCAAAATAACCCACATCTTCCTTTTGCTTTATGTGAAAAGTGAATTGTACTAGGTTCTGTACTTTTCGAATTTTTTAATTTTTATTATATATAAATATATATATATAAAAGCAGCATAATTTTTTTTAAGCATTTCTTTTTCTTTTTAAATATTAAAGAGACCAATAAGTGTTATCACTTCCTGATCAGAGAAAAATAAAATATTAACTAATTTTTGCGATCAAATAAAAATGATCTTTGGCAACATACTTACATGACCACTCAAAAATACATATGGTAATGAATAATAAAGAGAATTTTTTTTTCAAATTAATATTTTCTTTAATAAATTTATTGTCATAAAAAAAGTAGTTTTTTTTTTTTTTTTTTTTTTTTTTTTTTTTTTTGTTCTTTTTAACATATATAGCGTAACTCGTGAACACTTAAATATTAAATTAAAAGAAATAAACTTAAAAAATAATGTAACAAAATTTGTTTTAAAATTATATTACGATAAATAATTCTTAAAATTAGTATTATATTTCTGTTCCTCAATTACAGTGTTTATTTTAATGAAGAATTCACAAAATCTGAATGCGACTTATTCGTATTAAATGAATTAAGTTGTTATTATATTTATACAAATTAATATAAAAATCTTTCGCTATTTTCCTTGAAAGTTTCTTTTTTACCATATTGGAAAAATTATAACAAAGTTATTTCATTATATAAATAAATGAATAGTTATTAAAATATTTTCACCTCATGCATCGAGGGATCTTCAGTAAATAAAATATAACGAATAGAATAACGTTACGACCGCAAAGGAAAGTCGAATATGAAGTAAAAATAACGATGGTTGTTTCATTCGACGACTTTTATGTACTGAAGATGCATGGTACATGAGGTGAAAATATTTTAACAAAGCATCTTTTAACTATGAGTAAATATGCAATTTTAACGTGTGTTAGCAGATACTATTTTCTTCTTTACTTTTTTACAATTTTTTTCAAGTTACCCACTTCTATTTACGTATGTTTCTATGCAGTGATTTATTTATTTATTTAAAAATTTTAAAAATATATATGTTTCGGAATTTAATAGCAGAAATATCAGCTGAAAAAATAATATTTGAAAAAATCTATTCCATTGACAGAAAAGGTATTTCGTATTATAATTCTATTTTATATATCTAATATATTTTTGTATCTCAAACTTGTGGTTTAATTTTTTAAAGACTTTTTAAATATATATATTTCGCATTTTTAATTGCATTGATAATATTTAGAAAAAAAAAAATTGAAGTTGAAAATATGTTCAAATTTCATTGACATACGCACGCAAAAAAATTTCCTATTATAGCATTTTTTTTATTTAGTAAATTTGTACTTTTACTTCAAAGTTTTATGTTTAATTCGATTAATTTACTAGAACAAATCTATGTTATAAAGTAAAAACATGTCTGTGAGTAACATTGACGGTGGCAATGACTTGACTAATACATTTTGCTTTTACTACAATTTTCTAAAACTTGGCACATTTTCAATTGTTATATCGCCGAAGAAAAATATGTACTTCCCAATCCAATTTGTTTGAAAACTGTATTACTATTTACTGATTTATTATTATTTTATAAATAAATATATAGCGTGCAGCCCAACTACGGAAAGATTAACATGTTTTCACATAAAACTGTATAAATAATTCATAATTTGTATCAGGTTAATATTCCATAACCAAATTAAAACTTCATAAAAAAGTAAATCAATTAAATAAAATAAATAAAACACAAATCTAACAGATTTACCACTTTCGTTATTTGACCACTTAAATCTATTTATGAAATACCTTTTAGTTTGTTAAATTACTCCTTAAGAATAAATGGCTATTTAATTAAATTCAATGGATTAAAAGGATTAACCTCTTGACTGCGTTTTATAACTAAAAAATAATGGAAGATAATTCAAAATATCTGTTTGATAATTAGAGGAAAGTACGATAAAACTGTACAGTCGAGTACAACCGGATACATGAATTTTGGCTAAATTTGAGCAGTCTTCTAGCGGGTAATGGCTGAAATACTTAGATTTAAGTCAGAATATAAAGTGGCCATTAAGATATCTCTATACTGGTTATTCTGTAATTCCTTGTTTAAAAGGGTATTTTATATGTATTTTGTTTTATACTTTCTAGTTTTTCTAGTGAAAAAACTTGAAGTTACTGAATTTTTTTACATTATTATGGGTACTTTTGGGTTATAGGGGTACCCACATTTACGATTATGCCAAGATTGCAGTTACGATTTCGCCAAGATCCTCGAAAAGCTTATATATACATCATACATACGTACTCCAAATACTCATATATGTGTCATGTACGTCATTATAAACATATTGTTTACGTCTCATATGTCATACATACATCATATTCATTTTATACAAATGTCATATATGCGTCATATATGACTATAATTGGTCCATATGCGCCAAGAATATTATATATTATTATAATGTCATATGTGTTTTATAATTTGGTGATAAATCATGGTCGCTTGGCAATTCATCCTCTGGGGCCGCTACAACCCAAAAATAACTTATTATGTGTAGCACATTTAATAAGAATTTTTTTTCGCGTAATGAAATTGTGGTTAGCATTTAAAAGGGCTTTTTAACGGCTTTCTTTCCTATCCACATCCTTTTTGTATATAACTGGATATTCGACGTGAGATAAAAAGGGATATTACAAAACAATAATTGAAGAGCCGTAAACAATGTTTGTAGGAAAAGCAGTTAAAACTACATGGGCAAGATCATAAGGCTCATCAAGAGGTCAACATCTTTTCTGCAACTTCTCAAATTGCAATGAATATAATTATCCTTTTGTCTTTAAATATTAAATCATTAGACTTCTAATTGTAATATTATTAATTTAGTGTTTTACAAAGAAGGTCTCCATAAGCGCATACTCAGAAAAACTTTAAAAATTTTCAGAATATTCGTCCCATGATGATATATACGTTTATTAAAAAAATTGCTGCGGAACCTCTATATAACGTCTGTAAAAAAAATGTGAAAGCTTCGTGTTTTTGGCAATTCATCGCTGGGTGGCGAAACAATGAAAAAAAATACGCTTTTATGACAAATACTCTTTTATGAAAACTTTTTCTACTCTTCATTCTGAACTAGTTTATGTAAGTAAAACTTAAATAAATATACTTTTATAACTACGGTTGTTCCATATAAATTTACATTCATATATAAAGAAAAGTAACGAGGAAATTGTAAAGAAAATTCTACGGTTCATAAAAAAAAAAAATTATTAAAAATGCTTAAAAATTAATGTTCGATTCTGAGCAATGCCAATTTAATTTCGATATTGTTAGTGTCGGAGACAACAAAAGCATGTTTTTGTCATATAAACAACGACATATTGAAATGTGTAATGAGAGCGTTCTTAATCGAGCAATTACTGTTAAAATACACTTATGACCTATCCAACCGGCGAAACCGTGTAAAATTAAATAACTTCAGCAATACGCAACTGGTATATATATTATATAAGCCTATAGAAAAAATAATAAACTATTTTATCCTTTATTTTATCCTCATTTAACCAGGAATTTTCCAATGCATTGAAATCGCTTGCATATGGCAAGGAAAAAGTGTTGCTTGCCAAATCTTTTGCGCCAAACACTCTAAAATATTTTATTTTTTTACAGACTTCCTACTGGAATTTCGCAGCTAAATTTTCCTTTATAACGTACATGGGTAGTTTCATTGGTGTTTTTTCAAAATAATTTGAGTACGCGCTTTAAGGAGACCTTCCTTGTTAGCTAAGTTTGTAAAATAAAGTATATTGTCTTTTTCAGAAAAAGTCTAAACTTTTTAATTTCCGTAAGATTAACTTATCCATGTTCCTTTACCCCACCGTTGGCGTAAGACCGTATGATTTGACTTGTTATAAATAATTTTTATTAATAAAAATATGAAGTAATCATGTATTTAAATTTATATTTTAATTAAAGGATAAGTGCACACTGCAATAAAAGACAGGTATGTTTCTTAGTCTACCAAAATGTAGTACAACCACGATCGAAAATCTACAATAACCTCTTCCGTGTTACAAAGAATTGTGAAAACCGTTTTTTATCTTTAGAAATCTCAGAAACCAATATATTTTAAACATTTAATGAAGCATTTATAAAAACAAAATTTCTATTTTTGCCACTGATTTTCGGAGACGTTTTTGTTTGTATTAATGACGTTTCTCATCTCGGAATATAGGTTTTTTGGATGATCTCAATTCTGAAGTAAACATTTTTATGTTCTACAAACATGTTTTACAGACAAACATGGTAAATTAACAACATTGACATTAACATTAAAATTAGTATTACTTTGTTACTTTTGCATGCATAAATTCAGTTACGCAGCTGAGAATGTTTAATTAAGAATTAAAATCTTAAAAACCCATACTCCGATTTGAGAAAGTTGATTAATACACAGTAACAACTAGTCGAAAAAGTTTCCAAAAATCAGTGGCAGCAAAATAAACTTTGTTTTTATGAATGATTATTTAAATCTTGAAAATATATTCGTTTATGAGGTCTCTAATGACGCTTTTTGAAATTATGATTAACCCGGAACAGGTTACTGTATATTTTCGTAACCTAGTTATATTATTATTTTTTCATAGAGTATGAAACATTTGTCTTTTTTTTACATTTGATTGCATTTTTTAAAATAAAAAATTATGATACATGATTCGAAATATCTGTTTGATAATCAGTGGGAAGTAGGATAAAGTCGTATAGTCAGGTTTCATTTTATCCTAGTATACGGTAAACGAATATATGATATTACATTCTTGTTTAAGTATTTATAATAATCTCAAATAAGCAATTCATTATTTTTTTCTATTGTCACACTGGAATGTAAAATACAGGAATTTTTATGATAAAATCCTTGGTTTAATTAAGTCTGTAAAAGATAAACAAATTATTTATTTAAAATAAACCTGGAATTGAAAATTTAAAAGGTATGTATTTGAAAATGTTAGCTCATAAATGATTGTAATACGATAGTCATAGTTTTAACTAATTTTGATTTTATTTAATTATGTTGAATTTTATTTTAGTGAATAATTTAGAATGAATATTTCATTACAAAAAGCGTTTTGATAACTGGAAACTTTTGGAATACAAAATGAGAAATTCTCTTTCACTGTAAGATGAATAAATTGGTATTTCTTTTATTTTATACTAAAGCTTTAAAAATGTTATTCAAGTTTAATACATGTTTTTTTTTTTTTTTTTTTTTTTTTTTCTATCCGGTAAGCAAACAATTTTGAATTTAAAACTGAAAGCGTATATTTTTTCTGAGATCCGAAGTGATTTCACTGAAATAATTGTTTTTTTCATTTATAATTATTATTTTTTTACTATATAAAATGAATCAACCAAACATAAATTGTCATGTGCATGTATACTTTTTCTAAATTAAATGGAACTATAATATATATATATATATATTTCTTTCAATGAAATCGGAATAGATTTGTTTTCTCCTTTCTTTACTTATTGAATTCTTTATTACATATTGATTTCTGTAATTGTTTTTTTAATAATAAAACGCTTTGTTTGTTAAATAAAACATATTTTAATAACAAAACTCCGCAGTCAAAATGTGTATGATAAAAAAAGTCTAAATTTAAAAAAAGAAAAGGCGGAAAATATTGATCCAACAACTGGAGGGAACATTTTTATAATTTTTTTCAAGTAATTAATAATATTTTTATGAGATTAAATGCGAATTTAATGCATTTAGCTTACTTTAAATCTAAATTAAATGAAATTAAACGCTGTAATTTCGATAGAAAATAGTTTCTTAATTTTAAGAATTTTATCATATATTATTTTTATAGAATTAATAATTTTCGAATAAAATTCCCTTACATGCTGCTCATTTACTTTTAATCTTATTTTTATATATTTTAATAGTTACACAGGTATCTAAAGTTAATTTTTTATAAAAATTAATTTTTTTTATTATGCCGATAAATTTATTTAATAAAGTATTATATTGCAAAAGATATTACTTATTATGAATTCCTATATGCATCAAAGACACGTTTTGTTGATTATAAAAATTGCATTGCTTTTTTTTATTTCATTTTTATCAAGTACTGATAACACGTATATTTTTCATTAAATTTCTACATACAAAAAATTAAAATACTTCTACGTAAAATGTGCATTTTTTTATGTTCATCGTTTTTTATTCGTTTTTATATTTTCGTTCATAAGAGGATTATATTAAACTTACATAGAATAAATCATCTTTTAAATTATTTGTGTGATACTTCTATCTCCAACCCCCGTAAAAGCATAAACGTTATCAAATCAAATGGAATATACACAAAACTATACGATATAAACACATTTTTTCCTTTTAAAAATCGATTAGATTCCTTTTAAAATGAATTCCAGTCTACAAAATCCATGATATTTAAAGTAGATATGTTAGATGATATATTTTAAACATCACTCTTTCTACTATTTTCAACTACATTTTAATCGAATACCTAAAAGAAGAAGAGGCTATTCAACTTATCTAATTATAATATGTGTGTATATGTTAATGAAACTATCAGTTGTCTTACTATTTTTCTTTAGCTATTCTCTCTTTTAATTAATGATATATCATGACGAACCTATCATAGTTCGGTATATTGTAGCCTAAAACATGTTTTCTTTATACTGTTCTTTTATTATTATTATTATTATTATTATTATTATTATTATTATTATTATTATTATTATTATTATTATTATTGTTGTACTGCAATAAATATTAATTGCACGAATTCTTACAGATTTCAAAATTTTTAAAACAAAGGCGATACTAACTTTTTGTATTTTAAATTTTAAACTGTTAATATTACTAATTCTTGCAATACCGCTTAACTTGTTGCGTCATATTAAATTCAATTACGTTATAATTTTTATATCGCATCCTGAGTATGGTTATTAATTCAGATAAATTTCAGAATTCAATCTGCTCCATCCCGTGTCATTAAAAATTCCTGGATGATTGCAGACGACGTATGTTTCAAAGACTAATGAAGAACAATAAAAAATTTCTGTCTGTTAAATAATACTTAAATCTTAATTTAGTTTCCACCATTCCTTAGGCATTACTATTTTTTTTTTCAAAGGCAATAGTCGTATAAATGTGTTTTTTTAAATAGTTTGTTAATTACCATTACACTTCTGTAAAATAAATTTATTTGTATTGTAATTAACATACATATATTAAAAGTTATCATTAAAAACATAGTCAGTTATCCACGTAAAAAACACATATGATTAAGTTCGACGTTTTGTTTTTAAAAAGTATAATCCATACCTAGTTTTGACGTTTTCCATCCAGTTTTCCCAGTTTCCCATACCAGTGTTCGACGTTTTTATTTTTTAAACGTCGAACTTAATCATATGTGTTTTTTACGTGGATAGCTGACTATGTTTTTAATGATAACTTTTAATTTATGTATGTTAATGACAATACAAATAAATTTATTTTAAAGAAGTGTAAGAGTAATTAACAATAATAGTACTATTAAAAAAAAATTATACGACTACTGCTCTTGAAAAAAATAAATACTAATGCCTGAGGAATGGTAGAAACTAAATTAAGATTTAAGTATAGGTACGGACATTATAAAAACAGGATGCTCTGTTTCTGAACTGTTTGATTATTAAATAATAATCGGATAAAACTCGTCCCCATACATTTACGTAAAAATTGTTTCTTACGATCTATACACGATACCTTGAACTCAACATGCAAACATATATGTTATCGTATCAAGAATCGCCATCGATGCTGCTAATGATGTATTTACTCATGTATAATGTAAATTCCTGTATAATGCGCACCTTGTTTGTGAACGAAAATAAATCTCTGGAGTACAATATGCACTATGCTGTGTTAACGGTAGAAAATATGGGAAGTAAAAAACAAATCTTAAGAAATCCAAGTTCATGAATTTACTTAAATTTACGTATTAGTTTTGATTTCTATCTGTGGTGGAATTTCTGGAGAATTGTGTACGAAATGCCATGTTACTTTTGACATGGACATTATATATGTTATCGTGTCAAGAATCACCATCGATGCTGTTAATAATGTATTTACTCGTGTATAATACAAATTACTGTATAATGAGCACATGTTGAATATACAAACTACGGCACGTAAATTTGCAATTGCCCTATATATTATTTATGTTGTCAACATCCCTTTTTCTAAGCAAATACAAAACGCAGAACGATAAATGAGATACCATATGAACGGATTTTGAAGCGGCCTTTGACATAGAACATTCACATTTCATTAAAACATGTATTTTGATTAAGAATCGCAAGTACTTAAAAATTAAATCGACATTGTATTTCATAAATGAAATGAAAGGTTTTCCTTAAATGAGTGTTGGCGCAAAAATAAAGTATCGCAACAATGATTATATAAAAAAATGTTCAATAAAGATAAATTGGAATATACTTTCTGCATGGGATTATTTTATATTTATGAATTAAAAGCGAAATTTAAATTCAAATTGTCAATTTATTTTTCTCTATCCCATGTGCTTTTCAGAAACAGATGATCTCATCCTCTAAAGCAGTTAAAATACGATATATATATCATTAAGGTTTATATATATGCATATATTCATATGTTCATATATTGCGTTTGTTATCTTCAGTCAGTTTTTATTGTAAATTTGATGGAATAAATGAAATGATAGTCTGTCTTGACTAATGTTGTTTGCAGATATTTTTAATCCTTAATTTTCCTTTAAAAAATTAAACCTGCATCTAAAAAATGTTAAATGTTGCTAAAAATATGAGAACTGTAGTGCGAAATCTTCGCACGGGTCCACTGACTTCATTTATTT
This sequence comes from Maratus michaelseni, assembly GCA_963931845.1. Classification (NCBI taxonomy): domain Eukaryota; kingdom Metazoa; phylum Arthropoda; class Arachnida; order Araneae; family Salticidae; genus Maratus; species Maratus michaelseni. The sequence goes on from OZ007593.1 coordinate 127,665,750, forward strand.
TACTTACTACTTCTAAATTCGTAAAATTTTATCGCAGAATGTACGTGTTGTATTTATTGACTTAGTGAAAGCATGTGTGGTTTTACATAATTGTCCGAAATATTTAATGCGCGCCCCATTTTTCAAATCTAAAAATTTGGTAGAAAAAGTGCGCATTATACATGACTAAATACGGTATCCATGGAACTCCAAGTTTCATTGGAAATACAGTGTGCGTCAGAAAAATGTATACACACTTTGAAAGATTATAATTCCAGTTTTTATTCGCATATAATTAATATTTAAATTGCAAAATAATCTACATAAGATGTCTAATTCTTCCTTCTACCGCAGATGTTAATTATTATTGTTCTGGTCAAAACACTGTTTATAACGTTTGGAAAGTTGATTCAGAAACTTCAACAAACATTTCATTTGGTTTTGTGGCGTATTCTTGCTCAATTGCGGTTCCGGAACGTTGTCTATGAACATCCCTTTTTTTCAAACTTATCTTTTATATGATGAATTATAAGTCGCATAGGTGGATCTGCCTGAAACTCCCTGAGATATTGTTATGTACCTCTGGTTCATTTTCATACCTGCAATAGTATTTTAAAATAAATTTCCTTTTTTCGAAAGTTAATCTTGATTCACTTATTATTTCCAATTAATTACACTTTGAAAAGAAAGAAAAATGAGAAAGTTATGACCCTTTAAATAGTGTATGTATACATATTTGTGACGCCCCTTGTATTTGACAATTCATGCGACTTCTAAATCAGGCAATGTGAGTGAGTATATACATGAGTAAATATACAGGGTGTTTCTAAAAGAATATCGGGGTTTTAACGCTTTGTAGTATCTATTATAAAAAACTTAAAATTATACTTAATACATGAAATGAAAGAGCAACTCAAACAGTTTTATCTACAAGCTTGCAAGTGTTCAATGTGAACACCTTTCGTCACACGGCACACATCAAGTCGATAGCTCAGTTCTTCCCAAACGCCACTCTACGCTCACCCGATCTGACGCCATGTGATTTCTACCTGTTGGGGTTCATAAAGAATCGAGTGTATGTCCTTCCACTACCAGCTGATCTACCCAACCTAATAAACAGGATTGAGGCAGCTGTTGTAACAATTACCCCACTAACACTAATTAACGTTTGGGGAGAACTGAGCTATCGACTTCATATGTGCTGTGTGACAAAAGGTGTTCACATTGAACACTTGTATAAGCTTGTAGGTAACTGTTTGAGTTGCTCTTTCATTTTATGTATTAATTATAATTTTAAGTTGTATGTAATAAATACTACCAAGCGTTAAAACCCCGATATTCATTTAGAAACACCCTGTATAATAATATAGATGTATCCATGGAGTTCAAGTTTCATAAAAAAATATTCGACAATTCATTCGACTTCTAAATCAGGCAAGGCGAATGGTCAACAATTTGAATATCTCCTATGAAATCAAATTCTGTTTTTGCATTGTTAAGTTTCACCAAATAAAACATTTTACACTTCCTTTACTGTGTTGTTGATGTCCCTTAGTGTCTCTTCTCTCCCTTGAAAGGTGGTTTTTCAGCCATGCTTTCTTATGTGCCATCCGCAACTTTCAATCGTAAGTAGAAGATTAAGTTTTTAAAATAAAATGTATATATATATATATATATATATATATATATATATTGTGTGAACTAAAGATTTAATTTTAAATCATAAAAGACTGCTTTGTGGAATGAATTCACTTTGGAAAAATAATATTGATTTTTTAAAAAGCGAATAAAATATTAGATAAATAAAATTTCACTGCTAAATTTTACAGAGTTTATTTGAAACCATTCCATATTAATTTTTTTAAAGAAAAATCAAAATATTAAAATTTAACCCATGTTGAAATGGAAAAAGGTTTTTAAAATCAAAAATCAAAATCAGAAAAGGATATGTCTGCTGTCATAGCAACTGTAAATATTGAAATACAAATATAGAACCTTTTAAAATTAATATAAAAGATTTGAAGCGTATATTAAACTGCAAAGTATTTTTCATTATTAGTTTCAAAATAGGTAATAAAATATGAGTATGACAAGAGTTTATTTTTTAAACACATTCATATTTATATGGCTTTTAAGTTACAAATTAATGTATTCCAGATTTAAAGTAACTGAGAGTTCACAAACTAAGATTTGTAAAATAGTGATTTAAAATTAAAATAAATGGTTGATATTAAAATGATATTTTTAAAGCCTAATAATAGTAACATATTTTAATTAATTATTTAATAAAAAAATACGAAAATTTGATAAAATTCAACAGCATTTTTGAAAAATATTTAAAGAAAAATTGGATTTAATTTTAAATTTAAAATAAGGAAAGTTAATGAAAAAAAGATTTATGATTTATAGTTGGTTGCTTATACTTATGATTAAGTTAATTACTTGTGATTACATGTAAAAAAAGTTACTTTCACATAAAAAATGAACACTATAGATTAGTAAATGCTAGATTTACATTTTTCAGATGTTTGAACTTAATGTTAGTATTTATTTTCCTGTGCGATGCATTAATTAAAAATAAACAAATTAAGATAAGAATAAGACATACTTGAAAAATACTTGAATATGCCCATTACAATATGTAGTTTGGTATTGATAGTATGTTTGTTATATATGAAAAATAAATGGCATTGACGTAATATCCGGGCCAGGAAGATACACCACGAAAACTAACCTTCTAAAATATTAATTAAATTAACTCTTATCAGAAGCTTGCGTTAAATGGGAATTAAATACATTGATATTTGTACTTAAATGCATCAAACTTATACTAAAAAAAAGTTTCTTTTTTTAATTTATTAATCTCTCCTCTATGGAAAAATGTAAAGAGAAACTAAGAAGATTTGTCCTTCCTTTGGAAAAGTTAGATGAGCATCCATGGGTGAGAAGTTAGCAGTTGCCAACATTAAAAGCTCAGTCAAATATACTCGTTTGTTTACAGTTTTTAATTTCAATGCGTTTATTATCTATGCGTACAAATTCTATAATGCATTACCTGTCAGTAATATGCATGAGTTTGTCAGGCAAACTTTTGTCTTGCATATTACAATCAATTTTCTGCACTGTGGAACATGGTGTACGTATGAGGGAAGGGGGTGATGCAGAGAGGATCGTTTCCTAAATATTTTTTAAAAATAAGAATTAAAAAAAAAACATACTAAAAGAATGCAAATATAAAAAGCTGTTTGTGATTGTGGTTGAACTAATCATTACCTGATTGTAATTTATTTGTGTGATATTTTCGTTTTAAAGATTTGTATTACATTTCCTTTCAAGTGTAAACCATAATTTTATTTTATTTTCACCAATTTAATTCACTATTACGGCTTACCATAACAATTGATTGCCTTCAGTTTTCTAGAGAAATTATATTAAATAATAAAAGTGTTAAAAAATAAAATTTCGTAACTAGTTTCTTTTCTTTTCTTTTCTTTTTTTTTCGTTTGGTAATGGAGGTAGGTTGGTTTTAAGCTACAATCATTTCAAATAAAAAGATGGAAGTAAATCTGTTCCCACTTATTTGGAGTGTGTGTGTGGGGGGGGGGGGGGCTCGTCCTGTTGTTGTGCTTCCAGACTTGATAAAATTAGATAGTACTTTTTCCAGAATTCTTGATTTTTTCAAGAACTAATGTGTATTATGTGTTTAGACTTTTACAAAATATCAGACTGAAAAAAAAAAAAAAAAAAAAAAAAAACGAATTATTGCTCAAGTTATGCCTAAATAAAGACGTGGATTAATTAATTAACATGGTTTGATTAATTTTTCAGTAATTTATATTTAGCTAACATCATTCAGAATCGATGAAACTTTGTATTTTCACGTTTTTGGGCATTCAGAACTTAAATATGGAATAAAAGTATGATTTACCTACCACAATTAGTGGCAGGCATTAGGACCACTTAGCTGAAGTTACAAGAAAAGGGAGAACTGTTTAAAACATTGCAGTATTTTCAAGTTTCCATTTTTAAATAAGAACTAGTTGGTTGAATGGTTTGGTTACTGTTCAGCTCCTTTAAATTGAAACTAGATGCTTTCAGTAAGATAATTTTAAAATTATAATAATTATATTAAAATAAAGTGTATGCACTGAACGAAAAAAGATAGTGTATCATTAGTGTAGTGTCATGGATAGTGTAATTTTCTTACCCCAAGTACAATGCCTAATATTTAAATATAATTCAGAAGATTTTCTTGTTTTATGACCATTTAAATAAAACATATCTCCCTCTCAACAATGTCTAATTTGTTTACTTTTTTATAGAGCTGTTGACATTCGATTATGTATGTAACTTGCAAATGAAATAGATGAATAACATAAAATAAAATATTCCCTTTTCTATGGAAGTAAATGTTAATCAACGTTAAAAACTTCAAAACGTATAAATTATGCAATAAACGTATCACATATATGAGGCTCGTGAAAGAAATCTAAGAAAAAGAAACGGGAGTTATATCAGCTACATCTGGCAATTTTCAGTCCGTCACAGCTCGATAAAGAGAAGTGCAATATGGCATTCACTTTAAATATAAAATTGTAGAGTTTTCGTAATTTCCAGAGCGTGTATTTGTATACGAACATGAAAAAAAAAGGAATATTTCCACATGTTAATATAACGTGGTGATGAAAATTGATTGTGTGCGATGGATTACAGTTTGACAATGTTGTCACTTTGCCACAAATCGACTGTAATTCGTTCAGTTATGACCAAATTGGAAAATATTTTGACAACATTCTTCTATATACGAAAATCACATTTATCCAGAGGCTGTGTAAAGGATTTAGGTTTATGGGGCATAATAAATACACGAATAGCTTTTCTGAGAGAGGTAGATTTTATAACACTTGATTACTATCCCCCCAAAACTTGCGTTATTACTGTCGTTGTATCTATGAGATACATGGCGTAATATACTTTATACGCAACACTAGACTGATGTTCAGCCCACTGTGCATTAGGAAGATAGGCGGGGGAAGCATCCCATTCCCGAACTCCGCTGACTCTTTGGAGTCAGAAAAAATGTCACTGTGTATCTTACAAGTACAAGGTATTAATCATGTGTTAATACATATATATATATCTTGAACGCGAATCAACTAGAAATATTGTTTCACTTGGTACGGTTTTATAATAAAATTGAGAGAAATGTTTCTGACGTTCTCTTTATTCCATTTTTCTGGATTTTGAAGCCACTGTATAAATACTTCTGGCTTGAAGCGTTTTTGAATTCTCCTTTTGGTTTAGGATATGTTATGAACGGTGGTGATGACAGATTTCCATCTTTACTGATCATGGGCAATATAGTGCATGGATGAGTTATCACATGTAAAGATTTCGCTACACTTTCGATTTCGTTTCATGCAGAAACTTCAGAGTGCTCGTTCCATATGCCTTTTTTTTGGTAAATCTTGATTGATTGGTGTTACAAACTTTGTAACATACCCTACTGGGCTGTTCTTTTCTCTTGAAAGGAGGTCACGATAAAAGTCTTAAAAAAAGCATAACAATATATTTAACGGGGTAATTGGAAGTGGAACGGGCAAAATTAAACATAGGCGATAAAAATTAAGATCGATTCTACTAATGTCTGAGAGGAGAAACCCTTTCCCATAAGACTTATTAACTTCAAACCATTTAGCTTTAACCAAAATGGCCTCACTGTTCAATTTTGCAAAACCTAAGGAAAGTCAGTTTAACTTATAAAATATTACAACAATAACTGTAATATTACTAACAAATCGATACCCATGGATTTCATTATTCATTTATTCTCAATATGAAGATTAACTTCTTACTACGGTGTCAAAATTCATAGTCGTATATTCTAACCGAAACAGCTAATTGGAAACTTTGATTCAACACACCACAAGGAGAATCTGAATTCCAAGAATTCAGGATGCGCTCAACATCGAAACCTAAAGCATCGTACTGGCTAGATGCGTTCCATATACATCGATTCTATCTCCTACTGCTCTATTATAGCAACTACACAACCACAACCTAAATATCATGTCATTGCAACAATATCCATTTATTTATAGAGCTTCAACCATAAACAATCAGATTCCCGGAGATTAGCATCTACTTTGCGAAACTTGAAATGACAGAATAGGTCTCATTCACGCACAAATCTTAGAATTTAAGACACCACGATCTCAGGAAAAATGTCAAAACTCACTCGACCATTAGTGTACCTTTATAAGATAAAGAGCAGCTAGGTGCTATGCTACAAATTCACCAATGTTAAGCTGAGAATCTTGAAGAAAAATATGTGCATCATTTAAGAATGATTTGAACAGATTTACGATGACATCGTTTTCATGTATATGTGGCTGCGAAATGAAAACTTTGTTATTATTCTACTCACAGCTCAATATTTTCATTTAAAGTTAACTAATCACGTTACATAAGCTTTAAATCTCAAATTGAATTCATAAATTTTCATGCATGTCCATCTTATTAAATTGGAATCATGTACATTGGCACACATTTATATACAATTTTGAATTTTATCTAATACAAAAGATTCAATTTCAATTAATTCTTCGATTACCTACACTGGCTTCCAGAATTGAGTACACAACCTTCAATCTCTTCTTTGAAAGTCTAGGATGATAATATTAAAAACATCTTTTACTTAAGCAAGGTGTCAAATACATGTAAAATAAAATTTCCAAACTTGACATGTTTCGGTTTCAAAGTATAAAACCATAATCATAAGTAAACAAACATCGTCAAAAATCAAACCCGAATGACACTGGACGATACAATATATACAAAATACAACACAACAAACACGCCATCTATAGTCAAACATAAAAAGTAAAAGAACAGAAAACAGTAAACATCAAATCAAGCCTGTATACTCAAATGCCTCCCTCTATTCAAATTAGCCCTACAATATGTATTTAATAGCTCTAACCATAAAGGTGGAATAACAAAAAAGAAAGTATCATTGCAGATTAAGCCTTTCCGCAAATAATTTGTTATTCCACCTTTATGGTTAGAGCTATTAAATAAATATTGTGGGGCTAATTTGAATAGAGGGAAGCATTTGAGTATACAGGCTTGAGTTGATGTTTACTGTTTTCTGTTCTTTTACTTTTTGTGTTTAGATAGATAGTTAGACTATAGATGGCGTGTTTGTTGTGTTTTTTTTTTTGTATATATTGTACCGTCCAGAGTCATTCGGGTTTGATTTTTGACGATGTTTGTTTGCTTATGATTATGGTTTTATACTTTGAAACCGAAACATGTCAAGTTTGGAAATTTTATTTTACATGTATCTGACACCTTGCTTAAGTAAAAGATGTTTTTAGATGGTGTATATGTTTTAGAAAAGGTGAAGTTTTATGTTTTTAAATTTTGGACTTAAAAAACAGTTTTTAACGTAAGATAATATAAAGTTCTCATTCAAGCATGATATTTTCAGGAACTATGAAGTACATATTTAGAAATGTGCTGGGCGAAAAATAAAAGTCAGGGACCAATAATATTTCAGTTAGCAGAATTTTTATATAGAAGTTACAAATTTCAAAATCTCAAAATTGAGATTGAAAAAATTGTGAATTTTTTCTGACAGAATCTTTTTCTAAATGTTACAAATTTCACAATTTTGGAAATTGAGTATGCACTTGAAAAATTGTGAAATATTTTCTGCCACAATCTTTTCTAAATGAATCAATATAATAGTTTTTTTTTAAGATACTAATCTTTCATTTTAAATAAAAATAAATAAATTTATTTCTCGAATTGAATTCTAGAAATAAAACATTTGTGGAAATTCGGATATTTGGGAATCAAATGTTCAAAAAAGATAAATTTTATTCAAATTTTGAAGTAATTTCAAAATAAATTCAGTACAGTCATATATGCGTTCGAAAATATTCAAAAGAATTAAAATATTGGAGAATTTCAAATAAAATTGGAAGAGGAAGAAAATAATTTCCAGACGGAAGAGAAAAGTCATTTGAGAAGTAGCAAAAATATATTAAAATGATTGCTACAAAATTGTTACTTTAAATTTTCCAAGAATAAAAATAAGTGTTTATGCGAAAAAGATTCGAAGAAAAACTAATTGCAATGGTCGTGTATCTAGAAGAAAGAAATCACCTCTAAAGCAAATCGAGAACAAAAAAGTTTCTGCTAAAAAAATAAATTAAAAAGAAATAATAATAAAGTCTCATATTATATGTTAATCAGCAAAAACGTACACATTATATTTTTTAAGAGTGATGATCAATGTTATGTTTTGTAGAAATTTAACTAGGATTTTTTTCCTCATAACACTTCTTTTCACAATGTCAAACATGGAAGTGATGCGGTTCATGTGAGGAGCTGTCTGTTCCGAATGGACAGAAAAATTAATTTTTATGCATGGATAAAAGAAAGTTGAATATATTAAAAAAACAATCTTAAATGAAACAACCTAAATTTAGATTTTGAGCATTTCATTTGAACTTTTAAATTTTTTACAAGATAACGACCCTAAGCAAACATCTAAAGTTGATACAAGTGCTCACATTACCTTAATATCTAGGTATCAGTGTGGTAAAAATTCATGTCTCAATTGCAAAAATTTTTTTAAATATGATATTAAGAACTGAGATAGATTAGAAACTATTTTACAATAAAAATGGACTAAAATAATCCAGGAAAACAACGCGAACGTTTGTCAACATAATGCCCCACGAAGCAGTTCAGAATGCAAAATAACACAGAAAAAAATTAATTAATGTTTCCTTACTTTTTTTAACGAATTTTATTAGATATATACTCAATTTTGCAACTCAATTCAAAGCTTGTAACATCGATTTAAACGTTATGGTAAGCAAATTTTATTGATTCCCGATTTTGCATTTTAGACAAATATATTTTTTTATGTACACATTATTGCTACTGTAAATGTTACGAAAAATAATAATTTAATGTTACTCTTTCAGACTTTTTAAGAAGAGAGGTGTGCACTCAATTTTGGAAGCCATTGTAACTTTTGAATTTGTTTTTCCCTGGGAACAAAGGTGGTAGACGTTTCACAATCCTAAACTTACTGTATACAGACCGAAAATAACAAAATTTAAATTTTTTTACTGCTAAGCGAATACTACACCGCTCTTGTTTACCTCACTGAGATATGTATTTCGATTCATTATTTTATTCTCTAATATATTCTGGATAAATGATCCAATCTGCATTGAAAAGATTAATTCAAGACATATTTTACTTTATATAAAAAACCCTTATTCTCAAATATAAATTTAAGAACATTCACATATAAAAGAGCACAGTTTGTTAGAATAACAATCGTTTGAATCTCACAACTCGCAAGTATTTTTAACTATAAACCGTGAGTAAGCTAAAAAGTAAACATGGTTGATATTTAATCTAACAAAAATTAAATTAGCTTCAAAATATACAACTTACGTATTTTAAAAATAAATAAATTCAAAGAGTTAAATTAATCTAATAATTCTTACAAACCAATAAATCAAACAACATATAATTACCAAACTTACTATACCAGAAACAATTGTTACATCATTCCTTATGTCTTAAATACTTATTGGAATAGTGCTTGGCAGTGTTGATGAAATTTTCTATCTATCCGCCAATATGGTTCCATTCGTCGTTGAAAATTATATATATATATATATATATATATATATATATATATATATATATATATATATATATATATATATATATATATACTGTTTTTGTTGTGATATTTAGCAGATGTTTTTTTACAGACGTGATAGCTTAATATGAATATAACTCACGGTATTTTTCCAACAATTTTTTAGATTGCGCATTGGAAGACCTTCTTTGCAAGCCATCTTTTTAAGAATAGTTAACATCATTTGCAATTCTGTCATACTTGACTAGTTTTCTTCTGCCTTGAATTAACTATGTAAATTAGAGATTAAACCTCATGTCTTCCAATTGGCTTTTGCACTGTTAATAAAAATGACTTATTCTACTTAGATTTAGAATTTTATTCCAAATTTAAATTTTTTATTGTTATGTCGGTATTCATTTTGTGCATAAAATAGCTTTAAATGTTGCAAATTATAACTCTGATATTATAAAATTTTCCGATTTATTACAGCAATTATAAGTTAATATTTATTGAAATATGAGTCCTATATTAAAATTATACGATAATAATTAATTATATTATAAGCATACAATGTGTTTTTATTATTTAGTTTGCTACTTCTCACAGGTAGAGATTTATGTATGATGCTTCTTCTTTTATCATTTTCTTCTTCCATTATAATTATATTATATAAAGAAGCATTCCCAGTAACTTAACAAGTAATTTTTAAAATATTACAAAATTAAAATTTGATTACTGGGAAAGTATTATGTAATTGGAAAGCAAAAGCCTCATTTATAAAAATTGTTTAGTTAATTAAAACGAATCATAAAGAATTTCAGCAATGGTTTTTGCCGAGAATTTCATTATTTTTTTAATAAGACATTTATAAATTCTGAAACACTTTTAGCAAGCTCTTTTATAAAAATAATAAAGAATTTTTTACAAAATATAATTTACTTACCTAGAGTAGAGGAAAGCATGAAAAGAAAGAAAACATGCATTATTTTAATGTAATGTACTATAATACAGTTTTTATAAATTTTATATAATATGCTATATATTATGCAATTTCGAAAGTGTAGAATTTGTAATATGAAAAACACAATCTTTTCTTTTCTTTTCTTCTTTATTTTCAGAGTCCATATAATTTTTAGAAGCTTTAATATTATCATGATCACAGAAATATTTTTCTAAGTATACCTGATGAAAAGTTTTTCTTCTGTAGGTAAGTAAAAGGTTCGTGATGGAATTGAAATGAAAGTATTTATAGTTTCTTCATTTGAAATACAAGCAATACATTTAGAAGAACCTGATAAACTGGTGCTAAATATGGTTATGTCGTCAAAGTGACTGTAATAGAAATTTTTGATGTTTTTAAAATTTTAAATTCTTACATTTGATATTTTGTATAATATTTCATTATATTTCACCCGCATTCATTACACTTTATTGTTCTAATTTTATGTCATAAATTGTTTTTAAAAACGTATTAAATAATGACAAAAATAATATTCATATTATTATAAAATTTAACAATTTATTGCATTATTAAATTATTATTATAATATTATTATTACCAAATGACGACTTCCTTTAACTGTTTGGTAATGACTGTTATGTTAGTAATACACTATATTGTCAAAGGTGATTGGTCACTTGCGATTTTAGACGTTTTGTTAACTATCTAGAAAAATACATGATGAATTAACCTGAAACTGCAGGTGTGTAAACAGTATAGTATAGCTTATACATTTCCGTGATTATTTGTTCCCAAACCCCATAGGGGACTGTCAACAAATTGAAAAAAAGAATATCTTTTGGATTACCCTGTAGAAACTAATGTAGTAAAATGGTTCAAACTCGAGATTATTAATAAGTGGTTTATTGTAATATACTGTGTTAATTTTTATGAGGATAGCATGCATATTCGAAGAGAAATTAAGCTTTTTATAAAAATCGACTCAAATTTCGCCAAGTTTTTTGCTTATAATTTGCAGAGTTCTTAATATAAAAAAAAAGTTATTTTGAGAAAATATGTCAAACAACATTGTACATAATACTCTGCAATCGGAATTAAAAAATAATAAAAATTGGATGGAAAATGAGCAGGTTTACTAAAAAATGTTTCACTGCGCATGCGCGAATGCAATCAAAATATAATATGCATAATGTATTAGCTAAGTATATAGAGCAACTTTTGTGAAAGTCTCAAAATCATAGCTTGAAAATTCGGAAAATTATCGTCGATAGAAGAAGCTCGAAATCCGTTGTTCCCAAAAGGAAGCAAAAAGATGAGGGGTTGTATCCAAATATAGTAGTACGTGCAATATTGTGTACGCTATCTTGGCACTAATCAACAGATATTTGATACAACCCCTCATATTTTTGCTTCTTTTTGGGAACAACGGATTTCGAGCTTATTCTATCGACGATATTTTTCAGCTAATACATTATGCATATTATATTTTTATTGCATTCGCGCATGCGCAGTGAAGCATTTTTTAGTAAACCTGCTCATTTTTCTTCCAATTTTTATTATTTTTTAATTCCGATTCCAGAGTATTATGTACAATTTTGTTTGACATATTTTCTCAAAATAACTTTTTTTTTTTATATTAAGAACTCTGCAAATTATAAGCAAAAAACTTGGTGAAATTTGGGCCGGTTTTTATAAAAACCTTAATTTCTCATCGAGTATACATGCTATCTTCATAAAAATTAACACAGTATATTACAATAAACCACTTATTAATAATCTCGAGTTTGAACACTTTTGCTACATTAGATTTTACAGGGTAATCCAAAAGATATTCGTTCTTTTTCAATTTGTTGACAGTCCCCTATGGGGTTTCGGAAAAAAATATTCACGGAAATATATAAGCTATACTATACTGTTTACACACCTGCAGTTTCAGGTTAATTCCTCATGTATTTTTCTAGATAGTTAACAAAACGTCTAAAATCGCAAGTGACCAATCACCTTTGGCAATATAGTGTATATGACTATTTTAAAATTTTGTTTGCTACTTTTCTTCCCCTTGTACCTGACTTGTAAATACTTGTAGGTAATGGTTATTACTTCCTTTATCAGTTCCTTTATTAAATAAATAAGAGTTTACAGTAATTTAAGAAGGGGTTTTTAAAACCCAATAAAAATTTTAATTCGAATTGGGAATAGGATTTATGTATAATACAAAGAAAAAAACAGTCCACGAGTAACGCTGACGTCATATTGACGGTGGCAACGACCTGAACAGTAATTTTTACTTTTTTTGCAATTTTGCTTTTATATTTTTTTAAATAAAAATGTTAGGAAATAGTCATTTATACCGTATTTGTTATGTATGTCAGAACATTTAATTTATTTTTTTCTTAAACTAATTAACTTTTTGGAAATCCAATCACAAGCATTATAGAACGCACTTGTAAGAAAATAATGAAAAAATAAAAAGTTCAAAATTGCAGGTAAAGTAGAGTAAGAATTCACTTAAAATATACATTTTTAAAATTTTACAGCAGGAATTTCATTATTTCTTGATTAAACAATTTTCCTTCATAAAATCATTTAATAATGTCAAATAGATATTATAAAACATAGAAATAACAAAAATTCAAAGGGTAGCGCGTATTCCTTCGAGTCACAAAAAAAAGCTGCCGAAAGATCACATTACGAAATCTCCTATTTTTCGTCGATTGAAGAAACCCCGTTGCCATAACAGCAGGTTTTGGTTATAAAATTTATTGTTGCAAACCAACATGGAAATATTTTTTCGCTGTACCTCCATTACTTATTTCTCATTTTTATAATGATTTTAAAAATATATATAAATGCAAATTATTAATATTGTTAAAATGATTTCCGAAGGTTCTCTCGATACAGAGGTATGAAATATAACATTGGATGTTTAAGGTATAAAATAAGAATCACTTCACATAAAACACTAAGTTCCCATGTTCGTCAAAAATCGGCCTTTTTTCAAAAATTCGCAAAAAATTAAAAATTTGCTATACGAATTCCAAATAATCTTTATTGAAAAGAGAAAAAATGTTATATTGGGCTAGAAGATTTATTTTGGATTAATTGTATGACTGCTTTAAAATCGCCAGAAAATTTGCAAAATTAGAGAGAACGTGATTTTTCTCGTTCTATATAAAGTATTAAAAAAATAATTAAAAAATCGAAAATCCAAGAACCAGACCCTATTTTGTCTATCTGGAACTAAACTAGCAGACCTCTGCATTAATATGGAACTTAAAAGAATTTTACATTATAACGAATTTTACATTATAAAATTATTTTCCTTTTTAACTTCAATTAACGGCAATATTTTACTTTTAAAATTTAAAATTATATTTACCGGTTCCTCAAAGCCTCTGATTTTCTATAGAAAACAAGCAAACAAACAAAAAACAATACTTGCATTAGAGATATTTTAATCTTTTCAATAAATGTATACTATGCAAAACATAAATTAAAGAAGTGTTATAGTCGTGTAATAAAGAGAATAGTTTAGGTTGGATACAATGAAAAAGAAGGCGCTAATTATCTGTACCAATATAGCCTAAAACTAGATTTTTTCAGTGACCTGTGTTTGGAGAATCAAAACAATTAACTTTAGGCTGTCGTAATTTTCCAATATACGAAGATGTTATGAAACATTATTTATGGGTTCAGTTAAACTTAAAATATGGCAACTGGAATCAAGAACCTACTGTTTCTCAAATATCTCAGATTGTTGCCGGATACAATTACTTACTCAGAGCTTCAATTTCAACAGTTTCTGATACACAAATTGTAAACATGATCAGAGACAATCATGACAAATGTAAAACTATGAAAAAATATATTAAGAGTAGATTGAATAATTCCACATTCAATATAAGTTTTCAAAATTTTAGGCAATTGGAACAGAAACTTTTTTGTAGTAAGCCCCTGTAAGTGCAAAGACATTTCTTTGTTTAATTGCACCAAACATTTTCGTGCTCCAGAACAAAAACTTAACATTCCCAAAGACCAAAGTAAAATGATGGTTGCTATAAAAGATAAAATGATGGTTGCTATAGAATCAATACATATAAAATTACAAAGAAAACGATGCGCAGTGACGAAAAGCAGGAAAAATAAATGTTAAGGAAAGAAAAGAGTATTTTATAATCTAAAATGGCAATTTCATAAATGTTTCGCGATGTGAAGAAGACAGCGTGGCGGTAGCAGTACAATCGGTAGTTCTACTGATCCTGCATTTTAACAATTAACCATCCCTAAAATATCAGCGGAGCTGAAAATTCGAAAGTCTAGCTCAAATATTTCATTTACTTGCATTTCCATGGCAGTTGAAGACAAAGGTATCAGGAAGAAGACCAAATATTATTGCAAATGCCACCTTGAAAGACATGAATCTTATTTCTGATGACAAATTCAAAAGGTAATTGATAGAATGACGTTAAGAAGACAAAGAGGAAATAACTTATCTTTGAAACTTCCAAATATATAGATTTAATAAATGGGAATGATTGTAAACTTACAGAACCTCCTGTCTTGTCGGACTTATCTGACGAAGTAGTGAAAAGAGTAATACAAAATATAGAGCACACATGATTTTACATGTTTTACTTGACATTCTAAATCAGCGAAAAGATTGCCAAGATTGTCACGGAAGCCGCGTCAATTGTGTCTGGATCTGAAGGTAGAGATGGTTTTATCCCGCAATGTTATTCCAAAAGTTGATACTAAAAAGGATTATAAGCCAGTAGATGAATAGCTAATGTAACAAAAGTTGGGAAGAAGGGTAGAAGTCGATACGTAGCCACCTCCTCGTGTTTACTTCTTAAAAGTATTTGTTTAATATAAGCAAATATGGACTATAAATCGCGTTTTTTACTTTAAGTTATTTTATGTTTAAATTGTAAAATTTTGATGCGCGTGAGGAACAGGAAAACAAAATAATTAGCGTAAAAGTTTTTTACTAATAGTTTAGGCATCAAAAAGAAAAACAAATATCACTGCTATACATCAATGCAAAATTTTTATTTTCACTGTATAGTTAAGTTCCACCCAACTCAACTAAGATAGATTTTCCTAGCCACCACGCGTACGCGCAAACACACACTGTAACATCACACAGATTTTCTTTTATTAACACAAAAATAACTGTCTTTTATTAATACAGATAACACAACGAGCTCTCGTTAAAGCCATTTCCTTTTCAAATAAAACTGTTTATGTAAAAATTAAGATTAGGTTTTAAAATTATTTACCGTCAATATGAATACTGATGTACGTATTTTCATACTATTTAAATGCATTCTTTTAAAATTAAATTACTCTTGACAGTTTTCTGCATGAAACTAAAGAGAAAAATATGGTATAAGAGAAATATTCAGAGACAGAATGCACTGCAGGTGGTTCTAGTTCCCATAGCAACCGTAATATTGTCATCTCCCGGAAAGTTGAATGCTTTAATTTTAATATCATTATTCTTAGTAATGTAAAATGTTTAATTAAGGAGTGAATTAACAAGCAAACTTATATATATATATATATGTATGTACTGTACGACATGCATATGTTATGGTTTTTACATGTCGTAAGCTAATTGTGAAATCCGGCTCTTTGAAAACAGTCCATCTTTGCAAAGAGCCAGTCTAATTGGATGATCATCTGCCTTTTTAAAATTAGTCCCATATTTTTCAGGTTTATTGAAAAGAGCCTATACAGCGTTAGGCAAATTGGAAAATGACCAATTCTTTTTCAATCAGGATGATTTACTCCAGACATTTTTCTATGAGCCTATGCAATTTTAGACTAATCAGAAAATGGCAAAAAACATAGCTTCCTCCAGGTTTATTGCAATAAGTACAAGGTGGGGAATGTTTATGCATAATTATAGTTTAAAATATAGGAGCAGGAATGTAAATATTCTTATGAAAACATATAAAAATCTGTCTTATCTACAAATTTGATTACTGTGCCTGAGTATCTAAGATTAGTGAATACTTTATTTTTAGTTTAACCCCTTGGGGACGAGCGACACGTATACGGGACGCATAAGATGCTCAGAATCCTCGATTATTCCCACCAGTTAATTTTTATTGTAAGCTTTGCCTTATTTAATGAGAGCATTTTTGCGATTCAATTAGGTGAAAATTTCTTTTTTGAAAAACCGGTGGTAAAAGATTAAAAATTCTGTAAAGGACACTCGCCGCAAAGGGGTTAAGGGTATATTTTTCCCAAATGTCTCGTGCAGAATTATCAATAAATCTACAGATGAGACAGATTTTTAATGTTTTCTCATCATTGTGTAGAACAGGTGGGTTGCTCATACATTTATTAAAAAAACTAAAAAGATATTTATGCGAAAAGTTCAGTATTAAGGAAATCTGCAGATGAAGTAGATTTTTAAAGTTTTCCTATGATTACGTAGAGAAAATGAGTTCCTTAGTGAAAATGATTATGAAGAAAAAAAATGCTATATTAATAAAATCGACAGACGAGGCGTAATATTACTGTTATAGTTTTACGCAGAGAATGAAAATGATGAGTGAAAATGATAAATGATGATTTCTCAACGAAAATGATTACAAAAAAAAAAAAGAAAGAAAGAAAGAAAGAAAGAAATATCAAAGATAACTGCTTTATTGACCCTGAAAATATATCAATAAAACCGCAGATGAGACAGATTTTTAATGTTTTCAGTTTAGAAACATTTTCTATTATTTCTTCTTTTACATTTCACAGTGGGGATGTTTGCCCGTTTTCCACGATTGCAGTTCCTTTTCATCATGTGATGTACAAAATATGTTTTTAAATGTAAATATTACTATGAACGTAATATAAAAAAAGACATGCGAGGCTAATTTATAAGCAAGTGTTATAAGAGACTTTCTATCTATTTTAATGGGCCCATGAAACTGAAAAATCATCAACAATTTTCCAATTAGTCTAATATGTTTAGGCTTACTGCAAAAAGCTGATACAGCTTTAGGCTAAATTAAAACGAACAATTAACGAATAACTACTTATTCAAATGGCCTGGTTTTATAAAATTTTTTTTGCTATGTGCCCAATATAGTAAACATGCATTAAAAAATATGTCAATAAAATATACTATTTTTTCAGTGTTTATTTTAATGAATCTTTGATTTAGTCATGAACTACTTTCTTAAAAAGAAGCAAAACTAAAAAAACTGCACATAAAATGCTTTGTTTAAATAAATGTTATTATTTAACATTAATTATAATGTTATTTTTTATATAAAAAGTTGTTGATGTGAAAATAATAATACAAGATTAAGTTACAAATTGTACACAAAATTAGCGAAACTTTAGACTATGAATTTAGTTCTTACATTTACCAGTAATTTGTAATTTTTAGTTGCTGTCTTTTTTTTTCATTTATTTCACATAACTCTTACGATACTTCGATCAATACCATGGATTTGTCTTCTTACACACGCACTTTTTTGTTTGACTCCAAGTTTTTGACAACGAGCATTTACAGGTGTTATATCGAAATTTAAAAATCCGGTGACGTTATTACCCCTGTAAGGAGCCTGTAAGTTTATCTGTAAGGAGTTGTACTTTTAGAAAGCAACTTTAATTCAGCTTAGTTTACCGCCGACACAGTGGAGTATTTGACCCGAAATCCTGGACAAAAATATTTTTCTATCTAAATATAGTCCGATTGCCTTGAAATTGTTAGATGTTATTGGGTATCAATATGGCATGTTTAGTATTGTAAATGAAGTCTATAGCATTTACGGTTCATTTACAGAGACACCCGAAAGAATTCCCTTATATTATGTCTATGGGAAAAAATCGTTTGCTCTGTATTTTAATGATATCAAACTATTTTAAACGTAGGGGAAAGTCGGACAAAACCGGGACCCTAACGGGTTTTCTTTTATTGTTATTCACTATGTGAACAAAACAATCAAAATTTGCATTAAAACGATAAACTGATTCCTTGTGAAGAAAAAAAGTATTCATTCAATCGTGAACAATAGCAATTAAGATCATAAAAGCACATTTTTTAGAAGTGTGCAATGTCCCGGTTTTGTCCGACCTGGTCGGACAAAACCGGGAACTGGAAATAATAATTAAAAACACATTGTAACTTTGCAATAATACTATTTATTAAAGGGAAACTTGCAGGATATGACATATTATACTTATAGAATTTGAATCTATATCAAATCTACATCAAATAACAATGATGTAAATTATGCCTTAAGAGTTAAACTTGTTTGGCACAAAAATCACAAATGAAAGTTTGATCTTGTTCATCTGCATTGCTGCACGCTTCATGTGCCCCCCCCCCCTTTGCAGTGAAGGCACCGTATCCAACTCTCCTTGGGTTTAGATTGTTCATATAAATCTTTGCAAAAGATGCACGCTGCATCACTTTCATCCTTTTCCTCGTTTGATGTCAAGGGTCTTTTCTTCTTTGGCTTCTTCTTTTTCACCTGAGTTTTCTTTTCTGTCATCTTGAAAAGTTTTCGCTTCAGGGCTAAGTCTTTCTTGTCTTGTTTTATCACCCTATCTTTTTCTTCTAGTTCGAGTTCTAATTTGTAGGGGGTTGAAGTAAGGATAGCTGTTTTCTCTCGACGCTTCTCGGATTTCCTAATGGCCCTTGGGCCGGTTTGTACTGGAATAGGCTTTATATCCTGTGGTGAGACGCAAAAGGACGCATGATATATCTGACCAGACATTGAGAAGACGTAGATGGTTGCACAGGAACCTGCAAGCCGACGTCGTTGTTTTGCACAGGAACTGGAGCCTTCGAAGTCGGCATTGACAGCTTCTCTATAAACCCATTCCCTTTCTCAGGCTGAGGTTTATAGGTTCCTACAGGCATGTCTACATCGGGATCTTGTTGTTGTTCAGGCAATACTTGACATTCAGCCAAAGGATTCTTTTCCACTTCCATGGGCCTCTCGGTTCTCTCAGCGAGAGTAAATAGGTAATCTGGGAATACGTCACTGTTAAACGGTAGATCCCCGTCTTTTCAAACCCTTTTATAGCAGATAGAGCGCCCATAAAATTTTTTGTCACATACAGACAGACAGACTCACAGACAGATATTTTCTAAAAACCATCAAAGACCTTCTAAAACGCCTAAATCTATCGAAAACCGGAAGTCGAAATTTTTCACGATTCCAATACTTTCTTTTTCTAAAGACAGAAGAAAGTAAAAATTATTTGTAGTTTATTAGGTACAAATAATTTGATACACAGAAAATTAAACACTTAAAAATTACGATGAAATTAAACAAAAGGTTAATCTCGAGAATAAATTAATTTAGCCCCAACTCGATGATTAATTATTATTATTTTTTTTAATTTTCAACTTAATTTGGAATATAAATGACTAAAAAATAGTTTTCTATATAACCACTTAATTTAAATAATATTTTTTGTATAGTTGTTAAATATTTATAGATCGTAAAACATTAGCTAAACAAGTGAATTCCATTTCAATCACGCAAATAAATGAGTTGTCCAAAACCGGGAACTTCCCGGTTTTGTCCGACGACCCACGTCCCGGCTTTGTCCGACCACGCCATTTTCATAAAATGTTACTCTAGCGTTGTTCAAACAACTCATAGACACCAATACAAAACGTTAAAATAACAAGTAAATAATGGGCTATCATACGTTTTACTTACCTAAACTAAATTCTTAGGCATTTAGGATTGGTAGCGTAATATTGCAGACGCAGAATTGTTAACTTTTTCACGTGAAACTTTAAAAAAATCACCACTGCGAAATGAGTTGTTTTACACGACTACTGTTTACTGGGTGCTGTCAAGCCGCTCGCCTAGAAGTAATTCTAGAAGTTTCCGCTAGATACTGCCACAAATCAAGCCATAAAACCTGGATCCCTGTTTTATCCACCTACCCGGTTTTCTCCAACTCTCCCATACTGAAATTTATATACATCACTGAGGAGTATTAAGGCACTTATTGTAGAATATGGTGTGCATAGAATATATCGTTCATTTACAGGGACACACAAAAGAATTTGGCTGAAGAATAAATTTAACTATTGAAGTCTATGACAAATAATTGCTGGACATGCGCTTGAAGTTGTGATATGCATTTTTAAATTGAATTTTTTTTAATATTACTTTGTGTGGATACATTCTATAGATCGTATGTAGGGTTGCACAAAAGTTCTCAAGCACATTTCCGTTTATTCCCTGAAATGGCTGAATGAAAATGTTTAACTTTGTTATGCGTTTCACTGAACTAACTTTTAGTATACTATGTAGTATACATACAAATCCATAGCTTAGTTTAATATTTTATATCTTAAAAGCTGACGAAGTGTAAGTAAAATTTTAACACTTCACATAATAATAAGTATACATTTTATAAATATTTTGAAAACTAGAAAAAAAAAAAGATACATCATTTAAGAAGAGCACAAAGAAAAAGGAAGTTAAAATATTAATTTACTAAGTAGATATTTTAAAAATACGAATACATCACATGCCCATAGACTTAATATTACCGAAGGGAGTTTGGAAGTCGAGTGACTAGTAGCCTTAAATGTTTACTGTTTATAAGAGAAAAGTAATTGTTGATAGATTTTTTTATTTACTAGTAATGTTTAATTAAATGTATTTAATTGTACTATCTATAAAATTTATTATTTATATTTAATTTACTTTAATAATAATTACTACATTTAATTTACATTTAATAAAGATTATTTACATTTGATAATACATTTAATACAGTGGAGTCTCTACAGTATAGAGATGCTGGTTTTTCAATGTATTTAATAGATTGACAGTTTCAATCTGATTCTTCAGAACTCTGTTTTTCCTGTTCTTCATCACACTCTTCTTGGCTTTATCAGGCCTACCATCAGACTTGCTCTTTCCCCTTGGTCTTTGTCTAGAGCAGTTTATAAAATGATCACTGCTTAAAAGAAGCCAATTTGGAACATCTCTATAGCAAACTTCTCTATTGCGAACTTTTCTATGGCACTTTCTTGAGTACTTTGTACGGTAGTGTCTAAAGTGTTTGTTTCCGAACTCGGCAGCTTCTTCTGACCGTTGGCCAATGGGTACGACTGCTTTCTTAATTACAGTGTCACCATGAATCAAAACCTTGTGCATTGTTGGAATCATGGGGTACCAATTGTAAAGGTTCACATACAGTCTTGCTGTTTCATCAGCAGATGTTTGGAACTTTTTTTTCGTCAATGCGATGCCCACTTTCTATGACTTCCAATATTACTTACAACGTTTTAATCATTTCTGCGTTTTCTCCAGACGTCTTTAATTCCCTCCTTTCTCCCCTTATTTTCTACCTATGAGCCTCCGAATCTAATTGGAGACACTTTTTTCAGTAAATAAGTATTTACAATTTGAAGCCGATCTGATATTTCTAACAAGAGGTATTGAGTTGCGTAGGTATGTACGTACTTACATAGGTACGTACATGCATACATAGAGGATATGTAGAGGCAAAAGCTCTCAGGCAATATCCTGTATGCTAAAAACCTGCAACACTAGAGTAAAAATAAAGTTTTCATCTTTTCAATTCGGTTGCCGCAAGAAATGGGATTTAAGTAGTCCACCCGAAAAAAAATTATATAAAAAATGGCAACAATATGCGGAAGATTTTTTTGCAGAAATTGGCACTCAAGACTATAACTAATATAATTATAATTCAAACATGGTCCGGCAAAGCCCGTCACATATTTAAAAGGCTTTCGATATGTTTAAATTAGAGCGAAAAACGCTTTAAAAATTACCCTTTTACACATTTAATATTTTTTTATTAAATTAAAAACTAAACTATTTAAATTTACACATAGTTTAACACTAAGCACTGACCTTTGTTAAACACGCAAGCCCTGTTTAGTTTCAATTCAACAATTCATTGAGACACAAAAAAAAATATTTAAACATAACAACAATGCCTAAAATCAACAAAAAACACGTCTTCTCACAAAAACACTTCCTCTTCAACTGAGTCCAGGAGCCACTAGATAGAACTCAGGTTCCAAAAATAGACATAGATCGACGCTTCAATTAGTTAGCTATTAAAAAATATGATTTTTACAATTGTTGACGAAATTTTAATTTTTGCATTTTTGGCCAGGTTTTTGGGTCAAATACTCCACTGTGCGACGTCTTTCTGAATCTTCAAGATATTTAACAGGCTTTTTTATATGAGTTGCCCTATATAGTTGACTATTAAATTATGGAAAATAAAATTTCTTATTTTTCGCGCATGTGTAGTTAAAAATCATTGAAATGCTCATATTTCATCAAATCTTTATTATGTATATTCTAATTGTAGTATATTGTTTCTACTGTACTTTGTCAAGTGTCCTGAAAGTGACGTTAATTTTAGTTGAAAACCAATTATAAGCAAAATTCATACAGAAATTTCTTGAATTGTTTAAAGAAACCATTATTTTTACATGCATATAAAATCCGTTCTTATACAATCGAACACAAATGTTGTACAAGCTCCACATAGTCTTGGGCTACAGCTGCAGATCATTTCGTACATTTTATTTTACAGGATGTTCGCAAAGGTTATTTCTTTTATTCAATTTGTTGCTGAACCCTTAATAGTCCCCGCGATCAAACCTTCACTGTAAAATATGAGATCAATCATGTTCTTTATTTTTACAACGTTCCAGAAAGATTCGACAAGTATCTCATTAGATATGAGACAAAGTATTCAGTGGCATTTGGCCATATATTGTGTGTCTATTATTTATATGCGATAGATAGCTAGACACATATTAACTATTTTAACGTAAATGGTTTTTTATATGATAAAGTATAATATTTGAGACTTTTTTGCAATATGAACTATACCTTTAAAAGTTACGGTTTAATAATTAGTTATTAGTAATCGATACGAAGGGACATTCTGTATATTTGAATAAATGAAATAGGTAAACAGCAATTTTTTCTATACCGTGCAGAGTTTTTTCATAAATATAATATATGATATGTGATAATATATTAGTATATTTTCTACAATCGTTAAAATTCATGATGCTATGACGTCACAACAGCGATCTGATTTTGAATTTGACATACCATAATCCCAAAACTTTAGGTTGTTTCTAAAACTTTAATTTGTATTTTTAAAAAATCGTGCGTGTTTTTAATCTTTTATAATCTGAAATAAGCTTCTGATCCGCTTTAGTCGACAGACGAAATAATTTGGAAAACTAAATAAATATTTCTGTAAGGTTTTATGTAGTCACCTGTTTGAATTAGATATTCTTTATTTTTATTTGAAGAAATTCTTAATTATTTTGTTTTCCCAATTCTGCAAAACATATGTTTTTATCTTAAACTCCTGTGGGTTTTCAACAAAATAAAAAAAAATTGTTCGAAAGATTTTGATAGGTAATTGTGTTCAGTGTTTGATGGATAATTCTGTTCACTTTAGACAAAAGAAATATAGCAATATATTTGTAGCTTTTATTATTAAATTTGGTGCTTTATACGAACATCGGTATACAAGATAATATGCATTATTAGAACTAATTTTCTCATAAACTTTAAACAATATCATTATACAAATATTGAGTTATCTACATTGTTTTACAATTTATAACTTTAAATTATGTAACAATGCTTAACAATCTTTACATTAAATTTGCAAATATAGCACATTCGTAAATCACATATCTTTAAAATTTAATAATTATCGTACAAGATAATTAAAAGTCTTTGATTAAACAAAATATATTTCTAGAGTTATCTATTAATATTAAAAAATTAATTTTTATTTAATAATTCAATGAAAAGTGTTTGATTACTTAACTAATACTAAATTTTTTTTTATTAAACAGAACGGCCTCTTATGAAATCATTGTATGTATATAATGTATAGCTAATGTTATCATCTCTTTAAAAACACCCACAGCTAAAAGTAGCTCTTAAGAGAATATTGAATTCACAATAAATTATTGTATAAAAAATGACAATTACCACCCAAGTTTCTGATGCATTGTGTGCCCGACGGAAATTCAAGAAATTTTATTTTAAAAGAGTCATACAGAGTTTATTATAAGTTTTAAGACGCTGAAATGAATGACTTCGTCTTCTAGCTAATTGGTAAAAGTTCCGTAATCGGGTTTACAGTCAATTGGCACATTTCAGAAGCAAAAATTTCATTTTATAGATATAAACTGTTTCTATTTTAGTTAACTGTTTTCTGTTTGTGGGCATGTGCATGTGCATGTGCGTGTACGACAAACATTTGCACTTGAATTTAAACATTTACCTCCATGTTTATATAACTGCTATTAAACTATGTTTTTATAATTTATATTTGTATCTATCTTTATAAAACTGCTTTCATACACTTGAAACCATATTATTGTCAACATCGCTCGTGTTAACCCCAGCCTTGGCTCTAAACCGGATTATGGAACTTTTACCAGTTACTTTTCAGCAAACGATCAATATTGAAGGACATGAGTAAAGTACAGATCAGTCAGTTTCCTTACACGTAATCAACTGATTTAGAATATGAGTCAAAGTGAGAATTAGTGTATACCAATGCCCACAACTACTTTATCGAGTTTAAGTCTCTGTGATTAATCAATACGTATTGAATATATCAGATACACAGGACCGCTCGCAGGGTTTTGTATTAGAACTTTGACCTTTAATAATTAAGACCACGGGTCAAATTTCAAATACCATGCCACGATATTAAATCTGTTATAATAAGATCTATATTTGTGATAAATGACTCTGTAATTGGTAGAGAAATTGCCGAGAAATCAGTTCATTTCGTTATCAGATTTGAATGGATGCATAGGAAGCATCGCTCGCCTTCTGTTCACTGCGCTTCGATAAAATTTTAATTAATATACAATATTTATTAATATTTTATTAATATACAATATTTATTAATATTTTATTAATATACAATATTATTAATATTTTATTAATATACAATACTTTTGTGGGGTCATAGTTATTAGAAATAAATTATTTATTGGCTTATAGAAAAAGTACGCGTGCATAAATATGTTTACCGGAATTAAACCTGCAAATTCAATAAATAAGTTTATAAAACCACGCGTCTGAAAATTGTGCATAGATTCATATCATTCTCTTAAATTCTTGATTCAGATTCATTTTTAAGTTGGGGGTAAAAAAAAGCGAAAATTTGGATTTCAATGATTGTATTTTTTAAACCGAAATCTCAAAGAGTTTACATTAGATCTTTCACCTTTAATTACTCAAGCCACAGATCGAATTTTAAAAATCGGAGCACGTTACGACTTTGTCTTACTAAAATCCATGTCTGTGTTAAATTATATTGTAATTGATAGAGTCATTACCAATATAAACAATTACACATTCATCATAGTATGATGGGTAGCGAATGACATGCAATTGCCTTCAATTATGTAACAAATAACTTTATTGAGAATAAAATTAAATCTGGGTTATATCAATGAAGTATAACAAAAATATTTCGCGAGTTCGTACACTGATATTGTTAGTTATTAAAAGAATTAGAGAGTTCATAGTTGTAAGACTCAGTTTTTGGATTTTGTCATAAATTCTCTATTTAGTGAGATAATATTCCAAGATAAACTCGCTGACGTAGAAACAAACAGTTTTCCTGACGATAAATAAAATCCATGCTAGATTCTAACAAAGGTGAGATACAATTTATTTCTCGTTATTTTTCTCTACTACATTTCTCGTACTTTTGTTGATTTAAATTCCCGAGAGCATTTCTCAGCCTCGTAAGATTTTTGGTATCGAGTATACCTGCAGGAGTTCTAACTTCGGAACTCTACCTACTCTCTAACGAGCTAATACACTCTTCTAGAATTTCTCCTGAACTAAACTCAGCTCCTAACATGAGCTGCTACTCCTTTCCAGAACTTCTCTCGAACTGAATCTTCTCGATGCCTTAATTCACTTCTTGTAATTAGATTTATTTAGAAGGTTCTTAAGAGCCTACATCAGTCATGCGAAAAAACGCTCAAGCTAATGTTAAGTCTATGGGAAGATTGTTGGCGGATTTTTCGCTCGCATTTCAATATTTTTAAATGATGTTTTTTGCATGGAATACCTGAGGTCGATCTCTAACGTTGTTAGTTTTTACTTTTTCGATTTTGGTTCCAGCCTTTTTATAGAAGGGTACTTTCACTTTCAGAATCGGTTCCAACTGGTTCTGAAATTGAAAATATCTGCTTATAAAAAGAACTGTAACCAAAATCAGAAAAAATAAAAACAAACAACGTTAGAGATCGACCTCAGCTATCCTATGCAAAAAAAAAAAATCATTTAAAAATATTAAAATGTGAGCGAGAAATCTGCCAAGAACCTTCCCATAGACTTAACATTAGCTTGAGCGTTTCTTCGCGTGACTAGCGTAGGCTAGTCCTATCCGAAGGTGAGACCGAGTACCCGTCCTATCCGAAGGTGAGAAAATGATATCATTCTCAAACTCTATCGTCATTTGTTGAACAAGGAAGAAAAATTAGACTCGTCATGTTTGAGAAAGTTGCACCTCCGTACAATGACTACAACCTACTTCTAGAAGATACTACCACACACATAGAGTCCTGTGACTTCAATCTGTCCGAAACCGTTTAAAAGGAAGATTGGTTATGATAGATTTTGATCATAAAAGGTTACCCGCCATGGGAAACTATGTCTTTGACCACCTAGAAAGAATTTGTTCTCACGCTGTAATATGACCAGGTGTTTCTATCAATTCTGTAAAGATAGTTTTTTTACACTGATATATCATTCCCATTTAATTTCAGAATTGATGTGGATACATAGGAAACTTCGATTGCCATCGGTTCGTTCCACTTAAATAATTAATTTCAGTAGTGTGATTTAAAAAATTAAAACCTATCTATCTATATTATAAAGGACAAACGTGTCCGTGCGTAACGCTGATGTCATTTTGCGATTGGGAACACTTGACGATAAAATTCCGATTTTGCGATTTTTTCTACTGCAATTTTAAAAATTTCTAAACATCGCATATATTCAATTTTTACACTGTTATACAGGTAAAAAAATGTACTTTCAAATGCAATTTGTATGAAAACTGTATCGCAATTTACTTATTTATGATAGCATTTAAATTAAATTTCAAGCATGATTGTTAAAAAAATCTATTGCTTGCAGACGATTACAAAATATTAATCCGTTTGAACTTTAAACAATATAAATAGTTCAGCATTTGTTTCTATCTAATATTCAATAAAAAATTAAAACTTTATTAAGCAATAAATAAAACACAAATTTAACAGACATGTAATTGAAATAAGCGCTTAAAACCGCTGAAATTGTCAGAATAAATAATAATAATAATAATAATAGACTGCTTTAGATAACGAAATTTTTAGCGATTTCTTCGGCTATTAACTTCTAGCATGAGGCCAATAGGAAATTATTAATTTTAATAAATTTCAAAATTTTATTTGAATGTACAATTGACATATTTCACATAAAAATGCTATTTTAGGTAGGGGGGGGGGGTATTTAAAATATATATTAATTGTATAAAATGTATTAGAGCTTGCAATAAAAAAAGAGTGGTTTTTACATGTATTCTCTATTCCGGGAAGCCCGGGTTGGATGGCCTAGTTTATATAAATGTAAAATGTTTCGGTTGAAAACCTGATACATGAATGCAGTCTAAAACATTTTAAGAAATGTAAATAAAAGCATTATGCTTAATTTAAAATATCCGATTCTTATTTAAATTTGTGTTGTATTTAACATTTAGATTGATAGAAAAATCACAAAAATATAAATTAAAAGCAATAACACGAATAAATTTTTTTATTGTTTAATGGCAATATTAAATTTGTTGACAGAAGCAAAGCACTGTTTGCACTTGAAGATCTTATTACGCGAAAAAAATAGTAAGTAAAATTCCAATTTTTCCATCTATATTTATCCATTCCCTATAAACTAAATATACTGAGTAATTATTTATACAGTTATTCATGTATATTTTCTTAAATAAAGTTTTAAAATTTAAAAGAAATATGAACTATTTTTAAGTAATTGGGGAAATATTTATTCAGCAATGAAAGAAGAAAGATAATTATGTAATCTTTCATATGGAAATGAGTTATCGTACGTATTTTACAAACGAAGAGCGAAATAAATGTTTATCTATTATTAAAAATCTTTCGTTTGCTGACTATAGTGGATTAGAAGTGTATTTGTACATAAAATAATAATAATTATTACTTTTCAGAAATGGGACATATACAAATGGCAATTTAGACAGATAACAGTTTTTTAAAAATATATTACACATTATGTTTACAAATACAACGTCATAGTATATTAATTACATATTTGATATGAATGTTGCAATGCATATGACGTCGAAATAAGGTCGTAATTTGGAATTTAACATTCCCGCCTTGCAGGGAAGTCATAGAAAAGCTTCTGTTGGTTTTGACAATAAATAAATAAATAAATAAATAAATAAATAAATATAAATATAAATATAAATATAAATATAGTAAATACGAATAAATAAATAAATAAATAAATATATAAAAATAAAAGTATTAAAACAATATGAATAAATAAATAAAAAATATCAATATAAATAATAATAAATATAAATAAGTGAATATAAATATAAAAATTAACATAAATAAATAAATAAATAAAAATAAATTAATGAAATAAATAGTAATAATTAAAAGAGCTGTAAATTTTTGCAATTTCTATCTCAGTTTTCTATAACAGAAATATAAACCTTAATTTCTGTTTTTAAAAAGCGTACATATTTTTTAAAATCTTATAATCTGAGGTAAGCTTCTGAACTACTTTAGTCAACAGACCAAATAATTTAGATAATTAATAAATATTTCTATAGTACTTCATTTAGAAAATTTTGGGATAGAAATTCATGATCCTTCATATTTTCCTGGATAAAACTTTTTGTTTTCTTAATGCCATAAATAATTATTTTTTTTCCGAAAGTGTCGTGGTTGAAATCAAATTTAAAATGTTATTCTCTAAAATTTAGATACATACTTGTGTTCAGTGTTTTTAAATCCGGCGCATTATAAGGACGTAGGTATGTGCATTTTTAATTTAATAAAATTTCAGATTACATACCAATTTCATTAAGTACTGTCGTTAATTTTTTAAATACGTTATATTCACAAATTATTTACATTTTGAATAAATAAATTTCGTAAAAAAAAAAATAAAAAAAATGAAATATTTAATAATAAAACTATTAATACAAAACTGTGTCCTGAGTACACAGTCGTCTGTAAAATTAATTTTTATCTTTTAATTTAATGTTGATTTTGATTGCTTAATTAAATTAAAGTATATATATTTTTTTAATTTGTAACAGAAAACTCTTATGAAATGCTTGTTGACTATAAAGCATAAAGAATTTTAGCGTACTCTTTTAAAATACAAAATATAAGGAAATTAATATCAATAGTATGCATTTTAAAGAGAATTGCATAATTTCAGATATTTTGGAATAAAATCTTTCATTATTACATTCTAAAACATTTTAAGAAGAGTAAATAAAGGCTTTATAAAGTAACGACACATAATGTTTTTTATTGTAAGACCTTCGTATTTAAAAAACAGACTAATAGAAAAATTGAATAAACATAATTTAACAGGAATGATTTGAATAACGTTTAACAAGGTGATATTAAAGTAGTGAACGGAAGCAAGGTACTGTTTGCACTCGAACATCCCGTAGCATAAAATAATAATAAATGAAACTGCTAAATTTGCATCGATATTTACTCAGACAGTATAATGTATACATACTGAGTAATTATTTATACATTTATTCTTACATATCTTTTTAAATAAATTGTTTTTAATTTTAAAAGAAGTAGTATTTTTATATAATGGTGGAAATAGCGATTTAACAATGAAAAAAAAAATATTACGTAATATTTTATATGGAAATGAATTATTCTAGGTATAAACAAATAGCGATTTAAAACGATAGATG
Source organism: Maratus michaelseni (assembly GCA_963931845.1). NCBI lineage: Eukaryota > Metazoa > Arthropoda > Arachnida > Araneae > Salticidae > Maratus > Maratus michaelseni. The sequence continues at coordinate 127,696,397 of OZ007593.1, forward strand.
ATTTTATGTAATTGTCGAGTTTTTTTTTTTTTTTTTTTTTTTTTTTTTTTTTTTTTTTTTTTTTTGTATATTGACTAATGTGATTTGGGAGCTTATATGGATTTAAAATGTTTGCACACTTTTTAAATGCAGTTTAATGTTTGAATTTTCAGAATAAACTTGATTACCATTGCAATTCATGGTTCGCACTGGAGCGCGAAATTGCGTGATTAGCGCAATATTTTTCAAAACTGCAACCTTAAATATCTTCATTTTTTCATTATCTCACTTAAAAATTTTGTTATGATCAGAAATCTCCACCTTGTTTATTTTTTAGCGGCAATAAAGAAAGCTTACAATTGTAATGTACAGTGGTGATAAGAAGAAAGCCTATACTAACCCTGCCACAAATAATTCTATAAAAATGCGACTGAAATCAATGATTAGTAACAATATATACTAATTAACGCTATGCATAAATTTTGCTTAGGGGATCGTCTGCATATACAATTTGTGTTAAAATTTTCACTACTAACACCTTCTTTTGATATCCATATTTGTATTCTTCAGTACATTTTAATTTCAGATATCAAACTGGAATTCTTTCCGTTAATTCTTTTAGGAATTATGCAGGCTTGAAGTTTGGTACTTCTATTAATTCAATTTTAAACATTGCAATACGGGTAGTTTTTTAAGCATAATTCTAAAACTACTTGACAGAGTGAGATGTAATTTTGCATTAGCATATTTGAAGCTTTAAGAAAAAGATTTAGCTTAAAAAATCGCTATAATGACTTTTTAAATGTATAGATTACAATTCCTATTTATTTCGAAAGTATGCATATTTTGACATTTGTTTTTGAAAAAAAAAAGGAATTGCTTCCTAGAAATTTTTTTTTATCAGAAGCCAATTTCTAGAAGCTTTAGCCATGCAAATCTTAAGTTACAGCTCATTCCGCCAAATATTTTTGAGTAATGCTTAAAACAATACCGTAATACAATCTGTTTTGCAATGATTAAAAATGAATTTATTTTAGGAGTTCTGAACTTTAAATCTGCATAATTACTAAACTACTTGAATGATTGACTTGCAACAGCGGATGCAACTGCGGATTATATGTGCATATGGCAGAGAAATAGGAATGTCAAACGTTAATCCATACTTTGGAATGAAATAATCGTATAAACATTTAATGGTTTTGATAACTTTGTATTTTCATAAAAATATATAAGAGACTAAGAAAAAAAAAAAAAAAAAGAACAGAATATGTTGAGATAAAAACAAAGTTTTAAAAAGAAAGAAAATTTTGGTTGGATAAAAAATGATAACGATATCAAAAGACAACCCCCCCCCCCCCTGTCCCCTAGAGACATCTTACGATATCAGGTGCCAGAAAATGATAAAGTTATATATGCACATCCCCTAACGTTAACACGTAGTTCAACAGTATTCACATTTTCCACGCAGAAATATTCAAATTCGTTACAATTTCGTATATGAAAGTTGGAATATGGCATTCAGAAAACATTTGAAGAATTTTGAGAAATAACGTTTAATTGGGAGAATGGAAGTAGGACAGTAATCTTGAAAAGTTGTGAAGCTGACATTTTGGTCAGGGCGTCCTTATAAAATTTTTCTACTTTTCTGTAAAAAGTTGTAAAAAATAATATAAACGTTTCTCTACCCTTCTTATATCACATTTCCTATATTCTTATTTAAATCAATTTTTTTTTTAAGAAATGAGATATTCTGCATCTAAAATATAGGCCAGGCATTTCTAAATAAAGATTCTTGTGCAAGTTCCATGCTTTTAGCTGCAAAATATCATGTTACATGTGTTTTTAGACTTGTTCTTTTAATACTTCTCGCGAGTATATTTACATGTTCCTCTCTGATATTCTATGTACAGAATACTATTTCAACACCCGGGAATTTACTTGGCTAAATGTCTCCTGACATGAAACATACGGTTACCGTAAACCATGGGTAGATTATTGTCATTTACGTTTCATTTAGTTTTTTTTCTACGTATCTTCATTTTCGACTTAATTTGGATAATCATAAATACGATGAATTCTAAGTAATCAGAAATCTTATAAAATACGCATACACAAAGTCATTGTCAAGTTTACCATAAACTAGAATTTTGAGGCACACTATTTAAAATACACACACTAGAGGTATCTTATACACACGTTTGTTAGGGAGTGAATGAAAGGGATATTGCAGCTACGCTTTGTATTCTTGAGACATTTTTTTATTTATTTTTCTTTGATTTGAGATAACAACGTAAAATAGTATGTTACATATTCTTACTTTTTGCATTATATTCAAAATCGTAAAATTTAAAATATAGATATTTTAAATGAAAGATAGAATAATTAATAGAAAAAGAATTTATTCAACTACATTAAGTTTTAATTTATATAACAATGACTTTTCTTTATTATATATTATTCCCCAAGAACCTTTCATTTTTATATTAATATAGAGAAAAACTTTCTTCACATTGAAAGGTATTTAATTAAAGGTAAATATAAAAGAATTTACATATATATAAAAGTAAAATCTATTCATTAAGAAAAATTTGAAAACGTCTCAATAAAATAAATGTATATTCTTTAAGAATGAAGTCATTTTTGAAATATTCTGATTCAGAAAAAGCTATTGGTATTTTCTGTGTGTGTAGTAATATGGTTATCCAATGCATTTCTTAAACAGATTGATCATGTTTTCATTATAAAGAAAAAGTTTTGCGAAGGAGTAGACGTATGCCTGTTGTCTCAAGGCCTCTTTTGGATTAGAGGAATTGCCTGTTATAAAGTTTAGTACTTTTCCAGAATGACACTTGGAATGAAATGAGGAAAATGTGTGAAAAGTTGCCAGCCTAAAACTAATTTAACCCATATTAGCATATGACCATTTTACCAGCCCAGTTGTTTGCGTCCGTGGAGTTTTATTTATTTTCGACCTTTTATTTTTGGTAAGTTATGCATTTGGTTTAGTTTAACGTTATTCTGGTTTCTAAAGTATGCATGTTTCTTTTATGCTTTCAAAAGAAAATGTTTTTTAACCGAGTGTCAAAAAACATAATACGAGGGTTATTTTTAAAGCGTTTAGTACCGTTTTGAAGTTCTGGCGTAGCGCGCCGTGGTCACGCTGTTTACCTACATCTGTGGACAAGCCACAAGTGCCATCGAGGAAACATTCGACCATGTTAATGTTTATTTTTGAGTATTTAAAATGACTCCGCCGATTGAAAAACCCGCCGCTTGTGAAATACGATTGGTGACTCGTTTTCTTAATGCTAAATTGGCTGAAATTCATCGTCAGATTAGGGAAGTTTACGGACAACACATTATGACCAGTCGAATGGTACGGTGATGGGTTGGAGCTTTTAAAGATGACAGCACGAATGTTCATGATGAGTAACGAAGAGGGCGAGCTTCAGTCATTACTGAAGATTTGGTGCAGAAAGTTGAGGAATGAGTGAAATAGGACATTTGAAGAAGCATCTCGGCGGTCTTCACCCCAACGACGATGATGAGAACAAAACGACCTTGTTGCAGTGGGTGTCAAATTATGCGGCAGACTTCTATGAAGAGGGAATTCAAAAACTGGTTGTACGATACGATAAGTGCCTTAATACTGGCGGAAATGATGTAGAAAAATAGAGTGAAGTACAGATTTTCATATAAAAATAAAATTCGTATGAAGATTATACTTGTTTCTTTTTTATTTCAAAACGGTACTTATTTTTGAAATACCCCTCGTATAATATTCCTTTTTATGTCAATTTTTTATATGTGTCCACACAGAACTAAATGCTTCGGTTTGATAACTGCTTTGTTTTTGTTGGAAAGGACACATTCAAGAGATGGTGCTGTTTGAATATCATCATTATCCAACAAGAAAGAAAAATAACGCTTCAAGAATAGATTATGAAACACTTTCCAGCATATTCAGAAAACTGTAACAAAACTATTCCGTTTAATAACGTGAAAGATGCTATCTAAGCAAACAATATTGAAAACGCTTAGCACATTTGAAAACACCATCTATATTCAGAAAACATTCTAATTCGTTTGGGAATCCTATGTACCATCTATGGATTTGTATACATTGTGCATAACATGTTAAAATTTAGTTCAGTAAGGAAACTCAGAACACAGTTAAAAATTCTCTTTCAGGAATTTCCGTCAATATACTTAATTATTTTGTGTGTACATGTAAATGAACGATAAAATGTTATGCCCACAATATTATACAGTATTTTTTTCTAGTCCACCTCAGTGATATATATTAATTAGAATATGTTTGGAACAGTGTTACATCATTAAAATACATTGCAAACGTTTTTTATGCATACTCCATAATGTAATATAATACTTTTGAGTGGCCTGTAATCAAACGATAAATGTTACACATGCAGTACCGGACAAACAATAGTAAACGTTAATAACATTTATCAATTACATGGCCATCGGAGTACATTTACGTGAGTAAGTGTACTTACGTAAGTGTACGTGAGTACATTTACGATTAGTTATTATTAATTTTCGATTAAAAATTAATCGAAAGTTTTATGTATAATAAAATGTAGCCCTACAAAAATAATACTTTTTTACAGTTCGTTTTACAATAGAATAAGTGCTTTATTCTAGTATATAATCTTATATATATATATATATAAGCTTATATTTTAATTTGAGTAGCTACTTCATGACTTACATAAGAGGTGTCCAACATGCGGCCCACAGGCCATAGAGCTGCCACTATTTCCGAAGTCAAATAATGAAGTCAAATTAATTGATGAACAATAACCACGAACAGACAGACAAGACAAATATAATTCGTAAATACTTTTCAACTATGTTGGAAGTGTAAAAAATGGTATATGTGCCTGTGTCTGATTGTTTTTTGTCTTTTTTCTATATTTTATGCTCTAATGTGTGTAAAAGATAGCCTATCGTTATGAAATTGCATTATGGTGTTAAAATACACACTGTTACTTTATGCTTTTAAAACAGTAGTTGTATCGTCTATAGTATGTTTACAGGGACACAAAAAAATTGTAATATAGGGTCGTTTAATGAACGTCTAGATATGCGATATTGACAGTAATATGATTTAAAGTGAATGTAAGGTAACGATAAAGAGTTACCAGAAACACTTTGTTGTGCAAAGCTACTCTCATTAAAATTTACCAACAGACAATCAGTAAATGTCGCAATAAGATAAGAAACAATCCCTGGAAAAAGTTATTATTTTTTTTCTTGTTTTATATTGTTTATTTTTGTTGCATAAAATAGCATGTTTAAATAATTGCAGTTGCTTTTATATAACTTCGAAAATAGTTGATTGTGTGTGCGTGTTTGTTTGTGAGTGAGTGAGAGGAAATATGTGTATCGTATTTACGGTTAGTTTGATTTGAAAAATTATTTAAATTGAAATCTCCTTAAAAGAAGAAAAATATGAAAAGGATTTAATAACAAGCTTCATTTTATAAAGATTAAAATGGAATATGATATGCATTTTAATTGATAGCTTTGTATTGTTCTTTTAAATAATAAGTAGCTTATGAAGAACTAATAACAGTCTAATAATAGCTTATAGATATCAAATAAAGAGGATTTATCATAATGCTGCCGAAAAAGAAAATAATTCTTTGTAACTGAATTTCATGTTTGGTCTAGGAAGATTTGCATACTAAAATCAGTTTAGAATGATATGTAAACATTGTTTTATGTATTGAATCCTTCTTTTCATCCTTATGAAATCTATTGTTTTGTGCTAATTCTCTTTCATTTAAAATAATCATTTTGAAAAATTGTACACTAATTTTATTTAAATATAATCTGTGTTGGATAATCAAATATACAAATATAATCTATGTGGGATGTTTGAATATAATTAATAAGAAAACAAAATTAGTTATGTATTAATCAAAATATGTTTGCATTTAAGTACTTTTAAAAAGATAGTTCATAAATATTTCGAATCAATAAAATAGTAATTTATTTCTTACATTAAGTAAGGTGTATTGAATAATAACCATGTTTTATTAACATTTGGATATAAATATTTGATATTATATAACCGAACAGAACTATTTGTCTCAGCCTTAATATGTATAAATTAAAGAAAATTATTTTTGAATATGCTTATTATAGTCAAATTTATATGTTTGCTTTGAATTAATAATAATAAAAAAAACATTATTCGTTTTATACATATATATATATTTTTTACTTTTTAGAAAACAGTAAATTATGTCTAAGACGGACTTTGTGTAATACGGTGATATGTTAAACTCGAAAAGATTTTCAAGTTCCAGCGAATCTATAGACATAGAATAAACTTTGTCTAAAGCGAAAACCTGTTTAAGACGGAAAATGTTTTTGGCACCGATAAATTTTGCCTTGGACAGAGTTTACAGTATTTTAAAAATTAAAGTATGTTACACCTGAAAATATTTTAAAGTAATTCAAAAAGAATTTTCATTGATATTTCGCATCTAATTTATTTGTTGCCTACTGCTGAACGAAACCTGAACAGTAACCAGGCTTTATAGGTTTTGTACATAAAGTTTTAACTTTAAAATTTCTGACATATTTACGACGGGCTGAATATATATATATATATATATATGTTACGGTCAATATGATTAATCCGATCATTATTAATAATAACCGGTTACTATTATAATGACCGGATTAATCATATTTACCATAACATATATATATATATACATTTTTTAAATAGTTTAATTGACAAGAACGTGTTCATCAGTAGAAATATTAAATTATTATCAAAGAGATAACTCATAACATGGACTGATAGAAACTTATAAAAAACTAATTTGAAAATTAAAACAAAAAAATTCTAAGTCACTCCAAATAATAAAGTTCAAACCATTGAGTTATTTATTTTAATACGAAATATTAAGAATATTGATTAGAAATTAATCGAAAATTTTATGTATAATAAGATCTAACCCTACAAAAATAATATATTTTTCGACAGTTCATTTTACAATATAATATATAACGGCTTATATTTACCTTTGACTAGCTTCTTCCTGACTTACATGAGAGGCATCCAACATGAGGCCCACAGGTCATAGAGCTTCTATTTTTTTCAAATAGTATAATTCCCCTTATTTAATGGACAGAAATTCTGTGATTAAATAAAACGAAGGTCACTATTCGAAAAAAATCGCGACAAGATCCTCGATGGTGAGACAGTTGTACACTCCTGACTTATACTCGTATAATATGGAATTTCTAAAGTTACATAATTGGAAATAAATTATTTTGGAAATAAACACAAGATAAAAAAAATGTTTTAAGTGGCAAAGAATTTTAGCCTCAGTAATATTAAATTAGAAATAATATCGTAATTTGTTCTAAATATTTAAAAAATGTATACTATTTTCCAATCTGTAATCAAGTGCTTGTTTTTACTACCAAATATTAGCGATGTAGGTTAAATATATATATAATATTTTATGGATAACAGAATGTATTATTTTATTAAAAGGAAAATTTTTTTATTCAATATGCCTTACTTGAACATGAATATAGCAGCTTATTTTTTATATTTATGAGCTTCTTTCTGACTTACATAACTTTGCAGTTCCATGTGTTATGTAATCTATGACTTAAGTAGTACGCAGGTAAGGTGATTTATATAATATGCAGTATCTTATTTTATGTATTTCATGATTTATGCAATACGCAGGTAAGTATCAAATAACATGTTATTTTGAAAATAAACTGATGATGAAGATGTTTTCAGTGACAAAAAACTTCGGCAATATGATGAAATTTTAATTATAAAAAACGTTCTTATTTATATATATTTCTGATCGAAAAACAATGTTCTTGAGAGATTCTTTTATAATATTTACTGGTGTAAAAGTTACATGCTACTTTTTACACCGTTGTTTTTTTCCTTGTTTAGAGAACAAATAAGCAACTAATTTTAGTATCGCTAAAGGGAATATATATTTTTTCTTGCTGTTTTTTATTGTGAGATATTAATCATAAAACAAAGCAACGTTTAAAGACGGAAAATGATATCTATAATACTCTTTCGCAAAAAATATCTTTTCTTAATTGGACCGAAAGATAAGCAAGTCCTTGATTGATTTTAAGACCGGATACATGAGACATCTAGTAAGTAAGAAAAGTTATATAACATAAGAAAAGTGATACATTCGCAATGTTTTCTATTATTTCTTATTATTTCTTTATAAATGAATGAACCATTTATTTATAATCTTGTACTCATATTTTCATCATCTTGGGATATTTGAAAGTTTATATAAACTCGGAATATAATTTTTATTTTATGACAAAGTTTTTATTAAAGCACGCCGACATAAACTATACTATAAACTTTCCCTATAAATTAAAAAACGCAAATTAACAATGTATATTCTTAAAGGGATAAAAGAGAACCCATAAAGGGTTATAAAAACCTTTTAATATAAAGATTGACATGTTTCGAACGCACATTGATCAACAATTTCAACATTTCAAAGTCAAAATGATGAATAAGCTATTCTCGCAATTAAAAAAAAAAAACTTGATAAACATAAACCACGAGATCGTATCTATTATAAAAGCAGGTGCTTAACAATGGTCAACTGTAAACGTGAAAATGAATATTTTCTTATTGCTGTTTTAATTTATAAAGCATGTCGTGCCAAATTTTAGGTAACTCAAAAGAGGCTGATTCATTGTATATGTTCTCGCTAGGCATATAGATTTCTGTTGATTCATGGATAATGGATATAATAAAGTCGTGATGGATAAATTACTTTTCTATTATTAAAATCAATTTGTAAAGTCTCTGACCTATGTAGTCTGGCCAAAGCTGCAGTTCTTTTGTCATATTCGGTATTTGCCATATGTTCTTTTATTCTCATTTTAAACTTTCTATTTCTTATTACTATATAATATTGCAATGCCCCATCTGCTCCGGTGAACGGAATTTCATAAACGCCTGATAGATGATTTTGATCGTGAAAATGACGCTGTTTGTGCGGTCGAAACATATCGATCTTTATATTATAAGATTTTTATAACCCTTTATGAGTTCTGTTTTATTACTTTAAGCATATGCATCGTTAGTTTATTATGAAACAGTGATTTTCGTATATAAATAAAAAAAGTAGATAATTTTATTTTCTCATATTTCCTAAATGGCGATTCTTCTTCGCGATAGGTCTTTTATGAGAACAACTTTAATAGAGCAATCTTCCCTGTCTCTACAGTGTGTCCCAAAACATAAAAATGATTAAAGATAAGCTTTTAATCTATTTTATATAATTAAGCAATGTAAATTTCAAAAGTGTTCACAATAAGGTAGGGAATAATATTATGCTAACGAAACAATCCTGCGATTATTTTATAAAAAATTACACATTTTAAATTTTTATATGACACCTAGTCAAAACTTGTCAGTTGGAGCAAAATTTATTTTACTTCAATAAGAGCGTTACAAGGAGTTGCGGACTCGACTACTTAAAACTGAATAAGTTTATCTTATTTGAAAATAAATAATTAGGAATGGGAGTCATACATCCAATTAGAAATGTAAATCTGCGAAATTTTGCAAGAAAGAGGAAACACGGACGATAATCCACAAGCAGCTGAAATTAAACAAAATAAATCAACGATTGCAACATTATTTGTGGTAAAGAATACCACGTCATTTGTAGTAGGTTTGTAAAAATGCTCAATTATATTTCAGTTAATTGAAAAACTTTGAAAATGCTTTGTAGTTTTCTATTTTCTATTTTATTTCTTTTTGAGTTAGAATTCAAGGATTTAAAACTGTAGTTATATTTTTACGATAGTTGCTTCCAACATACACCTTATAATAATAACCGCATATAATTGCACCTTATTTATATGCAATTCTGCAGCATGTTTTTTGCACAATTGTAAACATATTTTTGATCTAAAAAATGACGTCGTCAAATTGGATGTTGTCCCTATTTTCACAGATGAAATAGCATTTTAAAGAGTATGAAGAAGTTGTATAAGTTAGCTTTTATTCTTCATTATAATATTTAATTAATTTTATGTATAGAAATATTCAGTTTATTGCAATGATTTGTTGAAAGAAAAAGAAAAAAAATCTAGTTTGCCTATGGGGATCCTATAAAATTTTTAAAAGCATAATTGCTTGAAAACTATTGGGATTATCTTATTAACATAGCCTAATTTCTATGTTATTTTGAACATCTTTGCAATTTACGTTGCCTTTGATCTTCAACAGGTAAAAATTAAAGCGCGTTTCAAACTTTTGGGGTCATCCTGTACACTGTAAAAAAATTGCAGTAAAATTACGGGCAGAGGCCGGATGCAGAGATTCCAGTCATACCCTGTAAAAAGAAAAATCCATGCCCATCATTTTGTGCAGCCCGTAATTTTACGGGGCAAATTAATATAGCATTATAATGCACAGGATATAATGCACTTTAAAACAAAATAACACTTTGCTTACTGTTCCGTAGCACGGTATACACGGATGGATCGAAGACTGACGCTGGTGTAGGATACGCTTTCTGCATCTACAACAAAGAAGACACAATAACAGAACATCAAATACACCTGGACACCTCAAACTCCGTTTACCAAGCGGATCTGCTCGCAATTTCCGACGCAATTTCCTGGCTGCAAACATCCACACACGACAAAGCAACAATAAATTCAGACAGCCTTTCCAGCTTAGTGGCACTTACAGACATGAATACAGAAAATTATCTAATAGGTCAAATAATAAAGAAACTGCAAAACACAACAAAAAAGATCCTCTTCAACTGGGTAAAAGGCCACTCAGAAATTGCGGGCAACGAACACGCTGACAGACTCGCCAAGGAAGCCACACAACCGGACACATCAATAAAACACATCTTCCACCCAGCACCTCCATCCTACCTCAGAGGACAACTAAAACACAAATACACATCTAAATGGCAAGACCAATGGACAGCGGAGCACAGGGGACGAAAAGCCTACAGCCTCTGTCCAAAAGTCACCGAGGACTTCCTGGTCCCACACCGAAACATCTACCTGTACATAACCAACCACGGCCCGTTCCCATCATATCTCTCTCTCTTCAATAAAGCCCCATCTCCATTCTGCACATGTGGAAAAAGAGGAGATGCCACCCACTACACACTCAACTGCCCGCTAACGTCAGCATATCACATAAGGAAACCGGCATTACTGAGGACCTCAGTTTGGTTCCACCACGTCCTCCATACACCAAATCTACAACAAAAAATAATAGACTGTGTCCATCTCCTAGAACACAATCAGCAACTCTTTCAAATGCCTCCAGCACACCTTCTAGGAAATGTCCTGCCCTCAGACGATGATGAAGAAGAATAACCCTCATCATTGACCACAAAAATAGCGGAAACACAGTAGTGTAAATAATTCCATTCCCTCAGTAAAAGCCTAATGGCCTATTGGCCTCATCTGTATTTTTTTTTTTTTTTTTTTTTTTTTTTTTTTTTTTTTTTTTTTTAAATAAACTTGCCAAGCAGGGCTTGTAGAGCTTAAGCCGTATGGTAGGCCACCCTGCTTGGTTGAATCTGAATCTGAATCTGTTCCGTAGCACGTAGCACGTTAGGTAATCATCACAGAATCGCTGTTTTGACGGGTTGAAATTTTCGAAACACGAGTAAAATGAAGGGTTACACCCTAGCGGAGGACAATGTATGAGGTCTTACCGTATTTTCGCTAACATATGGGCTAGAACTGTAAGAATATATGGATTGTTCTTAATTTTCTAAGTATCTAAGGGATAAGGCCGCTTATTTAGTAGATAAAACCGTTTTTCATCAAATAAGGCTGTTGCCCGTGAAAATTGAAGGGCAAACGCTCATAAATTTACAGTTTTTTCTGAGAGTGTATATATCAAAATTACTCGCAGATTTTACGTCTTTTTAACCCCATACATATGTAAGAAATTTGAGATAAGAACGTGAATTTGTGAAATGATATTTTTTATTAATTTTACACCATGTAATGCCGAATCATTTTAACATAGTATATATTGCAATTAACTTAAGTTACGCCAATCGAAAGAAAGGAATCAGTATTGTTAATCGAAGTTTTTTCTACAAGCATAACAAATGTGCATGTATTGTTATATTATTAGACTTATATTAGTTTTTTCTGTTGAGAACTAATCAATACGAGTACGACTCGAACAAGCTGAGTAAATGTAGATATATTCTAAACATTAGAACAGTGTATGTAAACTCACTTATAATGTATAATACTTATTATGCATATAATACTCATAATGTATAATACTCACTCATAATCAACAATGTAACTCAGTGTATTATTGGTCGTATATAAGTTCTTTCAATTGAAAACTAAACAATCTACGTTCAACTGGAACAAACTGAGCAAATATAAATATATTCTTTATATTAAAATGCGTACAGGTATTTAATGTTATATCATATATCGTATATTACATATTTTTGTTAAAAACTAATCAATCTATATTCGAGAGAAAGAAGCTGAGAAAAATAAATAAGTTCTAACATTAAAAAGGCTGCTCGTGTTTAGTGTAATTTTGTCGATTGTATATATATATATATTAATTTCGTCTATTGAAAACTAAACAATCTAAATTTGACTCGATTGAGCTGGCAAATATAAATATGTTATATATCATTAAAATTATTTAAAATACAGAAAAAAAATTAAGATAATATATATATATTTTTTTTTTATTTCTTAGAATATATAGTAACAGTGTCAAATACAGATTGAGATAAATTGAGTACACAGAGTATAATTTTATAAAGTTTAATAAAAGATTTGAAACTTCAGTTACAGTAATATTCCTACAAAAAGCCTTAAATTACTTCCTGTATTCCTATACTTGAAAACATGATAATACACTCATGTCCAAAATTAATGTCATAAACATAAAATCTGAAAACTGATGAACTAGTCACTGTGTTGCCACGAAATTCGGCACAGAGGTATATTACAATGGGAGAAAGAATATAACAACATAACAATATGGAAAAATATTTTAATTGTGAATTAAGATTCAGGGTCTATTAAAAAGTGTTAAATCATGAATCAGAGATAAAGCATTTATCTCGGGAAAAGCCTGCCTAATATGGAGTATGACCACCGTACACTGCTATACAAGCCTCACAACGAGTTCTCATACTGTTTATTAGGGTATCAATAAATGTTTGTGGCAACAAAGCCATTCTTCCAAAAGCGCGTCCTTTAACTCCTCGTGGGTCCTGGGAGCGGGGTTGCGCTGTGCAATGGCTCTTCCTAGACCATCCCAAACATGTTCAAGATGATTAAGGTCCAAAGACCTCGAGGGCCAATTCACACGGCGAATATCCCTTTTTTCAAGAAAATCGTCAACAGTGTGAGCTCTGTGTGGCCTGGCATTATCGTCCATAAAAATGAAGTCTGGGCCTACAGCACCCCGGAACAAAGTCAAATAGGCTTCAAGCACTCTATAGTGATGTGCGTTGACAGTACTCGCATCGAAGATGTGCAGTGAGGTATGGCTGCCCAACATTATGCCGCCCCAGACAAGGAATCCTTTACCACCAAATCTGTCGATTTCTTTTATGTAGAAGGGATAATAGTGAGCTCCACGTTCTCTGCAGATGAAGATTCGACGAGAATCACTTTACGTAGTGAATCGCGACTCATCACTAAAAAGATCACGCCCTTGTTGTGCCCAAGACTGATGTCTTCGGCTCCACAACAACCGGGCTCTCCTGTTCGATGCAGTGAAAGTAACACACACGACTGGACGCCGGGCGTAAAGGGCCCTCTCTTCTTTACGTCTACATACTGTTTGCCTAGAAATTCTTATTCCAGACGCAGCAGTAAGGTTACGAGCAAGCTGAGGAGTCTTTGCTGCCTATGTCGTTGTGAGCTTAATGCCAAGTAGCTATTCTGTGCAGGTGTCGTTGCTCTGTGACAGTCTTGCCCGGCCTTCCTGGTGACATTGGGATGGTCTGTGAAGAGCCACTGAACAGCAGAACATCCCTGCCATGATTGGCCAGAAGTTAAAAGCCGCGCTTTTGGAATAATGGGGTTTGTTGCCACAAACATTGATTGACACAATCATAAACAATGTGAGAGCTCGTTTTGAGGCTTGTATAGCAGTGCACAATGGTCACACTCCATATTAGACACAATTTTCCTGAGATAAATCCTCTGATTGACGGTTTAACACTTTTTAATATACCCTCTATCTTATTTCACAATTTAAATCTTTTCCATATTGTTAGGTTGCTATATTCTTTCTCCCATTGTAATATACCTCTGTGCCAAATTTCGTGACAACACAGTGAATAGTCCATCAGTTTTCACAGATTTTATGTTTATGACCTTAATTTTGGGCACGAGTGCATTATCTCTTTTATTTAAGCTTATCTTCCCTTCATTCTCATCAGTTCAAACGATCATTGCTTTCCAGTTTAAACACAAAAATTAAAAATCATTCATTTAAATGTTATATTTTTCTTAAAGATTGCTATTTGTTTTACTTCCAGTTTTAAAGGAAAAAGTATGAAAACAAGCCAATGCTTATCAAAAAGTCACATATTTTTGTAGAGCCCGTAGTTGTAGTAGTAAATTCATTTATAATGCAAATTTATTTATAATGAATACTGGCCCCCTTTTAATGACGGAACTTATTAACGCTCATAGTAGCCCGATCAGTGTTAGTACAGTTAATGTTTCTTTTATCGTAGAATCAAGAGAAATTTCTATGTTCTTTCCGTGCTTTCAACTTTATGTAAACTCATGATATAAATTTTGAAGAAGATAGAGAGAACTCATAAACATTCTTTCGTCAGATAAATGAAAATGATAAATAAGTTGTTACGACACTTAATGAAATAGTATATTTTCAACTGGGATCAAGAAGCCTGCAGAAATTGAGTCAAATTTATTCATAAAATTTCTTTGAAAAATTAAACTGCATTATTTTACATTACTGAGAAAAATAAACCATGTAAAAAAATAAAGACTTTATATTTCTAATTAGTATATTAATAAAGTAAGAAGAATCTCTAAATCCAAATTCGCGATCTAATAATTTGAAGGGGTCGGATGTAAATTATGGTAACTGACAATTTTTATTTATTTTTTCTTATTTTCATGTAAAATTGTTTAATTGCACCCGGACAAATTTTTAAAAGTACAATGATTATTGTTTCTGCTCAATGTATGTCATAATAAACAAAGATAACATTTAGATAGGAATTTTAAAAACAAATGCTGTTAATATTAATAACATATGTCCTATAAAATAAAATCTATAAGACAAAAAAGTTGCACATATGTAAACTGAAGGGCGAGTCTAAATACATCAGCAGTTTTAGAGGAAGCAATAACAATAGTTTTGGTTGAAGTTTTCTTTAGAAAACTTGAATCTTGAATATCTCGAAACTTGCATTTTGTTAGTTACCTTGTCTCATAATGTCTAGCCCTCTAAGCGTGTGGAACGTAATATTCCGTTCACTAAGCTCCAGGTTTCACTGCAATATATGCAATGTTTAAGATAATATAATTCTATAGATTTAAAGAATTTTCAAAACATTGAAGAATGATTAGTACTCTCAAGGGTTACATTCATATTTGTAATTAAGTTTTATTTATAATGCTGAAAGAATCATATTTTTTTAGCATTTAAAACAAAATACAGAGAAAACAACATTACAATTTTACCCTTTTTCTAAATTTCTCAGAGGGCTAGACAGCCGATGAAGAGTTCCGAGTATGATTTTAACTATCACGTTTATTCAAAAGACGCTAATTGCATTTACAAACGTATATACATATGTCACACATTAGTGATTACTCTGAAACTAAGACTATTTACACCACCACTCCTCATAATGATTTTAAATGAGAATATTTACTCGGAGGTTACTCAGACTATCATACTACCATCATAAAAACACTTCTCTCTTTCTCGCCAATATCGCTTCACTTCAATTCTCCTTATATTGTTTTAAAACTCATTTCACTTTACTTCAGTTAATTAAAGGTTGGGGGGTTGGTGGCATGACACCTTGTTTTATCCTCCGAGCTCTCCTTTATTAATTTAATTTTTATAATTTATGAAGCAAAAGGTAAATAACTTCCCCTAAATAATAACCAAGATGGGAGTACACTGTGACCAAAATGCAGCTCTTATTGCCGTCATTGTCGTGATGTGAGAGGGGAGCTGCATGCATTTACTTGCATACAATTCATCTACCAACTCACGTGACGCTGTGACACCCGTGATGCATAAGTCACATGATGGAGTGACTTACGTTCATCAGCCCACTGTGAAGCCAATATATTATTACTCTCTATTTTATAACAAGTTACAAATGATTAAAAAATATGTTACAATGGTCATCTGAGATTCATAATGTGATGAGTTAAAGAAGGCAACTGTTGCTCAGTTAATTTTTTTACCACTATGACGTCAAAGGGACATCACAAAAACGCCAAATTGACTAGATGTGCTGTTAAAAAATATTTATGGAGTTTCGATAACAAAATATTACAGAGCCAAACATAAATCTGACTTCAAACTTTAATACAGAAATAAATAGGCTGTACGATATATTATTTATTTTACTGTATGTTCAAAACAGCAAATTAAAGAAATAAAAATGATTCATAATAAAATAGAAATAAAACATGAAAATTTTATTCTCGTCATACTTCAGTTCTTAAAAATATTTCTTTTCTCAAACTGTTTACATTTAAGCACAATATTAAATTTTGACTATATATTATCAACATAATAACACTTTTTATTTCGTTTTTGATTTTTGTCACGTTTATTTGTATGTTTTAAGAATGTTCTTCTGAGCATATATTGTATAACATGTTGAATGAATGATCAATTTACATTTGAATAAAAGAGACCTCGGGGGATATAAACTTTTTATTAAATATTTCATATCATTTAATTGTAATGAATGTGAAATCATTTAAATGTAGCAAATGGAATTTTGTATTTACAAAATGTAAAATTAAAATCCAAATGCAAGTTATAAAGTTGTTGGACGCCGTTTGCCACGAAATCTTTTATTTTTGAGTTCCCATGTTAATGTTACAATTAAAGTTTTATTAAGGCATATTTATTTTTTTTTATGGATTTTGAAAATATCAGTATAAAGCACAGTATTTGTTTATTTTTTTTTCTATTTGTCTTGCTGCATTTATTAGGAATAAAAATATTTATTGCTGTATCATTAGAAACACGTTAAAAACAAATTAAAATGTGTATAGAGATGTGTCAGTATGGGAAAATATATTTTGTAGATTGAGTGATACACTGTTAAAAATTTTGTGCCGGGTGGAACCAACTTTTGGTGCTCCAGTAGCTGCAAACATAAGATGGCGACATCTCGTTCCAAAATTTGTATCACCGATTGAATCATAGTTCCAAATGTTGGAACAATATTTCACCATCTTATGGTTGGAGCTACTGCACCAAAATCTGTGACATCACAAGTGATGTCAAATCGATTTGAGTTATTGAAGAAAATTCACGAGTTTCGATAACAAAATATTAAAAGAATTCGACTGTTTTGATCATAACTATTTTTAACCAATTATCCATTGTTTGTTATTTCTCTTCTTACATTTGACATATATTTCAGAAAATTGTCCACACATTATTTAATTATTTTTAATAGTGACGTTTTGAAAGTGGAACATGAATTTCTGAAAAAAAAATCTGTTTTACACTGTAAAAGAAAATAAACAATATATTTATCTCATGATATTATCATATGATACCGTGTAACGACTCACAAAATTACAATATTTTGCAAAAGAAGTTTGATATAACTATAGACACTATTGTTAAAAAGGAATTTATTGTTATGAATGCATTTAATATTTTTTAGTTGATAATTATGTTTATATAATTCAATATGCAAATACTTTGCTATATTTTTTATCAAAATATACTTTCAAATGTTTTGAATATCTTATTAAATCCAGTTATGTATTAATATTGGTATGCATTAATATTTTTAAAAAATGCACAATATTTATGCGTTACTCTCAATTGAAACTTTTCTGGAACTTGTAAATAAAAATTAATACTTTTAATGTAAGATTTTATTAAAGAGCGCAAAATCATGCATGTTTAAAGTTGCATAAATTAGAATTTTTCCTTTGTATGTATTTGCGTAAGAAGTATCTGCGTTACTGTCTATTTTAGGCAGGGGAGAGTGGTGCCGGTGTAAAACATTCAAAAAGAGACTCAATGGTGCAGGAAACTCAAGAGAATATCACTGAAGAGGAAATTGTTCTGTATGGTCCAAGCATAGATTCTGATTTGTGTGATTCAAACTGAGTGAAAAAGTGTCCAGGTCAGGATTTTAACCAGGTATCTTTGTCTTAAGCTACAACGCTCTACCAACTGAGCCATCCTGGACAAATCCGGCTTACACAATTCACTCCGACAACCTTTTGATAATGACATCTGGTCTGTTATCTGAAACAGTCTAACAGAATAAATCGCAGGTAATGGAACCCCAAATAAACGTTGGAGCGTAATTACACGTTTTTTAATTTCAACAAAATTATTATAAATGGTAATAAATCATACGAGTTGTAAATTTCTATCTGTGGGAAAATGTTCAAGTAAACGTTATTTGCGATATATTTTGATCGACTATTTGAGATAACAGACCAGATGTAATTGTCGAAATGTTGTCTGAGTGAATTGTTAGCTCTATTGTTGAGCATTGTCAGCCGAAGCCAAAGGTCCCTTGTTCAATTCTGGGCACTTTTTCAGTCAGTTGGAAAATAACAACTCATATGATTTATTTACCAATTACAATAATTGTGTTAACATTGATGAAGAATAATATATTCATCAAATGAGAGCTCAGTCGAAAGAACAGTTTGAAAGCTATCATGTTTATTCACAGTCATACATACATACATACATACTGAAATTATGGAAAATACACTAAAAACGGGCTCTGAGAATCTGAAAATATGAGGAAATTCTAATATATACGGATACATACACACTTACGTATGAAAAACTTTTAAAAATAGCTAAAACGGATTCAGGGAACCTTAAAATATATACCAAAATATCCCTAAATGTACTAAAATATCCGTAACCAAGTTTTTACCATGAACAATACTTTGCTTACACTATATGTGTCCGGAAAGTTCAAAAAGCTCTTAGTAAAACTGAAAAAGAAGTACTATTTAAAATAAATAAATAAAGCTTAACAGTCACTTTAATATTTAAGTTGTTTCTGTTGATCTAAACACATGAACAAATCGAAAATAAATAAATAAAAACATTTTAAACTAAACTAAAAAATTTTAATGTTTAAGAAATTAAATAATTAATAATAAATAAAAATTTATAAATCATTCGTTTTTTAATCAGTCGTGTAGACAAAAATCGCAGTAGATTAAAAAGAAAACACATAATATATTCACAAAATTAAATTGAAATTTGGTGATTACTGTTGAAAACTTATGATTATTTTATGAAGTTTGGTTGCTGAAAAAATTTACTTGTCTCTTGAATTAGTGAATAACGTTTTTGTTTAAAATTGTTTTGACATGTAACTTTTTCTTACATTAAAAGTACACAAGACTTAATTAAATGAAAAGTGTTAGATAAATTTTAATTCATAAATGTATTAAATTTATCTACTTTTTATCAGCTTAACATTTCTCTTATGAAATAATTTTTATTATCTTAAAATTTTTTCTTATGAAATAATTTTTATTTGTTAGACTTAAAGGATGTCTTTTAAAGGGAATTTAAAATCTATAATAATGATTAAACGCTTTTCAAATGACAATTTTTAATGTTTAAAAAATAATTTGATATCTTTAAAAAAAAATTTTAAATGTTTTTGGGGAAAATTGTTTTTTTTCTTACATTTTGAATAAAATAGAAAATATAATTTGTACTCATTGAAAATATCTTTAATTTTTTTTAATTCATTTATTGTGACTTTAAATATGTGTAAAATTAAATAGGTCTTTAATTTGTCTTATAGTCCATGTGCTAGGAGTGAGAAAACTGCAAATCGTGATACAGTTATACCGTTTGGTCAGTATCTACTCTATATAAATACAAAGCAAATAAGAAGGGGAGGCATCGCGGAAAGTGCGGGGAATTCAAGATGGCGGCCGTTATTCAAATTGGCGTCATTTTCGGGAATTAGTGCAATTTCGTTTCTATTCATCGTATAAAAGCATGTTTGATGGAAATTTAGATGTTTTTAGATAAAAAATATTATTTGTAACACTTTACAGCACAGTCGAAAAGTATTTATGAATTCAGTTTGCCTGTTTGTCTGTCTGTCTGGTCGTTTGTCTAGTCGCGCACTAACTCGAAAAAAAAAATAACCGGATATCCAGATAATTAAAATATGGTAATGTAGTATACCGTAACAAGTTCGGTATTCATTTTCAAGTGTGCATCATTCATAGTTCATTTACAGGGGCAATCAAAAGTATTCGGTTACATTATGGTCTGTAGACGAAAATCGCTTGCAATGTGTTTTAATGATGTTATACTCTTTGTAACATATTCAAATTAATATATATCAGTACGGTGCAGTACAAGAAACTTACTGTAGAATATGCAGTGCATAGCAGTTTTCGTTCATTTACAGGGGCTCACAAAATAATACGGTCACAGGACTTTCAATAAGCACAGTGCTGTCTATGCGCGTTTTAAATTATATAATGTGTTTTTGAACTTTGCTAGATATGAAAGAATTGCAAATTGTCATATGAACATTTTCTTTTATATAAATATACAATGTAGCGTGTATTTATGTATTTATTAGAATATAATTCTGATGACGAGGCACCACCCAAAATGAGATGTATTCAATATGGGGTTTTGTCCCAAAATTCCAAAACATATTTCATTTTAATGTTGCGATTTCTTACTCTACTCTCAGACTCTGTGGTGCGCAGACAATCAGCTTGACAATTGAAATGAAAAGATTTTTGTTTATGAAAGATTTGTTCTATATATAGTTTTATAGCGCGATGCACGATTGTATATTGAAACGCGTGATAAAGATGAATTTTGTAAATATTCAGTGTCAGTATCTGTACCATTTAAGTTTTCATGTTAATTCCTCATCAATATTTCAACCTCTGAAAAAAAACATAATTTCTCTCTTTAGTACTCCGGCAAAAAACATCAGCCAGAAAAATGCAACCCTAAAGGTTTTAAAAACAAACGTCCAGCTATTTTCCAGGCTTTTAATAGTTTCACAGAATCGTCAGTTAGACCTGCAATTTTTTTTCAACTATGAAAGTCAACAATTTCCCCCTGCTTTTTCCAGTAACGGTGAATTTCGACCCAGCCATAAAAGTTATTTAGCACGTATTTTAGAGGAAACTATTGAGAAGAATAGAAACACCTTTCCAGGAACATGCTATGCTTTAATTTATGATGGGCAAGTTCTTATTAACATTTTAAAGCCTCACCAGTCTTCAAAAACCTTTAATGATTACTACATTAACACATTTCAACCCCATTTATGTAACGACATTGAGAGTTTTAGTTGCCAAAGAATATATTTGATATGGGATAGATATATTGCACCAAGCATTAAAGGTGAAACCAGACAAAAAAGGGGTGTAGGAACCAGGCGGCAAGTGCTATCGCATGTCAAACTACCAAAAACTTGGCAAGATTTCTTAAGAAATTCAAGTAATAAAGAAGAGTTATTTAATCTGCTTGGAACACTAGCTATAAATACCATAAAAATAAACAAGTTATAACCACTTCAAGTGAAGAAGTTAAAGGAAAGAATATTTCACTGAGTTCCTTAATTGGAATGACTTGCCCTGGTCATGAAGAAGCTGACAGAAAGATAATCTTACACCTCAAAGACATGGCAGAAAACGGATTGAAAAATATTGTTATACGCTCTGTAGATACTGATGTATTAGTTTTAGCGATTACACATTTCTTTAGTCTGTCAGATAGACACCTGAAAACTGTTTGGATTGCATTTGGAACAGGGAAGAATTACAGACTTATTCCCGTCCATACTGTAGCTGCAGCAATTGGAATAGAAAAAACAATGTCGTTACTAGGATTCCATGGTTTCACAGGCTGCGAGAGCAATCCTGGTTTTACAGGAAAAACAAAAAAGTCAGCTTGGAAGACATGGATTCTCTATAAAGATGCTACTATCGCATTTCCATTTTTATCAAAACCGCAAACTTCCATACCTGACGATATTCTCAATATTTTAGAAAAAATCGTAGTATTGTTGTACTGTTCAACATGTAACAGCATAAGTGTAAATGGTGCTAGACAGGACTTGTTTATGACAAAAAATCGTCCTATGGAACATCTTCTACCAACCAAGGGTGCACTAGAGCAACATATTTTACGGAGTGCTTTCCAAGCTGGACATATTTGGGGACAAGCACATGAGCGGGAAATATGTACCCCCTCTCCAAACAAATGGGGATGGTGGTTGGATAATTTTTCATGGAAATTAAAATGGTCGGAGCTGCCCGAGATTGCAGATTCTTGCAAAGAACTAATAAAATGTATGTGCAAAATCTGCAAAAATAAGTGTAGTTGTCGGAAGGTTGGTCTTTCTTGCACATTATTGTGCAACTGTAAAAACGAATGTGCTTGAGAAATAATATGCTACAAACTAAAGTTTCTATATTCTGCAGTTTATGGCATTCATTTGTTATGTAGCATTAATTTTTTAATATGTTGTATAAGTAAGGCATTAGTAAAATGCATTTTTATTATTTATTTATTCCATTCATTTTACTCACTATACAATAAAAAATACTTTAGTAATTGAACTAGTTTCATTTTAAGCATATTTCTGATATTTTAAATAAAATTTTTGATTAAAAAAATCGAAAATGATATCAAAGACACTTTTATTTGACGAAAACGGAAAAAATTGAATAACAGCCTAAATTTTAAATTCCCAAGACATTTCATTATGCCTCTCTTATATGCACTGTTTTAATATAAAAAATATACTGACCAATAGGGATATTATTATTAAAAATTGCAGTTATTTCATACCTAGCACCTCCCTTAATAACAATCGATTTAGCTGATGATCTATAAAATTTATACACAAGTTATAAAGGCACTGTGCTCGGAGACATTAATGTAAAGGTAACCGTATTATTTTTTGAGCCTCTGTAAATGAACGAAAACTGCTATGCACTGCTTATTCTACAGTAAGTATCTCTACTGCACCGCACTGATGTATATTAATTTGAATATGTTACAAAGCGTATAACATCATTAAAACACATTGCAAGCGATTTTCGTCTACAGACCATAATGTAACCGAATACTTTTGATTGCCCCTGTAAATGAACTATGAATGATGCACACTCGAAAATGAATACCGAACTTGTTACGGTATACTACATTACCATATTTTAATTATCTGGATATCCGGTTTTTTTAGTTAGTGCGCGACTAGACAGACGACCAGACAGACAGACAAACAGGCAAACTGAATTCATAAATACTTTTCGACTGTGCTGTAAAGTGTTACAAATAATATTTTTTATCTAAAAACATCTAAATTTACATCAAACATGCTTTTATACTATGAATAGAAACGAAATTGCACTAATTCCCGAAAATGACGCCATTTTCAATACGGCCGCCATCTTGAATTCCCTGCACTTTCCGCGTTGCCTCCCCTTCTTATATGCTTTGTATTAATATAGAGTAGATACTGACCAATCGGTATAACTGTATCACGATGTACAGTTTTCACCTTATTTTTGTCGTGTAGCACTTGGACTATTAAGGTATTAATCTAATTTAAATTTAATGTCTCTTTCAGTGTTTTTATTTCTGTCAGCGATCAAAATTATGTTTGTTTTTTATTCTTATTGTATAAAAGAAAAAAAATATTTTTGCATGTTCGTTCATGTATGAACGTAAGCGAATCAAAAATTTAGTTACGTTTGAGTGAAAAAAAAAAATAATAATTTTATGCAGTTTTATTGAAACACAAAAATAATTTTTTGACATAGTTTCCTAATGATTTAATAATTTTATCGCAATTCACAATAAATTTATTCATTGTGTTTGAGTTAAAATAATCCCCTGATTTGAATGACAAGTTCAATATAGCTATTTTAAATTTTTCGTCAGTGAAACACTGATCTATAAAGTCCTGTTTATCCTGTCCAAGCAAATTAGTCACAAGGTGATGGGGGTGGATCACGTTCGAATGGTCGCTGTAGTCACGCCTAGCAATGGAATTTCTGTAACAACTCCTCTGTTTTTCGAAATACATGGATTCTAACAACTCTATCTTTTTCTCCGTGATTCTAGCATTATCGCTTAGAAGTATGATGCCGTACATAGCTACAACTTAATGATGATTGTCTGTGAAAATTAAGAGTTAACACACAAAAAACATATAGTTCTTTGAGCCTCCAATTTGGAGTACGAATCTACTAGCTGACTCGCCATTTGGTACGACCCAAGAAACATGTAAGCAAAAGCAACACAACTAACTCACTTTGCTCCGAAATACTTACGTTAGTAGGGACCGAGAACCGATCATATGTGGCACGTCACAGAATATTTTCGTCACGGTACTGATTGAGGTTCTAAGCAAGATAGGGTGACAAATACGAATTTAAATATGCTGAGCATGTTTAAATTCGATTAGAAACGGGATTTTAATTGCATCTCATTGAATATAAATCTGGTTCAACATGATGTAAAAAAATAAAAGTCAAACTAATACAAGATTTGGAAATTATCGAAAAGAAAATTCATTATAAGTAAAATATTCAATGGCAACGTGGAATCTGATTCCATATCTATTTAAAGAAGCACATTTGGTATTTTAAGAATTTCACGTTTATCTATGTCTGCGAGTTATTTTTTTCTAAATAATATATCTACACTATATATATATATATATATATATATATATATATATATATATATATATATATATATATATATAATCCTAATGAAACGACGACTTTTTAAAAAAAATATTTATGAAACGACGGATTAAACGAATAAAACGATTGATTAAACGAATGTATGTTAATTGCTGAATTTGTTGAACGCTGACGGTAATGAAACTTTAGTATGTTGTTACAGTCACATACAGAATGGTTTTCCTCGAAGAGGGTGTGTAGCATTTATACATATTTTAAAGGGCCGCACAACAGAATACGAATATATGAAACTGGTATATGTAAAACGCCATATTTGAAGCACGCGGACACTATTGGAATTTTAGTATGTTATTACAGTCACCTACAGCATTTTGTTTCTTAAAGAACATGCATATAACTTTTATAGTTATTTTGCATGGCCGCAAAAAAGAATACGGATGTATGAAACGAATATACAGGGTGTATCTGAAAAGTGATCAGAACGTTATTGGGTGATAGAACGCAGCTATACGAACAAATTTCGTCATAGAATGTATGGTCGGAACGCAAGCGGTGAGAAGTTAAAAGGTAGTTTTCCACTGTCGCAATTAAAGAATTAACACAAGAATGAGAGGAGTTACTTCAGAAAACACTTTATGAACAGCAATGTATTTAATGTGCATGCTCAAAGAATTTGCTCAAAAGATCTTCAGCCTGCTGTAATGCACGTTTCACACCTGCGGGATAGGGACAGACGCACATTTGCGAAGACACCAGGCATTTCTCGAATATCCCCGGCAACAACGGCAACGAGTAGATCCATATCGGTATCAATGGGGCACTCGTAGATTAGGCTTTTTATATGGCTCTACAGGGAAAAATAGAAAAACGAGCGATCCGGTGATCTTGGTGGCCAAGCTATTCGGGTTAACCTGATTTTTCAAAAGAACGACTATAAAGTTTTTTCAGATGAAAAACTATAATTTAATATGAATGAGTCTTTATACTACATGTTTATTTTTCTATATAAACCATAAAATAGCTATGAAAAATATTTTTATATACTATACTTCTCTATAATTGTATTAAATTGTAGATATATATTTTTTAATTTCGGATTTTGGGTCCGGGTGATTGTTGATGAAAACATTTATCAGGTTAGGACAGGATGTGGGTCAACGGAATTTTCTTTATTGGTTTACGTTCGGATTCTGGGTTCACTTGAAATTAAAATTTAAGAATTCAAGTCGGGCATAACTGGACTCATGCAGGACTCTATTTCCGAAACGACACGTGCCGTGTAAATTTCTGACAATATCCGGTCATATGCAGGTTTCTATTTCGAAGTTGACTTAAAGTTAAAAAAAAAATACGTCCGATCAAAGTGTGATCGTGTTAGCCAAAATCATGTCACCCTAACTCAAATCTAAATTTAAACTGTAGCCAGAAAAAATGCCGATTCGAACTTTCCTGAACGGATTCGGTTAAATATGGCGGATTCGGTTAAATATGGCCACCCGGCAGGATATGTAGAATCGTCACAAATGTCACAAATCTATAGTTAAAAAAAAGTCGAGCCGAAGTAAACGGATCGGATTTGAGAAAAATCGGGTCACCGGAATAACGTTAAATAACGTTAAATAACGTCGCCAAATAACGTTAAGTGTAACTTATTTCTTTTATTCATCCTCGTATAATATAGGATAAATGAGGTATGTTGAGGACGTGTTTTTTTCTTTCTTTTTTATTTTATTGCATAACGCTACACGTTTGATTAACAAGCAGTTAGATAAAATAGGGGTAATAGGTAATGAATGTAGCTGTAACCACAAAAGTTTCTATTTGTAAAAAAGTATAATTATTAGATGTAAAAAATGTACACCAAATTTAGAAAGTTTCGAAATAATTGATCGAAGTGATAAAAGAATAGATTTTAGCATTAAAATCTAATCAATAAACATTCATTATAGAACACCAATTAAGGATACGAACCTACTTATTTTTATAAAAAAAGTACTTCAATAAATACTTTAACATCTACTTGGTCAACTTTTAGAATAAAAAAACTCATGTTTTTAAAGATTTTGATTTCCTTTCAAGCTTATGAAAACAAGCGGAAATGAATTTAAAACATTCAAAGAGTAAACGCAAAGAACTTTTGCAAATAGTTTTTGAAAAATGAGTTAAACTTAACGTCTTTAAACTAGCTTGTAAATAGAGATTTATAAATTTAATGAATAGACAACTAAAGTCGCTTCAAAACTATTTACACGCTATTAATGGTTTTCAATTTTTAATAGTTAAATGATAAAAGTTTTAGATAAAAGCATTAAAGAGTTGGCTTTAAAACTTAGTTAAGTATTAGTTAAAGGGCATTAATAAAATTTTATATACATATTATTTTATTTATTAACTGAAAACAGTAAAGAAGAAGTCTCGCAGTTCAACTTGAGTATGGTTTTTTGAAGTATATTCAAGTATAAATTCTGCATGTCTAACCGATTTAACCAATTCAACTTTTGTTAGTAGAGTTTCCCAGAGTTAACCTAGAGTTCCCAGAGTGTGTTTCGAACGAACTAGGATTGGAACAAGATTTATCTGTCTACTCCTTTGCCAGTCTGCTCTAATGATCACGAAAATAGCGCATTCCCACGATATCTCAACTGAAATACATAAATTATACTTTTAATAAAATAAAATTTATCATTTTTAGTTATGAAACACTTTTCTAATTCTTTATATTTAAAAAATGTCATTTTATATTTAAAGTACTAATTTAATTTACATTTAATGTCTCTGCCTGTGTTTTTTCCTTAACTATTTGAAATTATGAGAAGGTTTTGTTCTGTCTATGAAGAGGGAAAAAAACGTTTTTCTTGCTCTTTCAAGCAAATGTGTATTACATAATTATTTATGTTTTTTTATGTTTCTACAACATGTACTTTAGAATTCAACACCAATCAATTACCAATTATCAGAAAATACTAGTTAGACAATCGAACTTACTTATTTTCATAAATAAATATATATTAAAAAAAGACTTCTAGTAAGGATTTTTTTTCTATTAGGTTTATGCAAACAAGTGGACATGGATCAAAAATATTCAAAACCAAAAGTAAATTCAGAGATCTTTCAAAAATAGTTTTAAAAAAAATGATCTAAACTTATCTTTAAGCTAACTTGTAAGGACAGCTTTCTAAATTTTATGAATAATGAGATAAATTTTCTTTAAAACTATGCACATGAAATTAGTGGTTTTCTTTTAAAATAGTTAAATGATAAGATAATATACAGGGTGATTTATTTTAAAGTTGTGAAAGTAAAACCCTATAACGAAAGAACCACTGGACCGGAAATTTCACCAGTATGCTCCCAAAGCAATGGAAATTTTTTAGGCTTGGTTAAAAAAAACTTAAAATCTCACCGACAGATGGCGCTGTATATGCAGTAAAGTCGAGAGAGGAGCTTGTGCAAGACACACGCACAGTGGATACTCTTCACTCTGTTGTGGAACATGCGGTTTCACGTTTCCAACTCGCAGCAAAAACATACAGAATGCAGTAATAGGGAAAAGGAACTGCAAACACCTGCAGAAACAGAACGAAATAAAAATATGGAGTAAAACATTCGTACAGAACTGCGCAACTAACGCATACGATTTTCAGTGTGCTGTCCAATGTTTTCAGCTACGAGTTGGAAACGTGAAACCGCATGTTCTACAACAGAGTGAAGAGTATCCACTGTGCGTGTGTCTTGCACAGGCTCCTCTCCCGACTTTACTCCATATACATCTGTCGGGGAGATTTTAAGTTTTTTTAACCATGCCTAAAAAATCCCCATTGCTTTGGGAGCATACTGGTGAAATTTCCGGTCATTTGGATCAGTGGTTCTTTCGTTATAGGGTTTTACTTTCACAACTTTAAAAAAATCACCCTGTATTTACTTGGAAACGTTAAAGAGTGACTTTGAAATTTAGTTCGTCAATTAAAGAACATTTATATGAACGCCGAATAAATTTAGTATTAAATACAAATTATTTTATTTATTAACCAAGTACCTATAAGAAACTACCCGGTTCGACCTCTATATACAATATATATATATTTAATATATGTCGTAGTATTAAATACATATTATTTTATTTATTAACTGAGTGCATATAAGAAACTACTCTGTTCGACCTCTATATAGAGTATGTAATATATATTTTTAATATAACTTTTACGAATTCTTAAAAGCCCAAATTCTAAAAAGCCCAATTTCTAAGAAGTCCAAATTCAGAAAATCTCGAATCATGGAGGATTTTCTTTTCTTTACGTTCTTAATCTTCGGTAGGTATGGTTCCTGCATATATTGTTATTCATAAGTTGACAAACCCTTGACCCTTTTCCTTGATACAAGTTTTATCTCGTTAATTTTAATTAATCAGTTTACATGAATTTTTTGCTATGTATCTATCGAATATTATTTTGAATATTTAAATATAAGTGTTTTATGCGTGTATTTATGTTAGAAACGCACGTCTGAATTCGGATAAACTTACTAATGGAAAGAAAGAAAATCTAGAATCACTCTTTTTAGGTGCGTTCGTAATTATATAAATACGTAGCACCTATAGTCGTCGTCAGGTCCGTCCGTCTTTCCGCATGTAAAAGCGCAAAAACTACGCAACAGAATGGTTTGAAATTTAATATATATAATCGTTGCAGAATTTTGTCGAGTTATTTCAAATTTTATGAAAATCGAATGAAAGCTTAAAAAGATATGAATAAACGTTTTCTTCATTCTATTAAATCCTATCATACGAATTAATTCAATGATATCCCATGATAGGTAATAATTCTAGGTTTCCATAGAGATTACGTTCTATTTAAGATGGAGTCATATTATTTCCGTATTATTGAATTAAAAAACCGAATTTGTGTACTAAATTTGTTTAAGCAATCTTATAATCTACCGACAGTTTTTTGAATAGATGTTTCCGGAGAAATATATATTAAATGAAAAAAGAGTTAAATATGGATTTTTTCGATACATGTTTCCGGAGAAATACATATTAAATTGAGAAAGAGTTAAATATGGATTTCAAGTTTTGAAATTTTCAAAGCTAGGTTTAAGTTTCCAATTGGAATTTTCAGTAAATGTCAACAAAAGATAAAATGTTACCAACTTAAAATGTACTTATTTTATTACGGAAATTAATCATATCATAATAAAATACGATATAATTCATTTCATGAAATAATAACAGCACGAACGCACCTCATTTGTTACGTTTGACGTACAATTTCCAACTTGTTCAATAATAATAAAAGCTACATAAACTTATAGGTAGCCCATGCTACTAAAGTTAAACGTTTCTTTTATTTCACGCTTTGATATTTTGGTGTTTATGGGCTACATAAAAATCATAACAACATATATCACTCAGTTTTTTAAATTTTCATTGTATAATGTAGAATAACAGTTATAATAAGTAAATCGTTATTTATCCAATGTATAATAGCAATTATAATAAGGAAATCGTTATTTATCCAATGTATTGGTAATGTTCATTTATTTTTCATGCTTTCTTGCTTTAACTTATTTTTTTATACATTATTTTCGCTGCAGAATTTCTTATGTCCCATTAGACCTACTTTATGCTCCATATGTGATTAGCACCACATATGGGTGCGAACGGAACATTTTTACATACATAATAAACAAATACTGTAAAGTTATCACCACACATATTTATATGTTTATGAAAAGTTGAAGTTCTCTTTTAAATTTTAGGATTTAAAAAACATTTTTAGAATCATAATAAAATATAAAACTTTTGTTTTTTAAATGGTATATTTTTCAAAGCTTTACTAGGGATTTAAAAAAATAATACACTTTCATTTATTTTTTAATTAATTTTTTTAATAAGTTGAGCAAAATATAGCAAAAATTAAAAAGTATCACAATTTGCTCCCGCCCTCCCTTTTTTTCCAAAGATGGGAAAGAAGTCCTATGATTATTAATGTCTTAAATAGGTTGGAAAATAGATATTTTATTTTAAAATAAAATACTTTTTTCAAAACAAGAAAGAAAAATCATGCGTCCAGCATAGATTATTAATTACTTTCCAAGACATTCAGAATTCTGCAACAAAATAGTGTAACATTGAAATAGTGTAACATTATTAAAGGACACCGCAAAAGATTTTCCCCCATATACTGTAATGTAACGTATTTATTTTCTGTGTCCCTGTAAATGAACTATAAATGATACACACTTCATTTTCAATACCAAAGAAGCCATAGTAACCTTGAACAACATATATCAATTGCATGGCAATCGGAATATATTTAAGCGAGTTAGATCATGGACAGACAGAAAAATCGAATTCCTAAACACCTTTCAAATATGTTGGAAAATATTAAAAATAAGAAGCTAAAAACATAATATCTCTTCTAAATTATATGAATAAAGAAAATCACTGTAAATTTGATAATTATCTATTAAAACTTCAGTCTTAAGACAATTCTTACAATAAAATCTTTTAAAAATACTGGCTTTTCAGAATTCGGGCTTTTTGAAATCCGCCCTTTTAACAATCCGGCCTTTTTAGTATTTGGGTTTCTCTCTACTCTTGTGCCAAACAAATCTCATTGAAATATTCCAATTGGCGTACAATAAGTAAATATACAATAAAGTAGGAAACGATCTCTTGAAGAGTGTTTTAAATATTTTTTTAAATAAAAATTAATTGTCTATGTAGCAGAAGTGAGTCACATACTTCTTTTCGTTATTTAAAAGAAAAAACTGTTGGCTATACTATTATTATGATTGGTGGGTTATTCTGATAGTTTTTTGAGTGAATATCCTCGCTCAGCAGGATTTTAGCGCCTTTCACAGTACAACCTGTGTAAATATTTTAATTGCTGGTTTAACTGTCGACATGAGTTTTCTTACCAATTATTGCAGAGTTTTTATAACCATTTCTACAATACAGAAAAGTTTTTGGAAAAAGATTTACTCAAATATGTGTAAAAAAAAATACTATGTAAAAACAGAGTTTAAATTACATAAACAAAAACTAGTCGGATGTGGTATTCCCAAAAATTTCTTCTATCTAATACATGTTAATACTTCAACATTCGCCATCACAGCTCCAATAAAATCAATATTTTTCGTTATTCTGTTGTACGTCAGCTGCTTGCAAAGCGCCACGTTACCTTCGTTGCCGAACAGCCAATGTACAACACAACTACAAAAAATCCAGAAAAATCTACAGAAATCTCTATCACAGATCCTCTTTCCGGCGGAATAGTCCCAAATTCAACTAAGATCTTCAGGCAACAATCAAAAACACATACATAAAATTTGGTTCTATTTTATGCATAACTTCATACACTTTTCTATGATACTATGATGAAGAATGCAAAAGTCGTTATCACAGCGACCCCCTTTCAATGGAATATCCCCAAATTCAAGTGCGACCTGCTGGCCATAGTCAAAAACAAATAAATGAAATTTGGTTCAGTTTTGTGCATAACTTCTTACACTTTTAGATGATACAATGAGGACAGACACACAGACACACGGTTTCTGCGTCAGTTTGTCGCGCACAATTCATCGCAGCGTCAGTTTGTCGCAGCGTCAACTTGTCGTTGCGTCAGTTCATCGTAGTGTCAATTCATCGCAGCGAATCTGTTTTTTAAGGCGATGATGCTAAAAAGTAAAGTTAGTTTAGTAATATTAATTTAATTATAATTAATTTAATTTTTGTCAGAAATAGAGAATTTTAACTAACATTTTAATGGCCGATTTTATATGCAGACTAAAATATTCATATAGATATAATTCTCCTTTTATTCCTTTACACTAAGAATATCAATCATTAAAATAGAGAGGAATTTTTTTATAAGTGGCTTTTAGGAAGTTCCCAATAAAGAAATACGTGTTTAATGTACCAGTTTAAAACAAGTTATTTCTTATTTAAATTACAGATGGGGTAGATATTGCTTCTGTTCACCGGAAAAAATTGAGTGACTTGCTCTGATTCATTACGCTTCTATGTTCTCAGTTGGGAAAATAACAAATATCAACTATATAAAAAAATTCCTCTTCATATTAATGATTGATATTTCTGGCCAATAGCAATAAGAGAAGAAATATATATTTTATATACCTGCATCTAAAATCGGCTTGTACAATGTTAGTTATAATTTTCTGTATCTGAAAAACAAATTATCTCATTCAATAATTTTACTACATTAACTTTACTTTTATCATCATCGCCTTCAAAAACATTTTCGCTGCGATGAATTAACGTCCCGACTAATTGACGCTGCGATAAAATTGATGACAAGACGAATTGACGCTGCGATGAATTGTTCCGCGATGATTTGTGCGCGACGAATTGTACCGTGATGAAATGTGCGCGGCGAATTTACGTGACACTGACACATGGGCACACAAACATTTTGAATAAACATGTTTTCGGGATTTCGGATCCCTGAAACGTGTAAATCCGTCGAAAACAGGAAGTCGAGAAAATTTTCGATTACAATAATTTCTTCTATTATAGATAGAAGAAAAAAAAACTCTTTTTAATAAAATAAACTCTGACCGACATTATTTAAGCGCCGAACAGGTTTAAATTAATACTGTTAAATTTTTACTTTTTATGAGTCTGAACGTACATCTGATTGCTTATAGACAGTACGTTATGTTGAATTATTTTGTGTGTAAATGAACTATATACTGCTCACAATATTCTATAGTAAGCATCTTGTAGTGCACCTCACTGATGTAATATATTGATTTCATTACGATTGAAATACAGTAACATCATTAAAATACACAGAAAACGACTTTTCTCCATGGACCATGATGTAACATTTTTTTTTTTTTGAGTGACCTTGTAAATGAACGATAAATGGTACACTCTTCATTTTCAATACCGAACAAGCCATGATAAACTTCAATAACATATATCAATTACATGGCATTCCGACTATTATTTACGCGAGTTAATTCACGGATAGACAGACAGACAAACTGAATTCATAAACATTCTTCAACTATGTTGGAAAAGAGGGTAAACATTTTAATTTTCAGAGGAGAAATTAAATAAAAATATGGATGCATTCCAAGCCTATAAGTTTAACATTAGAGGGAGGAATTTGCGGTCTGACTGATGAGAAGCTTTAATGCTCAATTCCACACTTAATACATTATCTGCATACGTAACATAATTTTTTGACATTTAAATGTTATATATCTTACATATTTATATTCATCTTATACAATTGCTTTCCCTTTACACATTTACATACATTGTTAAAAAATTGCAGTAAAGTGTTCAGTCATTTGACCGTTTTTATAGAAAACGGTTACATAACCGTAATTAAACTCTATTCTAACCATATTATTGCCCATATTATGGTCAAAATAGCATTAAATTGCGGTTATGTAACCGTTTTCTTTAAAAACGGTCGAATAACTGAACAATTTGCTGCAAATTTTTAACAATGTACACTTTATACTATACTACATTACATGTAAAGACTTTCAATACATATAAAATATGTAACAACACTATTTTCAACTAATTAAAATAATAGTAACTAATGAGAAAAACTCCTTACTCCGTAGTTAGTTACAATGTCATATATCTTTTATTTTGATACAAAAGCTGGTAGTATTCATAGTATACATATATTAACAAGAGTACTTGCGTATTATTCGGGGTAGGTCAGAAACAACTGTGCCAAGTATGGCGCCTATTATACTAATTACAGTAACCTTTAGTTTGGACAACTATGCAGTTTATTTATTTATTATAGTTTATATTTTATTTGTGTTAGCTATAATTTAGAGTGTAATTTTTTTATTGTACTTTATAGTTTTTTTTTTTGTATTTATTTATTAGTATTCATTAATTTAATTTAATTTATTATTTATTTTATATTATTTTTTCTTTTTAACAATGTTATGTATTTAATAATATTAAGTTAGTGTTTTGAACATGATTGGCAACGATAAACAAGATTGACAACTGGCAACGATTTTTGGCGATCTATCCTCTCGCCGGATAATACGTAAGCACCTTAACAAGTAATAAATAGTACTACTTAAGATTACAGCAATAATTTCTCTCCCTGGTCACATTGATTTGATCTTAAAAAACAATTTCCAGTGATTGGCAGCAACAATAAAATCTGTCGCTAAATAATTTAAATTTCATATAATTAAAATTTATTTCTTATTTAAATTCTGTTTGTTTTGTTCGCTTTAATAAATGAAAATTTTCAACATTTTCGTATCATGTCGGCCATAAATAATTCATTATCGTAAAAATCATTTTTGTACATTATTGGGATAAAAACTACTGACATTCGAAATACGTTTACTTTAATTTTATGTTGTTTAAAATATTCATTCTGTGCTAAAAAATTCAAATTAAGGAAATGAAAACACATCCATATTAAGATGCAAATACAAGAAAATAATTATTTATTCTCAGAATGTTTCAGTTATTATTAATATTTTGTATTTGAAAATGTTTAAATTTAAGCACGGAAATAATTTTTGCATATATTATCAACATAATAACACCTTTTTATATCAATTTTGATTTTTGTCACGTTTCTTTGCAGTTTGAAAGAATTTTTCTCTGTATATATATATTTAAATGCATTGAACAAAATGATCAATCTATATCTAAACAATTTTGAATAAAAGTGGTTTCAGAAGATGTAAACATAAACTATTTTATTGGATGTTTTAAATTATGAAAAAGTGAATAAATGTAGAATCTCAGAAAAAAAATCGCACCATCCTCTACTAACTTTGCCAAAAATCATCGTATAAACATTTGACAAATAGATTGGTAATAACATCTACTAATTCATGCTATACTTACATTCTGATAAGGGATCGTCTACATATAGAAATTATACCAAACTGGAAAATTTTCCACATTAACACCTACTTATGACATGATATTTTTATTTTTTAATACATTTTAACTTCAGATAATCAAACGGGAATTTATTTGGGCAAGTACTGTGTCACCCAGAAAGTTCTTCGGTTTTTCAAAATGCGAAGTACAGTTTCGTCTATTTATAAGGACTTACCTTGAATGACCCTGATACGTACATTCGGTCTTTTGTGCTTGCGCTGCATTATTCTCCCTTGTGTTTCGGCATAATTTTTGTTTCAGTTCGGTGCAAAGAATGAAAAACCACAAAGTTCATTTTCGTTATACTTATGCTTTTATGTTTCGAGAAAGGTAAAAATGCCAGTTAGACTGTTCGTAAAATTTGTGCTGTATATGAACAAAGTGCTGTTTCAGATGACTGAGTTTGAAGGTGGTTTGAGAAGTTTAAACGCAGAAATGTTATCCTAAAAAATTATGCCCGCTCTGTACGGTCATCATCTGTAAAGGCGAACCTCTTATAAAAGAAGCTAGCAAATAATCATGCACTGTATTTTTGAGAATATTTAGTCTGTCTGTTATAGTCTTCTGTATAACGTGGATTTTCATAACGTAGCTTCTTTGAAGAGATGCTCCGTTACAGATGATGGTCGTCCAGAGCAGTCATCATTTTCGAGGCTGAAATTTCTACGCTTAAACTTCTCAAACTACCTTTGAACTATGTCATATGAAACTGCACTTTTTCAATATACTGCACAAATTTTGCGAGTAGTCTGGCTAGCATTTTTACCTTCCTTGAAATAAAAGACCATAACATGGCGAAAATGAACTTTTTGGTTCTCCATTCCTAGCATTGCACTCAAACAAAAATTATGCCACAACACTACGAAAAATTATGCAGCACAAGCACAAAAGACCGAATGTACATATCTGGGTCATTCAAGGTCACTCCTTATCAGCAGTAGCAATATAACTTGACGAAAACGCACTTCGTCTTTTGAAAAACCGCAGAATTTTCCTGATGATCCAATAGTTTACGAATTAAGGAGCTATAAAGTTTGTAACTCCTTTGTAGGTTTAAAGTTGAGTTGTAGTTTTGGATTCGCATACTTGAAGTTTCTACAAATTGATATCTGTAAAATAGTCGAAGGTTACAATCAGTGGTTTTCGAAAATTTATTTCAAAAAATATATTTTTTGGAAATTAATTTTCGAAAAAAATAATCAATTGTAACCTATGAATTTTTAACAGATATCTATTTCTGGAAACCTAAAGCATGGATATCCTAAATTTCAGCTTATTCCTATAAGTAGTTTTTGAGCTATCTTTCAAAAACTGCTGGTATTGCAATCTAATTTTCAACGACTAAAAATGAATTGGAACTTTTCAGTTATAGCAGCTCCCAAGGATGAAGCGCCAAGCGACCTAGATTTATCGCCAAATTATAAAGCATGTATAACATTATAATAATATATGATGTACGTAACATTTTGTGACGTATGTACGGCCAAGTTATAGTCATATATGACGCATATATCATGTATATATATGATGTATTTGTATATATATCATGTATATATATTATGTGTATAAGATGTATATGATGTATAATTGCATATAAGACGTAAATAATAGGTATATAATGGTGTATATGGCACATATATATGACTCTTTGGGGGTATATATATGCGTATAATGCACATATAAGATTTGCAGTGTTCTTGGCGAAATCATTGCTGCAACTTTGGCATAATTGTAACTGTGGAGCTGCTTTAACACGAAAGTACAAATGAATTTAACATTAGAAGTTCAAAACTTTATACATATATAACTTCTAAACTACTTAATCGAATGACTTCCCGTTTAGAATATAAAGGTAAAATTTACCGAAGAATCGAAAATGATATCAAAATTATGTGATAATATAGTATGTTTTAATTTTCTTTGCAATTTCTATGTTTAGACGACCTCTTAAGCCAAATCAAAGTAAAGAATAAATTAGTAGATGTTACTACTAATTGATTGATACCTCCCACATTTTTACACAATGATTTGCGTCAGAGTTAGAGGAGGGTGATGCGTTTTGTTTTCTGGACCGTATATTCATTGTAATAAAATGAAAATTGCTTATCAATTTATTTAAACTGGATTTAAACAAAAAAATGTTACTGGAATTCATTGAAGATATGTATCAGAGTACATCTTTCAATATTATTTCTTCTAATATAAACATTAACTTAATAATGGATTAGAGTACAAATAAACTGAATGTAATGATATTTTTAAGTACTTCAAACAGTTTTAATTTTCAGCTTCTTTGTTATTTTCATGCGATTTTTAATCAGTTTTCTGTTTCGGTTTTCTCCAATCAAGTATTCTATAAAATGTTTTAATTAGATACTATATTGTTTTTAACCAATATGATCTCATGTAAGAATTGATCGCTATCTGAAGAGATATATTCACCGGAACACGGATTAACTAGAATATGGCACTTAGATATCGTGCATTATATTCAAGAGCAATCTGTAGCCGCCATATGTAACTGAATTATAAATTAATAAACAGTCATAATAAACTGAAATTCAAAACAACGTGTATTCAGTTATTGTGACCACTGTATGGTTAACGGCAAAACACAACATCATATCTCAACCTCAAATTTAGTAAAAGAGAGATGCACTCTGATAGAATTGTTTTTCTTTTACCGTATGTTAAATCAGTAATAAAAAGAAACGTATTTGAATTATAGAAAGTATATACTGTTTTATTTTTTTGTTAGATTTTGCTTGTATTTCATATCATGTGTTCAAAGTGCATGTTATAACCATATACATGCATATATGTATGTGTATATCATATAGTCATTTAAACGAGTAAAAACGTAGCGGAAAGGTGCGTAATATTCGATAATTCCCTAATATGAGACACGTCTATTCTAGCCACGGTAAGCATTGGTCTGGCGGTGATCTCGTGAATTTCTTCCTGGCCCATTATAGAGACTACCTTGAAAGCAAAAAGGTTAGTTCACTGCTGTCCGGCGTGGCGCGAGAGCAATTTAAATCCTTTTGCAATTTTGAGTTTTCTGCAGTGTTTGCTTTG
Source organism: Maratus michaelseni (assembly GCA_963931845.1). Taxonomy (NCBI): domain Eukaryota; kingdom Metazoa; phylum Arthropoda; class Arachnida; order Araneae; family Salticidae; genus Maratus; species Maratus michaelseni. Next base: position 127,735,368 of record OZ007593.1, read on the forward strand.
AGCGGAATTATTTCTGTAAAGGTGAGTGTATTTGAATTTTATATATAGATGATTAGATTTGTCATAAAATGAACTATAAATTAGAATAGTTTCATGTTAAATTAAACCAGGAAGCCACGAGGTTAAGGCTTTTGTTGACTAAGCAGAGCTCCTAAAATGAGATACTATGGGCTGCGTTACTATGGGCGATGATACTATATGACACATCAGACGCCGACATTGAGGACGAAGGCGCAGAAGACGAAGGCCGTTTTTCTGACGAGAAGCACGGTGAAAAATGGGCACAGTGCACATGTTGTTACCGCTGGGCACACGAAGATTGCGGTGCGGAAGAAAAAACTTTTTTGCCTTGAGTGTTACAAATTGTAGCGCTAAACATAAAAGAAACGTTAGTGACTTATACAAATTCAAACAGTTTTTAAAATAGTCAGTACTACGAATTTTTTTGGACTGTCTCATATTAGGACACCATTTTGAAACTGCTTAAAAATAGTCTTTCATTATTTACTGGGAAGTTATGTTTTAATTCTTTACAGTAATTAATAATAAATGGATCTGTTGTGTTGTATAATGATTCCGCTTACTCCCAACATTAAAAAAGTATTGTACTTATTTCAAATTTTACTACTTATATATTAATTACAAAAAGTTCACATTTCGTCTATGTACTAAATTCTTATTTGTCAAATTGATATTAAATAATGATAAAAAAAATTCTTTTAATACACATTTTATGTATACTGGCGTGAAAATTTGAAGGAACAACTATAAAAAGATATTTTATGTTAATTCTATTTAGTTGAAGTTCAATGGAATGTAGTATATTTGTAGCTCAAGGTCAACGTTAACAAGTAGTCCAATTATATTCACCTTCGCCGTACAGAAATATGCAATTTTGATAAGAATTTCGCGTGTAGAAAGTGTAACATGTCGATGAGAAGGCTTTTGACGAATTGTGAGAAATGGCCTGTTAATGGGAGAATGGAAGGAAGACAGTAAACTTGTAAAGCTGTAAAGCTTGCATTTTGGTCAGGTGGTGTCCATACGCATCATAAAATTATGTTAACTACGTATCTCTAAAAAGCTGTAAAAAGTATATAAACTTTTCTCTATATGACATTTCTTATCTTCTTATTTAAATTTATTTCTTGCTGAAATCGGATATTCTGCAATTTGAAGACATTCCAGAAATGACAAAATAGAAATATTTTGGAAGATTCATGTTTTTAGCTGCATAATCATTATGTTACATGATATATATATATATATATATATATATGTATATATATATATATATATATATATATGATATATATATATATATATATGATATATATATATATATGATATATATATATATATGATATATATATATATATATATATATATATATGTTCCTTTACAAAAGCATTAAGTTACTATTTTATACTTGGTCCATTAATTTTTCCCACCAGTGTACTTGCCGGTGAGGCTAAAATTAATACAATAAATTCTGTCTAAGGCGGTCTCTGTGTAAGACTGGAATCTGTCTGACACGGAACGATTTTAAAATTCCGCTGAATGATTTTCAATACAGTAAACTCTGACTTTGACGGAATTCTGTCTACGACGGAAAATTTTCTCCTTTCTGATCTATTCTGCCTTATACAATAGTTACTGTATATGTATATTTAAATTTTTGTTTTAAAAGTCATACCTTAGACATAGTGGCTTAAATAAAATATAGAAGTGATGCAGATTACTTTTAACACTTAGTTTTAAAAAAAGGATGGTATATCTATTTATTTAATAATGTATATATGTTTTTAGGTATATATATATATATATATATATATATATATATATATATACAGGGTCATTCATAATTCCCTTCGGGGTTTCGAAACGTTATAGTAAAAAAACGAAGACGAATATGAAAAAAAGAAACATATGAAATTATTCCGAAATTATTCAAGTTTTACTTACATACATTACAGGTGTTTTATGTGTGAACCCTTGGTCACACGGCATACATCCATGCGATAGTCCAGTTCCTGCCATACTCCGTTTCTTTAAATCTGAATCAGTGGTGTCAGTTCAACGGGCCTTTCGTAATAAATATCGAAAGCAGCGACCAACTGACAAAACAAATCATGTGTGGTACCGGAAATTTAAAGAAACGGAGTATGGCAGGAACTGGACTATCGCATGGATGTATGCCGTGTGACCAAGAGTTCATACATAGAACACCTGTAATGTATGTAAGTAAAACTTGAATAGTTTCGGAATAATTTCATATGTTTCTTTTTTTCATATTCGTCTTCGTTTTTTTACTATAACGTTTCTAAACCCCGGAGGGAATTATGAATGACCCTGTATATATATACAGTAGAGTCTCGATAATTCGAGTCTCGATTGTTCGAGGTTCTCATAAATCCGAGTTAGTGAAAAAAATCAGTTTAGCTTTCAAATAATGACCAACATATACGCAACACGTGAAAGAATTATTTCGCACCACGAAATTCAAGTATCTGGTTTTTATTGCTGTTCGACGGGTGGTCCGGGTGTCTACTGCACACCCGGAAGCCACCTACAGAAGTCCCCCTCATAAAGAAAACGGGTGTATTCTTCCTACACATGCGGGGGATCACGCCGGGTGAAATTGAAGAGAATCAGAGAATAGTTGTTCAACGAGCTCCCGCCCCACTCATTCCTTCTGTCTACTACGAACGTATCGGAACAGAAGCAAACTAGAAGCGTTTTCTATTAACAACTGCTCTGATTTATCCTTGGGCAGAAAATCCTTAAAAAAGTCTGAGCATGAAAAAACTGGTGAGCCACTTTATGTTACACAGCAAAGTAAAAAATGATGCCCTCTTTCAGGTCCGATTCTTCAAGAAAAAGCTTTGCTCCTTCGAAAAGAATTTCAAGAAAGTGGTGAAAACTTCACTGTCAGCGTAGGCTGGTTTGACACGGTGAAAAAAATATATCGTATCCGGCAACTAGAGATCTGTCGATAGAAGTTATCTGAAGATTCTGAAGCCGTCGCCATGTAATTTTGCAAGAAATTGCAGGAAGTCGTGACAAATGAAAACATTTACGAGCGACCAGCTTTATAATTGCAATGAATCAGGCCATAATTTCAAAATGCTACCATTTAAAACAATAGTGTCAAGCTAAGAGAAAAGTACTCCAGGTCACATAAAAGCAAAGAGAGGTTAACACTTTTTGCTGCATCAAATGCTTCAGGAAATCACAAGATTAAACTTGTTGTTATCAGAAAAGCTGCAAATCCAAGAGCATTTAAGCATGTCTGGATATTTTCACTGCCCATTACGTATAGAAACCAAAAAGTGCTTGGATGACTCAAGGAACATTTAAAAACCTGTCTTTTTTATGATTTTGTGCCAGAAGTTATAGAGGAATGGATAAATAGTCACGAACAACTAGAATTTACGGACTCTGCCAGAATCAGACAGATTCCACCCCACTAAAGAGTAACAGCGAGGGGCTGCCTGCTGCGTTAGAGTCCGCCATGCGATATGTGGAGCAATAGCCTGAGTCGACTCCAGCCGACAATATGCTTCTTCGACGATGGCGTGATATTGCTGCACGGAAACGGGGCAATGTGTCAAAACAAAAAAAAATTGACAATTATTTAAAATATAATTAACCTGTTGCTATCAGCAGTGATGTAATAATTTGTAAGTACATTTTTCATTTAAATATACACTGAAATTTAAACATTGCTTTATCTTAATTTATTTATTAATTAAATTTTATGATTTCGATAATTCGAGTTTTCGATAGTTCGAGGTAAGCCCGGTCCCGCCCACGTCGAATTATCGCGACTTTACAGTATATTCAAACATATAAGTACGAAAATATTATAGGTAACACAGATACTTTTTTAGGTATATATTATTCTGTCTGTATGTAATTCAATAAATATTTAAAAATATTTATGAATCTTAACCACTTTGGTACATAATAAAATTTGTTAATAGAACAGTTGTTTTCTCATCTTGTTTTGTTGTTAATTAGAAATTTAAAACTGTTATCCACTGGTAAACGAAATTTATCCCCAATCAGCACCAATTCTATAAAGAATGCAAGATCTTAAACATAAAAAATACTTTTTTTCCAAAATACCTGTCATTTGTTAAATCATTAAATACAATATTATTCAGAATTAAGTTACAAAAAATACCTTCCGCAACGCACGTAGGAAGTGCTTGTAATCTTCTATTAGTATGTATACACAAATCTCTTTAGATCTGAGTAATTATGAAATACTTTTGCGAAAAAAAGAAAATATATATTTAATCATTATTTAGTGAAAATTCCCCTTAATTAACGGGAATTACAATCCTGCTCTAACTAAAATGCATAAACAAATATAAGAAAAAATAATATTTTCGCTTATCAATCCCCTCCCCCCCAGCCCTCCCTCCCAACTAAGAATCTTATTTATGGACGATTTCGTTTTTACAAATAATTTATTTAAGTAGAAGTTCACATACTTAATTAAATGTGAGGGATATGTTAGATAAAATGTTTAATTTAGCTCTATATTATGAATATAATTAAAATATGATAAAATGTGCATAAATATAATGATATTTTATATTACGTATATTAGAGTACATAAATTATTCCATTATTTCCTTGTTAAATTATTGTACTTTGCCAAAAAATAGTTTTTTTTTTTTTTTAATAACAGTATAATATAGTGATGTTTCTTTTCATAAAATAATTCAATAACTTTAGCATTTGAAGACAAGCATATAATATAACATAGCAATTGCATAATCAGAAAATCCCTGGAAATTTTTAAAAGGGGCGACAATACATGATGTATTATTTTATCAGATTCCGCATATTTGGTATAATTTGCTTGGTGTCACGGGTGTTTTTGGTTTTGGATTGACCCCCCCCCCCCCGTCCCAGCTTTTAATGGTATCGCCTCATCTTCCTTCACTGCTTCTATTTCATAGTTTGTTGGTTACGCCCGTTTTCCACCTGTTCAGTGCACTTCTTCAGAACTGTGTTTTTCGACTGTTTTTTTTCCTCTGATGATGGCTAATGTTTAGCCGAAAGCACTTAGGTATTTTGACATCTGATTTTACACCATAAATAGTTTTTAATGTTTTAAAACTATGCTTTTAGTATAAGCACCTATTACAGTAACAAGTAAATTTTTATCAATGTGTTTCCATTATGTTTTTCAAGTTAAAGAAGGTGTATTTTACGTTTACTGTATGAAATGTTCTATATTTTTACTTGAAAAAATAGTTACTTGTCGAAAACGGTGCATAAACAAAATTATCTCCTGTGATTATGCGTGAGAAACTAATTGCATTATTTGTGTTGGTCTGCACATGTTAAACAAAATTTCACTTAGGTGCACATTATACTAACAAAACAAAAAATGAATTTCATTTAATTAACTATTATCAAATTAAAAATTTTCGCGTGCCACACATACTGTCGTAGGTGACACTCTGGGCACGTGCTACATCCATTGTGTAGGTGAATTAAAAATTAAAAAATATTTATTAATCTGTACCACTCTGACGCTTTCCTAAAGCATACAATTATGAGAAATTTCTATCTAATAGAACTTCCATAAGAAGGTTATTAAAAATATTTTTTTTAGTATATGTCCTTAATATAATTACGAAACAACATTTTATAATAGAGGAAACTAAAAAAAAAGGAATTCTAGTAACACAGGAATGGCTTTTTCATTATTAGTAGGTAGACATACATTTCTTTAAATTTGAATAATTCTGAAATGTTTTGGCTAAAACATTTAATCATTAATTAACGTACATCCTACTTATTTAATAGAAATTCTATTCATTCTATAAATAAAATGCATAACATGTGTACATTTGCACGGAAAAAAAACTTCCCCCCAAATTTTTTTTATCAGATTTACGTTTTAGCTTTTATAAATAATTTATTTTTGTAACATTTCACATTCTTATTTAAACGTTTAGGTCAGATAATTGTTTACGTTAGATAAATATATTTCATTTAGGTGAATATTATGAACTAGTGTAAATGTTCGTTCTAGGACGGTGGATGATCAAATCTTGATTTTCACTTAAAATTTGAAATAATAGATAAAAATATTCCTATACAATAACGTAATATCCTCGAGAATAACGTTTCATGTCAGTTTTCTTTAGATTTAGGGCCTGATTAATGCATGCGCCTCTGGGTTTTTAACAACAAGTTTGCTATCTGATGTAAATAATATGACAAAACAGAGGAAAAATTAAAGATCTATCTTAATTAATAAACAGATATAGATTGAATGCAATATCAGTACATATAACTTTTACTGACTTGTATTGCAAGAAATATAAACATGTGAATTTTTTTTTTAATTGAAATCTTTATTTCAGTTCTTCACTAAGAATGAGCTCCGGGGACCTGAACATTTGTGGAAATTCTAATATGCGTGCATACCTCATGTATATACGTATGTGGAATAGATTTAAAAATGGCAAAAACGATTTCAGAGAGCCTCAAAATGTTAAAATAAGCCAATAGTTCCAGAATCGGGTTTTTATCATGATTCAATACGTTCCTCAAACTCATATGACGTTATATATTTACCTGCTGGCGTCATATTCACCTGCTTTCTGTACTTACTCATATTTGTACTCCTTGTATTATTGAGAACTCTTTGAAAATCTTTGTCATACTTCCAATATGACGTCATATTCATCTTCTTTTTCATTCTTGAAACTTTTTATTTCATTTTAATTTTTACGGGGAAATCTTTCAATGGAAAATTAATTGTTGTGGAAAGAATTATATTGGGAATTTCTAATTGTTGGCAGCTGCTATAACGAAAAAAGTTTAAATTTGATAGGAAATTGCTGTTAGATGGATGTTTTACGGATTCATCACCTCATTTGCGTATTATATAAATAGATATGATTAAAATATGACAGAATGTACATAAAAATAATATGCCTTTTATGTTAAGCATATTAGAGCAAACAAGTGATTTAATGATTCTTAAAATACTTTTTTTATTTATCATAATTTTCACAAAACCTTTGTTTTATAATTTTGTCATTTTTGTTGTACAGTATTCAATACAACTCAAAATTTATAATATCTATTTGAACAAATAGTATTTTTAAACATATTCGTCATTTTCGTTTTAAATACTTCTTTGAAATTAAGAACATCTAGTATTATGTTTGCAGACATGTACATAGATATGTATTAAAAATAAACCAACAATATTATATCTAACCATAAGAATCGAATGATGTGATGTCCACTATATTATATTTTAGCTGGATCTCGTTGTTTTTCCTTCAGATGGTGATTAATAACACACGACTATAGTATCGAGAGCAATTAACTAGCAGATCTCATCATCAAGTGAGCAATAACAGAGTAGTTAATCAAACAAGAATAAAATACTTTCTGCAAAGAACTATTTAATTCAGTGGTATAAATATTGAAACAAATGGGGTAGACGGTGAACGTCCCGAGAAAGCCACAAAGCTTTAAATAAGGACCGAGGATTCTAAAAAAAATCTTTGAAGAGAAAGCCAAGCCACCACTTAAAGCATTCATAAGGAAAGATAAAATATATGCTGAAAACACTCTAAAATACAGTCCCAGATTGTAATATCGAAGGCTGAAAAAATACGGAGAAAAACGAGATAAAATGTAGTTAAAAAACCTGCTAAAAATAAAAGAACATCATAATAATAGTTACCGAAAGAAAGGGAAATTACTAATAGTTGAAAGCGGAAAAATACAGATATGTATATAATATATATAAATAAGATTGGTTGTTCTAAATCATTACCAAACTTATTTAGAAGGTAATATCATTAGAAAAAATAATATTTGATTGAAAAGAAATATCAATTTTTGGACAAGAATGTTCAGGCTGTTGAGTGGGAATTTGCCACAACTTTTCGTCAATTTTATCTGAACTTAAACAGATAGATAAATTTTCTACAAATTCCAATTCACTACCATTTTGTGACTATGGATAATTTTAGTATCGGAGAAATTAGAGATATGGTTCTATTACCATGAATGCCTTGTTACGCCAGATTTGCATAATTGTTGTTTTTTAACTTAAAATTTGTGTTCAGTTATTCTTTTAATTAAGAGACGCTTAGTTTGACCGATGTATGATAATTCACAATTATTGCTAGGAATATTATAAATCCCACATTTCTAGTCCATTGGAATAACTGATTTAGCAGAAGGAAAATGCATTGTTTTAATGGAATGAGTAGGTTATATATTGTGCAGTAAATTTTTATTTATTTTGGGAATAGTTAAAAAAATAAAACAGTTTTTGATCCCTAATGAATTTATATCTGTGACATAAACGATCTAATAAACATAAAACTTCAGTAAAAAACTTCTGATAAACAATTTCTAAATACATGTTCTTATCACAATTTATAAAACAATATTTTAGATTAAAAAAAATCACTTGACACGGGAAATGCTTATTCATTATAAGCATGTACATTTTAATGTCTTAAATTTGGAATAAAATAATTATGAAAGTTTTTTTACATCTTAAATTTTTACTGGGATGAAATAATAATAATAATAATAAAATACGTATTTCAATTAGTAAAAGGAATATTGTAGGACATAGGAAATATTTATAATCCTCTATTAGCATTTATGCATTAGTCTCTTCAAATATGCATAATTATGAATTTTTTGTGGAAAACAAAATCTTTCATAAAAATCTTTAATCATTAATTTATATAAATTCACCTTAATTAACTGGAATTACAATCTTGTCTTAAATAAAATGCATAAAGTATGTAAGGTTAAAAAAATAATTTTTTTTTCAGCTAAAAACCTTATTAGATTGAAGAATTTCTTTTTATAAATAATTTAGTTTAGTATTTTTTCACACGCATATTCACACTCTGTAACATAAGATTTTATATATTTAAAATACCTTAGGTTATTTTGTTCGATAAAAATATCTCATTTATCTCGCTATTATGAACGTGATTAAAATACTATAAAATGTACATAAATATAATACATTTTTTATATTAAATATATTAGAACAATATACTAAAAGTAAAAAGCTAGCCCTTGTAATCTTGTTTATTGTTAATTATAAGTGTAGATGTACTATTCATTGGTAAGAAAATTGACTCCTCATCAACAACAAGGCAATATACAAAAAAAACATCTTTTCATTTCTCAGAGATAAAATGTCCAAAATTCGTTTTTTGTTTTACAGTATCTATTTCAATTATTAAACGCGATATTGTTTTCAATTAAGTTTTAAAAATTCATTCAAGCTCCGAAGGAAATATTTGTGATTCTCTATAAGCAAGTACACATAAGTCTTCTTAAATCTGAATAATTCTGGAATGTTTTTACGTAAATTAAAATATTTCACGGTAGCATTTAATCACTAATTGGTGTATATTCTCTTTAATTACCGGGAATTACAATCTTGCCAAAAATAAAATGCATAACACGTGTAAGGAAAAAAATATTTTTTTATTTATGAAGTTACTTCATTAAAAAGATTATTAGATGGGCGATTTCACTTTTAAAAATAATTTGTTTTAGTGGAATATCACATACTAAATTAAGTGCTGTGTTATTACGCGAGATAAAAGTATTTCATTTAAGCTTTGAATTATGAAAATGATTAAAATAGGTTCAAATAAACATAATTAAACATATATATTGTGTTAATCATGTTAGAGCAAATAAATTAGACTTAAAATTTTTAAAATGTTTTTATTTATTTATTACTAGTTGACCTGTCCGACGTTGTCTGGGCAGGAAATCAATAATTCAAATAAATAATCACAAAAAATAACAAACTGCAGAGGGCAAAATTTACTATATTGCGGAATTGCAAAGAAACTGGCTAAAATTTAAAAAAAAGACGCCGGTGGCTTTTATTATTAAAAAAAAAAACTATCTGTACGCGCATTTACATCTTAAATGTAGCAGCCATGTCAAAATTCAAGTTTCTATCCTTAACAATTTCATAGAAATCGCAATTTAGAACGTTTTAAGAACGCTTTTTGCGCATTTCATCTTTTAAATTCTGTTATTATTTAAATTGTTATGTGCGACCATTTACGTCTGAAAAATAAGAATCAGGTTAAATTTTAAGTTTCTCTCCCTAACAATTTCATAGAAATCATAATTTAGAACATTTTTAGAACGCTTTTCGTCCTGTTCACCATTTAAATTATTTTTAAAAAAATATTTTTAGCGAGCATTTTTATCCTGAAAAATAACTCTCAAGCCGAATTTCAAATTTCTAGACCTTTCAGTATTATAAAAATCGTAATTTATTTTTTTTTTATCCTGCACCCTTTTAAATTTTGAATGTTTTTAGAAACCATTCTTATAGTGCATTTGTTTCTTGAAAGTAACCGCCCTGCCGAATTTCAAGTTTCTAGACCTTCCAGTATCACGAAAATCGTAATTTAGAAAGTTTTATTTATCCTGTACACTTTTAAATTTCTATTTTTTTAGAAACCATTGTTATCGTGCATTTGTATCTTGAAAGTAATCGCCATGCCGAATTTCAAGTTTCTAGACCTTTCAGTATTATGAAAATTGTAATTTAGAAAGTTTTATTTATCCTGCACCCTTTTAAATTTCGAATTTTTTTAGACACTATTCTTATCGTGCATTTGTATCTTGAAAGTAACCGCCATACGAAATTTCAGATTTCTAGTCGCATAATTTTAAATTAAAAAAAACTGTTCTGTGTGCGCATTTACGTCATAAAAGTAGCAGCCATGTCGAATTTCAAGTTTCTATCCTTAACAATTCCATAGAAATCGTAATTTGGAACGTTTTTAGATCGCATTTCGCGCATTTCAAACTTTTAAATTTCGAATTATTTAGAAACTGTTCTTAGAGAGCATTTACATCTTATAAGTAACTACTATGCCAGATTTCCAGTTTCTAGCCCCTTCAGTATCACAAAAGTTGCAATTTTAGAACGTTTTCTGCTCCTGCACTCCAGTGGAGGTAGTGTCACGGACATAAAACATAACCTATATTGGAGCAGGAACTGTCACCACCAATTAGCCACAATTACTTTTGAAATCGGTTCGGTAATTCCAGAGATTATCCCTACAAACAAACAAACAAACAAACTTTACTTCTTTATAATATTAGAATAGATAATTTTCACAGAAGGATTTTCGTGCTATAGTATGCTTTGTGCCTTTTTCTTTTTTTTTAAAGTGTAATGCATTCTAAAATACTAAGTTACTTGTAGTAACTAATTATTTCAAAACGTGTTCGAAAAAGTTTCATCAGTTCGTTTTTGATTAGAACTTTAAATTTAAGACTGGTATGTACGTTTTTAGTAAAGGGCTTAGATATAGAACGTGATTCAGAATTAATCGTTGAAATTATAAAATGCAGTAGAGCATATTCCAACAACCAAATTTGTATCAGAAAGCAGATTTTTAATCAATTTATTCTCTCAAAAATACAGGATGTCTCACTCCAATAGGAACATAACTATTGTCCATAAGTTTAGCTAAAAAAAGATATTAAAAAAAATGTAACCGACATACTTTGATTTGTGTGAAATGCAGTGACATCATGAAAAGTAATGAACTGTACTGTATTTCTTTAAATAAACTGTATGGACTATCAGTTACATTCAGAAATATGTAGCGTCTAGTTCAGCACCAATTGGATATGAATGTCACACTCTCCAAAAAATTCCGTAAATTAAAGATTTTTTTCGGTTGCCTTTATTATTATTATTATAAAAACACGAAAATTTCCGCTTTGATTGCACCATGTTCTTTCAAAATGCAGAGAATTCGCCAATATAATGTACCAATATCTGAAATCCTTGAATCTAAAGCAGCATTTTTGTCAAATCAGAGGAGTGTTCCGGTAACTGTTCTGTCTGTTACTTCTTTGTATTAGAAAAGTATCTATCTTGCCCTCAACAAACGAAAAATTAGAGAATCAAAGCTCTAAGTTTACTGAAATTGTGTCGTCAAAGTTAGTAAATTTCTTCAAATATTAGAAAAAAATATCTTCCAATCAAGGGATGTTCCGGTAAATTGCTTTGTGTAAAGTTGACGATTTTTGACGAAATTTGTTTTTGAGAGCGTATTTTTATCAATCGTTGTGATATCGTTACACGCCGCACAATAAATTGTAAATATGTTGCAAATGTCATTAAAATAACCTCATTTCTAAAAATACTAGAAAAATATATTTCAGTCAAAGGATACTTCGGAAATTTGCTATGTGTAAATTTTACATTTTTTGACGAAATTTTTTTTTGAAAGCGCATTTATACCCTTTTAATAATATCGCTACACGTCATACAAAAATAAATCTGTTGCCTATTTCATAACTTTACATTTCTTCAAACACCGGAGAATTAATTTCCAATTAATCGATGTTCCGACAACTTGCTTTGTGTAAATTTTACGTTTTTTGACGAAATTTGTTTCTGAGAGCGCACTTTTACCAATTGTCATGATATCGTTACACGTCACACAATAAAGGGCAAATTTGTTGTGAATTTAATTAAAATAACTTCATTTCTTCAAATACTAGAAAAATATCTTCCACTGCAAGGATGCTCCTGCAACATGCTATGTGTCAATTTTACTGTTTTGACGAAATTTGTTTTTGAGAAGCACTTCTACCACTTGTCGTGATACACATTACACAAAAAAGGGTACATCTGTTACGAATTTCATTAAAATAACTTCATGATTATTGAGGTAATGAATAAAACTTTGAGGAGTTTGAAATTGGAATGATGCATCATATATTTTTAAGTGAATAAATATATCAAGAACCTGCTTTCTTCTACAAAACATATTTGTTGTTGTATGCTCTATCAACCCTTAAAATTAAAAACAGCAAATCTGAATCAACCTGCATATCAATACTAAATGAACAATTTGATATCCACTGATATGAATATGATGATATAAAATAGTTATATTATATTTTCAACATGCATAAATTAAGAGATTGGCACACGTACACTAAATATGCTTTAAAAAGTTCATATATATTTTATAGGCGAACCATCATATTTCAGCCCTGTTGTTTCAGTCTCGTTGCCATATCGGTTCCTCCACTTTTTCCTCCATCATTTCGGTCCAGACATTTTGCTCAAACGCATTACAATAATATTTTTAACTGAGCCTCATAAAGCAAATGATGAAAAGGCCATGGTAATTGGCCCCTCTATATTAGGAGCCTCAAATTTCAGATTATTTGTATATTCATTGTGCTCTAAAAATTTTATACAAGTGCCATAGATATTGAGTACAAAATCTTTCGACATTATGATCAATGCAATATCCGGAATGTCTACATGTAAATTGCAAATACATTATTTATTTTTTTAATACGGTACATATGATGATATGGCATCATTAATTAATACGTGACAGTTTTCCCCTTTCGTATTTCTATTTTCTTTTGCATACACAAGAAGAACGTATTGAATTCGTGAAAAGTTTGGACGTCTGATTTTTCGTACGTTTACATGTTTCGGATTATCCTCAATTTCATATACCAATTTTTGGAAAATGTCTGCATGTTTCTATGTGAACATAATTTTGTGGCCACCCTACATCAAAAGCTAACGCAAGTAATTTAATCAAACTTCAGATTCAGTTATACCTTCAGATAAATTAGTGCTTGTTAGATTTAGGTGTATATTGCCTTACAGGTGGTACGCTGCATCTTTCACGATGCAGCGTGCCACCTACGATGCCACCTACGATGCCACCTACGATGCCACCTAAGTTCCACCTATGATTTCACCTACGTGTGCCTCACGATGCAGCGTATCACTTCCTTTTTCGTGGTAGCTGTATCAAGAACTAATGCAAAAAAAGAAACTGCATATTCTCTTCAACCTTGACATGGTTAAGATGCTGATTAGGTTTTGGTGCATATGGTTCAAAAGGTCCGTTGCAATGCTGCATTTTTCACGATTTTCGTCATAGTTATATCTCCAGAACTAATTTACGAAATTTAACAAAACTTCATATTCTGTTAGCTCTTGAAATAAATAGATGCTGATTAGGTTTGGATGTATATCACCCAACAAGTGACACTGCTATGCTATGATTTTCACGATTTTTGTGATAGCTATATATCAGCATCTATGTGGTAAAATATTATCAAACGTCATATTCAGTTATATCTTTGCACAAATAATAGCTGATTAGGTTTTGATATGTATAGTCCAACAGGGAACATTGCTGTGCTACGTTTGGAATATCTGTGTGATTATTATATCTCGGCATCTATCGGATGAAATTTCATCAAAATTAGTATTGAGCTTGACGTTGACATAAATTGGTGCTGATTACATTTTGGTGTATATTGCCCCACAAGGGCTGCTGATTTGTTGTGTTTTTCAGGATTTTAGTGACAGCTATAAGAATGAAAGCATGGAATTTTATCAAGTTGTATGTTCAGTTTGACTTGACATAAATTATTTCAAAATTGGATTTTGGTGTACATTGCCTAACAGATAGCGCTGTTATGCTATGGTTACCACAATTTTCTGTAATAAATATATCTCAAGAATTAACGAACAGAACTTGAAAAACAGTTCTTTTCAATAGTATTATGTTAATCCTTATTAAATTAAGTTATTAAAATTTTAGTTTTATTTCAAAACGATTTACTTATATAATATGCATCCTACGATTTCTGTAATAAATATATCTCAAGAATTAATGAACAGAATTTGAAAACTGGTGCTTTACAAAATTATTAAGTTAATCCTTATTAAATTAAGTTATTAAATTTTTTATTTTATTTCAAAACGATTTATTAATAATGATATATGAAATACTAATATTATTACCATTTTGTATTGCATATGTATGATCTTTGTCATAGCTAATAAATTCTGTAATTTATTGTAATAAATATGCAACATATTGTAATAGTGTAAATAATATTGTAATTAATATGTAACGCTCTATTACTTCAACAATAGTATATTCTTTGCAAATTCTGATTACTGCTGTTTTATGATTCATTAATGTAATTACGCATTAAGTAACATTTTGAATTTTGAAAAATTTTTATTGCTTGCATGTCAGCAGATACACAACCACATTAAACAAACTGAAATGTAATGAACTATCCATAGAAAAGGGGCGGACTGAAATGGCAAGTAACCTAAATAGTCCGGTTTTGTTTTACAGGTGACAAGAAATTTAAAACTCTAATCTATCCCCAAAATTCCATGAATTATCTAACTAATTAATGCGGAAATGAAAACAATAGAAATTCAATAAAAAACTTCTGTAAAACAAGATTTATTTTTCTTAATTCATATCATTAACGTAATTATAAAAGAATATTTTCTCCTGAATTATTTATGAAAAATACAGTGACATAAGAAATTTTATATATTCCGTTAGTAGCATGTAGACCTAAATATCAACAATTATGAATAATTATTAATAATTCGTAATTATGTAAATACGTTGCACCTGTAGTCATCGTCTGGTCCGTCCGTCTCTCTATCTGTCAGCATATAACAGCGCAAAAACTACCCAACCGAATAGTTTGAAATTTAATATATGTAATCGCTGCAGAATTTTGTCGAGTCATTTCAAATTTTATGAAAATCGAATCAAAACTTAAAAAGATATTAATAAAAGTCTTCTTCATTCTATTAAATCCTGTCATACGTAATTAATTCAATGATATCCCGTGATAGGTAATGATTCTAGGTTGCTATGGGGATTATATCCTTTTTAAGATGGAGTCCTATTATTTCCGTATTACTGAATTTAAAAACTGAATTTGTATACTAAAATTGTTTAATTATACCAATTATATAATCTACCGACAGGTTTTTGGTTAGATGTTTTCGGAGAAATAGATATTAAATGGAAAAAGAGTCTAAATATAGATTTCAACTTCTGAAATTTTCAAAGATAGGCTTTAATTTCCCATTGGAATTTTCAGTAAATGTCCACAAAAGATTAAATATTGTCAACTTAAAATGTACTTATTTTATTACGGAAATTAATCATATCGTAATAACAGACAATATAATTCATTTCACTGAAACTAGTTATAGTACGAACCCACCTCATTTGTCACGTTTGACGTACAATTTGCAACTTTTTTGAATTTGTGAATAAATAAAATTTTCACTTTGAGTCCGAATGCGTTTTGAGATCGAACCCGTTTTGAACCCGGGTTCGGTATCGGTCTGGACCGGTCTAATATATAAAATACATTTTTTATTTGTTACATTTGTTTGCTATTGAAAATTTAAAATAGTTATGCATTCGTAAAATATACTTATATGAAATTTGGAACAAATAAAATATAGTAAATTATTAATATTACACAGACAACGCTAAAGATAATCATTCTTTGATTTATGAAAGTCTCTGCTTTAATGGAAATCATTTATTAATGTTTTCATTGTAATCAGATTACAAGAAAAGCCGAACTCGAGTTACACAGGAAATGTGTTTCATCCGTGGTGAACACGCGTACACATTATATCTTTATAAATATGAATAACCATGAATCACTTTTTCCGCCAAAAAATTCATAACAATTCTTGGTAATTAATTAGTGTATATACTTCTTAATAAACGGAAATTACACTACGCTAGTGCATGAAATTCGTGACATAATGAAAGAGAAAAAAAAGTGCTGCCTTTATTATAATAAATTTTTCGATAAATCTTATTGGACGAACAATTTTGCTTTTTTTAAGAGTTAGTAAGATTTCACATTTAATTGTTGGTGTGATATCTTTGATATAAATTTTTCATTCGGAGGAATATTCAGACATGTTACAATATTTTATAATTATCACAACTACGTTTTTAGTATGAAGGGGACATGGAACTCTTAAACAATAAAAAAAATCCATTTAAAAAATATGTCATATATCATATATTATATTACTAGCAAAATCTCCTCTGTGTGTATATATGCAAATTTTATCTTAAAAACGGCTCAAACGAATTTGACGAAATTTTGCATCCTACCGTTTTTGGGTACCAGAAGATCACTGGGCTAGGTCACGTGTTCCAGAAAATTCGATTAGTGGATCATTTTGAGTTCAGTATTGGTCAATGCATTTCAATGGGAATGAAGGTTGAAACAGTTATTAAGTTGTTTAATAGTTGGCAGTAAACGAAGTCGCAAAGTTGGCAGCATCTGGCGATATTTGGTGAAATGTTGGCGACATTGGCGAGATTTGGCGGGAAAATCGACTTTTAAGATTATCAGTGCCAAAACTCATGCTTGGCGCCAAATGAAAGAATGCCTCCAAATTTGGCGAAAACTTTGGTTTTTAGAAGCTGAAAGAATTTTCTAGATATTCTTAATAGGAGCTGAGATACACGATTCAATCAATCAAAGTCCATAGAACGTTCTCGAAAACAGAATTCAACCAATCAGTGTACATAGAACTTTCTCAACACATGCTTGGCGCTAAATGAAAGAATGACGCCAAAATTGGTGACATTTGGCGAAAAAATTGGCTTTCGGAATATGAAGGAATTTTCTAGAAATGCCCAATAGGAGCCGATAGACATAACTCAACATATTAGAGTCCATAGAACGCTCTCGAAAAAAGAATTCAACCAATCAGGATACATAAAACTGATTGTTATATGTTGTATATAGAATGTATTGTAATATCGAGTTTAAAACAAAGCTAATTTTAACCGAGTATTGCTCGGTCTTTCCAGTGTATATTAAAGCGTAATCATTTCTGAAAACTTTAAAACAAAAGGAATGGCACTCTTAATATTTTTCAAACATGGAATATTGTCAAAGAGAGAACTTTAAATTCATTTTTATTAAAATGTGATTTTAAGGTATTGCGCGTAATGTAGTTATAATATATTTTAATGTTTTTCATGAATTCTTCAGGATATATAGTGTATGGTAGGCTCTATAAAGCAAACCTAAATATTTATCTTTTTTGTTGATTTTTTTTCATGGTGTTATATTGCTAAAATTCTGAAAATTTTATATAGGCAAGATACAGTTCTGTTTGTAAAACATAAAAATGACGTATTTTCTTTTACGTTCAGTGTAAGCGTAGGACTCTAAAGTATAATTCCACAGCAAAAAGTTCGTTTTACATGTAGGAATTCTTTTGTAACTGCGCGCAACCTGTGATTCCAATTTACTTCTAGACTAATGTCGAAAATTTTACAAATCCTTATAAAAACTAACTGTTATCTTTATGATCTGAAAAAGATACGAAATGAAATAAGAAATATATATCTGTTACTGCCTTTAGAAATTGCGTTTTTCAATGTTATACTTTCAATTTTTTTGATTTTTAAGATTTTAAGAGTGCAAAATCCTCTGACGATGGGAGTTGTTTGAAAATAAATTTTCAAACAAAAGGTAAAATAGAAGTTTCTATCTTGTTTTGAACTTATGAAACATCATGACAATAGTTTCTTAGATCGTGTGAAACAGTTTATTAACATTACATTTTTCATGACGTTGATGGCATGTTTATATCAATAATGTCCACACAACTTATTTTATTTATTTATTTTTTATCTATAACACAATTAAATATTAGACTGAACTGAATTATGTTATTGAATTGAGGTTCGTGTAATCAATATTGCATGTTTATCTATTTAATTTTACTATTTTATAATCCTCATCTGTTTTATCTTGTTCACTGAACTTTTGAAGTGATTTGTTTATAATTTTTCTCGCAGTTATTTACAGAATTAGATATTTTACACAGATAACACTTGCTACGAATTGATACATTTAAAATGACTAATAGGCTTCAATTTCACACTACAGTTTGTTATTATTATTATTATTTTTTTTTTGCTGTCGTTTTTTCATCTAATTAGCAGTTATGAACTTACATATCACGTACATAACTTCTTTTCTTGTGACAGAAGTTATTTATCAAATAAAACTATAAGGTTACTCTAAGAAACCGAACCTAAAAATAGTTTTAAAATGCACTCAACATAAAAAAAAAAATAAATGCATCACAATAAAAAAAGTTTTTGAATCCTGTTTCTAGACCCAGTAAATCGTACAAACTACGATTGTGACAGATAATGGACAATGTATGTCAGGATACGTGGACACATTATTTTTTATAAAAACACGTATACATTTTTTATTATTTAATAATTTACATTTGTACTTTGTTGTTATAACTTACCGCATTTTTATCATAACACATTTTCTGCTGCAATTACTTTTTAAATAAATATTCTGTGACATCGTTTTGCACTTTTCTATGATAATGACCCCTTTGCGCTACTGAAACCAGTTAGCAAGTATGTGAATTATTTCAGTGCTAAAAACTGGGTTATGATAATTACAATATTTCATTTTGCTACATATTTTGAATGTCATCAAAAATTGTGAAAGCATGAAAAAATGTTGAAACACACAAACAGCATACGTTTTAGAATCAGCAAAGAATTTATTTAAAAAATTCCATTTACTAAAAAAAAAGAAAACAAAACCCTATAAAATTTTAGGAAGAATTTATTTTGTGTAGTGGGCATTTAGTATATAGTGTAATAACCATTAACAAGTGCAATTATTTTGTTTCTTTTTTATTAAAAGCTATTTTCAAAATATGAAATGTGTATGAATAAATTATAATTTTTGTAGAGTTTTTTTTTTTTTACAGATACAAAAAATTAACCAGTTTAATTAATGTGGATAAAGGACTAATTTTTTTATAATCTCTGAAGAGTCTTTGTCATCTTTAAATTGGCTAGTTTCGTTTGAATATAAATCTTGTTTTGTTATTTGTCTTGATAAATGTTTTTGTGTCTGGTATTACAAATTAGTGTTCCAATTTACTAAATCCATGGATAAATCTGTATTAACATTAGTGGGCAATATCTAAAACAATGATAAAAATCTAAAGATATAAATAAATCACACATTATGCTTCATATTTTGTATCATGTAATCGAACACATGTAAAGCATTCTTCCTGAAAAGTCTTTTTTTTTAGATAAATTAAATGGGTTAAGATCATCTCAAAATTACTTTCTTACAAAATTTTTGCGTGTCTCATCAGAGCCAGAAAGATACACGGCCAACAATGATAAATATTCAAAAATTTAAATTAATTTGCATTAATAATTAATACATTACTTTTATACTTTGTACTAGAGTTTATCAATCTTACATATAACTATCTTAAACTGCTTACGGAAATTTTGCTACATATATTCTACAACGTAATATTACATTAATTTTCATTAATAACATTACTTTCACACTTACATACAGCCATACTTACTCGCTATATACACACATCTTAAATCTATACATCTTACATGCTTACAAACATCATGCAACCTATATTTTACAGTGTATGTGTACTTTTTAGAGCACATACAGAATACATGCTGATTTTCATACAGCTATTTACAATAATAATAACACGCAGCATTTTTACAATAATTAAGGGAAAGTGGGAGCAAAACCACATATGTTATTATTACTTTTTTTCCTAAACACTCGAAACATTTTTCTAACAGAATTTAATGTAAATTTGTGTAAATATTTTCCATTCATCCCTGACACATCATATCATTTTAAATATATCATTGGCTTATTACATTTCTATTAACAGATAAGTATTTATACGAAGTCAAATCATTCCCCATTGGTGGGGTGAAACCTCGTGGATATGTTAATCTTACAGGGGAAAAAAGTTTAGACTTTCTTTATAAAGGAATATTCAATTTTATTTTATAACTTGTTAAAGAAAAAAAACATTGTAGTATTTATTTTATATAGATTTAAACTTCTAAAGAAACATTAAGAATAAAAATACCTGTAAACTACATTGGTACAGATGTCGCAAACGCACAGGGGTTTCTTTTTAGCACCAAAATGGTAATTTTTCGCCTGGCGGGGTAACCTGGTGACTTTTGTTTTGTATGGCAACTTGGTATTTTATAATAAAATGAAATGTGTATGTAAATAAATTAAAAATAAAATAATATGAAAATAATTAATAAATAAAATCAAAATATGTGTAATAAAAATATTGTGTGTGTTATATAAAACTGTGTGTAATAATAAAATTAAATGTGTGTGTTTTAAAGTAAAATTATAATACAATTTTATTAGAAAATAAAACAACATGTTTTCGCAAATTCGGCCTAACAGGTATTCGAAAATGGGGTTTTCTTGCCAAAGTAGCACCACAAAAAAATTGCGCCAACCTCCGTGCGTCTGCGATATCTGTTCTCTAACATTAATTAGTCAAGCCAGAATATCAGCTCATTTATTCCATCAAACTTACAAAAAGGCACGCGGGATAAAAAAAAAATAATAACAATGGTATTTTAACTGCATCGAAAAAAAAATGATACAATCTATGGTGTCCTTTTCTCCTAAACATTGCAATTTCAATTTTGCTTTTTAATTATAAATATAAAATAAACACGTGCGGAGATGTCACATTTTACCTTTTTTGTATTATTAATTTTTTTTATAATCATTGTTGAGCGTGATATATTCCGGAATTTTATTTTTGCGGCAACACTAATTTGAGGAAAACCTTTCATTTCATTTATGAAAACAATGCCGATTTAATTTTGAATTAACTTCAGTTTTTAATCAAAAATATGTTTTAATGAAATTTTAAGTATACTATGTCAGAAGCCTGTTTAAAATCCTTTCATATGGTATCTCAATCGTCGTTCTGCGTTTTGTATTTTCTTAGAAAAAGGGATGTTGACAGGAGAAATAATATATAGGATTTACAAATATTTTATTATCTTGAAAATAATTTTCTTATTTTTCCTAAATAAATAATCAATTAAATAATTAAATGTTTCTTGTTAATAATTTTGAAGGAAGGGGGCGTTTGGGCAGAGCACCCTGAACAAGAATTTTTTTTTTCAATTTAATTTATTTTAGTTTTGAAAGTGTTTTATTAAATGTGTTATAGCCCATGTTTTTACCTAAATTCGGCCATCTTGAACGCCATCTTGTTTTACTTCATGTTTATGACCAAGATCATTGTCTTCAAGCACTTTTAAATTATTTTAAAATACTGTGCATAATTTAATATTTACCGAAAATACTGCTGATTACATAAAATAAGAGAAAAATGTATTGAATGTTTAACATAGAGCACACAGAGTTCATATTTGAATACATCCATGGGATAAGAAATGAGTACAGCATAGTTCATATTTGAATACATCCATGAGATAAAAAATAGTACATAACGGTTCCTATTTGAACACATCCATTAAGTCAAAAATGAGTACACAGTTAAAAATATCGTGCTAGGTTGAACCAACTTTTGGTGGTACAGTAGCTGCAACCATAAAATGGTGAAATCTCGTTCCAACATTTGGAGCTCAAATTGAGCCAAAGCTCCAAATGTTGGAACGAGATTTCATCATTTTATGGCCGCAGCTACTGCAGTACCAAAAGTTGGTTCAACCTAGCACGACATTTTTAACAGTGTACATGTGTTTCTCAATTTTGAGAACATTTGGATCGGAGCTATTTTGAGTATGCGACGAATGAGAATTTTGGGAACCCATTCTTTCAGTCTATTTTAGACTTATTACACATTTTAAAAATTGGCTTTTGCGATTTTGCTGTTATGAAGATTTTGCAATATACCTACCATTAATGCAGTTATGATATATTATTTTATTTATGATTAATTTATTTCAAAAATGTACTCAAGCGAGAGATGAAATATTTGTCTTCTGTTATATGCCTTTCTGTTACCTGTATATGCAAATTATTTTAAAACTTAATAATTACATATGGTTTCTTGCATACAAAAATCTTGTAAGAAAACATTATTACTTAATTAGCGTATATTCTTCCTAATTAACAAAAATTACGATCCTGTGCTAAATATAATGGATATCATATATAAATTCGTTTCCATCATGCATTTCTTTGTGAAAACCTTATTATACAATTGATTTCGTTATTTATTTATTTTTTAATAATTTATTTAAGCAAGAATTCACACAATTATTCGAATGGAATTTTTTCTCTAAATATGAGGTATTTTATTTAGCTACGTATTCTGAACATAATTAAACTATAAGGAGGCATAGAGAAATATATTTTACGCTTTATATAATGCATATCATCAATTAACTTTTACGATTTCAATTTTATAAAGAATTTTCAAAATTCCTGCTTCATTAATGCAATTATGAAGTAACTTTGGGGAAGTTAAACTATTTTTAAAACAAACTCTATCGATGTACAAAAAATTTATCATCCATTGTAATCATATGGGCACAGATCTCTATAATAATTATACATGGCTTTTTCCATAAAATATTTTTCATTAAAACATTTAATGATTAATTAATACATGTTCAGAATAACTAATGGAAATTAAAATCTTCCACTTCAAAAAATCATCTTCTACATTAAAATGTTTTTTCATCGTAATGTTTTTCTTTCCGACCCTATTTTAAGAACGGTTTTGCAATAATTTAGAGCATCATACACTTAAATAAATTAGAATTTATTACCTAGGATGGAATATATGTATTTCTCGATATATATATATATATATATATATATATATATATATATATATATATATATATATATATTGCACATTATATGAAGCATATTACAGATTTGTTTTTGCGATCGATTACACCTTTATAAAGAATTAACAAAAATACTTGACATTAATACAATTATAAAATAACATTTAGTTTGGATTAATATATTCAGAAAATGCTTATTATTGATAAAGTAAATGTTTGTAGTCCGTTACTAACATGTGCACACAAATAACTTTATTTCAACAGTTATAAGTAGTTTCTAGCATACAAAATACTCCTTCGAAAACATTCAATAGTTAATTTGCATATATTCTACTTAATTAAAAAAATATGATCCTGTTCTTTATAAAATACATATCATATAAAAATAATGACTTTTCCATCATGATTTTAATTTACAAACATTTCCTGATTAATAAATAATTCATTTTAGCAAGGTTTCACACAATTAATTGAATGTAAGAACAATATATAAAATTTCAGAATTATAAATAATTTACGAAAACATTATCAAGAAAACAAATACAAATGTATCTTATATTTTATATTACACATTTTAGAAATTCGCTTTTACGATTTCGATCTTATAAAAAATTTCCAAAATACTTCAAGAACATGTTGTGCAATTAATGCTTATTTTTTTAAAATTTTAATTTGCTCTAAACGGTTCAAGTAATAAAGTATAATCTTGTGTTTTTTTTTTTTTTTCTTTTGGAAGATTAAGTATAATTTGATTTTTTATACAAATATTTGCTTCGTGATTTTTTTTAAAATAATTTTTAAAATTTACTTTTGAAATCGTACTTGAATGGACATGATACATACAAGTGATTGTATATTTTGTAGGTGTATTTGATAAATAAACATATCGTTTTAATATGTCACATCGTAACAAGAAGTACAGTTTTAGTAAAATTAAGAAACAATCTTATTCAAATGCACATTATATACAAAAAATGTCAATAACAGTAACTTAGTTACTTTTTCTAAAATGTGAAAACTCTTTTTAATATCGCAAAATGTATATTAAATAAATAAAATGTGCTAAATTTTTTTAATATTTTCCAATATAATTTAAAAGTGTTTATAACTTCAGTTTGTCTGTCCGCGCGCTAATTACAGCAAATGTACTTGGATTTTTACGATATTGATATATGATACCGTTTGCTATCGCATGTTTGCTATTGAAGATGAAGTCTGTACCTGTTATAGTTTGTTAGCAGAGACACACAAAAGTATTCCATAGCATTATGACAGAAAAAATCGCACGTAGAGTGTTTAGTGATGTCACGATATTTAAAACATAAGGAAATTGATATGCATCATTGACGTGCACTACAACGTGCTATCTATATGTTACAGAGATTTAGCATTTATAGTTCGTTTATAGAGACGCACAAGAGACTTTCATTACATTATGATCGAGATAAAAAAAATATTTCCAGTGTATTTTAATAAAATTACTGTACTTCAGATATAATGAAGTTGATTTACAACATTCATGTGCACTACAATGTGCTGTTTTTAATAGAGTATGGATTACATCGCATTTATCGTTCGTTTACACAGACGCACAAAATAATTCGGTTACAGTACTGAGCTATCATTGTTTGAAGTGTGTTTTTAACTGTGATATGAGTTTTTAAACTTATCTAAATTTTAGTGTATGTCATGGCGTTTATAAATACCACAGGTCATATACAGGTATGCACGAAATAATTCGTATGGATTACTGTCTACGGCTGTGAATTGCCTAAAATGTGTTTTTAACTATCTTCTGAATTTTCCAACTGAATTATATTTTCGTACAGAAATGCATGTAAAATACAATACAATTCATATACAGGGATCTACAAAATAAATTGTGACATACTGTCATGAACTGTCATGGCACAGTAATTGATACATTGTCGTCTATGGATGTCAATTGCTGGAAGAGAATATTTAATTGCATTACGAATTTTTCAGCTCAATTAAATTACAGTATATTTTGTGATGTGCATAAATTCTTCAGATACAGATTTACTCAAGAAAATTCGGAATAATGCCTATGAATAGAAATTCCTGAAAGTGCACTTTTCAACTTTTATACACATTTTTCAGCTCAACCAAATTTTACTACAATATATGATTATAGTATAGTATCTCTCTATTCTAAGAAAACGTAACCGCCACTGCCACCACTGTCAATGAATATTTTGTGCCTTAAGTCTTTCGCAGCTAGTATTCACAAAACGATTGCATATAAAAATAAGAAAATTGGTAGTTTTAAAATAAAAATGTTCGTTAAACATGCCGGAGCAGAGAGTCTTTTTTTAAATAAAAGGATTATTTTAAGAGCTATGTACTGTTAAAGTCACTAAAAAATATCCGTTAGAAAGTTTTATAGGAATAAAAAATGCATAGGAGTTTAATCATATTTTGAAGAAATATAGTTTATAAGTTTGCGGTGTGTAGTGTGTACTTATTTTTTTAATTTGACATCTTTTGGGTTTTTGTTTTTCAATATTTTATTCAAAATCTCATCATTTTAGATCAGATATTTCCATATATCGGCATTTCCATATTAATTAATTCCATATTTATTATTCAGACATTGCCATATATCGAAAAGCCCATTATAATGTTTCCAATTTGTAAAACAGCGCAAAGAATAATATCTTTCAATTAAGAAAATGTATTTACACGTGACTATTAAAATTAGAAATAAAACTTTAACATAGTAATTAAATGATCGCGTATCAAAAGCAGTAAATTGGAAAAATTACGTCCTAAAAATTTACTTGCACGTAAATATTAGAAAGAGAGATAAAACTTTAAAGTAGTAATTAAATTATTACGCGTTAAACCATATTTTAAATGCTCAAATAACAATATTTCCACACACGTTTCAATTTAAAAATATATTTACACGAGAGACTTATTTATTTCGACGTATTGTCTTACATATTGTTGCAAATTGACAATGTTTACTTAGCCATTTTATAAAAGTTGATTTTCAAATGTTTAATTGATCTTATTTAATCAATCACGAAAACAGTTATTAGCTTTCGACAGCAGTTGATTCGGCATTAAAATTCATCAGTCAAAGGAAAATGGATGAAAATCCGATAACAAGAGATCCCCACTGGTCGTTTAATTATAATTCAATCTTCCGCAATCGTTTTAGAGCGTGTTTAGCGTGTTTTTAGAGTTTGTGGTGTCAGAACGGGTATTATAGAGTGCAGCTAGTAGGGGGCAGACCCCCTAGCAATATAAATAAAAACATATACATGGATACACAAATAGAGATGGATAATTAGTCATCTATGTATGGTAATTTAAAAAAAAGGTCCTTTTGGATGCTTGATGCCTTTCCCAAAAAATGGTGGTTTGTATACATACCACTATGTGGTATGTATACAAATTTATAGATCATATACAGTACTGCTCAAATAAATTTGCATGCATTACCGACTAGAGATAAGAACTACTGAAAATA
This sequence comes from Maratus michaelseni, assembly GCA_963931845.1. Classification (NCBI taxonomy): domain Eukaryota; kingdom Metazoa; phylum Arthropoda; class Arachnida; order Araneae; family Salticidae; genus Maratus; species Maratus michaelseni. The sequence continues at coordinate 127,762,443 of OZ007593.1, forward strand.
ACAACAAACATTTAACAGCGCGTTTTGTGCTTTTAAACTATTTATTTAGATATCGCATTTCATTTTATAAAAAAATTACATTTTTTAAAAATAATCTGATAGTGTTGGAAAGTGTTTTATAATCTATGCTTAATGCGTGATTTCCCCCCCTAAAAATTGAACTAATAAAATCTATTTTTTATTTAATTATTATGAGAAAGTTTAGTTTGTATAGTTGATTAATTTCGCCAGTGTAATTTAAAATAAAATGGGTTTTTATAGCGTTCTATTTGATTTGAACCTGTATTTCTAAGAACTGATTTTCGTTAGACGTGCAGATTTTTTAACATAACATATTTTTATAGACAACAAGAATAGAATTTGTTTTTTAAGAAATGAATCATAGAAAAGTTTAAGCACATTACTTTATGCTTATATTGCGTTTTCTAGAGAATTTTATATTAATAACTTTAAAAGGGTTTTCATTTGTTTCAATTTCTATTAAATAGATATATGTAACAAAAAAATGGATTTTCCTTTTATTTTAACAAAACCAAAATAGAAACGTAACTCGAAAATCTTACACGAATAAAATATAACGAAAATAAATTCTGTTTTTTTTTTTTTTTTTAAATATTCTTCTTAAAATGTCAAATAGAATTCACACATATGCAGATCACGTAAAAGTAACAAATTAATGCATATTTTAACTTAGCCTCGTCGAATGAAAAAAAGTACGTAATATTTATTTTTTAAATTAAATTTTAATAAGATTGGGAAATATTAAAATTCTAGTAATATTTAATTCATATTGCAATAAAATTAGAATTGGCGGTGATGTTGTTGCTCTTCCATTAAATGTTAATTTCAGTGGTGTTTAGTGACGATTATTACATTAATATTAAATTGTGGTATTCTATTAAATCTAATTTTAATCAAATATCTCATACTTACAGTTTCTCTTTTTTATATATAAATTGATTATCGTCCCGAAAATGAGTTCCTATTATCTTGAAGGGTCATTTGATAGTTAAAACTTTCAATGTTCTTCTCTTTTTTTACCTATTTTTAAATGTGTTTCTAAACGGGTAGCCTTTTTTGTCGCCTCAATAAAAATTTACCAACAGAGAGAATGCTTGTTAAGCTAATAGAACGTTCTGTCACCCCAAATAGCATAAAATTGTACTATCATCGTTTTTCGCCTCAACTCTTCAATTGATTCTTGATTATTCAGTTTAATTATACGCAAAATCATCAAAATTCCGCAATCAGATACATTGGAAACGTGATTTAGCGAATTTTTAGATTTTTCATCTATATTAATACTTTTAAATCCTTTATATATGTAGCAAAATTTTACATATAACATATTTGTTAACGATAAATAATTTCATTCGGAAACTATTTTAAATTTTCTTTTTCTTCTTCCTTTTATTTTCAGGAATTTATAATACAGTTATTTTTTTCAAAGATGTTTTAATATAATTTAGGATCTATGTTTAATAATTCTAAGATTGATTTTTGTTTGAAGATCGTTTAATTTTTTTATACAAAATTAGAAATATAATCACTGCTGATGTTGCTGTCGCATCCGCAATGGAGTTTATTGTGACTTCGGCTTATATTAAATAATAATAAAAAATAATAATAATAATAAAAATAGCATATTAAAATACAAAACTAGTAGTGTTATAGAGAAACGTTTGATAAACACGCTGAAGCAGACCAATTTTATGTCGAAAATTTTTTTTAAAACGCTATTTAATGTTGAAATCCGTCAAACTAGTTCTGTTAAAATTGTTTTATAGGATCAAAAACTACGCATAGAAATTTAACTATCTTTTGCAGGGACATACTCCACTAGATTGCGGTGTCTAGTGTCCAATCTTTTTTTTTATTTGTCTAATTTTTAATTTATTTTTCAAATTATTATTCAAACTTTCATTATTTTAATAGAGATTTAATTCATTTTTTTAACCTTCTATGGCAAAAAAAAAAAAAAAAAAAAAAAAAAAAAAAAAAAACGCAAATAATAATATTTTTAAACATTTTATAATTGAAAAATATGTTTACACATGAATATTAAAAGAAAAAGAAAACTTTAAAATAGTTAAATTGTTGCGCGCGAAAAGCATTTATTGGTGAAAATTACGTCATATTTTAAAAACCGAAATAATAATATTTCCAAACACATTTCAATTGAAAAAAATATTTACAAGTGAATATTAAAAGAGAAAGAAAACTCTAAAATAATTATATTAGTACGTACGAAAAGCATTTAATAAGAAAAATCACGTCATATTTAAAACAATGTATTTAAAACGATTTTCTTAGAGAATCTAAAAGAAAAATTTTCTTCAAGACGTTATTATAAAATAAGTCCAGCGACATTTTTTACTTAACTGTTTTGTGACAAGCCGATTTTCAAATGTGTGATAGATCTTACTTAATCAATCCCGAAAACAGCCGTCAACTGCCGAGACCGCAGTGGATGCGGCTTTTTGAATAAAAAAATCCCTCCATGAAAGGGTACACGATTACAGAAGATCGCCGCTGATCGTAAGAATATCATTCAATCTCCCGTAATCTAATATTCTTTTTAAAAACAACGCAAATTAGAGTGTTTTTAGATTTCGCGGAGTCTGGGTTGACAAGCGTAGCTCGTAAGGGACAGTTGCCCCATAATATCCTATTAAACTGTCTTAAACCAATCAAGATATAGCAGAAGGGGAAAAAACTGATACTATCGTAGGCCAAAATTTAGTGCCCATCTCCATAATATCTTTGTTATAATAAAATCTTTGATAATATACATGTTTGGTTTATTTAAATAAAGTAATACTCAAATAATATTTATACAAAACAAAAAATCTAATTTTTACACTACAACTCCTTTTAAAGTATTTAAAGCAATATAAACTTATCATTTAAATATTCAAATATTTATTTAAGGAAGTCTTAACACATTGATTTTATTCTAGAGCTGCTATTTGTATAGCACTTTTAAATAAGGTCCATTACAAGAGCCTGTTTACATAAGAAAATAGTTCAAAATTAATGACTTCATTTATATAAATACTCAGTATATCAAAATTCGTGTTGTTTTCGTATTTCAGTCATTTAAAGTTTAATTTTTCAGTCACAAAATAAGTAATTTTGATCACAGTTGCAGAAGTTTTTTCAAAAAAGATAAATACGAAGTTTCATTTAAATGATTATGCTATTCAAAACTTAGAAATATTAGTTTTGCTTTAAACATGTATTGAATTAAAGTTTTAGATTTGCAAGTTGTATAAATGGATAGTATTTATTTAATGAAAGGGTTTCTGTAGTTTTGCTATTATTATTTCGATTTATCGCTGCTTCAAATTGTATCGTCACTTTAGTGTAAGAGTATAATTTGGTACTAATATCGAGTAAATGTTTTCATTTAGTCCAAATTATGTTTCAAATGTTTTTTTAAAGCAAATAATTCCTAACATAAATTATGCAACAAAATGTGTTTCATCTAACCATTACAAATTCACTTTTTTAGAACAGAAATAACATAAACAAATATCAGCAGCTGTAATGGACTTATGTTTGATATACAGATCAACACGGCTGATGATGTAGCTCTATATCTTACAGTAACTGCTTGCACTCGAGAAAAAAAACGCGGAAAAAATATCAAGTTAGAATAATTTCAAATGATGACAGAGAAGCTCACACTTGACTTTTGTATAAATTCGAAAAGAAAATTCCCAGTTTCCATTCGGTTAGATTTGTATGGAATCGTATTTTGTTTCGTCCAAATCGTCTCATATTCATAACGCCTTGACTACTTCGCTATCGGAGGTCGTGTATCGTTCGTGCGGTTCTTGATTTTGTGTACCACTAATTTCGAATAGTAATCATCGCTTTATTTAATGACAGAGTTTCTGCCAATAAATAAATTAAGTAATTTTTTTTTCGAACAGTCGTGTTCAAATTCACGTATCGTACATACCCTACATGTTTCAACCATTTACGCATCGTACACTGTTAAGTTTTATGCTGATTTGAACCAACGTTTGTTGCTGCAGTAGCTACAACCGTAATATGGTGCAATTTATTTCCAACATTTAGAGCTATAGATCCAAATTTTGGAACGAGAATTCACCATTTTATGGTTGCAGGAGCACCACAAATTGGCTCAAACCACGACAAACTTTTTAAAAGTGTACGTGGACGTCGTCAAAGTATTAAGGCAACAATTACACGGGTCTTTTTTTTTCAGTAAATATATCCCTATGGAAAAGTGAAGGGCGGGGTAATAACACAGTGACGTAGTTTATCTGAGAAAATATAGTAACATTGACAAGGAAGGTTTCTATAAGCGCATACGCAGAATTTTCTTTTTTAATTGCAGAATGTTCTTCTCATGAGGATGTACACGTCTATAAAAAAGATTTCGCGGAAACTCGATATAACGCCCGTAAAAAACTATAAAAATTTTGTATATTTGGTGACTTATCACCGGTTGGCGATGGAATGAAAAAAAAAAAAATACGGTTTTATGACAAATGCTCTTTAAGGGAAAAATTTTTCATGCTGAACTTGTTTATGTAAAATTTTAATTACATAATAAATAAATTTTTATAACTACAATTTTGTGTACACATTTATATGTATATGTAATGAAATTTAACGATCTTATTTTATGATTTAAAAATAAATTTAAATTGATTGGAATTGTTTCAAACTAAAATATAAGCCCGATTCTGAACCTTGTCAATTCAAGAAAAAAGTATTGTTGCTATGGAAACAACGACTTCTTCGATAAGGAAATGTACATATAACGAATGCGTTTGTCATCATCGGGCTTTTCCTTTTAAAATACATTTAAAAATTACTTGTACAACCAGTGAAGCCGTTTAAATTCGAAAAAATCGTGGAATGGGGGATAAAACAATAGCAAAATTTCAGTTAATCGGTAAAAAATAGAGTAAAAAACGTGAATGATTTATTTAATCTGATTTAAAGAATATTTTAAATTAGTACTACTGCAAACGTACTGAGAGTTGAAAATGTTGGAAACAAAATAGATGTTTACAGCTTCCAAAACATAGTAGGGGAAGGTGGCTTAAAATGATCCTAACAGGCTAAACGATCCACATATGTTTTCTTCCCGACAGGTCGCGCTATCTACAGGGTAACACATAAACTAGTTGTGATAAGTAAAGAAGAAGCAATGGCGCTATTCAAGTGATCGCAGTATTACGCGTCTAAATAGAATTCTTTGAAAAATTGGTTTTTAGAAAATCTTTCATAAGGTAAGCACTAACGTTCATATTTATTTAGATATACAGCCTTTCATGTACAGAAATATGACTTGGCTTACTTAATGGAGTATGTTTTTAGATGTAAATTACGCTTATGTATTATCATAGTTACACATATATCCTTTATTTTGACAATAAAAAAATAATTTACAATTATATTTAAATGAAGATCATTTTGCCTTTTGGTGAGGGTAAAATGATCCTTTGGACACTTTTTAAAGAAATCTAATGTTTTCATTACTCAATTTGGGTTTAAAATATTATTAAACTATATTTATAATGCAAAATATAGTGTAGAACATACTAGCAAAGGGCCAAAATTTTATTTAAACAGTTAAGTTATTTTACACAAGTTTTTTTCCTTAAGGGGATCATTTTAGGCCACCTTCCCCTACATTTTTTCAGTGATAAAATTAAATAACTGTAACAACGCTTAGCTCGTATCTATTATACAAAAAATAACAAACTATTTAATCGTTTATGTATAAATTCATTAAGTATTGCGCATTTGAATAATCATTTGACAAGCACTTTCAAAATGCATTAAAATCGTTTGTGTTTGGCGAGAAAAAAATTTTGCTAACCTAATTGCGTGTTTTTGCGCCAAACACTCGAAAGTATTTTATTGTTTTGCAAATTTTCTACTGGGATTCTGTAGCTAAATTTTACTGTTCCTTTATAACGTACATGAATAATTTCGTTAGCCTTTTTTTTTTTTCAAAATTTTCTGAGTATGCGCTTTAAGGATTCCTTCCTTGTGAGCCATACAGTATATTTGTCATTATAATAATTATCTTGTTTAATACGAATTTTTATTTTACTCTTTCATTTCTCAAATGCTTAACATTTCTTTCGTACTGTTTAATGATTAATTTTAAGAAATGCACGAAAAGTATTTTGAAAGGAAAATGTACAAAAATGGGACATTCCTATCTCCCTCAAAAGTTCAGGATATAAATAATAGACACCACTTAAATCATAGTATTTCTCCATATACCATTTAAACAATATCAGTTATAAATAGTTAAGTTTGAATTTATCTTAAAATTAATACAATAAAAACAACTAATATAAGTTAAGAGTACTAGAAATATTTATTATTTATTATTCATGCTGTCAGCATAAAATTTTAACAATGAGCATATGGAGGAAAATGAATCTATGCATTGAGTAAAGTGCTTTGTTTAATATTTACTCATCGGTGCATAATAAAAGTAAATCTCTCACAAACAAAACTATAAAGCATTTCAAAATGAACTGAATATTGTAATCTCTAACGGAAAACAATATACTCAGCAGAATTGCTACCCATGGCATTCATGTCGCTATAGCAACTGAAATTAATCTCCTCATACAGGAGGTTACACGAAGTAAATTTTCTTATTTTGCGGTTCAGGCCTTTCTAGCGTAATTTTCTTAGAAAGGGTCGAATGGAGAAATGGGCTTGGCTTTTCATTTAATAATAACAATATCTTCAACGTTGCTAAAAGATGATGTTAAAAATAAAACAAAAAAAAGTGCTTTGCTCCAGAGTTAAATATTAAATTGTTGATTGTTATAATTTTTGTGACGGATTCTTTTATTATAAGAGAGGAAATGCACTAATTTATCTTGAAATGAATATTTTATTACTAGTTTTATTTTCGAAGCATTTTAAAGTAGGAACAAACTTTTACGAACTCTAAAGTACTCTTACGAAGAAAGCGGTATGATTGTATCAATTGTTTCATTCATATGTAATGCTAGCTGAATTTATTGACAACTTGTTGATTCAACTTAATTTCCTATTGAAACACTTCATTTTATATATATTTTTAATGACTTAAACTATGTGGATTTCTCTCTTTTTTTTCCTTACTTTTGTTTTTTCTTTTGTTTTTATACTTTTTACAAAAGGGTGAAAAAAATTATTAAATAACACAGACATATTGAGTTTTATTTTTAATAAAACATTTATGCCATGTTTTGTTTTATATATAAATTAAGCACACAATTGCAGTACTTGTCTGAAAACGTATTTATATACTCTTTAGATTTAGAATCTACGAGGAAAGCCGTATACGGTGCATTTTGATGATGTTACGATATTTCAAGCAAAATGAGATTGATATCCATCGCTGAGATGTACTACAACATGCTCTCTCCGGATTATGGAATATGTAGCAAAGCCTTTGTACGTGCACAGGAACACATAAATGAATCGCATTCCATTATAATCTATAGCAGCGCTTCCCAACCTTTTTTCCTTCACGTACCCCTTGCTTGGGCTATTCATTTCGGAGTACCCCCTTTTAGCAGAAATATACCCCCACCCCCTACCTTCAGTCATAAAACGCAAATATGCTTTTTTATAAATTAGGAATATATTCATTAAAAAGAAGGAAACTTTCCTATTAATACAAGTTAGTGACATAACCCCGCCTATTCGAACACGAAAATAAGGGCTTGCTTTTCAACGCGTTTTAAAATAAAGCATTAGGAGTAGGAACTCTGACGTAATTAAGGAGTACTGCAATTACTATTAAAAACGGAATAATGAGATAAATGTGGTAGGAAAGTAATCCTTCTTAATAAAAAGCCACGTGTTGCTGACGACTGGGTTTTTCGTTAATTGTTGCCACAGATTAATCTAGGAAAATGAAACATTTGAAGTTACTGAAAAAATGAATAGCTCGAAAAGTATTTGTCAGAAAATTGTTAGACAAACCGCGTTATAAAGGTAAAAAATAGTATTTTTCTTGATATAAATTTCAAATCTAATGATTATGCCGTTTTTTCAAATATTGAATTTCAAAAATTACCAAATTTTACAATGGAGTACCATAGCAAAATCTTCACGCGTAAATGATAATGATAACGGCATTGTGTCCTGATGTAAATATACTGACTATAGCACGAGTCACAAATTATAGTAGCCTTATTGTTCTGTTAAAATATAAAAGTGAATTATGATGTCGTGAGTGCATGATTTTTATTTCATTCTCGACGAGTAGAATATTTTTCTCCGCCTCAGTGAGGCCTATCAATTTCATTATATTTGAAGTATTGTAAATTGTAACTTCATTCAAATCCAATTTGAATCCAACGGAAATGATTTTTCCCCATAGACACCATAATGTAAACCCCATAGACACCATAATTTAACACAATTATTCATTTTTTTTAATGTTGACCTATTCCATAATAAAATCTACAGAAAATTGGCCTAATTTGTCCTTTGTTAAGGACAAATTTTGTCCCAAATTTTGTCAGACACACTAAAAATGTAATGATGCAATAGCGTTCGTATCGTTTTTAGAAATGCAAAAGGACATTCCAAATAAAGGTCCAACCATAGGGTTTTAAAATACAATGTCAAATTCAAAGTCAATATTTCACTTGATTGAAGGTGCGTTAAGAGAAATTGACCAGCGTAGTGGACGTAACTTGCTAGTATTGTATAATGATCAATGGCAGTTTTCGAGAAGATAGGGGTAAATATATAAGTACTCATGCAATACGATTAGCGCTGGGCGGAGCTAGTGATATTCAATAGTCAATGAATTATTATGTTTAGTGGGCCTTTCCCCTCATTTTGAGTCTAACATATTGGAATTACATATAAGACTAACTTTGTAATTCAAAAAGTATAAACTTTCTTTATGTGTTTTCAGTGAAACCCTTTTCGTGATTTCCGCCATTAACGATATTAATTTTACGTACTCCCTGCAGACCCTCCCGTACCCCCAGGGGTACGCGTACCCCAAGTTGGGAACCGCTGATCTATAGTATAAAATCGTTTGCAGTGAATTTTAATGATGTTAGGGTGCTTCAAGGAAAATAAAACAAGAACGAAAAATCATTCATCAGACATAAACGATGAAAATCCTTTCACCATACGAAATTTTCTTTTTCAAACAATGAAATGAGATATCTAAAAAAAACAATTTGATTAACATATAATTCACTAAAAATGCATTTTCAGCAATTACTGCCCCTATACGGCAAAGTGTGCGAATAATTTGTGCCTTCCTGAAAATGATCCATAAAATTTATATAAATAACACGTAATATACTGAAAAATACATAAGTTACATACCAAAGACGAAAACTCTCTTCCAGGAATTATAAATCACCATCTGTTCTGTAACTGATGTATTTTGTGTATTTTTGTAAATGAACCATATTTTGTAATTAAACCACATATAATAACATTCTATTTTTTTTTTAAGATTAAGAAAATCTACATTTGTTTTGCAAATGCAATAAATGAAATCTACTGACAAATATTTGTCAGTTGTTATACATGCTTTTATCGTTAAATTTTCACTATGGACACACGCAAAAGAAAGCGTATTTAAACAGATGTTCCCCCACAGACCATAACGTAAAAGGATTTACGTTAACTAATTAAATAACGAAAAGTACTTTGTTGAAAATTTGCTCATTTGTGCATAATAAAAATGAATTATTACAAACAAAACAATAAAGCTTTTCAAAGTGAACTGAATATTAAATATCTAAGGAAAACCAATATACTCAGCTACATGGCTACACACGACTTTCATGTTACTATAGCAACCGAAATTAATCTGTTCATGCACTAAGATATACCAAATAAACTTTCTTATTTTGCGGTGAAGGCTTTCTAGTACAATTTGCCTAGAAAGAGTCGGCTGAAGAAATCAACTTGTCTTTTCATTTACTCATATTATGATCATCAATGTACTAAAGCTTATGTTAAAAATAAAGCAGAAGAGAATGCATTAATACAGAGCGAAATATTAAATTATAGATGTTAAAAAGTATTCACATGGCTGTCTTTTCAAAATTTTCTAACATAGTTGAAAATGTTTATGAATTCGGTTTGTCTGTCCGTACTCTAACTCGCGAAAATATACTGGGGTTGCCACTGAATTGATATATGTGTTTCAGGTCACAGAAATTATTCGTGGCATATTCGATATTGAAAATGAAGTGTCTTAGCACTTATAAGTCGTTCACATGGATACTCAAAATAATTCCGTTACATTACGGTCTATGGGGAAAATCGTTTGCAGTGTATTTTAATAATATTATATTAATTCAAACATATTAAAATTGATATATATCACTGAACGCCACTACAAGATGCTTACTATAGAATAGGGTGTGCAAAGCATTCATCGTTCATTCACAGGGACACAAAAAATAATTTGGTTACAGTACTGTTTATGAACAATAATTTCTGGAAGAGCGTTTGCAGTTGTGATACGCGTTTATAAATAAATCTAACTAATTTTGTGTTATTACTTGGTGTATATAAATTATATACATCCTATACACAAAGGATATAGAGTACACAAAGGATATAGAGTACATATTCTCTTATCGACGAAAATTGCTAAAAGGGAATTAACTGTGCTACACGTTTTCTAACTGAACTACAATTTAGCATACTATGTTATATAACTACAAATGTATTGGTCGTATACAGGGCTGCATAAAAAAATTCAGATATTTTTCCGACTATAGATACTAATTCCTGAAATTGCGTTTTCAAATGCATTGTGCGTCTTCAAATTACTTAATTCTGTCCAGTATTATTATCTTTTTCAGCATCATACAGTATTAATACGTGGTAGTATTTTTGCCAGTATAACAGAGTATTATTTAGTACTGCCCAGTATTTTTGGTTAATTGTATTTTCAGAATTCGTATTTCAGTATTACATAATAGAATTATTGCTCAATATCACAAATTATTATTCAGTATTGCCCAGTATAATTAGTAAATTGTTTTCTTAATTTTTGGATCATCAAAATTTGAATTTTCGGAATTTGTGTTTCATTACTTCTCTAATCTGATGGTGGTATTTGATTTGTGTTGATTGTTTTCACTACACGTACATATTCCTATATAATCGCTTATGTTATTCCCTATAATTCTTAGTAATAGTACACAGTAATTGTATTCTCAGATTTATTTTCTGTCATTATTGCTGTACTTAAATTGTGTTAACTGTTTACTTTAAATACTCCTATATAATTATTCAAATTTTTCCCCATATAAGTATTTTTATACACTCGATGTTACTATTCAAACTATGATTACTTTCTCTGTCAATATTGTATCTATTAATTGTTTATCGTTCAATAAGTGAGCTATTAGTATTGTTTTGTATTTATAGATTTCTCTCAACTTTAATTATTATTATATTGTGATTGATATTGTAATCTTTGACAGTTAATTTTTAATAGAGAGGAGTTCCCTTCCCGGTTGGTCCTTCTGGGCATCGCTCCCTGAGCTGGGGCCGTGCCGCATGGTAGGAAAACCTGCTGGGCGGGGCTAGTTGAGCTTAAGCCTAAAGATAGGAATCACCGCCTGGTTTGACCTTGGCCTTGTTCACTTATACATCATCTTTCACTTTATTAATTGGTGAAGTTTTATTGCAGTATTCTGATTTTGTTTGAATGTTTTTCATAATCTATGCTTGACGCATGATTTTTCGTTCATGTTTCATCATAAGATAGGAAAAACTTTAATAAATCTTAAAAGGAATGTTTATTATTTTTCGACGTATTTTAAAGTACAATTACTTCATTATTTAGAAAATACTCCTTCAAACATTGCGAATATTTTTCTTTTTTAAAGTAAAGTGGCATTTAAATCTACTTTATATTGAACAAATTCATTTTATGAAATTTTTATGTCTACAGTTTTTAAAAAGCTGTTTTTCACTTTCTTTTTGCTTTTAAGTACTGTGAAAAAATAACAATAATTTATAAAATAAGGTATGCAAATAATTTTCAGTAACATTATTAAATCACATTTTTGTATTATTTGAGTATGTATTTGGATATTTAATTGCATTACGTAGTAAGGTACATTTTTGTACGCTTTTTTACCTTTCTTTCACTGGATGTTTGTTCTGAGTAACTAACTCTCTTTCAAACATTTCAACTTTAATTTAAAAATCATGTATAAATATAATAAAAAGAAATGCATAACAAAAGAGCACATACTAACATCAAATATGTTATTTTCTTGAAATAAATTGGATTTAGTTATAAAAAAAAAAAACTCCATTCAATTAAAACAATTTTAATAATGATTTTACGCATCAGTTGAAATTACGTGAATTTTAACAAATAATTACATCAACATTTTCTTATAATACGAATAATAAAAACAAATATTGAGTGCAAAAAAAGAAGCATTTATTATTTTATAACCATTCTGTTATCGTTAAATTTTAACAATAACCCCACAAAGGAAAACGAATTTATGAATTAAGTATAGGGCTTTATTTAATATTCACTCAAACATGTACAATAAAAATAAATAATGTTCACAAAATAAAACAATAAAGTATTTCAAAATAAACTGAATATTGAAATATCTAACAGAAAACAATATGTTCAGGAAAATTGCCACCAATAACTTTTATGTCACTATAGCAACTGAAATTAATCTCTTCATGCAATAAGATATACGAAGTAAACTTTCTTATTTTCCGGTGCAGGTTTTCTAGGACAATTTTCTTAGAAAGGGTCGGATGGAGAAATCAATTTGGCTTTTCATTTAGTCATAATAGATTCTTCAGTGTACTAAAAGGTCGTGTTAGAAATAAAAGGGGTACAAAGTGCTTCAGAACAAAATATCAGATTATAAATCCTTAAAAGTTTTTACGTGAGTGGTTTTTTATCATAAGATTTGAAGTGCATTAATTTATCCTTAATTGAATATTTTATTGCTCTTATATATGGTTAAAGTACAACTATTCATTGTTTAATATGTACTTTTGTGAACAAATCTGAATGATTCTATTTCAAGTAATAATCTTTTAGTGCATATTTAGTGTTATCTGAATCTAATAAAGTATTTTATATTTAAATTAATTTTCTATAGAAATATTTCATTTAAAAATATTTAGAAATTTGATAACAAACTCTTCTTTCAGATGCCATTATATAATATTTAACATACTAAAATATAATATTGGAAATAAAGCAGGGCGATAAGCTTTTTTTCAGAGCAAAATATTGTAACAGAGAAGTCTAATATTTTAACACGATGTTTTATTGTTATTATTATTAAGATGATCTTTTCATTTACCTTTAAATGATCATGTTATTATTCTCGGATATTTCTAAATAAACCATCCCATTATTTAGAAAATACTTTTAGGAACAAAATGATTCCATTTTAACTAATAAGTTACTTCATGTAAATTTATTGTTATCCGAATTTAACTAAGTACTTTTACGTTCAAACTAGCTTTCTTCCAAGAAACTCCGTTTTATAAATTTTTAATAAATATAAATATAAATATTTTCTTAAAAACTTTGCATTTCTGGCTTTGTTTTTTTCCTATCAATGTAACATGTCACACTATTTAAAAACAAATTACTTTAGAAAGTTTGAATGATGAGAAAGATTTCAATTTATCTTTATGCATTTATCTTAGAACTAATTTTATGTAAATTTTCATTTTTCTTCAAGTATTCAAATGCTTTTGAAGGATACTCTTTTACTTAATTTTTTATGTCGATGAATTTATTTGTGTTAGTCTCATTGGTATTCATTATTAAATGGAAGACATACAACTATGTTATTATTTTGTCTGTTTTTATATCGTTGGAAACTAGTTCATGTCATATCTGATATTTAAAAAGAAAAATTCAACAAATGTATTTTTTAAATTGACAGTTTGGAGTTTTTAAAACAAGATTTTTTACATGAGAAACACTGTTTTATAATTTTTTTATGTTCAGTTTTACAAATTTTGACGCTTATGTTAGTGGTCCTGAATACAAAAATCTTGAAAATATCAGATGTTTATATTTTTATATAAAAAAAACTACTCTAGAGTTTTTAGAATAGAATGATGCATATGGCATGTAAATACAATAATTAGGGCAAAAGATATATATCCCTTTTTAATGTTATAACGACTGCGGTTGTCTCTGGAGTAAAAATTTTAAATTCATTTCCATCAGAATTTAAGTTTCATCATATTTAAAACATATATGTGAGTCATTCTTTACTGGCTTGCCCCTTCAATGTTCATGTAATGTGCAAGTAAATGTTCAACCAGAAATGTCATTAATTATAGTCATACAGAAAAGCAAGATATCAATATTTCGTAAATATACAAAGTATTTCACCTGAAAATATGTGACGATTACTTTTCAAAAAGATCAAGTCGATTGATTGAAAATTGGCGGAGCTCGATAGTTCACCTATATACAAAATGCTCTTCTGAAAAAAACTTGCTTGAAGGTTTCGTTACTATTTAATCCATGTAACGCGCTTTACTTCTACAACTCTAAAATTGTCCTTTCACTTTTCTTAAAAGCTATTTCTAGCTAATATAATATGATTTTCGTGTGTATAACGAATACTTTAAGAAACAAAATAAAATTTTGAAATTTTGAACCGGCCAAAGTTGGGTTACTCTTTACGGTAACTGATATTTTATTGACTTTAGCTTAACTTTAAGCATTTACATCGGTTATTTTAGCCTGCAGTGCCACATTACTGACAAAACTACTAAATAGATTTTATTCTGGTATTTCTGTCATACTCCCGTGGCAAAATAACCTCGAAAATGAGGTTAATACATCTCATAAAAATATAATTATAAACAGAAATTTTATTTAGCACCACGTAACTTGTATTTTATTTTCATTTCTTTAAACTCTTTTCTGAAATAAAAATTCTGGTATGGAACATATTGTTTGATCTAATCTAGCAATAAAACGACAGATCGACAATGTGTTGATCTCAATTTAGTATTTTTCTGTATTTATTTTTTGTGTAATGCTTTTTACTTTAATTTAAGAAAAACACATAATATTACATAGAGTAATTTTATTTCAAAGATATTTTCCATGCAAAATGACCACACGATCTTTCATTTTCTCACTCCCCTGTCATAATTTTTGATAAAAATTAAACACTGAACTAGGTATCTCGTGAACGGCAGTTGCATTTAGATGCTTGTTAGATGCTTGCTAGAGTCTGAAATCGTCACATCGCCAAAAAATAATGATAAATTTTAACTCGAAATTTGCAAATTAGTATAACAATTTTTTTATTTGAAGTTTGCAAATCACAGATGTAATTTAGTAGAATATCTAACATTTCTATTACAAATAAATTTCTCAACATGAATTTATCGTTCATTATAAGATTCGAAGATTGCTGCATATCATGAATGGGCTTTTATGAAAACGCATTAGTAATAAGTCGGAATTGTTATGCATTTTGTATACTCAATCAATTGCAAATGACTTTAATACACCAGTTATCAGCAGATAGATATGCCATGGACTTAATATCTGAATGTTTGTCGGATGATATTTGATGCTTATTAAAAATATAGAGGGGCCTGATAACCTCATTCAATCGGAATACAATAATTCTCAAATCCAAGCGCGTTACTATAACACGCAAAAGGGCAATTTGAATTAAGTCAATGGAAGAACCCCCACCCCTACAAAATGGGTTCGTGATAGAATTAAAAAAAGGTTCTAAAATGATTCGTGATATCTTCTGGATTTTTCTATGAAGGTAAATTTAACCTCTAAAAACTATCAAGCAAAGTCAAAGTAAATTCAATCTACGATAAGCCAAATATTTTAGAACCTATTTTTGACGACAAAAATCGAGATTTAGACGAAAACAAATATCAATATAGTCGTCATACATGCAGACAAAATGTCCTGTCCCACTTCAGAGTCAACCGCAGGATATTTTGTGGAGAAAACTACACAAACTGAAATAAAATTTATTCCTTTCGAAGGAATAACTTTTAGAGATGAGGTGTTTGAACCAGAGATATCACGAACAGTAGGCAAGAGCGTTAAGCAACGAGCAAAAGGCCAAGCCATTTATGTTAAGATAGTAAGTATCCTTATACTGTTCAAGTGAGATTAGATCGCTACGTACTCCATTCCCACTGAGGAAGATGAGCGAATATTATCCAAAGCGTCTCTGTAAAATTAATAGTTTGCGATTATGGGACCGTAATGGCTCTTTACGTTAGATCAGTTTCGTTTGTAATTTCCATTGGCTAACTTTTTGCGAGTTTTTAAGACTAAAGCAGCCTTATCACGGAATTTAATTAAAACTATGTTCTAAACTGTTTCGGAAATAATACAACTCTGTGGTATGTCATTTTTCTCCAATTCTGTGGACGTGAATTTGAATCCAAGCGGTGGAAAGTTTGAAAAAATTGAAAGTTTCTATTTTTCCATATGGAACTAAGTTATAAAAAATAATTTTAAAGAATATTAAAAAGTTACGTAATGATTGCGGTTTTAACGAATTTCCTATTTTTGGAGATCTTAATACAACCGTTTAGTAGATTCCAGTTATGTTTAATTTTTTGTTTTAATGCGTGTGAATCGCTCATGCGCACGTTATAGTGACAGAAGTTTTAACGAATTTCATGCATTTTTGAGATTGCTGCAACCAGTGATGCTTTTATTGTTGTTCATGGGCGCAAGCACTCCTACATGCGTTACAGATACTTTGACTGTGAACATGCGAATTGAAGAAGCCATTTCTGTGGAAAACAAATTGTACAACGAACCAATAATCTTACCGAGCCAGTTTGAAAAATAACTGCTCATCTGAGGAAGACGTTTTGTTGTCGAACGATGCGCATGTGTGAGTGATGCTGTTGTGCGCAGGTGCGATGCGCGACGTGAGCGCATGCTTTGGGCATGGAAGTGGGAATAGTAACAGGAATAGTAGGAATATTAGATTATTCAAAGTTTTTTGGCTTTGTGCTGCGAATATTTCACTGGGTTTGCGTGCATGGGATGATTTTGAGCAGTGCTGCCATCTTTTTTGGTATTGAGAGTAGATGATTGTGGGTGTTGTTGAAGGTTGCATTGCTAGTCTGGGTAACCAATTTCGAATGATATTGGCACCGGTGAGAGTTGCTGCCGGGTTTTGAACCAGAGATCTCATGAACAGTATTCAAGCACATTAGCATCGAGCAAAAGGCCAAGCCAGTTAAACTAATCTGGTAGATCTCTTTATACTGTTTAAGTGAAATGAGATCGATATAACTTGTAAAATCACCTGCACAGCCTCCATTAACCTTTGTACATTTCTCTTGTTATAGCTAGTGTTACAATGATGCTATCTACGAACATCGAAAGGACTTTATCAAAAAGGTCTAAAAGGAGTGCGAGAAAATTGACATGACTATACTAACAAGGAGACCGCCAAACATGATGCGCACAGATTTTAATGATTTTAAAGTATGTTGTAGGGGTCATACACCTAACTATTCAGGTCAAAGGTTTCCTTCAAATGGGCTTTAGTTTTCCAGAAATTTCGGGTTAAAGTTTAGAATGCATTTCAAATACCCATTAGTTCGCAATCTTGAACGCGGTCTTTGTGGCTCTGTGCTAGCGCGCGCGATTTCAGAGCCGGAGATGAGGGTTCTGTCCTCTAATGTGACTTTTACCTTTTTTAATAAATTTAATATATTTGTCTCGTTATAAGTTTTATGCAGAATTATGAATTCTGCATCTTTGAACTTTTTGATATTTTCCTAATAAATTCCATTTACATTTTCGAATTTTTCGTAATAACTTACTTTTTTTTTTTTTTTTGTGCAGTTTTGAAATTAATATTTCATGAAATTCCAAACTAATTTATGTTTAGATTTTGTTTATTTTTATTATTATTATTTACCCTTTATATTTTAATAACCGTTCTAAAATAATATTTTTTTTAACTTTATGAAATTTTAAATAAAATTTTGTATTCTTTTATAATTTATACAAAATATTTTTTATTTCAAATCTTCTAAAGGCATGTATGATTAGGTAATTTCAGCAACATATCTTGAAAGGAGTAATAAAATATTAAAACAATAACGCTTATATCCAAGTTTTAGCCAGTTATGTATAATATATATATATATATATATATATATATATATATTGTTATTTAAATACATTTAACTGTAAAGTTCAAACTCAACATCATTTTTGATTTGCACAAATAAAAAAATAATATATAACAGTTAATTTTTTTTTTAATTCTAACAAGTCGATGCCATACAGAAAAATTCAACTAGAAATGAAAAATCGTTTGTAAATTACAATAGATATAAAAAATACCTGAAAAAAAATCGTCTGCAATGACTTTTACGGTAATATAAGAATAAATAAAATTTTCCTTTTATCCATTTCGTTTAATCCTTTGCAGACAATTACCACGTTTTGAAATAATTTCTTTTCCAAATTTAATGCATTTTTAAATATATTTATCAAAATTTAAGTATTTAAAGAATATATAATATGCTAATTTATACATTCTTCCAATATTGTTAAAACAATTTACGTAAAGAATATATTTAAAGGCGATTTTTAATGCGAAATTTGTTTAGAATATTTTTGCGATATGTATCACACAATTAGTTCCATATTTAATAAACTAAAAATGTCGATGTCGGTAATGATAAATATTTTAGTATTTCAGCAGTTAACATATTTCAATATATTTAGAACAAATAAAATATTAAAAGTATACATTATTTTGTTAATTTTTTCTTAATCCTTTAATTTTTTTTAATAGAAAATGCAGCTAAAAAAATGCATTATTTCATAAATACGATAAATAAATAATTAAATATACATAATTGTAAACAAGAATCATTTTAAAAAGACGAGATATCAAGACAAAAATAGCTTGGATTTTCATCAACAGAAATATTAGAATAAAAATTGTGCAAAAACTATAAATTTTCACGAAAAATTCGAAAATGTAAATGGAATTTTTAGGAAAATATCAAAAAGTTCAAAGATGCAGAATTCATAAATCTGCATAAAACTTATAACGCGAAAAACACAAAATTTATTAAAAAAGGTAAAAGTCACAGGTGAGTACAGAACCCTCATCTCCGGCTCTCAAATCGCGCGTGCTAGCACAGAGCCACAAAGACCTTGTTCAAGATTGCGAACTAATGGGTATTTGAAATGCATTCTGAACTTTAACCCGAAATTTCTCGAAAACTAAAGCCCATTTGAAAGAAACCTTTGACCTAAATAGTTAGGGGTATGACCCGTACAACATACTTTAAAAGTATCAAAATCTGTGCGCATCATGTTTGGCTTGTAAGAAAAATCTACTATCATGGGAAATTCGAGCTATAGTCAATAACTATATCAATCAAAGCTATTCAAAAGACTTCATTTGACGCATGAAATGCAGAATTTATGCACAGAACTCAACAGTGAAAATCATTTTCATAAAAGCGAATGACCGCCTATAAAAAGAAAAAATTGTATGCTTTCACGTGAAAAAATAATGAACAATGCAAAAAACAACAATTATTATGTTAAAAATTTCCAAAGGATGTACTAAATTGGTATAGATTCGAGAACGCAATTTCCAAAATATGCTATTGATATAAAATACAAACAAATTAATTGCAAATATTGTTTTTAACATATAAATTTTAAGAAAAACTTTTTATTTCAAATAAATTTGTACGCAAAATCACAGGCATAATTTATTACAATATCCACTAATCGTCGTGAAATAGATTTCTGTACATGAGTTCACGTTCCTTAAGATTCGAATACTGCTCCACTTCTTAAATGTGCTTGTATGGAAACGTATTGATAAGGCGGAATTGTTATGGATTTTGTATACTTAAATAATCATATATTCTAATAAGAACAAATCTTGTGTATGTGTGGTTATATATATATATATATATATATATATATATATATATATATGCAAATTTTATTTTAAAAACAGTTCTAACGATTTTGACGAAATTTTGTATCTTACCGTTTTGCAGCCCCAGAAAACCATTGGGCTAGGTCACATGTTCGAGAAAATTCAATTAGTGGGTCATTTTAGGTCACCATGGGTCAGGTTCAAGCTAATTGTATCTAAAAAACGGTTCAAACGATTTTGACTAAATTTTGTATCCCACTATTTTCGGGCACGAGAAGTCTATTGGGCTGGGTCACATGTTCCAGAACTTTCGATGGGTGGGTCATTTTTGGGTCAACACGGGTCAAGTTGATTTTATCTAAAAAACGGCTCTAACGATTATGATTAAATTTTGTATCCTACGAGTTTCGGGCAAGAGAAAATCATTGGGCTAGGTCACATGTCCGAGAAAATTTGATTAGTGGGTCATTTTTGGGCCACTGTGGGTCAAGCTAATTTTATCTAAAAAACGGCTCAGACTATTTAGACTAAATTTTGCATCCTATGGTTTTCGGGCACGAGAAGACTGTTGAGCTAGGTCACATGTTCGAGAAAATTCGATTAGTGGGTCATTTTGGTCATGGGTTATTATGGGTCAAGCTATTTTTAACTTAAAAACGGCTCAGAGGATTTGAACTAAATTTAGTACCCTACAGTTTTAGGGAACGAGAAGACTATTGGGTTACGTCACATGTTCGAGAAATTTCGATTATTGGGTCATTATGGGTCAAACTATTTTTATTGTAAAACGGCTCAGACGATTTGAACTAAATTTTGTATCCTACGGTTTTGGGTAACGAGAAAATCATTGAGATAGGTCAAATGCTCGAGAAAATTCGATTAGGGGGTCATTTTGGTCATGGGTCATTATGGGGCAAGCTATTTTTATCTTAAAAACGGCTCAGAGGATTTGAACTAAATTTAGTATTCTACAGTTTTAGGGAACGAGAAGACTATTGTGCTAGGTCACATGTTCGAGACATTTCGATTAGTGGATCATTTTGGTCAGGGGTCATTATGGGTCAAGCTCGGGTTTAGGGCACGAGAAGACAATTGGGCTTGTTCACATGTTCGAGAAAATTTGAGTAGTGGGTAATTTTGTTTATGGGTCATTATTGGTCAAGCTATTTTTATCTTAAAAACGGCTCAGATGATTTGAAATAAATTTAGTATCCTACGGATTTCGGGAACGAGAAGACTATTGGGCTAGGTCACATGTCCGAGAAATTTCGATTAGTGGGTCATTTTGATTATGGGTCATTATGGGTCAAGCTATTTTTATCTTAAAAACGGCTCAGACGATTTGAACTAAATTTAGTATCCTATGGTTTTCGGGAACTTGAATGCTATTGGGCTAGCTCACATGTTCGAGAAATTTCGATTAGTGAGTCATTTTTGGATCACTGCGGGTCAAATTTATTTAATCATAAATGGCTCTAACTATTTAATTCAATTTTGTATCTTACGGTTTTCGGACCCTAGAAGGTCATTGGGCTAAGTCAATAATATATCGAGAGGAACTCAAAGCTAATTTTGACCGAGCGTAGCTAGATCTTCTCTGCTCGTTACATATACTTTTAATACTTCTCTGAGAAGCAGATATATTCCATGGTGTAAATATCTGATAGTTTACCACATGACATGTTATGCTTACTGAAAATTTATGGCATATAAAATAAAATTTACAAAAATCACTGCGTATATGTAAATTAAGCTTTTATGAATATATATATACATATATATGTAATATTATCGGGTTGGAACATTCGAGCAAAAATTCTTTAAAAGAAATCCCAAGGAAACTTGTAATAAAAAAAGAGAAATAACAATTCACAAGAAACAAATTTTGAAATGTTAAATGAAGCAAAATATAACAATCATTACATTAAAAATATCCAAAAGATAAATTAAACCAACGAAAAAGCCTTAACATTCGAATTTATACGCAAACTCTCAAAATAATATTATTGTTATGTATATATACAAAGAAATAGTAACTCTTTTATAACAAGCTGATTCTCTTAAAATAATTTGTATGCAAATTACAGATAAAATGTAATGCAATATATCCAACAATCCTTGCAGAAATAGATTTCTCTACATACATTTCCCGTTCCTTGTGATTCAAAGATTGCTGCATATCATGAACAGGCTTTTATTCAAACGTATTAATAAGGAGAAATTGTTATAGGTTTTCTATACAGAACAGATTGCATACAATTTTAATACTTCTGTAAGAAGCAGATAGTTATACCTTAGCGTTAATACCTGATACTTGGTTCGATGACACGTGGTGTATTCTGAAAATGTATAGCATATAAAATTGAATTTATACAAGTAATTTTTTAGAACGAAATAGAACCGACTTAAAAACAATGATTTTTTTTAATCTTAATATACTGATGTTTACGTATTGCACTACATTTGGCATATTATAGAAAAAGTGCTTTGTCACGACAATTTTGTTTCATTCTTTTTTTTTAACATTATCCACCATAGTTGAAAAGTATTTATGAATTCGGTTTGTCTGTCAGTCCGTCTGTCTGTCTGTCTGCCGTCTGTCCGTGCTGTAATTCACGTAAATATTGTCATCAGATTTCTATCAAATTGATATATGTTATTAGGATTTACTATGGAATGTTCGGTATTTGAAAATGAAGTTTTTAGCATTTACGGTTCATTTACAGAGATAGTCAAAAGAATTCCGTTAGATTACGGTCTATGGGGAAAATCGTTTGCGAAGTAGTTAAATGACATTTCACTATTTTAAGCATATTGAAATGTATATACACCAATGAGGTGTACTACAAGGTGCTTACTGTATAATATGGTGCGCTTAGAATTTATGGTTCATTTACAGGGACACACAAAAGTATTTGGCTACAGTACTGCTTAAAAACAATAACTGCTCGAAGTTCGTTTTCAGTTGTGATACGAGTTTTAAAATTTAACTTTTTAAGCTTTTTGTGCGTTTTAGTTGGAGTGTATAAATTCGACAGATGCTATACAGGGCGGTACAGAAGTTCTCAAGTACAATTCCGTTTATTGACGGAAATTGCTAAATGGGAATTTTCAACTGTGGTATGCATTTAATTAAACTTAATTTAGCATACTATTTAGTATGCAGACTAATATATAGATTATGTAGTGATCTGCAGAAAGAAAAAAAAACAAAAAAAAACCCGGATATTTACAAGACTATAGGTACTAATTGCTGAAATTGGGTTTTCAAATGAGTTATGCGTTTTACAAATTGTTTATTTAGACATCATCTTTCATCTTAATAAACGGTGAAGCTTTTTGTTAGAGTATTCTGAATGTGTTGCAAAATGTTTCATAATCTATCTGGATGCATGACTTTTCGTTCTTGTTGTAACTTAACTTGGTTCATGCATCTAGAGGAGGAATTTTGTAATTACCTTGTCACTAAATTCCTGATGTTCTAGAGTTATAAATCTATACAGATATGTATGTAGGTGTATTTCAGATGACAATATAACATTTTAATATTTTTTTAAAACTTAGTTGTAATTTAATAAATTAATTTAAATCTCATTTTTTCGTTATCCGAGCGTGTGGCTGACACATCACCAAATATCATTTATGATTACTATAAATGAATTTACGACAGTGATGGGATGAATTATGCACCATCGCTAAACCATGCTCGTTAAAATATGCCCAATGACTGTGAAATTGCGACAATAAAATATTTTTAGCACAAAAAAATATAAAATATATAGTGTATTATAAATTTTTTTATCTTCTCTTTTATTATTCTTCATTTGCATTGTCTTTAAATACCATTCTTGCCAATATCAGTCAAAGTAGACGATGTACAGTAGACAATGATACATTAAACTTTTGACGTGTGGATGTAAAAAACTGTTTACGATAAGACACTTACTTTAAAAACACAGAGAAATACTGTGTATCTTAACAACATATTAAAAATTTTCGGCCTTTTTTTTTACAAAAGTTAATGTCTACAAAGCCAAAAATTAATAAATAAAAATTAACACGGACAAGTAGGCAAACATACCATTTTTGAATTCCTATTAAAATTATAATGGAAATGGAAGCGGCTGAATTCAAACGCTGGACCTCCCATTTTGAAATTGAACGCGTTACCTCTGCATTACTAATGGTTGATTACATCACTGCAATATTTATCACTTATACACTGTCCATTGGCTTGATGATTTTCCCTTTAGAATCGGTTTAAAAATGGACTAAATACCGAAATCGTCAATCGATTTCTACAGTTCTTGCTACAGTGGTTTATAACATATTCTCCAAATAGTAGTTTAATCGGAAATACATTTTGGGTGTTATCGTGTTCTTCACTTATACATGCATATATCATGATTACAATACTTTCTATACACTATATGTTCGGAAATTAAAAATTAGCAACCATATAAACTAATTGTATATCCTCCTTTGTTGGAAGTCAGTAAAAAATGCGTATTACTTTTCAATTTTAAAAATTTCCTAATGCAATCATCTTATATACAGCGTGTCCGAGAAAGGTCTTTATCATTCTAAACATTAATAACAAAAATACTAACAGGTGAAGTGGAATGCAGTTTTCTGCAAAAGAATGAACAAATCTAAGAGTTTTTTCTGGTATCAATTGATATGGTATACGGCGCTAGTTGCTTAGCAGTTGTGATAAGAAAAGAAAATGGCGACTGCACAGGAGAAAGCGAAGTGTGTATTGTGGTTAGCCGAAACAAAATCACCGATAACCGTGCAAGAAATTTTCGCCGTATGTACCATAAATATCCACCAAGTATGCCTTCAATTTATGCATAGTTGCAGATGTTTAAAGAGACAGGAAATGTTGAGAATACGAAAAATTACGGTCGACCATAGACATCAGAAGACAGCTCGACATTCTTCGTGCTACTAACGTAGCTTACGTACATTGACGGTACTGAAAAAAAACCTGTTAGGTTTCGTCATTCTTTTGCAGCAAACTAACTGCATTTCATTTCACCTGTTATTATTTTTGTTATTAATGTTTAGAATGATAAAGACCTTTCTCGGGCACGCTGTATAATAAGAAATTTAAGGTTTTGCACGAAATATTTTTTTAAATATTAAAAATAATAGCCAAAACAAAAAAAAACATTAATCCTCCTATTAAATGTGTTCCAAAGTTAGACTGATTTGAAAAATAAACTTTAAGGATTGAAGCTCAGATGCAAATTTTCAAAATATGTCAATCATATGTAAGACAAACAAATGAAAAGTAAAACCCGGTTTTCCTAGAGAAATTTAATAACAAGCTATATATTTGAAACAAATATGTATGCAAATCACAAATATAATTTAATAGAATATCTAACATTCCTCGTACAAATAGGTTTCTGTGCATGAATTTCACGTTCCTTACGATTTGGAGACTGCTGGATATCTTGAATGATCTTTTATGGAAACGTACTAATAAGGCGGAATTGTTATAGAATTTATGCTCAGATAACTATGTATAATTTTAATACTCTTGCGAGAAACAGGCAGTTATGCTATTGAGTTAATATCTAATTGATTGTTAGACAATACGTAATTTTTATTGAAAATGTATTGCTTTTAAAATTAAACTAAACCAAGTATATCTAAGAAAAAACTAAAAACGTACTTGTAGGAATTGTTTCTTTCCTTATTGCATGCCAGCTGGTGTATTTTATCGAGAGTGGATTGCCACAACAGAGTATGTTTCTGGTAACCTTACATTGTTATTATACCCATTCGTTTTAAATCCCATTATTGGCAATTTCGCTTATTTTATCATTCATTCGCACAGTAAACGAACACATATTTAAAATTTTGACAATGGCCCTGTAAAAAATATACAGGGTGTCCACGTATAACCTGACCGACCTTTATTTTCGCAACCGTTGGTCCTAGATGCATACTTCCAGTTACAAAAATGGTTTAAATAAGGTAAAGAATTATTTTTTAAGAGATTTGGGTCAAGAAAAACAAGTTAAAAAAAGTTACGAAATTTAAATTTTATACGGTTCCCCGGTCCTATAAGTGATATTTAGTAAAAATTTACTGTGACACTAACAAGTAAGACAAGAAAAGTCCCATTCATCTAACATTAAAATTGACCGAGTTATGAAACTTTGAAATGCATGATTTATACCACTTTTTTGCATCTCAAAGAAGATGATTTCGGCCATGCTTTGAGGGGTCGTATATAAATACTTAAACTTATTTCAAAGTATCTGCGCTTTGAAAGAAATCGTACAACTATTTCGAATGATCACATGTACTAATGAATTATCACATGATGAATTATCACATAACACTGTATTTAATTATACATTGTATAACATTGTATATAGTAATTGTATATCTTTATTACGAATGAATTAACTTTTATTAGTTAAGTTTCAGATTAGCTAAAATAATTGTATTTTAACATATGTTTTATTTTGAAAGGATTTGAGGCTATGATTTCTTTTAACAAAAATTATGTTATTTTCATAAGGTTTTATTTAACTTGCAACGATCATCTTTCCAGTTTAAAATTTGTAGTCGAAGTTTAACTCACTTTCAAATGTCCGATCGAAGTTAAATTTTACATACTGACTTAAATCCGATGACAATGTAATATTATGATTTTCGACGCTTACCATCTTATACATACTTATATTAGAGGATAACACAAAAAAAAAAAAAAAAAAATCGGATAGATTACCGTCAACAAATTTAAGAAAGAGTATTAGATTAGATAACATAAACCTGCGATGGTTGTGTATTTTAACTTTTATAATTACGTTTAATGTATTTTTTAACGCTGAATAAAAAAATTACCTTCAGTTTTAACCATCATTTCAGGATTTTTCGCAAATCGTAAGTTTCAAGGTTAAAAAATAGCGAAAAATCTGAGACTATAAAATAGATGTAAGACTTTTTTATTCAGTTTAATTTTATTTAATTCAATAATTTATTCAGTTTAATTTTATTTAATTCAATAATTTATTCAAATTTTTAGCTTATACTGGGTTTTTCACAGCTAAATAGCTCAGGGATCTGATGAGGTTGGGAGGGGAGGGGGATCAATTTTAACTTTGAAATTTGCGATTTGAGAAAAAGCATGAAGTGATGGTTCGTTTTCGGATTCAGCGCTAAAAAATACATAAGAATCAATTTTCAAAAACTAAAAAACATGGCACAACCCAAAATTTGAAAATAGTGTAATCTAATAGCATTTTAAAATCTGTATCATTTTGTAAAGAATTGAGGCTGTTGTTTTTCATCCTTTTATTTAACAAAAATTCTGTTATTTTTATCCTCTTATATGTTCAGCACAAATTGTATATTTTGTATTAATATGTCAGAATGATTATAGATTTCACATTTATATTAGATTGCAATGTTAATTTTGCTCTCAACTATTTAGAGACTATGAGAAATATTGCAATTGAAACAATATTTGGCGATTTTTCTTTTGCGTCAAGTTAATAAAAATGCATCCGAAAATTTGATTAGATAAAATCTCATTACCAATTATGTTTTGGATTTGTTATACATATTTTTATTTAATTTAAATTTTTATCTAACTCCTCCATTATGCGACTTACAGAAGAAACTAGCAGATGTATTTATAAAAATCACTGAATTTGTGAGTTACATGTTATTTGTTTATTTACGATTTTGATTTTAGTTTTATCGCCAAACAATTAGATTTTAAGCCAAAAAGGCATAAACCGAGCATGGTCCGAGCAATTTTCACAATTATGGTGTATAGAAGAAAACATATGTAATCTATATTAAAAGGTATTTTTAAACCTTTAGTATTATGTTTCTTATGACTTTAAGCAATAATTACATTTTAATATAATGTTAACAAGTGATTTTATTATATTATTTGTAACAAGTTATTTGTTTTAAATATTTTAATTGATATTTGTATTAAAACTAACTAGTTTAATTTAATAGAATACCTAACATTACTTGTACAAATAGGTTTATCTGCATGAATTTCCCGTTCCTTAAGATTTGAATACTGCTACATATCTTAAACGAGGTTTAATGGAAATGTATACTAATAAGGCGTAATTGTTATACATTTTGTATCAAATCACTATATAATTTTAATACTCTTGTGAGAAACCTACAGTTATGCTATTAAGTTAATATCTGATAGATAATTTGATAATGCTTATTGAAAATGTGTGACATATAAATTAAATTAAAACAAGTCATTTTTAAAAAATACCCTAAAACCTTATTGAAGGAATTGTTTCTTATCTTATTCAATGCCAGCTGTCGTATGTTGACGAGAATGGGCTGGCACAAAAGGGTATATTTGTGACAAACTTGCATTGTTATAGAAATTCGTTTCACATTCAATGTCGCTCATTTTGGAGCACAACAAACGAATATGTTTATGTTTACTTCAAGTGTCACGTTTCCTTGGTTATTTTCCCTATAGAATCGGTGGCAAAAAATTGAAAATAGTTTAAAACACTATTAAAAACCTAATCGGTCGGCCGATTTCTACAAAAATTTACACAATTTTTGGGACAATGGTTTATAACATAATCTCTATGAGAGCTCAATCGGAAGCCCCGTTTGGGAATTATCGTGTTCTTCTCCCCGCCCCACACACAAATCATGATTTCAATACTTTACTTACACTATGTGCGGAAAGTAAAAATAGACAGACAAACATACGATCTTTAGATCCTAATGAAATGGAAATGGGATCACTAGCAAAACGAGAACTTTCCAAAAAAAAATCGGAAAATCAGCTTAAAATTTAAGCATGCAGTGTAAAAAATATTGGTGTATTACACCAAAAATGGTGTAAGGAAAGACAATTGTGTACATTGATGTAATGAAACACTAACAATTAACTGGCGTAAAGAAACAACCCCAAAATATTTTTTTCATAAAATTATTAATGTCTAGCTGTTGATTTAATATTCGAACTGAAATCCTTCATCATCCACTAGCTTAATTGGACATAAAAAATATGTCCTACATAGATTCATTTCTTTCGCTTTGTTCAAAAACAAATTTAAAATAGGTAAAGAGAAGTTAGAATCGATTTCTCAATAATTCCGTTTTAAGGAACAATTAAATTCTAAACAAGTAATTTTTAAACAAAAAATCAACGCAACTTCCAGTAACAGTTGCATAATCCATGGATCCATCCAACCTAATCCTAATCAGTTTACTATCTTGTTTGCACAGCGAAAGAAATGAATCTTTGTATGGCATATTTTTATGGCATATTTTTTATGCGCAATTAAGTTAGTGGATGAAGTAGGATTATTGTTCGAATATTAAATAAACAGCTATAGACAGTGATGAAAGAATATATTTCGCTATGAAAGAAATTATTTTTGTGGTGTTTCTGTACAACAGTTAATTGTTGGTGTTTCATTACACCAATTTACAGGTGGTTTGTCCTTACACCACTTTTGGTGACAACTTATTTCCCCCCCTTTTTTTGTGTAATATACCAGTACGTGCATATAAAAAACAAATACAAAAACACATTGTATATCCTCCTTCGTTTAAAGAGGGTTAAAAAGCAAATTGTCAATATATTTCATAGAAATGTAACACAAATACATGAATTTTAAAATCAACTTTTGTTGTATAAATTTTATAACACATATTTATTTTAAATAAATCTTTATGCAAATCAGAATCATGATTTTGTACAATATCCAACATTCCTTGTGCAAATAGACATCTCTATATGGATTTCACGTCCCTTAAGATTCGAAGACTGCTGCATATCACGAACGAGCTTTTATGGAAACGTGTTAATAAGACAGAATTGTTATAGATTTTGTATATACAAATGATTGCATATAATTTTAATACTCTTGTGAGAAACGAATATCTACATATTTCATGGAGTTGATTTCAGATAGTTAAGGCGATGGCAGTTGTTGCTTACTGAAAATGTATGACATGTAAAATTAAATTTAAGAAAATCTCTAGAAGAGAATTCAGTTGATGCGGCAATGGTGCATTATGACAACATTTAATTACTTTAAGGTGTTCTGAAATCCAAACTTGTTAATTTTTGACAATTCCACTTATTCATTTTTATTCACAAATGCATAAACATCGAAGGTATTCGTATTGAACATTTAAGATATAATAACATAATCTGTAGATATAGAGTTCGAATTTATTCAAAGTGTTATGTGATCTATAAAGCTGAAGTACATTATTTCTTTAATCAGTAGTAATGTAAATTTAAGTGGAAAATAACAAGAGCTAGATTAAGGCGGTTTTCAAACTACCTGCTCAACAACGCGAAACTTTCTGATATTTTTTGTAATTCGTTTTTAAACATAAAAGATCAGAAGTGGCAAGTCTGATTATTAAAGAGATTTGGTATCGAATAATATATATATATATATATATATATATATATATATATATATATTTTGGTCACCCAAAAGTTATAAGCCTTGCTCTGAAAATAACTATATTTGAAGATTTCTAAATTTGGATGCATTCTGAAAATTATTAAATCTCAAAATAATTTCATAAGCATGGAAAATTTATTAAAAATTGCTTTTTGAAATAATAAAATTACATTTAAAAATAAAACAAAAATCCACTGTTTTAAAAGCTGTTATTAAATATAATGATGTTGATTTAGGAATCAACTTCTTTTTAAAATGGGAATAAAATAAATTCCACTTTAATTTATTTCTGAATTACATTCTTTGTCCTGATCTTTTCTTTAAAAATTAATGAAAATTAAAATTTTAGTTGTTTTTACTGATATCATCGAGATCATTATATTTGAGAACGAAGATGAACGCTTGTTTAAAATTTAGCCAATTTAACTTAAGAAAATAAAAATAATGAGCAATAAAATTGTTTCCTGTTTAGAATGAGGATGAACGCTTGTTTAAAATTTAGCCAATTTCACTCAAGAAAATAAAAATAAAGAGCAATAAAATTGTTTCCTGTTTTCTTTTCATCTTCTATTTTGTAATGATATATTTTGATTAGCATCATTTAAAAAATCTTTTTATAAATTAAAAGTGTATAATAAATATATTTTTATATATATATATTTTCAATATCAATATTATTAAAATATTCATATCGATATGAGAAAGTAAAAACATGTCCGTGAGTACAACTGGACTTATATTATCGATGACAACGACCTGACCAATAAATTTCGCTTTCATTGCAATATTTTTTTATTTATAGACATCGCACAATTTCAGTTTTTACACCGCCGAATAGGAAAACAAAGTACTTTCAATTTCAATTTGTTTCAAAACTGTATCTCAGCTTATTGATTTTTTTTTATGGTTTTTAAAATAATTTTCAGGCAAGAATAATTTTAAATTTGCGTGCAGGCCTATTACGGAAGATCAACGCGTGTGCTATTAAAATTATGTAAAAATTCACTATTTGTTTGTTTCCTCGTTATATAACTTAACGAAATTAAAAGTTAACAGATGTGTAATTGAAAAACGCGATTAAACATTAAAATAATCAAAATCGCAAAGATGGATATAAATTTTGAAATGTTTCGCTTTGCGATTGACAGCTAGAGTGGGAAATATAGGAATAATGCATAAAATGTAAAACATCTATTAGAGTTTCAATTAAGATAGGTTTTTATATAAATTCTGTACATCAAACAATATATATTGGGCATCTTTAACCGGGATTAAATCTTTAAAAAAAAAAAAAAAAAAAAAAAAAACGATTTTTTTAAAGATCTCTTAGGCGTTTTAGTTTTATGAAATGAAGAGAAAATCAGTTAAAAAAATATTTTACTACCCTAATTCACCTTTCTTCATTTTAGTATTGCAATATAATAATTATATTTTTTTAATTTAAAATTGTCCTTCCTAATAAAAGAAAGATGTACATGTTGTATTCTGCTATTTTTTTTAGCTCCCTCTAGCAGTTGAAGAAAAAATAGGGCAACTATCTCAAAAATTAATGCAGTCGTATTATGCAGTTTAATCAGTAGTAGCCGAATAAATGTAGGTAGAAGAAAAAAAGAAACACGATTGCACTCGAATCCATTTATTTAAACCCAATCATCTTTAAATTCCGGGGAAGTGTTCTCTCTTATAACTATAATCTTAACAAATCTCTATGTTGAAACATATTAGAACAAAGCCAGCAACATTTTATTTTTAGCACTGACTTCGACACCAAATTCCCTTCCTCTTCTCTCTATCAGTTCGTTTTACGAGAAGAGCGCGCAAGATTTTGTAAAACGTTATCTATTTTAACAGAATGCATGTTCAATTTTCGGCTCGCACTATCTTTTATCTGTGAATTTATATTGAAGAAATACGTCTCTCCTATTCTTTTGGCGGGAAAAGAATTTTCTAGAACATCGTGGAAATTTACACGTTTCAAACACTGGAGATTCCAAAAAACATATTTTATGAAAAAAAAAATTGCCGTCCGTCTGTGTGTCTGTGTGTCTGTGTGTCTGTAAACGCTCTATCTCCCGAAAAAATTGAGATAGAAACTTGCAATTTGGTATGTACTTAGTATGTAATAATGGGAAGAAGCCTATTTCATTTCAATAACCTCGATTAACCGGAACTATTTTTTTCGGACTCTCGAAATATTCGTTCTGATAAAAGGTATATAAAAATTTTCGGAATTGTTTATTTTAAGAAATGAATATAAAATACAATAAAAAAACATAAATTTTGCATCAAGCATGAAGTCGATCGGATAATTAGTTGTCGAGATATTTGGAATCTTATTTTACCACACTCTTCGATTTTTCATGACCCTGTATTTCATCTAAATTTCACTTCAAAGATATAATTTAATTGGAAATTTGACGCTTAATCAGATGCAATAAACCGCTAGTTAATAGGATTATTATTTTGGAGTTATAAGGAAAAACCTCTTTCAAGCAATTCAGTAATCGAGCCTTTAAAGTTTATGACGTCATCAAGCCACGATTTTATTTGAATTGCAATGCATTTTATAAGTAGTTTACACATTTTTATTTTAATATTTTACATTATGCATATCCATGATGGGTAAGTATTACGGTGGCCCCCAACGACTAGTTTACAAAATATATCTGTCTACAAACATAAACATTTAATTTTTTTTTTCATAAGATTTTTAAAAAATATGAAAAGCATTTATATATTTTAATTAAAAAAAATTAAATATTTACAATTGATTCTCAGAAAAAATTAATTACGAATTAAACTCTTAAAAGAGAAAATAAGATTTTTTTTATTAATTGTATTTTTTGTTTTCTTCAAAAAGTTAAAAATTTCAAGTATTCCCGCGGCAGATTACACATGAGAGCATTTTTCATTTGAGTTACATTTGATAACAAAAACGCCAATTGGAAGAATTTTTTGTATTCCTTACCAAGGTGGAAAAACTTTTTTTTTTTCACTGTAATATTAAAACTTTAAGACAAAAAACGCAAATTAAAGAAAATTAAAATTAAAATTCTGTATTCAGAATTCCCCTTTCTTCTTCGAAAGAACAATTTTAATTGCTTGATTACGCTATTCATTACATTGTAAAAAGTCACCGTAAAAGATATTTCGTATAATTTAAACAAAAAAATGAAGAAAAAAAAAGAAAAAAGAAACCATACACAGAATGTTTTGAATATTTATTTTATTAACTAAGCATTCATGGGTAATAAAATAACTGTAGCATTTTTACATCTTCAAAAAGTTAATTTTTTTAACAATAACAACAAAATAACATGCAAAGTAAGAATTAAACAATATCAACAAAAAATTACTAAAAGGAGCGCATATTTCTTTTATTACACATATATGGGTCATTTTATGTTTTCAAAATAATGAATGAGGACATTAGAATTTGTCTCAAAAGGCACACAATAGAATTGGAAAGAGAAATATATGCAAAAATTTCACAATAAATATTCAAAATCTATTTGAAATTAAGCATAGTAGAGATAGTACCATGAATTCATAAGCATTATGTATTTAAAAAATTCTTCTTTTTATATTTTTGTTAAAAAAAGGCTGTCTTAAAAGTTTAGGCATACTATACAAACGTTAAAAAATGCTGGATTGTTTTCAACCAACCAAACGTTCCGACCAACGAACCGTTTTCCCTGAGCAGTTTAAAAGCAAATATTCAATTTCCGTTGGTTATTTAAGATGTTGAAAGCTACAGAATTCACAAAAGAGGAAAATTTAATCCGAAAAATAAGCCCGTTATTGAAATTTCTAGAATATTAAGTCGTTGAAAGCGGGAGATATACAGAGTACTTGCTAGAAAGAATAATTTCGACCGGAAACCAAGATGTGGGCAAACTCGTGTAATAAGTATTCAGACTGATAAAAAATTGGAAGATTGGTGTCAAAGCAAAATATATCCATAAGGCAAATTATTAATAATCTCGGTATCAATATCTCAAAGGACACAATATATAGACGCATAAAATAATGCAAGAACATTGTATTAAAGAAAATGTGTTGCAAACCGCGACTAAAATCACACCATAACTAATCCAGATAGATTGTGGTCAAAAGTACATGCAGGACGGGGATATGTGGCTCACCGCATTATTTATTATTTATAGGTGAAAAAAAAAAATACTGGATGGTCCGATGGCTGGAATTGTTACTGGCATGACCTCAGGAAACAATCGCGAACTTTTTTCAGTAGACGACCAGGCGGTAAATTTCTGATGCTTTGAGGGCGATTGGCTTTAATGATCAAATCTACCTGGCGTTTCTCCATGGCAAACAATATTCAACAATGCATCAACAGACACTAAGAGCAACATTTATTTCTATTTGGTGACATCTTAGGGGTTCCTGAGTGGAGATTTCAGCACGACAATGCTTCAATTCATAATTCACATAGTACGAAGCAGTGACATTTCGCCCGAAAAAAAAGTAACGTTTATATTGGCCACCTTTATTCCAGTGACTTACATCCAATGGAGAACATTTGGGGTAACTTAAACCGTGAAGTATACAAAAATGGAAAGGAATATGACTCTACGAAAGAACTAAAAGTGGCCATTGAAAACGCATGATATTCTATGCCACCAATAATATTTAAAAAAACTCATGTTTTCAGTGGAAATATGATTATCTGAAGTTATTCGAAACCAGGGAAATACTATTAATAAAGAGCGCGTCATGTAAAAGTGTTGCATGATGTATTTTTTTCCATTGTGTCTAAAATTGCGAGACACAGTATAGTTACAGACTTTTATGATTTCTTTTTGAAAGTTATAATAATATGTACCCATTTATTCATTTTGATATGATTTATTTGAATAATTTTACAGAATCTAATAAGTAAATAAAACATTTTTGTATAATTTTGTATTTTTATTTAATAAACAACATTTTCTTGCTGTGCCTAAACTTTTGAGACAGATTGTACAACTAAATTAAGATAATGTAACTGCTATATTTTATTTTATTTGTATTGTGAGCATATAAAAATAAATAAAATGTATTTATTTTTGTTTATTTTCTCGGATTTTTATAGTTTCGAGTCTTAATTTTGAAAAACACACTGATTCATTGTTTATTATATATTTTGTTTTATATTATTGTTATTATATTATTGTTATTATATATTTTATTTAACTTTTTTTTCAAAAATAAGTCCATGAAAAATCCCTGCACAACAACAAATTTATTTAAAACGAAACCCATATAGTTTCTCACAGAATCGATACACCCGCCTTATTATTATTATTATTATTGTTGTTATTGTTATTATTATTGTTATTATTATTGTTATTATTATTATTATTATTAGCAGTAGTATAGTATATTTTTACTATTTTACTATACTTCTATTCATGTGGTAGTTTATCGATGTGTATTATTTACATTAAAAATAAATTCTAATTAGAATTTCCCTCACTATATTTTATGATTTCAGAGCAGGTTTACATTATAATTACAAATAATTTGTATTGTTTATTTTCAACTAATAGCTTCAAAGACTTATAATAAATGATATTTTTTTTACATTTACTGACAGTTTCTTTTTTTTTTTTTGGGGGGGGGGGTGTATGCATTAAATAAATTATTTGTTGCGTGCATGTAACTGTTTCAAGAATAAATAGAGTTTATATTCTATCTTATTTTAAATACAGTGGTGCAGCAATCACAGACGCGTGTACTTATATTAAATTAAAAGTTTCAGTAAACTAATTTTGCTATAAATTGCATATTATATCAATCGTTTAATATATTGTTCTTTTTCTTCACAATTCACTAAAAGTGCCCCATTAAGGCATTATTGAAAGTAAATTACCACCGCAGGTTTTTATATATGACATAGTTTCCAAGTCTCCCAATTTTTGTCTAATTGTTTTCCATTATTGCAGGTTTTTGTGATTAAACAAAGTGAATCTTTCTATTACAAACTAATGATAGTACAAATTCGTAAGATTTGGCAACTATATAATGGTAATAAATCACCTTTTGAAGTAGTATTGTGACAATAATATTGATGTAGATGTGTTACAAAATAAAAATATTAATAATGCACTGATTATAAAAATCAAGGATCTTCAACTCTCTTTGTAGAAAAAGACCAATGTTTCTTATTCTACGAAAATGTAACATAACCATAAGCGAAAATGCACAATAACCTCTTCTGAGTTACCCACGATTCCGAAAAGCGTTCTATGTTTTTAGACACTCCAGAAACCAATATATTTTTGAGATTTCATGAAGAATGTATAAAAATAAAGTTTCTTTTGCTGCCAATGATTTTAGGAAAAGTTTTCGAGTAGTTTTTATTGCGTATTAATGAGTTTTCTCAAATCGAAATATTGTTTTTTAAGATGCAACCAACTCTCAACTAAATATTTTCAGCTGCGTAATTGAATTTATACATCAATCATAACAACGTAAAATTAATTTTAATTTTAATATTTATGCTGTAAATTTATCATGTTTGTTTGTAACACAGGTTTATTGAACATAAATCTTTACTTGAAAATTAATAGCACTTGAAAAAAGTATGTTCCGTTTTCAGAAAACATTAATACACTATAAAAACTACTCAGAAACGCTTTCAAAAATCAGTGTCAGCAAAAGAAACTTTGTTTTTATAAATGCTTTTTTAAATCTCGAAAACTTATATTTTTCTGACGTTTCTAAAGATAAAGAACGCTTTTCGGAATTGTGAGTAACTGGGAAGAGGTTATTGTATATTTACATTCGTGGGTGTATTATACCGGGTGTTTCAAAAAGAATTATTCGATTAAAAAAAATCATAACTATTCAGCTTTTAATCCGTTTTGATAGAATAATGTATATGTAGAAAGAAGAACATCTTGGCTTTCACTCAGTTGCTGATAGCTAGCGCTCTTCATTCCACCGCCACTTCAAACTTTGTCTGGCCTCCAAGATCGTCGGACCTTTCAGTGTGTGATTTCTTCTTGTGAGGGTTTATAAAATACTACGTTTATGTGCCTCACCTGCCAGCTACATTAGCCGAACTGAAGACATACATAACAGCAGTCGTGGATGCAGTGGATGCAGACATGCTCGCAAAAGTTTTCAACGTATTTGACTACGTATAGACATATGTCGTGCATCCAAAGGTGAACATATTGAACACCTTTAATTTGGTTTGTAAACTAACTTTACGATTAGCCATGTAATATAAAATTAAGTGTCTATGTTCAATATTTTTCATAAAATATAAAGGAAAAGGTGTAAATATGGGCACTCTACTCTAAGTGGCTATGGGAGGTGCTGAAGACTGGCGACCAGGACTGTAGATGACGCATTTGTTGATATGAGATAGCAGAGAGCAGTTGGAACCATTCATTTAAGTAGTGTGGATGCAGCGTGAGTAAATGTGTGAAATGGTGTTTGTTCTGGACTGCAAAATTTTGACAGCTATCTGAAATCGTTTCTTTTTTCTTTTTTTTTCATGTTATTAGTGTTAGTTTAAAATAATTTCCCAGTGATTTACGGAAAGCGGAGATCCTAAGCTACTTTTAGAAGCACGCCTTTAGTCACGCACGCCTTTAGTTTACATGTGAAAGCGGCCATCTTTCTTAGGTGGGGTTGGTGTAAATATGGGCCCTCACTTGAAGGCGGCCCCTAATTACACCACCTTTTCTCTTAAACAACATAAATTATTTCAATATTTTTTTACGTGAAAACAGCAATTACCTACATTATACACATTACCAATGTATTATAAAATAAACCTAACAAATGCTTTGAGGTAAGAGAACATTAAAATTACCTTAGATGTAGATAATAATAAATTTATAGGTAATTATAAGGACATTTTATTATCTATAAATCCTCAAATCATTCGTTAGTTTTATTTTATAATATATCTGGTAATATGCGTAATCTAACATAATGGCGTAAAGGGGTGGGAAGACCAAAGACCTTCCGGACCCATCAGATTACTGTGACCCTCCCATTGCGAACAGTGATGATGATATCAATCTGTATATAAACGATGGGGATAAACCAGACTCGAGCGATGCAACTTGCATCTTTTGTGATGGAAAATTCTCTGAAGACACTCGCGGAGAAGTGTGGGTTAAATGTTTCATGTGCCAAATGTGAGCGCACTTAGATTGTGCCGGGGCTGAAAGAGTCAGTTATGTTTGCAATATCTGTAAATAATTTTTTTCTGTAATAAATAAATTCTCTACAGTTTTGTATTGTTTTAGCCTGTTTTAAAACATTTGAAACTATTTTTTGTGATATATTTGGAGAGGGCCCATATTTGCACCCCACGCTTTCTGGTGCTTTTTTTAAAGCATTTTGTAAATATTCGTTTTAAATTTGAAATAATTGATATTAAACATTGTTTTGCCTCCTATCATTTAGTAAGCTTGTTATAGTTGTAAATGAAAAAAAAAAAAAAAAAACTGGAATGTTTCAAAAGAAAAGTCACTTTAAGACAAAAACAAAAAAGGGTGCCCATATTTACACCTTTTCCTCTACGCATTTCAAATCGGGTGATTCTTTTCGAAACTAATTTCCCAGATTAAGAAACATTTACTCTTTTTTTTTTTTTTTTTTTTTTTTTTTTTTTTTGTGAAATTTGAGTCACTAAGGCTGCAATAAAAATAGTATAATTATTAACACTTTCCAACCTAGTTGAAAAGTGTTTATGACTTCGGTTTGTCTGCTTTATGGCCGTGTGCCGTCTGTCCGTACTCTAACTCCCGTAAATATGCTCGGATTGCCCTGCAATTTTTATATGTAATTGTCGTTATCTATAACATGTTCCCTATTTCAACTGAAGTGTGTAGCACTTATAGTTTTTTTACAGGGACACTCAAAAGAATTCCGTTACATTACGGTCTGAGGGGAAAAATCATTTGCGGTTTATTTTAATGATGTCACACAATTTCAAACACATTGAAATTGATATATATCACTAAGGTGCATTTTAAGAAGCTTAATATGGAATAGGGTGTGCATAGCACTTATAGTTACTTTACAGGGACAAACAAAAGAATTCTCTACTGTCTGTTAACAATAATTCCTAGAAGTGCGTTTTAAGTTGCTGAAAGCGATTTTAAATTAAACTCACTTTTTGTCTATTACTTGGTGTGTATAAATTCTGTAAATCCTATACAGGGCAGCACAAAAGTTCGCGAACACATTTCCGTTTATTGACAGAAACTCCAGAAGGAGAATTTTAAACTGTGCTACGCGTTTCCTACCTAAACTAAAATTTAGGATCCTATGTAGTATATATACAAATCTATAGATCCTATACAGGGCTGAATAAAAGTATTTGGATATTTTTCCGAATATTGTATATGTTGGAAATTCTTGAAATTACGTTTTTAAATATGTTATGCGTTTTCCAAATTGTTTACTTAGATGTTATTTTTCATTTTATTAAACGGTAATGATTTTTTAAATTATTTTGGAAGCGTTGGAAAGTGTTACATAATATATGCTTGACGCATGATTTTTCGTTCTTATTTTTAGTTTTAATATCAAGTGGATGACGATTCTTCAGAAACAACCGATTAGGATCGCTTCAATAACCGCTTCAAACATTAACCTGGAAATTATAGTAACTTTTCTGGAATTTAAAACAAATTAATTGCCTTTTTTGACAAGTTTTTGAAAATTTGACAAACAATTTATAAGAGAAAGTATATTTCTCTAACTGATTCCCTGAGTACAGTTTAATATTTGAATATTTTAAACGTCAAGCTTTTTAGATGCGTTCGTATTACATAAATGCGTAGCACATATAGTAGTCGTCTGGTCCCTCTGTCCGCATGTAACAGCGAAAAAACTATCCAACCGAATGGTTTGAAATTTAATATATATAATCGTCACAGAATTTTGTCGAGTCATTTCAAATTTTGTGAAAATCGAATCAAAACTTAAAAATATAATAATAAAAGTTTTCTTTGCTCTATTAAATCCTATCATACGTAATTAATTCAATGATATCCCATGATAGTTAATGATTCTGGGTTACCATGGTGATTACGTGATATTTAAGATGGAGTCATATTATTGCCGTATTACTGAGTTAAAATACCGAATTTGTATACTATTTTTTTTTTAATTATAGCAATCCTTTAATCTACCGACAGTTTTTTTGGATAAATGTTTCCGGAGATATAGATATTAAATGGAAAATGAGCCTAAATATGGATTTCAACTTCTAAAATTTTCAAAGCTAGGCTTAAGTTTTCCATTGGAATTTTCAGTTAATGCCAATAAAAGATAAAATGTTGCCAACTTAAAATGTACTTATTTTATTACGGAAATTGATCATATCATAATAATAGACGATATAATTCATTTCACTGAAATTAGTTATAGTGCGAACGCGCCTCATTTGTCACGTTTGACGTACAATTTCCAACTTTTTTTATTGAGTTATATTCTTTGTTTTCGTGTTTACATGACATCTCCTTATTATAATGGCATTAAAAATAATAAATAGTTATTTAATGGATGCTTAATTAAAAAAAATGATG
Source organism: Maratus michaelseni (assembly GCA_963931845.1). Classification (NCBI taxonomy): domain Eukaryota; kingdom Metazoa; phylum Arthropoda; class Arachnida; order Araneae; family Salticidae; genus Maratus; species Maratus michaelseni. Next base: position 127,803,420 of record OZ007593.1, read on the forward strand.
GAAAACAATAATAACTATGTTAAATGATTATTTTATCAGCAATGTAAATAGTTGGAAATTTTATTTAAAATATGAAGATTAAATAAATTGACGATCATATTAATTTTTCCCAGATAAATATTTCGCAATGTACTCATATTTTAAGTCCAACATTCAAATGAATTAGATAAAATAATTATGAATTCAGTTATGATATAGATTAAAATTATAAACAATAGTTTGTAATTTTATTTTGTAATTTATACTTTTGATTATTTATTATACAATCTTTTAATTGCAATTAACAACTGCGTTTTGAAAGACATTGGTTGTATAAATAAAAACTAATATTTTGTGTAATTAAAGCTCGCGTTTTTAATTAGAAATTTCGAAATTCACGTACCACAAATGCAAATAATATATATGTATGTACTTAAATTCTTGTTTAATATATTTTGACAAATCTATAATTTCAAATAAATAGGTTAATTGCATACAACGAAAACAAATTTTAAGTCTTTTTTTTTTCTTTTTCTTTTTTTTTTTTTTTTTTTGAAACCGTTATTAAAAAAAATGAATAAATTGTTTATTCAAGAACAAAGATGTTGCATTAAGCATAACTTTATCTGAAAATTCACATTTTTATTTACGAAATGCTTTACTTTATAAACACTTTAAGAAGCTTTCCTAGCATATCTTCTTAAGCACTTAAAATGAAATATTATTAAAAGGGAATTAGTTCATAAAACGATTGATTTTGCGACAAGATTCTTGAAAGTTCTCAGAAATAATCCTATTTCAATATAATCTAAAACCATTTTCAAAAATCATTTTTCATTAAAAAAAAAAGTTTTTTTTCTTTTTACTTAAAAATGAACTATATGTTAACCGTTTTTTTTTCCAATGATAATTGTAAAATGTTGTAATTATATTATTATCAAACTTCCAATATATTTTGCATATTAAAATATTAAACTTTGTGCTTTTGAAACTCAAATGAATAACTTTCAATAAAATTTACAATTAAACAAATTCTACAAATAATATAATAAAACCATTTGTTAACTTTAAATGAAAGTGTAATCACTGCTTAAAGTGATAAAAAATAGCACAAAAGGCTTAAAAATATCTTTTAATATATAGATGACATATGTTTCACGCGCTCTAAAGGCGACATCTTCAAGATAATGATAAATAAACTATTTTCACAAAGTTTTTGAAAAATACTTTTCAAAAATTTTGCGAAAATCGCCAGTAGAACCCATGAAACATATGTCTCTTATAAATGTGTAACTTTTTGTGTTATGTTTTTATCACTTTGCGCAGTAATTACACTTTCATTTAAACAAATTCTATTACATCATAGCTGCCAGCCTTTACGCTTTTTCTTACCACTAAAATTTAATTGAAATTTTAGCTTATTTAATTGCAAATTTCGGGGAATAATTAAGGCAAAAATTACAATTAAATTTTAGTGGTAAGAAAAAATAATAAAAGTTTGGCTGCTATGGTTACATACATAGAATAGAATCTGAATTCACTCAAATAACATTTGGAAGAAAAATTAAACAGTATTGTCAAAATTAAACAGTTATACTGAAAAGTATTACGTATACAGCAAATATATTTTGAGTTTAATATAATTTAAATTCATTAAGAGAGTTCGTTTTTTTAGGTAGCTTTCAATACAAAAAAGTATAAAGCTGCCTATTGCAGCCGTTCGGAGGAAAGCAATTCCGGAAAATTTTGGTATATTTAAAAATTCAAATGTATTTTTTAATTAAGTGTTAGGCCTTGATACAAGGATTCCAGAGCTTTTTTTGTTTTATCTTTATCTTAAAAAATGGCTGAGATAGAGCAGTTTGAAATTCTAGGTTGGCTGACATTTTGAAACAAGACAGCACATTATAAAAAAACCACGATTAATTTACGAGTTTTAGTGAACGCGATTTCTCGTAAATTATTTTCTTTCATTGTTGTAATAATTTTCCCTATCATACGCATAACACTATATATTCATATCCGTTAGCGCCAGATTCTCACCAAACGTGGCGACAATTGGCTAAATATCGCCAAATTTGGCAACCAAAATAAGTCATCATAAATGAAGCCAACTTGGCTATAGCTCAATAATTTGGCGAATTTCTTATTCAAATTCAGTATTAACGAATCTTTTGTAAACGGTTTCTTTGCATTTTAGCTTGCTGTTTTCGAGTAACATTAGCTAAAATTTTAAAACGAAGATATAGGAAAGCTACCTTTTCCACCCGGTACAGGCCGGAAGCACTTTTTTTCGTATACGCTTGTATTATAAAGCAAATACATGCCCGTGAGTAAAGCCGATGTTATTTCAACGGTGTCAATGATCTAACAAATAAATTTCTTGATTAGTACAACTTTTTAAACTACTAAATATCACAGAATTTCAATTTTCACACCGTCAAAAATAAACAAAATGTACTTTCAAATGCAATTTGTTTGAAAACTGTATCTCAATTTACTGATATTTTATGGATTTAAAAATAATTTTCAAGCATGATTTTTTTTTAAATCTGCGTGCAACCCAATTACAGAATTAGCCCGTTTCCACTTAAAATAATGTAATTAATTCATCATTTATTTGTTTCCGTATAATATATTACGTAACGAAATTGCGAAACAAAATATAAATTTCACAAATTAATAAATAAAACACGTTTTTAACATATATGTAATCGAACTACGCGCTTAAATACTGAAATAATCATAATCACAAATATTCCTACAAATAGTAAAATGCTTCGCGATTGACCATTTCCATGCAGCTAATGCATAAGTACCAAAAATGCTTTATGGTGCAGTTGGAGGGCAATCTAAGGAAATATACTAAATGTAAAACATCTATTAATGATATTAATTAAAAACGAATTTTCATCTACGTTCTTTACATCAGGTAGTATATGTATATCGGACATCTTTAACCCGGGCAGCCCCAGTTGGTTTGTCTAGTTTTTAGGTGCGTTCGTAATTATATAAATACGTAGCACCTATAGTCGTCGTTTGGTCCGTCCGTCTGTCCGTCCGTCTGTCTGTCTGTCTGTCTGTCTGTCTGTCCGTCTGTCTGTCCGTCCGTCTGTCTGTCTGTCCGCATATAACAACGCAAAAACTACCCAACCAAATGGTTTGCAATTTAAAATATATTATCTTTGCAGAATTTTGTCGAGACATTTCAAATTTTATTAAAATCGAATCAAAACTTTAGGAGATATTAATAAAAATATTTATTAAGAAATTTGAAATTTTTTTTTAATCGGTGCTTTTTTGTTATAGGAGCTTCCGAAGTTTAATCGTCAAGCGACCGAGATACTTATTTTATGACAGAAATTAATCTGAAGACGATATAATTCATTTCACAGAATTAAAAATCATCAAGATCTGAATATTTATATAACTAGCTGATACATATATATCTGAATATTTATATAACTAGTTAAGTTATTTGTATGAACAGTGTCATAAAATATATACTTAACTAGCTGTTTAACCCGTTCTACGCACGGGATATCATGAATTTAATTCTAAAACGTGCGTACGAACGCACCTCGTTTGTAACGTTTGACGTACAATTTCCAACTTGTTTATAATATACATGGTTATAATAATCTATATGCTAAATATGCTTTGCTCACATTGATGATATATCATCTAAGTCCTTAAATAAATAATAGATTCAGTTTCTAATTTTTCAGTAGATATTTTAACAGTGTTTTAATCATTATTTTGTTCAAATTAAGTGCTTTCTTTTCAATTTTGCAGGCATCGTTGCTAACATTGTTATCAAGATTTATTTATGTGTGTATTTATTTAATTTAAATGAGCTGAAAATATTTTTCTTTATTATAAGACAAATATTTTCATCCATCGAGTTAAAGTCTAATATAAATATTTTCTCCATTACGTTTATTATTCTTTCATCCTATGTTTTTATCTACACAAAACATGCATGTCTTTTAAAATTTTCTTCTATTAAGAAATTCTTCTCTTTTTTTTTATGATACGCGTAAAAAAAAATTAAGAATAATTGAAGTTCAACGATTTTTGATGATTCTGTGCTTGAAAAAAAAGCTCATGAAAGAGAAAAAAACTTTAAGAATTCTAGAGAAAATAATTAATAAAGTTTTTTTTCCTATTTTTACCTGCATGCAAACAAATGTAAAAAATACTGCATTTCTCATTTTGTCTGTTTATTAAATATAGTTACACTGTTAAAAATTTCCGTTCAATGTTGAACCATCACATGGGTCAAAGTCAGCAAAAGTACCAAAAGATGGTTCGATCTCTATTTCAAAACCCCTCTTTTTGGTGAATCCTGGATTATGGTTCAACGTTTTACCATCCGATAGTAAATCGTTGCATCCAATCACAGATCGCCCGCCATTGAATGCGAATCTGCTTCTGCCGTCCCTCACCCGTCCGCCACGTCAGAGTTCAGAGTTCGCTTGCACTTCACGTGACTGCGTGCGTAAAACCTCGTGTAGCTGTATTCCGGAGAAAAATAAGCAAGCACAAGGTATTTATTATTATTATTATTTGTTTAATCTTAACAATATATGTGTATTTATTTATATTTTTTAACTATAATTTGTGAATAAAGTATATTACTTTATTAATCCTTAACTATATTTCATTTTTTTTGCTAAGTTGATAAAATGTAATTTTATAATGTGCCTGTATTAGGCCTAATTGAGTAATGCGTGTTTGAATTTATTTATTTTTTTTTCGTATAGTTTGCGTATCAGATATAATTTATGTTCTGGATTAGGCACTGATATTGTGAATTAATTTTTGCTAACTAGCTGAGCATAAAGTTATTACCAGGTTAGGAGTTTGATTCGTCAAGAATTTCAATAGTACTATTTACATTGTAACGTGGATTTGAAATCTTAGAGACCTGTTGCTTGATTATATTTGATTTCTAGCGTAAACTAATATAATGTGTTGAAATTTTTATATGACAGTAATATTCAATTGTTGAACATACAGGGTTCGGTGATATGTATCAATGGATGTATATCATGATCAGGGGTCGATGCAGGTTTTTATTCTTGGGGCCCATTTTGTGAAAAGTAAAGGTTATTTTTGTGAAATTTATTATATTTTTGTGAAATATAACATTTTTCAACAAAAGTTGAAATCCAGTTAATCAAATTCGAACCAAGCATTTTTTAAACAAAAATTTTTTTTAATCCTTTTTGCTGAAATTTTCCTCTATGGTGAACTTGTTTGTTTACAAATTACACATTTTAAAACATCACAAAATAATAAATAAATAATAAATAGTAAGTTTTTATGGAATAGAATTTTGTGAAGGGGCCCATTTTATCAAACTGATTTTTATGAACGGGTCCATTTTATCAAATTGATTTTTGTGAAGGGCGCCCATTTTATCAAATTGATTTTTGTGAAGGGCGCCCATTTTATCAAATTGATTTTTGTGAAGGGTGACTAAATAGGCCCCAAATTTTTCCTGGATCGACCCCTGATGATATACTATATCCGATATTTATTTTTAAAATATCATGAAGTTTGATATTTTCACATATTTGATATTTATTTTCAAAATATTGCGTATAATATTTTTGATATTATACGCACGAAATTACATTTTATCAACTTAGCAAAAAAAAAATGAAATATAGTTAAGGATTAATAAAATAATATACTTTATTCACAAATTATAGTTAAAAAATATAAATAAATACATATATATTGTTAAGATTAAATAAATAATAATAATAATTTCAACTTATTACCAAATCATGGTTCAACCTATTACCAAAACATGGTTCAACCTATTACCAAATCATGGTTCAACCTATTACCAAAACATGGTTCAACCTATTACCAAATCATGGTTCAATCTATTACCAAAACATGGTTCAACCTATTACCAAACAGTGGTTCAACCTATTACCAAATCATGGTTCAACCTATTACCAAATCATGGTTCAACCTATCACCAAACAGTGGTTCAACCTATTACCAAATCGTGGTTCAAACAAAGCACCAAAGGATGGAGAAAGGTTTTACCATCCCATGGTGGCAGCTACACTTGTACCATCTTTTGGTGAAACGTTGAACCAAAATTTTTAACAGTGTAATGACTATTATAACAATAATTCATGCATTTTTGAGGATAATAACATATTGATCTAATCTTTTCAATAAGAAAGATTATATCTTTAATTATAAATACAGGAATTACTTATTTTTTAATTGAATAGAATTATTCCTTTTTATAATTTATTATTGATTATACTTTTAAAGATATTTTTAAAATTTGTATTTGCTGTTTTTCCAAAATTTAAGGAAAATTTATAGTTCATTTTTCATTTTATTTATTTATTAAGAACATAAAGGAATCATAACATCTATTTTGGAAGAGAAAAACGTATCGATTTAACCTGTTCATTAAAACAGAATGTAATATTAATTGTAAACACTGCAATTACTTATTTTTCAACCGAATGAAATTATCGGAATTTAAATTAATTAATTTCAATTTAAAAGTTACTAAATGATTGTTTTTTATGAAACTGCAAAAGTTTTTTTTCTTTCATTTGAATTTGTTTTAATGAGATTTCAAGATAAGTTAAAGATATTTTTTTCTTTTTTTAATTATTAAGAATATTACAAGAATCTTAAATTAATAAAAAGATGTATATTGGATGATAAAAAGTATGATAAATTTAATGATAAAAAATAATATTACAACTTGAATTATAAACACTCAAATTACTTTTTCTTTTCAATTGAGTAGAATTGTGTCTATTTAAAATTTACTAAATGATTATTTTTCGTTTTACTTTCAAATATTTTTGTTTGTATTTGTTTTAACAAAATTTCAAGAAAATTTATTTTTACCATGTTAACATTTTTAATACAAATATCACCCTTTATTATTTTGTTTCAATTAAGCTTCTAAAATGTCTTGTACACTGAAAGAAAATAACGTCAACCGGCCAATTTTTAAAGTTCTGTACTTAAAATGTAAAAACGAAGCCATTATAAGATCACTCGTGTGTCTGTCTGTCCGTCTGTCAAAGCTATTTTTCACAAAAACTATGGAACATAGAAAGTTCAAACTTCGCAAAATTATAAAGGATATTGACCCGCATATTTATAGATTATTAGACATTCACAAATATTTTTGTGATAAATTGAAGGTAGGTGTAATTACTTGAAATTGTGTATATATATATATATATATATATATATACCGCGTGGAGTATCGTTCGGAAGATCTCGTAACACCGAATTCAAAAATATATTTGTTTTAATTATTTGTATGATATTTCCAGAGATATCGTTGAAAATGTACGGCAAAAATATGTCCTGTATATATACTGAAAGTAAAATAAAACAAGTTGGACATTGTACGTCAAACGTGACAAATGAGGTGCGTTCGTACTATAGCTAGTTTTATAAATATTCAGATCTTGATGATCTTTAATTCTGTGAAATGAGTTATATCGTCTGCAGATTAATTTCTGTAATTGTCTGAGTGCAACGAAGACTCATACACAGCGCAGTATTACTTTGCCCCATATATAGCTACGATGGATATTAAAACCTTTCGTCAAGCATAACTCAAAAAATATTTAACGGATTTCGTTCAAATTTTTACAGCAGGTACCTATAAAGGTGACAACGACGTCTATTTATTACCAAGAATAAATGCTAAACCGTTTGGAAATTATATTAAAAAAATAGATAAAAAAGCACAATTAAAGTACATACGTCACGAAATTTTGTGGTACGTCATTTTCACCGGCGCGAGATTTTCGTAGACAATCGGAATTGAAAAGTTCATGGAGTGCAAGGAGCAAAAAAAAATATGCACGCACTAATATTCAGCACAATAAAATATATTTCAATTGAGTAGAAATCGAAAATTAATCTGGATTTTTTTCTCTTTGAAAGAAAAACCTCGCAATAACTTAGTAGACTTCGTATTAGAGATTTGGCGCAAATCTCAGCAATAGCAGCTTTTTTTATTTCTCATGTATAAATAATAAAAAAAAATTCTTTGGTGTTTAAATAAAAGGTTTCGATTTATGGCATTATTTCTTTTTTTTTCTCTTTTTAGCATTTTAATGGGATTAATGAAAGGCATATATTTTAAATTAAATGAGTGAAAGGTTTATATTTAAATGAAATGAATTCAATATGAAAATGTTATAGGAACAATATTTGGCGATTTATCAACTGCGCCAGGATAACATAAAAGTACCAATATATCAAACGGTATGTAGTATGTGAAATGAAAGAGTTATAATCACCCATCGTACAAGAAAAAAAAACTAATATTCTGCATTCAGAGGGAAAAATCCATCTCCTGTGCCGTAAGATTTGGCAAGTTCTTTTTTGGTGATAAGTTTTTCGATGTGATTGTTGGGATCTGAAGGATTTGGCTTACTTTTTCTAAATCTTATTTTTTTGCGGATGTAGTATTATGTAAATATATTTTTTAGCAGATATTTTTCTATTTTGTATATTTTCTATTTGGCATTTGGAAAAGAGATTTTTACCTTTTTATCTGTGCATTCGGAAATATTAAAAAATAAAAAAAGATTTACATATATCAAGCGCTTAATTTTTGTACGGACCACTTCTCCATTTTTAGATTTGGTACTTTTCGGTTAGCCGGGCGCCAGTGAAATTTATATATCTATGTATACATATATATATACATATATCTATACATACACACATTTATATATGCATGTATGTATATATACATATATATATACACATACATATATGTGTGTATGTATACATATATATATATGTATATATAGATATATACATTTCACTGGCGCTCGGCTAACCGAAAAGTACCTTAGATTTTAAATGCTATTTATTATTTACTAGCCGTTTATTAATTGTTTACAATTTAACCCCTTGACAATAACAATTATTTATCACAAAAATGCCTCTTAGGTTTGTTATATAAGTTTGTTTATGTGTTTTCATTACTTATTAAAATATCGAATATGGCGATAAAATTTCATTTTAGCATCGTGCTTAAATTTTTAAGATGGTGCAAAAACATGCTTTAATAAACGTATGTTTGTAAATATTTGAAAAACATGTTTTACCGCTCACTTGACAAATTTTGTAAGTTGCTAAAACTACCTTTTGGCACCATTTAAATTTTTTTTCGCCAACCGACATAGGATACGAAACTTTTTCCCATTCAGATACACATGCAAGGTTGGTCTCAAACAAGAGTAAAGCTAGCAACAATATTGTTTTAACTCTATAAGAGTTACAATAATGATATTAAATACTCCGATTGGCTTTGGGCCCAATTACGAAAGTTTCTCCTACAAAAAAACTGTAGAAGAATTATTTTATATTTGTTTCAAATGAAGCTCGGTCTACAAGGTAATAGTTAATAATACAAACAACACTAATGGCATGGAGGCAAAAGTTTTAATTTAAATGTATATATTTGAAACCCTTCCCCCCCCCCCCCCCAAAAAAAAAAAAAAAAAAAAAAAAAGAAAAGAAAAGAAAGTTACAGTAATGAATTTAAAATGGCGTTAAGCTACGCTTTCTGACATAAGCAATTGGCTGCAAACGCGATAACGAAACTTAATAAAATGTAGCTAATATAGCCCTCAGGGTACTTTGCAGTTATACAAACCTTGTGGTTTTTTTTAAAAAGCTTGAGACAATTCAGGTTTAAGAAGTTGAGATTTACTGTCAAATGATATAAACAACTATGAACACAAAACTGATGAATTATTATTCAGGTTTATGTATGTATTTTAAAAAAATGCATCTGATTACACTTATTAGATAAATTACTTCTGTTTGCATTTAATAACTGATAAACGGCTTCTGTATAATAAATGAACTGTTTAAATATTGGGAAGAGGTGGCGAGAGGTAGAAAGACGAGTAAACAAACGGGTAGACAGACGGGTAGTGAGATGGGTAGAGAGACGAGTAGCGACATAGGTAGACTGACGGGTAGCGAAACGAATAGACAGACGGCTAGAGAGAAAGGTAAAAAGAGGGTTGACAGAGGGGTAGCGAGATGGGTCTCGAGACGGGTAGCGACACCGGTAGACTGGAATGTAGCGAGAAAGGTTGTGAGACGCGTAGCGTGGTAGATAAAGAGACGAGTACAGAGATGAGTACAGAGACGAGTTGACTGACGGGTAATGAGATTGGTAGCGAGTCGGGTACAAAAACAGACGGATAGTGAGACGGGTATACAGACGAGTAGAGAGACAGTAGATGGGTACGGAGATGGGTAAGAAGATGGGTAGAGAGGCGTATAGCCAGACGGGTAGAGAGACAGATAGACAAATGGGTAACGAAGTGGATAGAGACACGGCTAGACATACAAGTAGTTAGACGGATAGACAGACGGTTAGAGAAATAGATTGGCGGGTAGAGAGACTGGTAGAGGAATATAGAGATGGGTAGCGAGACCGGTAGAGAAATATAGAGACAGGTAGCGAGACGTGTAGAGAGATAGACAATCAGTTAGAGAGACGGGCAGAAAAACGGATAGGGAAACAGACAGATTGTGGAGAGACAGACAGACAGGCAAAGAAAAGTCTGCGGATTGGCGCTGTAAAGGCGCATTAAAGGCGCAGGGGGCAGAGCCTCCTATAGAATAATCAAGAAGTATCTGTTAAGTTTAACTTTATAATATATATAATTTTCAATTTTGCCGATATGGAAATTTAATGGAAAAGTTATTTTACAGAAGTCATCGAAAGATTTTTTCTATACTTTAATAGTAATTTAGACTATAGTTTTGCAATCTGGTTTGTAGCAAAACATGCTATCAATGTGGTTTGAAGTGTAAGAGTTTTTATAAACAGTTATACAAATAGTAGATATATAATCAAGGAAGAAAAATTTTAAATTCACACACAAAAAAGGTGCAACAATGAAATTAAATTTGCGTTAAGCCACGCTTGATAGAATAATCTATTGGCTGCAAATCCAATTACGTAACTTTAAAAAGCTTGGCGTTTTAAAAGATCCGGCGTTTTTTTTTTTTTTTTTTTTTTTTTTTTCAAAGTTTTGCGTTTTGCGCAATACGCGCTTAAGAAAATGAGATCCTTTGCCACATGTTAAAAAAAAATTATGACAACACATCTGATGAACGGTACTTCTTTTCTATTTTTTTAACAGTGTATATGAATTTATATATGATATTTTGTAATTCTATCATTTAATTTGCCTTTTTTCTTTATATTGTAATTGTTAACCTTATGTTCTCAGCAATATCACTCAGACTAATCCCTTTGAGGGAAGTCCTAGTAAAATAAGTATTATCTTGGTCGCTTGACGATTAAACCTCGGAAGCTCCTATAACAAGAAAGCACCAATTTTTTTTTTAATTCAAATTTCTTAATAAATATTTTTTTTAATATCTTCTAAAATATTGATTCGATTTTCATAAAATTCGAAATGTCTTGACAAAATTATGCAAAGATAATATATCTTAAATTTCAAACAATTTGGTTGGGTATTTTTTGCTCTGTTATATGCGGACAGACGGACGAAATAGATCAGACGAAGACTATAGGTGCTACGTATTTATATAATAACGAATGCACCTAAAAATTGGAGTTTATTTAAACCGTATCATAGGTCACATAGTTTTTGAGACAATTGCGTTTTTCCGTTACACACAAACTGTAATTTGCAGCCGCTCAGCGGGAGAGCTGAGGAACGCTCGAGGTACCTATCGACGCAGAATCATCATAGGATTGTTAATAATGATTTTCAAAAAAATTGTCGGTAGTTAGACTAGATATTATTTGAATGCCTAAGAGGGACTGCTCAGACTGGGATTATTAAAAACCTAATTAGAAAAACGCAACCTGGAACCAAGGCGAGGCCGTAACTTTGCGACCTTTTTTTCGAAGCGCGATTGGCACAATGCCAAGTTTAAATTTTGTGCAAGGTCTTCGTTTTAGGTAAGGCGAATATAGTGATAAAGAGTCAACGTCTTATTAGCATATATAGCTATACCCAATCCTACGTTGTATAATTTTTACAAAGTCTTATTATTCTTTTAGGGACGATTTTTTTTTGTAATATTGCAGTTATTAATTAATAAATTTTTTGTATGGAACTCTTTGATTATTTATAACACACACACACACACCGATTATTTATAAATAGATGCAGTTAGAGTTCAAGTGTATTTTTTCTAATATGGCTATATACAGGGTGTCCGAAACTGGATTGCACGTTTTTAAGTAACAAGTAACTGGTGACATATATCGAAGTTATTCTTTCAGGATCGTCAAATGTGAAGTCAGGAATTTATTTACTACACAACATTGTGTTAGTTCCAAATATAACTGACAAATGGCTTCGCACTTTCTGAAGTGTAGGACTCAAGTGTGTTAAATTGTAATATTGAGTAAAATATCATTGCAAAAGAGTTTTTAGCTAAACAGAATGATGGTTAAAAGATAAGAAGACTTTCATCCAGGGCCAACATTACATTTTTTCACCCGGAAAAGGCATGAATTTTGACGACCCCCCCTCCTCCTTTCCAAAATAAATTTATAAACAGAAGTTTTCGATCCATTGCTTTTATTTTTTATTTTAAATATGAAGTAATTGCTAGAAAGTATACTAATCGTAATATTTTTAGGTTGATTTATTTATAAATCGACCTATTGATTTGCCAATATCTTGGACATGTTCGCTATTAATGAAGTATGTATCTGTTATAGTTCGTTTACAGGAACACAGAAAAGCAAAAAACATGCAAAATTTGTCACCAAGATTACGTCCGAAACGCTGAAGCAATTCAAACCTAATTGGGACAGTGTATTGATCTTAAAAGTACATTGGATGATTTCATTAATCAAGTATTGTTTTGATGTGCTTACTTGTACATGGAAAACTGGCCCTGTTGAAAACAAAGAGTATAAAATCAACGGAAACATTTTTAGTTTGAGTTGTCCGATTGCATGAATTTTCCCCCCAAATTTTGTTATTTGTGTTTTGTATCGAAATACGAATCATATCTTCTTTTGGCGTTCCTACTACACTGGCACCCGAGGCATGTGCCCCTTGTTCTCCCTAGTTTCGGCCCTACTTTTATCTATTTTTATACGTTAGTTAAGCCTTTCAGCAGTTTAAGTCAGATTAAAGTTATTTACAGATGATAGTTGGATTTAAAACAAGGAAGTGTAAAAAAAAAAAAAAAAAAAAAAATGCCGACTGCACATATTAATCTTCTAGGAGAATATCTTCACTATATACTAGTTATCTATATATTAAAAACGAAAAGCGCATTCTGTCAAATTCACATTATCTTTTCCACACGAAAATCTTCTCATTGCGCACGCTTCAAAGTTTTTTGAAGGTTTCTCCCCTCAGAAACGGGAAAGGTGTTTAACCCTTACCTGTTTAGCTTATAGAGATTGAAAACGGATTGCGTAATATGGTCATTCCGTTGAAAGCTTTTTCTTTTTTAAAGAACTCATGTTTTCAGTACTAAATATGCATATTTTTTCGCAAAATTTTAAAGAGAGCGTGGATACAGTTATATTTATAACCGATTTAAGTTTCCGAGAGTTCCGAAGATGAGAACTTTTTCTTTTTATTGCTATGTTAAAGAAGCCGATGCGAAAACAAACAAAAAAGCGAGAAGAAAATATTTCTTTTACAACTAGATAACAATATTTTGTCACGATAGTTTCACACGGGCTGTAAAACTGTTTTATTTATAACCAATGAAGATTTCAAAGAATTCGGACAAAAAGAAGTTTTTATTTTAAAGCTATGTTGAAGTTTAATGAGATGATTGAACTATGAAACGACCCTACGTGAAAAAACAAGAAAATGAGCGCTTTTATCACTAAACATCAATATTCTTTTACGAATTTTTCATCTTAAAATATAATTTCATACAAAATCGGGTTAAAGATATAAAATAATAAAAACTTGATTTTAAAAATATATATATTATGACGGGCCCGGGCAACGCCGGGCGGGCCAGCTACTTGAATTCTAAAAACATTCATTTCATTTTAGGACAGAGTTTATGAATTGTCTTCCAATTATGGGAATCATTTTAAGTGCGACTACATGTTTTATTATTATTATTATTATTTACATGTTTTTTTTTTTTAATTTATATGAATTTTTAAGCTGTAGAGTGTGAAAAATGACAATAATAAAGCTTTTTTATAATTTTTTCTACACTTCCTAATTTATGACTGAAATGTAAATTCTATCTAAGAAATATTATGCATTCATTTATGGATTCGGTTTAAAGTTAATGGACTTATGTTATAAATTCGGCTTAAATCTGTCTTTGTGTTATGATAATTCTTTTGAGGACATAAAAATAAAATTACATTTCTACTGATTTTTAAATTTGACATTTCCTAAATGAGGAAACTGATCTGCAAAAAATTAAATACTTTCATTTATGTTTTATTCTAAGACAACCCTTTTCTTCTTTTTAACACTTTCCAACCTAGTTGAAAAGTGCTTATGACTTCGGTTTGTCTGGCCGTCTGTCCGTGCTCTAACTCCCGTAAATATGCTCGGATTGCTCTGCAATTTTTATATGTTATTGTCGTTATCTATAGCATATTCCCTATTTCAACGGAAGTGTGTAGCACTTATAGTTTTTTTACAGGGGCACTCAAAAGAATTCCGTTACATTGCGGTCTATGGGGAAAAATCATTTACGGTTTATTTAAATAATGTTTCACTATTTTAAACGCATTGAAATTTATATATATCACTTTATGTGCATTAGAAGAAGCTTAATATGGAATAGGGTGTGCATAGCACTTATAGTTACTTTACAGGGACAGTCAAAAGAATTCCGCTACATTACGTCTATGGAGAAAAATCGTCTGCGGTTTATTTAAATAATTTTTCACTATTTTAAACGCATTGAAATTTATTTATATTACTGTAAGGTGCATTACAAGAGGCTTACTATAGAATAGTGTGTGTATAGCAGTCATCGTTCATTTACAGGGACACACAAAAGAATTCTCTACGGTCTGTTAACAATTATTCCTGGAAGTGCGTTTTAAGTTACTGAACGCGATTTTAATTTTAACTCGCTTTTTGTCTATTACGTGGTGTGTATAAATTCTGTAGATCCTATACAGGGCAGCACAAAAGTTCGCGAACACATTTCCGTTTATTGACAGAAACACCAGAAGGATAATTTTAAACTGTGCTACACGTTTCCTAACTAAACTAAAATTTAGCATCCTATATAGTATATATAAAATCTATAGATCATATACAGGGCAGCACAAAAGTTCGCGAACACATTTCCGTTTATTGACAAAAACACCAGAAGGATAATTTTAAACTGTGCTACACGTTTTCTAACTAAACTAAAATTTAGCATCCTATATAGTATATATACAAATCTAGAGATCATATACAGGGCTGAATAAAAGTATTCGGATATTTTTCCGAACATTGTATCTGTTGGAAATTCCTGAAATTATGTTTTTAAATATGTTATGCGTTTTACAAATTGTTTACTTAGATGTTATCTTTCAGCTTATTAAACGGTATGTTTTGTAAAATTATTTTGGAAGCGTTAGAAAGTGCTATATAATCTATGCTTGACGCATGATTTTTCGTTCTTGTTAACACTTTCCAACTTAGTTGAAAAGTGTTTATGAATTAGGTTTTTCTGTCTGTCTGTCCGTGCACTAACTCACGTAAATATCCCCGAATCGCCATGCAGTTGATATTTTTTATTGAGGTTTACAATAGCATGTTTGGTATTGAAAATGAAATGTGTAGCAATTATAGTTCATTTACAGGGAATCTCAAAATAATTCCGTCACAATACGGTCTATGAAGGAAAATCGTTTGCGGTGTATTTGAATGATGTTATAACATTTCAGACATACTGAAATTGATATATATCGCTACAAGAAACTTACTATAGAGTAGGGCATAGCATTGTTTATTTACAGAGACACACAAAAGAATTCAGTGGCAGTACTGTCTATGAACAAGAATTGCTGGAAATGCGTTTTCAATTGTGGTACACGTGTTTATATTTAACTAATTTTGTACATATTAGTTGGTGTGTATAAATACCATAGATCATATACAGGGAAGCACAAAAGATCTCGAATACATATCCGTTTAGTGACAGAAATTGCTGAATAGGAATTTTTAATTGTGCTTTGCGTTTCCTAATAAAAAAATTAGCATACTATCTAGTATCACATCTATAGATCATAAAACAGGGCTGCTGAAAAAAGAATTTTGATATTTTTACGACTATTTGTGGTAATTGCTGAAATTGTGTTTTTAAATTTGTTACGCGTCTTCCAAATTGTTTACTTAGATATCAACTTTCACATTATTAATTGGTAACGTTTTGTTAAAGAATTCTGGAAGTGTTGGAAAGTGTTTCGTAATTTATGCTTGATGCATCACTTTTCGTTATTGTTTATAACTTTTTCTACATTTCCCAAATTATGACTGAAATGTAAATTCGATCTCAGAAATATTAGGCCATTTTTATGTTATGAAATTCGGCTTAAATTCATCTTTGTGTTATGCTAATTCTTTTGAGGACATAAAAAAAACCCATTTTTGCTGATTTTTAAATTTGACATTCCTAATTGAGAAAACTGATTTATAGAAGATTAAATATTTTCAGTCGTGTCTTACGCTAAAATGAATCTTTTTTTTTTTTTTTTTTTTTTCAAAAATTACTTTTTATATTCAACACATACTCATAAAATGTAACCAAAAATAATTATCGGAAAATTTTCCTTTGAGAATAAAATTTTTCTTAAACGGTGTGAAAAGCTTTTTTTTTTTTTTTTTTTTTTTTTTTTTTTTTTTTAAGCCAGCTGAATTTATTGTGTTTGAAAATATATCTCAATTAAGTTTATTAACATTTTTATGATAAAATAACCCTCCTCTTTTGAGCTTTTTAAAAGTTTAAAAGGGTATATCCTTAGTTTTAATTTCGCGCAAACCTTATTTAGTTAAAAAAACAATTAAAGGCTGAAAATATTATTTAAAAAGTAAATTTTATGGTATTTAAAGTAATTGGGAAAAAATTTGATCGCTTGAATACACTTCTTTACTCTTACATAAAAAATGTAAAAAAACATAAATTATTAATTTGCCATGGATTTTATTTTAATTTAAAGATAATGCTAATAGACTTAAAAAAAGAGATACAGAAAATAACACATATTTTCTCAACGTTTCTATATCTATGTTATAAAGAAAAAAAAAACATTCCGTGATTCCGTGAGTAGCACTGAAGTCATATTGACGGTGGTAACGACATGATGAATAAATTCCGTATAAAAGTTTTTACACCGTCGATCATCAAAAAAAAAAATATACACTTTTTGATGTAATTTGTTTAAACACTGTATCTCAGTAAACTGATTTTGTATGGCTATTTATCTCTGTCGCAGGAAGCACAATTACGTAAAATTAACCTGTTTTCAATGAAAACAATATAAACAGTCCAGTATTTATTTCTGGTTAATATTAAATAACGAAATTAAAACCTAAAACGATATCTAAAAATAAAAGAAATAAAACACAAATTTAATAGATATGTAATCGGACTACACGATTAAACACGGAAACAATCAGAATAAAATAGGCGGCTGTAAATTGTGAAATCTTTGTCAATTTCTTCTGCTATTAACCCCTGGAATGCGGCTAAAACGACAGTATTGCTTTCAATAAATTTAAAAGCTTTATTTGAATGCATAATTGATATTTTTCATATACGAATGATTTTTAGTACTGAAAATTAATGAAAATTCATAAAATTCAAAGTATCATAACTCAGTAAATTTCTATCCTAAAAGAATAGTGTCCTCAGCCACAGGGCTATTTTTATACATATAAGTTGAATAAAAAAGGGGCTGTATAAAAAATTTATTTTCGCATTTTAATTAATATACCTATTGTTCAACAAATGCCATATCTAAAATTCTATTTGATTTGAATACATATGTTATTTGGAAGTATGTTTCTATCATCGGCGTTTCAAGAGAAAATCACCATAGTCTTTATTTTGAATGCCCCGGAATATATATATTATTTATTTGGATATTTTTTTCTAATAGATGCTTTGTCAAGATAAGGAAAATTGCCTTGGCAAAAGTAAGAAAACTTTCAGAGATATTTTCTGGCACCCTATTCACTGTTTCATACACACATGTAATTTCTCCATATTTAGGGTAACTTGATGGGAAATGCCGTATTGGACAAGATGCCGTGTCACGTGGTTTTCTTATGTGCAGGCGCTGTAGGGAAACACCACCCAGTCGTGTGGAAGAGGCTTCCCTACTGGTACTTTAATTCCAGTTTGCGATGTTTTATTTAAGTTTTAAATGGTGCTTTTCTACTGCTATTTCGTCTTAACACCTTTGTGTACAAAAATTTTTACGCTCTTTCTTTATTTATCTATATAAGTCACAGTTTAAACATCAGAGAAATAAATCTGATAAAAATTTTGATCTGATAAGAATATTTAAAGAGTATTAGTGTCTACCTTTTCCACCAAACGTAAATGGATGCCGGTTAGCTCTTCCTCTCTTTAATAAGGCATTCGCGTGTTGTCCAATACTTTGGGGTGAGTCGACAAAAATCTTTAGAGGAAAAATGCCGGTTTTTAGGTAGATTTCGTAAGAAATACTACCTATTACATTCTCACCTAAGTTGGAAATTTTGAAAAATTTTTGCAGATCTACGCCGATCATGACTCCCAGAACCCAAAACCGCCCCCAGTTCAAAACTTTATATATCTATCTATCTATCTATCTATCTATCTATCTATCTGTCTATCTATCTATCTATCTATGTCACTTTTTTCTGACCACGATAACTGGAAAAATTCTGCATTAATCTTTTACAAACTGATACATAAAATCAAGGGGCATAAAATCTCGGTCAAGTTCGTTAATGGGCAAAATCGAACCAAGGGGGGGAGGGTGGGGGGGCTTTTTATCAAAACAGAAAAAACCCCATAATTTCTTAATTATGATACATATCGAATCCGTTTAAAGTTATTATTACTTCTAGGAGAAGGGCCGAAAATGTATGTATGACAGATTTTTGATATAATTAAAAATGGCCCCAAGGGGGGGAAAAAGGGGGGTTTTAGAAGAAAAAAAATCATAGCTTCGTCAATTCAAAAGATATCAAATTCGCGTAAATTTATTATTAATCCTCTTAATATTATCTAAAACTTTTATATTGACAAGTTTTTTATAGGACCAACCGTTATAGCAAAAAAAAATTAAAAACAAAAAAAATCCCTGCCGGCTCCGCCTGCAAACAAGTTATTTTTCGAAGTAGGCGGTTCCAACTCCCGCATATTTTCGAAACTGATACATAAAATCAAGGGACATACAGTCTTTGTCAAGTTCGTTAATGGACAAAATCGAACCAAGGGGGGGGGGGGGGGCTTTTTGTGAAAACAGAAAAAAACTCATAATTTCTTACTTATGATACGTATCGAATCCTTTTGAAGTTATTATTACTTCTAGGAAAAGTGCCGAAAATTTATGTATGACTGATTTTTGATATAATTAAAAATTGCCTTAAGGGGGTGGGGAAGGGGGGTTTAGAAGAAAAAAATTCATAACTTCGCCAATTCTCAAGATTTCAAATCCGCTTAAATTTATTATTAATCCTCTTAATATTATTTAAAACTTTTATATTGACAAGTTTTTTATAGAACCAACCGTTATAGCAAAAAAAAAAAATTAAAAACAAAAAAATCCCTGCCGATTCCGCCTGCAAACAAGTTAGGTTTTTAAGTAGGCGGTTCCAACTGCCGCATCATCGTAAAAAGGTCATTTCTTCCGCAATTCCCGACAAACAGGCGCCCCACGGTCTGCGTCTTCGAAATCTACCTGTGCCTGTAGGCCGAGCCGTCAGGGATTTTTCCATTACGTGGTTGTTTTTTCATTGTTTTAAATTACATTGCGGTATTCACTAAGGTGTCAACGATTTTAATCAGATGATTTAAATCAGTGATTAAATCGTTATTTAAATGAAATGATTTTTTTTTAAATGATTGATTAAAATCATAAGTTTTGTAAAGGTTTAAAATTAAATAAAAGGTGTTAAGAAAGTGCTACTGTACAAAATGGGATTGTGTCTTTTGAAGCAATGGGTATATTTCCATTTAATCCAACAGCTATTCCAAGTCGAACTTTCGTTGGGTCCGTACAACATGAGTCACAGCCCCAGTTTTTCAATGAGAAATTCACTTCAAAACTTTCGAATAAACTATCAAGACCATCTGCTAAGCAGCCGATTCAAGATTTCCCCCAACCATACACATCACTAAAATCACACAGTCGACTGTCATTAAGTGATAAAGAAGATCTAGTGCCAACTGCCGAATATATTACACAGTCTTCTTCAACAAAATTTCTGCAAGAAATTTCACATGTTCCAGTTTATGAAGTTATTGAAGAAAAGAAAGTAAAACGGTAGAAAAAGAAGCTTATGAAGGGAAAAAGGCAAAGCAAGGAAAAAAGTTGAGAAAGCAAAAAAAAACTAGACCTATAAAAGCTAAACCGCAGTAGAGAGAAAATAGTAGCTTCGAATTGCCAGATGTCTCGAGCCTTTCTAAAAAGGAAGTGTTTAAGTCAAAAGCTAGAAAGCGAGAATGTGCATTCAATCAAGGTATTCAGTGCAACTGTTGGTTACATGAAAATTGCTCAAAGTTCCTAGACAAATGTGCAGTTTGCAGCAGAGCTGAGATATTGTTAAAAAAATGAGGAACGTATGAAAAACATTAGCAAAATGGCTGGACTCTAACACTCTCTCATATCATCTAAATGAGACTCTATTATTTCAGTGGCTTTGTCATATTTCAGCTTGTTATAAAGTTTTAAAAATTAGCATACTTAAGAAAAGAAAAAATACCATACTTAAGAAAGGAAAAAATACCATACTTAAGAAAGGAAAAAAATACCATAATGCATTTAAATGTTAAGTAGAACATAATCATTTTTTCAAATATTAGTTTGTTTTCTATTAAATTACCAATGTTTGTTACCTTCATATTTTGTAATTGTCGAATACTAAGTAAGTAACATCTTTATTATGCCTAAAATATTAAAGTAATGAAAACACATGACGAAAAGAAAACAACCAACCAGAAATTGTTTCAAATTTATCGATTTTCATGTTCTGTAAAACTTTTTTGGCTTTACCATGTGATATAGGTCATGAAATGGGCAAAGTGTTTGTCTTATATCTTTAAACCAAGTGTACACATTTTCATAAATCGCTTGATAGTCCCAAGTCACATTGATTTCCTGTTTGGATACATATTAGACCTTTCAGATAGCTTCAAATGTTTTCGTTTGCTTTTAAAATCATAGCCAATGCCGAAGTTTCTTCCGCGGCATCTACTTGCCTTCTTCCAGAACTTACTGCTTTTATGATATTAAGTTTTTCGTTCAATGAAAATTGTAAACTTTTTCACTTCTCTATTATTAAAAAAAGAAAGAAATCTAATTCCAAATGTCAATTATTGCAGATTACAAATTTACTGATAGTTACAGCTACTTATTGCCAAATTTGAATGTAAGGGACTAATTCGAAAATAAAATCTTTGGACTTCCTACATTTTAAAAAGAGAGTGTAAAGGCAAACCAAGGTAACTATAAAGAAAAGTGATTAAATATAAATAGAAAGAAATAATTTCTTAATTTTACGGATGCGCATAGGGCAGTAGCAATTCTCTCTGTCTCTCGAAAAACAGCTGCAAGATACGCTGAAAATTCGAAAATCGTGGGGAATTGAAAATTTTTAAAAAGTTCTCTTTCAGTATTATTGTTTTTTTCTTGTCAACCCAGCGTTCGTCAAACTGATATGAGCATTCTTTTTAAGACTTCAATAAATTCGCTAATTTGAAAAATTCGTTAATCTGAAATTCGTTAAAGTGAATATATTTGTAATAAGACACTATAGTGGATTTTTTTTCTAAATAATATTCGCTAAACAGAAAAATTCGTTAAAGTGACATTCGTTGTAACGAAATTCTGTATATATATATATATATATATATATATAACAAAATTTAAAATTTATCGTGATAAGCCAAAGTATTTTTATTCCATCCTAGTCTAACTTACTCTATAATATTTATTTCCTCCGTTTATTAATGTATTTTAACTCTATTTATTCCAAAAAACCTCATATCTAAATTCAATATTTTAATGGCTGCTAATTAGTTCAATAAATCGCGTCTTTATCTTTAAATTATAAAACTCCCTAATATTCATACTTTTAAAAAACCCGCATAATTCCCTTTTAATTTTCTAAAATCCTAAAAAGACTGTATTTATTTTAATAAGTTCCTATATTAAAAATAAATCGCCAGATCATAAAATCTTTTTTTTATATTAAAATGTAAAAACATTTATTCTAATTCCATTCTGGCTATGTTCCAAATTCGATAAACCATTTCTCTTATTTTCTTTTTTTCTTTCCCTAAAAGTCAAAATCATTCCATATTCTCGAACCAATTAACTAACGGTAGTCAATTAAACTAAAACACTATGGGTCATAGCTAAATCATCGAACATCATGGAATTTTCTGGAATCTTCCTTCGCGCCAAAAAATTAGCGGAAACCATTTTATTCCAATATTCTGGAGCCGTCGCATAGAATCCCGGTTATCCCGGCTCTCGATTGGCGCACAGGCCCTCACGTGATCTCTGTATCCCTACTCTTACTGAAAGGATATATTGCCACTTTTTCTGCTTCGGAGAGCATTCGAAGATTCGAGCATTCGAAGAGATGAGCGCTGGATCGGTGTTTGTTTGGTTAAATCGAATCTCTGCCTGGTATTAGCGAAGTGATCTGTAGTTTTTCTGATGCCATTCGGAATGAATATTTATAAAAGTTAACCATTCGGCTTCTGCTGTAATGAAAATTTGGTCATCAAAACTAAAAAGATGGCTCGGGTGAAACCAGATCTACAAATGATGTCGTTTACGTTTCTAAATAAAAGTTTGATTGTGTTGTTCGATGAAGTTTTGTTCTTATGCAGACGCACACACGCCATCTACTGTGGATAACACGACTGCCATAAATCCGAGTGCGGAAACTTCCTCTTCGGTTGATTATGTGAAAAGAACACATCTTATTTTCAAAAAAACATTTATTGAAAAATGATATTGCTCACTCAGCTCGGCCCTAAATATCATCACAGAATTATTCAGTCCAACAGGATTTATATGTGCAACGTAGGATGCGAGTGATGGAACATTTTCATGGTACTTTTGTTCGGATCGGAGACTGGTGTTCTTACAGTAAGCCAATGCACGAAAGTTTCGGTGATAAAAAGATTTCGTAATGTTAATTCCAAGGGATTAAGAAAGTGTACGACTTTAGTATTGTCAGGAAATTAAAGATTTTTTAGATTTGCGAAATCTTCTTGTTGTGAAATATGTCCAGAATAACTGTGAGTTAATATTTTTATTTATTGATATTTATTATTTCATGTTATATTTAAAATGTTTTATTTTCTTGTTCTTCGTTGTTTATTTAATAGTCTACTCTGAAATTTAAAGGTTTTATATACTATGTTATACTGATTATATTTCTATTTTAAATGTTATTTCTGTTGCAAATATTTAAGTGTTGTTAAGGTTAATTTATTAATTAATTAATTTGATTATTTAGTATGATACGTCATCATAATGTTCATGGTATAGATTTTAGTCTTTCACATTTTAAGATCAGATATTTTTAAGGAGAATTCTATTGTTTTTCAATATGTTACTGAGATCGTAAATTACATATTTATTTACTAATTTCTCTATTTCGTTATTTGTATGGTATATAGTGTTATAAGTTTAACATTTAATGTTTTTAAGATCCGGATATTTAAAAGAAGATCGAGTTAACTCTTTTGTTAGATTAAATATTATGGCAGAACCAAAATTTATAGTATTTGATCCAGATTTAGGAGTTGAGATACAAGCGTGGTTAAAAAACTTCGATGATGCTTGTGAAAAAGAAAAGAAGGATGATGATTGGAAGTTTAAAAATATTTCTCAAAATTTAAAGGGAGAAGCTCTTAAGATTTGCATTAACGATTGTCTTAATTTCACTAAATACGAACAGATAGCTGATATCTTAACTGAGAATTTTATTAGGGTAAATATCCCGAAATTTTCTGAATTTTCTGCTTTAAAATTGGATAGTTTAAGTAACTTAGAAACCTATTTTAGAAAGAAAATTGAAATTGGCAGGAAATTGCATTTATGTGAAACTATTTTACTACAAGGACGAACCGATGGTTTAAAACCAGAATATCAAAGTTATCTAATTGTTAACCCTCCTGAGAGTACTACAGAATGGTAAAGAATTGTTAAGCAATTTGTAGAAGTTTCCACCCCTGCTGTTACAAGTCCATCAATACCAAGTAAACCTAATGCAATTAATTTTGACATTCCTCGATATAGTGTGCAGCCTAATAGACCAAATTTTCAACAATTTAATACTCCTAGGCATTGGATTCAGTCAAATCGGCCCAATAGTCAGTTTAATTCTCCTCGAAACTGGGTTCCTCGACCAAGCTATAATGTTCAAAGACCTAGAAATTTCCAAAACAGAGTACAAAACAATTATTTTCAGAACCAGTACCCATCTAGACGATGTAGAATTTGTGTAAACAAGGGTGTATTGAATGCTTTTCACTGGGAAAAAGAGTGTATTTTTAATAACAGTTCAATACCCTCTGATACTCTTCCAATTGGAACTCCTAATGTTTGACAATTAATTGTGTATGGATATACGAATAATTATAATTTACCATGTGTCGTCGATACCGGTTCAACTATCGCAATTTTACCATTAAAGTTTGTTAAAAAATTGAATGCTAAAATTGAAATTGTTTCTCCAGTTACTATAGGTCAGGCAAAAGGGTTTTTACAAATTAATCAAAAGTGTAGTATTCTTCTTAAAGTTGGTAAAATCAAAAAATATGTTAACTTTTTAGTATGTGATACAGATTTGGATTACTGCAGCTTGGGGTTAAAAGAATGTTCAAAATTTATTTTAAATATAAATTGTAAGAATTGTACAGTAAAACAGGGAAGGAAGATTATAAATAGGAGTATATCCATACATGATGAGAGATCACTTCATTTTAATACTGTAACTGTAAAAAAACTGCAACAAGATAATGGTAACTTGATAACTTCTGATTATGATAGTTTTAATTTATTTAGTGATGATAACTTGGTAACAACTTATAATGAAAATTCTATTTCATGTAATGATGAATTATTAACAAATGGTGATAGTAATGAGAGTTTAAATGGATATAATGATGGCAAAGTATCACCATATATTAATGAAAATTGTGTGAATACTCAGGACTTTTTTGTAGCTAATCACAATGAATGTAGCGTGCAGCCTGATTACAGAAGTTCAATGACTCCTCAAAATTTTCGCGATATTAATGATTATGATTCAGATTTAATTGGGGAAATAAATTTAATTGAAAATGGGGATTTAAGGGAAATAGTTCAAAATTATAGGGATATTTTTGCAAAACATAAATATGATGTGGGTAAGAAAAATATTGAACCACAACGCGTTTTACTAAAATCTGACCTACCTATATCTTTGAGGCCCTACAGAACTTCCCCCTTAGAAGAAAAAGAAATAAAAAATCAAGTTCAATCTTTATTAGCGGCTGGTCTCATAAAAGAAAACAATAGCCCGTATTCTGCCCCCATCACCTTGGCTATGAAAAGAGAGGAAGACAAAAAGACCCGACTATGTATAGATTATAGGAAATTAAACGCAATAGTTAAAAATAGTGTAGAACCTTTACCTCGTATCGATGAAATTTTAGATAAATTGAGTAGTGCCCAGAATTTTCCACTTTGGACTTAGCCTCTGGCTACTGGCACATACCAATACATCCATCCGATACAGAAAAACTAGCTTTTGCCACCAATTTTGGCCTCTTCGAATGGCTGGTGCTCCCCTTTGGTACAAAGACAGGCCCCCCAATATTTAATAGAACCATTAGAAGAATCCTCAATAAGTATAAAATTGATTTTGCTTGCCATTATTTTGACGATATCATAATTTTCTCCTCCTCTCTATAAGAACATTTAAATCACTTAGCGAAAATCTTTGAAATCTGTAAATTAGAAAACCTTAAACTTAAACTTTCTAAATGTAAATTAAATCAAAATAAAATTAATTTCTTTGTCTATGAGATCACCAATGGGACTTAACTCCAGCTAATACCAATATTGAGACAATTAAAAAATTGAAACCTCCCTCTAATGTTAAAGAACTACAACGATTTTTAGGTTCCATTAATGTTTATCACAAATTCATAGATAAATATGCTGAAATTAGATACCCCTCAATAAATTACTTAGGAAAAACACAATATGGGAATGGAACTCAGAATGTCAAAACTCTTTTGAGAAATTAAAAAATACTGTAATTGCAAAACCAATTCTAAAAATTTATGACCCCAAATTACCCCTTCACATGTTTATAGATGCCTCTCAGGTAGCAGTAGGTGCAGTTCTAAAACAACCAGGTAAAGATAATTTTTTGCATCCTATTGCTTACCATTCTAGAATTTTAAAGAGTTATGAACAAGATTACTTTATAACTGAATTGTAATGTCTTGCTATCATAGATACTCTTGGTAAGTTTTATCACTATTTTCATGGTACTAAATTCACAATCCATACCGACCATGCATCTCTGGTATGGTTAAAGAATGTTAAAAATTTAAGAGGCAGACTTTTTCGATGGTCTTTAAAACTTAGCATGTTCGATTATGAGATCAAGTATCAAAAAGGTTCTACAAATGTCGAAGCAGACATGTTGTCACGAAATCCTGTTGCTTATCTTAATCAACATGTAAGTTTATTATTGGACAAAAAAGAAATTATGGCGATGCAAGATAAAGATAATGTTTGTGACAGAAAATACAAAAAAGAGAATGGGATTATAATTACTGAGAGAAAGGATAAAAAAAAATAGTAGTACCAATGTCACTCAGGAGAAAATTATTATATATTGCTCAGGATAATTTTGGACACTTAGGTATACAAAAAATGCTTAACTTAATATCTCCAAAATATTATTGGCCCAACATGACAATAGATATTACACAATTTGTTAAACATTGTGATACATGCCAGAGAAATAAAAAAAAACAAAACAAAAAAGATTTGACTTGTTACAAGCTATGCGAGCCACAGATCAACCTTTTGAATGTATTTCTATTGATACTGTGGGTGGATTTAATTATTACAATTCAACAAAAAAATTCTTACACATAATAATAGATCATGCAACTAGGTTTGTTTGGGCTTTTCCATCCAAAAGTGTTACTACCGAAACATATACTAATTGTTTAAAACAAATTTTCAATATTCAAACCCCTAAAACAATACTTAGCGATAGACATAAATCTTTTAGGTCTCCAAGATTCAAAAAATTCCTCAGAAAATATCATATTCAACAGCGTTTTACATCATCACATCACCCCAAAACCAATGGGAAGGTAGAACGAGTTAATCAAACTATAGTTACTAGACTCAAATGTAAAGTTAATTCCATTTCTTCTAAAATACCCTGGACTAGATTATTAGACCAAGTCATCCAAGAATGCAATAACACACCACATTCCATAACCAAATTCCCACCTGCCTATTTATTTTATGGTCAATTACCTTATGAATCTCCTTTAAAACAAAATTATTACCATCCTGTTAATAAAGCACTCAAAATTGCAAAAGCGCGAACTTGTGAATTCAACTTTAAAAGTAAAAGACTCTATGATAAAAAATTTGTTGAATCTCCACTAGAAATACAAGATTATGTAATTTGTGAAGAATCTAAATATCCTAACACTCGAAAATTAGAACCTACTTTCTCTGGACCATACAAAATAATAAATAAACTTTCTGATGTGACCTATGAAATAGACAAATTTAATTATGAGACTAAACTAAATTCAGTTATTGTACATGTTTCTAAATTACGACCATATTTTTCACCAGATAATATCAGACTATTTCATGAGCAACCCAAACAACAATCAAAACCACCACATACATCACAATCAACATCACAAAATCAAACTAAAGTAAAAACAATAGAGTAAATTGTAATTATTCAAGTATCTCTTATTACTCTAGTTTCAACATTATCAGGTATGTTCTTGGTGCGCAACGAGAATATTACTTGTTTTTGAGAGTTTTTGAGGTTAAGTAGACACCTTATGCAGGCATAAGATGTGTATTTTGATTTTAGGAAATTTCAAATTGATGTTGAAAAATGAAATTAAATGTTTTTAATTCTATATCAAAATAAACTATTTTTACTTTATTTACTTTTTCTTAAGCCAATTGTTTCAAAAATTAATATTATGTTATTTACTTCAATAGATAATCAAATAGTAACAGTTTATAAATATTTCTATAATTATATAAACATATAAATAATTGGATAGTGATGATGTGATTTTACAGTGATTGTTTTGTGTAACAATAGAAAATTAAGTATTTAAACAAAATTGCCTTTGTATTCCATTTCTCAGCTAAATTTAACATCTTTTTATTGTTATTTATTGTCTTTATTTATTCTAAGTTTGCCAAAAAACAACTCTCTACATTTAGGATAAATACTTATAACTTAACAGTATAATTTTGTAAAAGGGTATCAGAGAAAAAAATTATTGTAAGGAACTACTGGTTGAGAGTTCACTTTCTAAATATTTAGATTTAAATTTATTTGGATTTTGAAATTATTATTATATTTTTTTTGTATACTTGACTGGCAAAAATACTTTCTTATATAATTAAAAAATAAGAAAATTATTTATTTGCTATGTAATTATTTTATCCTCAACCAATATTTTCCCTAACAATAAATAAACAAACTGTGATATTTTCTTAAATTATACTACTGTTATTATATTATTATTATTTCTACTATTGAATTATATTATGGATTACTACATACGTTGAGAAGTATTAGTTATATTGAAAGTTATTATTGTTATGTTTATGAATTGAATTTTATTATAGTATTTATTTATATAATTGAAGAGTTATATTATTTATTAGTGAAAAAATGTTTGAAAAAAATTTAGTTAAAGATGTTGGGATCCCACAGGAATATAACAAAGATAACATATCGCAGGTACAAAATAAACGACCAAGAAAATAATTTGATAAACAAACCTTTAAAGGTAGTTTAATCATTACCAAAAGACTTGTTTATTATGTAGAAAATTTAGTGTGATACTTAAGAGAAAGATGTTGTGACAAAATGCTAGCATTATAAAGTATTGGTAAAAATGACTACAGTTTTTAAATTTGATGGAAAAATGTCTTACTTTTTAGCCTTTATATAAAAACTGTATTTATAAAAGAAACTGTACTAATAATTTAAAACACAAAAACAAAACGAGGACTTATAATGATCCAAGAAAGAGACTGAATAAAAAAGTTGGATCTAAAAAAATTCAAATTTGAATGAAGTCGAATTTTTTTTTCTCTTTGTTTTAACAATTTGCTTGTGACTACTTATTCTAAACTTTGTGAACTTGGTGAAAGCAAAATTTTGTTATTATTATTATTTTGTTTTTCTTGTTTATTAATATTTATTAATTATTGTTATTATATTTTTCTTGTGCACTTACAAATGGTAAGTGAGATTGTAACATTTTTGTATTTCAGTGAGATCTTCTTTCACGTCCTTCTTCAAAATTGTTAACTTCAAAATTATTATACTTCGTTCTTTTTGATTGCGTCTCTTTCGCCAATGCCAGTGCAGGCTCACTCTAAACAACTTTAAAATTTAATTTTTTTTCTCGTCTGAAACCGCCGTTTATAAAACAGCTTATTCAGTCAAGAGTTTTTAAGGGAGGGGGGATAATATAACAAAATTTTAAATTTTTCGCGATAAGCCAAAGTATTTTTATTCCATCCTAGTCTAACTTACTCTATAATATTTATTTCCTCCGTTTATTAATGCATTTTAACTCTATTCCAAAAAACCTCATATATAAATTCAATATTTTAATGGCTGCTAATTAGTTCAATAAATCGCGTCTTTATCTTTAAATTATAAAACTCCCTAATATTCATACTTTTAAGAAACCCGCATAGTTCCCTTTTAATTTTCTAAATTCCTAAAAAGACTGTATTTATTTTTATAAGTTCCGATATTAAAAATAATTCGCCAGATCATAAAATCTTTTTCTTATATTAAAATGTAAAAACATTTATTCTAATTCCATTCTGGCTATGTTCCAAATTCGATAAACCATTTCTCTTATTTTCTTTTTTCCTTTCCCTAAAAGTCAAAATCATTCCATATTCTCGAACCAATTAACTAACGGTAGTCAATTAAACTAAAACACTCTGGGTCATAGCTAAATCATCGAACATCATGGAATTTTCTGGAATCTTCCTTCGCGCCAAAAAATTAGCGGAAAGCATTTTATTCCAATATTCTGGAGCCGTCGCATAGAATCCCGGTTATCCCGGCTCACGATTGGCGCACAGGCCCTCACGTGATCTCTGTATCCCTACTCTTACTGAAAGTATATATCGCCGCTTTTTCCGCTTCGGAGAGCACTACAAGATTCGAGCATTCGAAGAGATGGGCGCTGGATCGGTGTTTGTTTGGTTAAATCGAATCTCTGCCTGGTATTACCGAAGTGATCTGTAGTTTTTCTGATGCTATTCGCAATGAATATTTATAAAAGTTAACCATCCGGCTTCTGCTGTAATGAAAATTTGGTCATCAAAACTAAAAAGATGTCTCGGGTGAAACCAGATCTACAAATGATGTCGTTTACGTTTCTAAATAAAAGTTTGATTGTGTTGTTCGATGAAGTTTCGGACATACGCCATCTACTGTGGATAACACGACTGCCATAAATCCGAGTGCGAAAACTTCCTCTTCGGTTGATTATGTGAAAAGAACACATCTTATTTTCAAAAAACCATTTATTAAAAAATGATATTGCTCACTCAGCTCGGCCCTAAATATCATCATATATATATATATATATATATATATATATATATATATATATATATATATATATATATATACATATATATATAATTTGTGAAAACTGTAGCAACTTCGTCATATTTAAAAAAAATCGAATTTTAAAATATGCACTCCGTACTATCCTATGAGTGGAAATGGGTGTTTTGGCATAATTTTTCTTACGAAATTGTAGAGCATTATATTTATGTGCGACTGGTTGATTCAATGTGACAGAATAAGGAGTTCTATCATGAAACTCAGTGATACACATTACTGCGTAGTCGATTGACGAGTTAAGAGCCTACATTAGTCACGCGAAGAATCGGTCCAGCTAATGTTATCCGTATGGGAGCGTTCTTTACAAATATCTTGCATGAATTTTAATATTTTTATTATTTATTTATTTTTGCATTGAATACCTGAGATTGATATATAACGTTGTGCGTTTGTATTTTTTTTTTTAATTTGAGTTACAGTTCTTTTATATGTGGACATTTTCACATTTAGAACCGGTTAGAACCGGATATGAAAATTATATCCTCATATTAAAAAACTGCAATCAAAATCAAAAAAGTAAAAACACACAACGTTATATATCAATCTCAGGTATCGTATAAAAAAGAAAAATCATTTAAAAATATTAAAATGCATCTGAGGTATTTGAAAAGAACGCTCCCTTAGGATTAAACATTAGCTTGCGAGGGTTTTCGCGTAACTAGTCTTAAAAATGACTAAATAATCAGTCACAGCGAGTTCACAGTGGGATAACGAAAAGCAACTATCACCTGAGAGTTGTAAAATTAGTCGCCTTTTAACCTTTGGTAATTATGACGTCACATTGTGGTCGCATCCATTGGCTGTGCTATTTAGAAGAGTTAACTTGTGGTAATTATTTTTGAAAGTTCTGCGTGCCAAATTTAACTTTCCAAATTTTAACTTTTCATTATTTTATATTTAATTTTATTTCAAATTGTATACATAGGTGTCACGTATGATCTTCACTGCTTTGTAAGGATTTAGTACAGTTTTGAAGGTTGAATATTTTTATTCCTCTCTTCATTTAAAATAATGCTTTTTAAAAACTTTTATCTTTTATTTATAAATCAATATTATGAATGCACATTAATGCATAGGACGCAATAAAAAGAAATTAGATTTTTTTTCCTTCAGAAATAATAAAAAATAAATTTAAGTTCTTGCAAGATATTACGTAAGCATCTTTAAAAGCTTTTTTTCAGTTGAACTTAAGGTGCAGAAAATGTATCTCGGATAATTTTATTAAGATTTAAAAAATAAAATATACTTCTTTTTTCAAGTTCATACAAATATAAGAGAATGTCTCCGTATTTTAAAATTTGGTACATAATCTTATTAAGTATAAAAGTGATTAAGGTCGGTAAACATTAGCTGAAAAGTAAATTTGATTATTTTAAAGGTGACATGAATTTTTTTATCCTTGAAGAGGCTAACATTTTCCATATTTATTATTATAATAAAAAGAGATCAAAATCATTGATTTTTTCAGATTACTTGTCAATTTAAAAAAGCAACAACCAAGCACTTGGAAATTTTATAAAAAAAACGAAAGTTTTTTTTTTTTATGATAAAATATTCCATTACTTTCAATCGTCCGAAATGCAGATAAATTTTAATAAAAGTATAACGTAAGGAAACTGGTGATATCAATCAGAAATAGCAGCTGAGATTAGGAAAGAAATGCAAAGTAAGCTTTGGTTATTTGGTTACCGATGATGCTCTAAATAGGGGTATGTTTGTTGAAATTAGCTCGTTTTGGTCTTATTACCATAAGCAAAGTGATTTAACCACTTCAGCGGCACGCATGCACCGTTTAAGGTGCATGAAATACTTGAATTTGAATACCAGTATTTTACCACTGAAATTTTTGCCTTATCTAATCTTAGATTTTCAGCGAATAAATAAGACAAAATTTATAATTTGGAAAAACCAGTGCCAAAGATTTAAAAGAAGTGTGAAAGACGCTCGTTACGAACAGATTAAAGGAACACTTTTCAAAAGAAAAGAGTTTCGAATTATCATTTTCGTATATCATGTTCTCCAAAGAATGAAACTCTAGAAAGTCGCATTTATAATCTGTTTGAAATGAAACGTATGCTATTATCCATTGTTTATGTCTTGCAAGTTTTTTTCCAAGAGTAATAGACATTCAGCAATTATTTGCAGGCTATATAAAATATAAAAATGTATATTTTTCATAAACAGAAACCTTAACTTAGTGATTTATCATTTCAGTTATAGAAACCCTCTCTTTTGAAAATAAAAACGCGCATTTCATTTACATCTATCTCCACATAAAATTTATTCCGTTTTTCATCTGTGTATATGTTTACATACATATCGTCGGTTTTTGAGAAGAGTGACACGTAAAAAATTATCATGTTTTAGATATCTGTGACAGAACCTGACTGATATATACACAATTTGGGTCACAATGCATATAATGAAATTCGGTGTATGTCCTCCCATATATACATGCCAGTTCTTTAATATGGTATTAATTTAAAGTTGGATATTTGTAAATTTCACACCTTTTTGAGTAGACTATAAGATTATTAGATATTATAAATGCTTTAAACATTTATTGTCTACTTAGTTTGCTAGTAAAGATTACTTCATAATCTAATAAATGAATTAAGAAATCGGGTAAGTCGATTTGATGCCCCCAACATTAGGAGGAATAAGGCCTAGGCGAAATTCAGGCCATGTCCTATGACATTATTTTTTAATTAAACTTCTTTTATCTGGAAGAATGTCGGTTTTAAAAATACCCATTGTAGCCGCTAAATGAAGGTAGTATCACTTATTTTATTGAACATTTTGTAGAACTTGTTTTCCCTTTAATCTTTAATTGTAATATTTTTTAGCTTAGAACACTTGTTGCTATTATTTTATAAAATGTATTATATTGTTATTGTTACATTTTCAGTTTTGTATAGCGTAAGTTGTAGCTATGCCAACTAGTAAGTTTAACGTTTTATCTAAAATATTTGGACACTTGGTATTTCATTTTTAGCAATCAATGTGAACAATGTTTTTCTTTAAAAAATAGATAAAATTAATTCTACAGAAATGTCAGAATTATGCAATATATTAATATTTCCTAATCAGACACTTTTCAAAAAAGGAGGACTGTTTTATCCTTAATTATCTGTAATAACTGATTTTACATTAATGATGCATGTATTTGAAATATTAATTCCAACCTTAAAATACAGAAAGAAATTAAATAAATAAAGTAATGTGTCAAAATCTTTAAATAAACAAGAACGAAAAATCATGCGTCAAGCATAGATTATGTAGCACTTTCCAACGCTTCCAAAATAATTTTACAAATCATACCGTTTAATAAGCTAAAAGATAACTTCTAAGTAAACAATTTGGAAAACGCATAACATATTTAAAAACATAATTTCAGGAATTTCCAACATATACAATATTCTGAAAAATATCCGAATACTTTTATTCAGCCCTGTATGGGATCTATAGAATTGTATATATACTACATAGGATGCTAAATTTTAGTTCAGTTAGGAAACGCGTAGCACAGTTTAAAATTCTCCGTCTGGAGTTTGTCAATAAACAGAAATGTGTTCGCGAACTTTTGTGCTGCCCTGTATAGGATCTACAGAATTTATACACATCACGTAATAGACAAAAAGCAAGTTAACATTAAAATCGCGTTCAGTAACTTAAAACGCACTTCCAGGAATTATTGTTAACATACAGTAGATAATTCTTTTGCGTGTCCCTGTAAATGAACGATGACTGCTATACACACAATATTCCGTAGTAAGTCTCTTGTAATGCACCTTAGTGATCTATATAAATTTCAATGCGTTTAAAATAGTGAAACATTATTTAAATAAACCGCAGACGATTTTTCTCCATAGACGTAATGTAACGGAATTATTTTTACTGTCCCTGTAAAGTAACTATAAGTGCTATGCACACCCTGTTCCATATTAAGCTTCTTCTAATGCACCTTAGTGATATATATAAATTTCAATGCGTTTAAAATCGTGAAACATTATTTAAATAAACCGCAAATGATTTTTCCCCATAGACCGCAATGTAACGGAATTCTTTTGAGTGTCCCTGTAAAAAAACTATAAGTGCTACACACTTCCGTTGAAATAGGGAACATGCTATAGATAACGACAATAACATATAAAAATTGCAGAGCAATCCGAGCATATTTACGGGAGTTAGAGCACGGACAGACGGCAGACGGCCAGACGGCAGACGGCCAGACGACCAGGCGGCAGACGGCCAGGCGGCAGACGGCCAGACGGCAGACGGCCAGACAAACCGAAGTCATAAGCACTTTTCAACTAGGTTGGAAAGTGCTAAAAATGACAACTTTTTTCTGATTATTCATTTTTGAATTATCTTACTCTTCTTAAAAACCAAGCAGAAATGTTTCTAGACAAACGTAGTATTAAAGATGTTATTACACAGTCTCTCTGATATAGTATTTTATAGTATTTACACTAGTATCTCACGGCTGACATCACGTGACCATCCTTAGATTCTTGCCTTCAGATCACAGATTTGCCTACTTATTTTAATATATTTTTTACTTAACGGCTGTGTGCTTGATGGTGGAATGCTTAGAGTGATGCATTTGAATCTAGATAGCATGAGTTCGAATCCCACATCTTCTTTTTATCCACCCCCTTTTCTTCTAGATCTTTACTTAAAAATCTTTTATCGGTTAAATATTCTATTTCAGATTATTTTTTATTTTCTTTCTTTGTAAGTGTTTTATCTGTGAAATAATTCTTTTCCAGTTTTATTTTCATCTTTTTTATTTAAAAATAATTTTTCGGTTGCTTTATATTTTACATGATAAATGCAATATTTTTAATAAAAGTAAATTTTGATGTTAATAACAATTAAAGATTTACTTTTTATTTAAAAAGTAAAATACTTACTTAAATATTCTATTTCAGAATTTTTTTCTACTTTTTGATTTTAAAATGTTATGCATGGGATATTTTAATAAATGTTAATTTTGATATCAATAACAATTAGATTTCTTTATATTAATGAAATAAAATACTTATTTAATTACGATAAAATGTGCTTAAAGATTTACATTAAAGCGCCTTTTAATATTCAAAAATTCATTTAAGTGCAATATTATCAAATATGTTTTTTAAGCAAAGTATGTTTAAATATTTAAAAGGGCAGAAATCTAACTATGGTCACGTGATGTTTGCCGAGAGACACTTGTAGTACTTTCAGTTCAAATCATACGTATTGTACAGTTCACTGTTTTTCTTAAACATCGCGATAAAACTGAAAGACAGAAATAATATTCAAATTAGATCTGATAATAATATTTCTTGTTTGAGACCTTTGCACCTGCCTGTTTACTATGATTTTGTTTATTTCAACTCAAACAGTGGCCAAGGTTGCAAGTGGATGCAGATAATTTTCACATTTATAATCATTAAAATACCTACGGAAACGGGTGGTAAATGCCATTCTTCGATTTAAGTCACACTGTGTGAAAAATTGGCAGCTAACTTAACAAAATTTAGAGAAAACTTTACAAGCAATATTTCTGAGATGAGATTCTCTTTTAGGATTAGTGAAAACGGAATCATTATAAGATCATTTCTGTGTCTGTCTATCAGTCTCTTAGAGCCCTTTTTCTCGTAAACTATGCGACGTAGAAAGCACAAACTTGGGAAAGTTATAAAGCCTTTTTACTCATATATTTTCAGATTATTAGCCATCCAGAAATATGTTTAGGAAAAATTTAGGGGGCAAATTAAGTTGCTTGATTTTTTTTTTATCTTTGTATATCATATAGGGTATCGTGTGAAAGATCTCGTAATACCGAACTCAAAAAGATATTTGCTTTAATTTTAATATTATATTTTCAGAGATATCGTCGAAAATGATGTAAAAAATATGTTCCATAATAATGGACCAACAACTTTTTAGATCCACAATCAACATTATTTCATTTTCATTTTCATTTTCATCTTGATTTTTCTTTTTCTTTTTTCTTCCTTTTTTTACGAAAATGGATTAACCAATTTGCCACCATTTTATTTTATTTAAAAGCACATTAATTATAAGTCAAAAACACGTTAATATTTTGGAAAGTTTAAATTTCAAAAGCTATTATAATTTTTTGGAATCTTATGAATAATTAACGTTCGTTTCAGGTTACAATTCGCCATTCTTTTAAAAAAGTAGATTAGAAATAAATGCAAAAATACAGTCTGATTTTCCTAAGCAGTTACATAACAAGTTACAAAACTATAGGTAAAGCTAGGATAATCTGCGCACAATTCAAAAGAATAGCAATAAAAAATCTAAATATTAATTTTTTGCTAAACTATTCATGAATAACTTTTACTTCATTTGATTTTTATGCATTTCCATTACTAATTTGTTGTTATGTTGCAATTTAATAGAACAATTGTAATAAAACCAAGAAAGTTATTTTGCGCAATCTCTCCTTATAGGGTTGGTGTGATTGCGCACATGGGTAGGAGAGATTGTTACTTACAATAACTCCAATTAAATTGTTAACGTTAATAATTACACTTAAATAACATTGCTGTAAGGTTTTTGTGAACAAATATTATTCTATTAGGAGTGAATATTTCAACCTAATGATTAAAGAATCAGAAAAGGAAATAATTTTAAAAACGATTAAAAAATTTTAACTAAAGGAAAAAAAATTAAAGAATCAGAAAAAGCAAGTCCAGATAAGATTAAAAAATAAAATAATGTTACTTAATAACACGTTTAACTTAAAATTAGTCCGTTTTCATTTTTCATTTTTTTATGCAAATTTACCAATAAACTGCGTAATCTCTCCTACCATGGAAACGAATGGAAACACTGCGCCATCTCTTCTAAGTAGCAAATGCGCAAACTCTCCAATTTCGGTAGGAGAGATTGCGCGGCCTTTTATTTAAACATGGCCTCTTCTAAAACGAACCGTTCATGTTCGCATTGTTAGTCTAGATTAGTAGCTTATGAGAAATCGTTTAGGTTTAAAATATTTTGTACTATTGACATTGTATAGAAATTCTAATGAAGAGCTATGAAAATTCAAGCACTTACTTTGGGAAAAAAAATTAAATAGCAATACTTTGTCTTAAACGCTCAAAGCAATCAACGTGCACTTTCAAGTAGACACTCCACTACTGTTGCTGTACAACTATCTGGAGTTGCTGCACGCTCACTCTACTCCTTCCCCCCAAACCTCTATGTGCACAATCTCTCCGACTGCGTCATCTCTCCTGGCTTACCTTAAAGTATAGCCTTCATAAAACGCATTGTTATAGTTCTTATTATAGTTCATATTTATTGTTAAAGCTCTTATAGATTTTGTGTTTCAAAGACTGCTTAAAATATTCATAAAATATCTTTTAGAAGAAACACCAATAAGTTGTGAAATTTCTGTGAGCAATTAACTAAATTAAAAATACCTAATTATTACCATAAAATTTTCATCTCTTCTCGATGGTTCT
Organism: Maratus michaelseni; assembly: GCA_963931845.1. Taxonomy (NCBI): domain Eukaryota; kingdom Metazoa; phylum Arthropoda; class Arachnida; order Araneae; family Salticidae; genus Maratus; species Maratus michaelseni. Next base: position 127,842,055 of record OZ007593.1, read on the forward strand.
TGCTTGAAAATATTGTATCCATTCTAATGCGGATATTCTTTTATGATTAATTATTATGTAAATAAAAATGGGTGAATACATTTTTTACAGATAAAACTACGTAATTGGAACTTAGTGAAATGCTTTTTTAGTGAAATTATGCAACAAAAATCATAATCATACAATTATACAACATACAGTTATCACTAATTAAAGCTTAACATTTTATAATTACGTATTTTTAAACATTTGGAATATTTTTTTTCCTGATTTTCTCTATAGTTATTTATATTTTTAAGTTGGTTAACAGAACTAAGAAAAATATTTCTACAAAAGTTTGAAGTAAGTATTTTATAATTAAAATCTTAATATTTTTAATGACAATATTCAAAATGAATATTTTTCTTGCCTATTAAAATGATTTTTTCCCTAAGAAAATGTATTTTTGGAGGCATTCAAACTTTATTTTATCGTCTTACGAAATTTTCTGTATATAAAGAATGTCATTAAAATTTTTTTTATTAAATATTTTGAACAAAAGTAAATACTTTCAAATTTTATAATTTTCTAATTGTAAAAATTAATTATTTAGGAAGCAGTAATTGAGGGCCCCTCTGCAATTTCAAGGCAAGCGAAAATGGAGTTTTCACCTATAAGGCTTTTAAATTTACTTTCAACATTTCAATTTAGAATATAATTTTTTTGCATATATTCCTATTGAAAAGAGCTTTCTGGCAACTTTCCTTTGCTTATGATCATAAAAATTATATTTCTTTATATGCTGAATAATACATTACATAAATCTGAAAATTGAACATTTACCTTATTATTGCAAATCCTATGGTTTTGGCTGAACGAAAAAGTACATTTTGAAAGCATAATTAATATTTTTACAACTTTTATACTGTGCAAAACAAGAGTTTACAAATATGAAGTCATCTTAGCGTTTTTCGTTAAAAAAAATTCCTAATACTGCCCTCAACCCTGTTATTAGAATCAGTAAACTGACACACACTAGAGTTGAAAAAAGTCTTTACAAGCAATGACGGTTAGAATAAGAAATAGAGCCTTAGGAACAGTAAGGTAGGCCAACAAGCTTTCTCTTTACATGGTTTTACACAGAAATCCTGGTAACTTCACTTGCCATGTTATTGCAGAGGGCGTCTCAATTGTTTCACCATTTTCTGTCTCATGTTTATGTTCTGTAGGTTTTAAGCTCGAATCTCGTAACTAAAATCCTCAAAGTTTTCTATTCTTGTTTTCTAAATCATCTTTCAACGAAAATAAAATTTAATTTTTATTCTTAATTCTTATTCTATTTTAGGACTGCAATAACACATTAAGATACAATATCAACCCGATTGGTGTGGATACAAAAATTTCAACGTTATGTTTTGACGTTGTTGGTGTAAAAATGATATAAAAAGTAAGCAATAATTTTGAAAGGTGGCAGATTCCTTTAGTCAATTAGTTTCTATTATCAGATATCTACTAGCAAAGGTCAGAACTGCAAAAAATTTTCAAGTGTTCGAAAGAATCTTATTAGCGAAATTACTGATGCGCTTTCACCCTATATCTATTTTCTAGTTTTAGAACTAGGGCAACAGATAAAGACACACACAATAGCAACCAAAATAGTCGTTGATATTAAAATGTTATTTTACGTTTTATCGTGGTTGATATTGGAATGTCATTTTACGTTTTATCGTAGTTGATATTAAAATTGCATGCATTGGTAAGTAGATATTTATGACAGATAGGAAATTTCTTTAGTCTGTCTTCTTTGACTTTTCTCTCAACGATCAGAATGGTGGGAAATTTTTCAGGACTAATGTGTTCTTCTATACTTGTGTTAAAAATAAAATACCTTTCTCTTTTGTACACACTAGTTTGTAACTGGAGTTACAGATTAAATTACAATGTCACAAAAATTAGTCACTCATATTAAATGGTATACTAGGTTTTAACGTATTTGATTTAAAAATATACCAGTAAGTGAACAATTAGGAAGAGCAAGGGACTTTTTTACTCAGTTATTTTTTCCACTCTTTTGCTTTTACTGGCAAGGACCACAAATGGGAAAAATGCTTCAGGACTAAACTTTTTTTTTTTACCGCTGTGTTCTCACAAGATGTTACAGTAAAATTCACCTTTATTCTGTATCCATACGCTAGTATAGATCTGCAGAAACAGATTAAGATACAGCGCCAAACAAATACATTTTTTATATTAAAATAGTATATTCCGATTTAATGTACTGGATATTAACATAGTACACAAATGTAAAATGATAGTTAAATGAGAAAGAAAATCCATGCGGGAAACATAGTTTGTAAAACACTTTCCAACACATCCAGAATACTGTAAAAATCTTCACATTTTAATAAAGTTAAATATGACGTCTAAGCAAAGAATTTGGAAAACGCATACCGCATTTGAAGACCCAATATTAGCAATTATCATGTATAGTCGGAAAAATATCCAAATTCTTTTGTGGATCCCTGTATGTGATCTATAGATTTGTATATGTACGACATTGTACGCAAAAATTTATTTTAGTTATGAAACCCATAACATAATTGAAAATTCCCCTTCAGTAATTATCGCTAACAAGCAGATTAATAATCGAATTATTTTGTGCAGCCCTTTTCATGATCTACAGAATTTTTACACACCATGTCATATGCAAAAAAAAGAAGTGTTAAATTTAAAAACGCATGCCACAATTGAAATGTTACCTCCAGCAATTATTGCTCATAGACAGTACTGTAACCGAATTATTTTATAAGTGAACGATAAATGCTACGCATACCGTAATCCATAGTAAAGATCTTGTAGAACACCTCAGTGATGTGTATCAATTTCAATATATTTGGAATAGTATGGCATCATTAAAACGTTACAAACGATTTTTCCCTATAGATTACAATATCGGATATTTTTAGTACCCCTGTAAATGAACTATAAATGTTACACCCTTCATTTTCAGCATCGAACATACCATGGTAAACCCTAATAAGAATACATAAATTACATGACTATGGTATATTTAAGTGAGAACGGCTAAACAAACGGCTAGATAAACCGAATTCATTAACACTGTTGGTATGTTGAAAGTATGATGATGACCTGAAGTATATTGGAAACTGTTAACAACTATGTTGAAAATTATTCTGTTGAATCAGACTGTTCCTTATATTACAAAAGATCGTTAGATGAGAATATATGCACCTTTTCATATTTACCATTACTCTAGCTTAAAACCAGAGCAACATTAAAATACAATTTCAACAAAATTAAATGTTAATATTAAAATGTTATGCAACGAATAGCGGATAATGGAAAATATATGGAATTTATTAGTCAAACAGATTCTACTCTTTGGAATTTATTGACAAGGATTAGAATTGCGAGAATTTTTGTAGAACTAATTTAGATTTTTATCCGTATGCATTACGAAGAATGTGACGAAGAATATTTCGTCATAAAAAAAAGATTATTTTTGCTGCGTCAGTTTTCTAGTTTAGAATCATCAAAAACAGATTATGTGAAACAATCATTAATATTATTTACTAATAAATCTTCAGATCAGGAAACTCAACTGCAGTTATACACAACATTTTTGTTTTGATTTCGCATTACATAGTACCTAATATGTTAGAATCTAGAATTTATTGTTTTAGATTATATATGTTTATAATAAAATTACATACACTGAGGTAACATTCGGGAAATCGAACTTTTAAGGAGTGATAGGTTGAACAGAATTTCAGGAAACGGTATGTCCTTGAACTGCTTATTCTTCAACTTTTTGTAGTATAAAAAGTACTTTTCTTCAGTGGCTGTGGCGGGAGGGAGGGGCGGGATGCCTTTTTAATTTACTTGTTTTCAGTGAATGATACCATTTTAAATTTGCCCGAATTCCGATTGAAAGTAACTATTACGTGCCAGAAAAATTTCAACATTTGACGAACGAATCAACCAAAATAAAACCAAACACTATTCGGCTAATTCTGGAAATCTCACCAACGTATCTAATCAGTTTCTACATAACTGGATGGTTTTTAGCTAGTAATTGCGAGACAGACGGACGGATAGACATACAGACATACAAACATGAAAATCTGATAGCTCGTTATAGTGAGCCAATTTTTTCCAACGTTTCGACAATTAAAATGCTGTACTCAGCTTTAATTTTTTTAAATATTAAGATGGTATGTAAGTATGTAATTGTTAAGGTGGAAAAAGTGAAGGAATTTTTCAAGGACTAAATTAAATATCTTAATCCTTGGAACTGAAGTATCTTTCAATGAAAGAAAATTTTCTTGTCCTGCATCCTTACTATAGTTTATATCTCAAGCAGCAAATCAGATATAATAGTGAACATTACTGCCGAAATTAAAGTGATATTAAAGTGATATATTGCATTTGAAAAATATGCTTCACTTGAATGTGTTTAATTTGAAATTTTGTGAATATGTGGTGACTAAAATGTAAATGCGTATGTTAAAATTATTAAATAGAGTATTCTATTGTAGTGAAATGTTACGCAATTAAATCTTGAAAAGTTTTTGAACTTTAATTTGGGACTAAATCAGACTGACATCTTGAAGGTTTTAAGCTCTTTTTAAAGTCAAAAACATTTCGCTATAGAGATTTATTTCAGTTACAATAAACAGTTTCAACCAAACATATACATCGATTTTTTGTTCAACAACAAAAATTATCGTAGCAAGAACTAATAGGATATTTTTCGGGGTTAGAAAGATAGTGGAGTAAGTCAAAAATTTTGAAAATCGAGATAACCATATTTTCACTGAACGTATATTAATTTCTGTTCAATGTGGCAGTCAGATAAGTCATAGTTCACTTAGGGAGTAGCTAGAGAGCAAAACAAGTTGAACCACTCAATGCAATGGCCATGTAACACGTTTCTCAAAACCCTTCATTGCTCAAATCACTAAATTTTGACTTACTCCACTGTCATTCTAACCTCCTCATTTAACTCAAATTAAAAGTATACCACGTGATTCTGAACTCATACGCAAAATTTAAAACGTAAAAGAGATAGAACACACCAACACAAATTCAACACATCATGAAATACATGATCGTAACTCAAGCAGTGAAGCGCTACAGGGTGCTCTCTAATTGTGGAAAGAACCCTCCTTGCTACAAAATATCTAGTAAATGTTTGCTGAATTTATTTAAGCGGTATTGCGAAATAAGTAACTTTATTTGACGAACGGCCGAGCTCAAGAAATTGGGGAGAGGGGGGGGGGTTAAATTGGACCACACTTCCTTCAGAGAAATTGAGGGTGAATTAGCAGTGGAGGCAGATGAAAAATAAGAGAGGAGGCTGAGATTGGCAATCCTTTCCCCTCTACACATGCCCTTCCATCCGAAACCTCGATTTAATTTTCGAAACTAACAATTGTAATTTAAAGGCATGTATTATTGAAATAAGGTGTTATGTTGTGTATAGAATATGCATGATTTATTTGTAAAACATTTTTTATGAATAATTAAAAAAGAAAACGCTATCTACATATGCATATTGATTGCATATTTGCGTTGTTCTTTTTAATAAAACATACAGAGAAAAAATCTAGAAATATGCAACGAATGCAATTGTATAATGAATCTACTCGACTTAAAACTTTTAAGTATGAAATTTAATAAATGATTAAAACTTATAGCAATTATTTATCTTAACATACCAAACGCGTTCCAATTGTGCGATTCACAAAGATGTGACAATTATAAAAAAAGGGTAGACCGGGGGGGAGGGGGTGATATAAAATTTCGTAATAATAATTTATAAAGTTTCTCTTGCCACGTAAGGACTTAAGAATATGCTATTGCAAAGAAATGGGCTTAATTTTCTAAATAAATATTATGGTATTGTGAAAATTTATTTTATGTATGCAGCAATAATTTAAGTTTTTTACAAATCGATCATAGTACCATAGATCTGTTTGTAGAGCAAGAAATTTTCAAATAAGAAAATCGTCAGTATTTCGTTGAAAGCTAGAAAAATTATAAATTCGTTTAAAACTTTTAAGTTATCAACATTCACCCATATTTAAGTCTTTTAAAGGAAAATATTACAAAATGCAATCACTGTTTTAAATCTTATGAATTTTATAGTTCATTTACAAACATCAAAGTGATTTTTAAATACGTTCCTTTAATTTACGTGCCATACATACCAATTTTTAAATGCATATCAATAGCTTTATTCCATAGAAATGTAACATTTAAAACAATTAAAATTTAGGAAAAACAGCATGCTTCCTACCATTTTTTTATGTACAGTGAGACTAAAAAACTTGAAACCTCCAGACGCCATTGACACAGAAAGTTTATATCCTCTTTCCCCTTCCTTCGTTCATTTGTAATCGGAAGTACATGTGGCTACAACATATCCAGCCTCAGTCTCCGAAAAAGATACATTAATAATTCTGTTGTTCATTATGGGGTAATTTTAGATTTTTTTAAAGTATTATATTGATAACAGTTCGAAATTGTAAATTCTTTTATTTATATTAGAACTATTTTACTTTGACTTTTGCTTATTTTAAAGAAATTTACCAAACGAGGCTTAGTCTTCTTTGCATTTTCTGTGAATCAGAACTCATGTGCAAAACTTTAAGGGGTGATAGAATACATATAAATAAGTAATTTTCGTCATAATAATCATGGGCATACTGCAAATGGTGAAAAGCTAAATGATTCTGTCATTAAACTGATAAAACGCTAATTTTTCACACGCATCGACATTTCTACCATGTATTGCAAATACATTAGCTGGTTTTACTATTCACTGAAAATCGGGCATGCATTTCATGTATGGTGTTGCGGATGGGAATTCTTTGGTAGCCCAAATTGAGTAGTAATCAGGGTTCTCTCTACTATCCGAAAGCACTGCTTGAGGTGCTATCATGCATTGCATGGTGTTTTCAGCTTGTCTAGGTGTGTTCTATCTCTCCTTAGAGTTTTGCTCATGAGTTCAAACACCTCCCCCCCTGTATATATCAGATATTAAATAAGATTCTGGATTTTGTTTATTATTACCATTTTTAATAAGGTTAAGATCCTTAACATTTTCTTTTTTGACACATGTATTTTAAGACAATTAGAAAAGTTTAAATTAATCACTCTCGGTAAAAGTAATTCACGAATTATCATCAGGCGTAATTTGCGTGCAATTCAAGAAAACTAATTCCATGATAACGTAAAAAATTAGTCATATTATTTAAGCACTGCACAAAAATTTAGCTAAAATGTTTCTTTTATAGCGACTTTATTTATAAAAGAAATAATACCTCCTACTGAAGGTAGCTTTACATTTGAAAGCATTATATTATTCTTTTGATATCATGTCTGTTGAAACAAGTGTTTTCAACTTTGTAAAATAAAACACAATTTTTCGATTATCTAAAATTCTGTGAAAAACAACAACAACAACAACAACAACAACAACAACAACAACAACAACAACAACAAAAAACAACAACAACAAAAAAAAAGAACACGTTATTCATATGTTTACACCATGATGTTACTTATATGTTATTATTAACAATATAATTTGATACTATACCAAATAATATTGCTATAAGAAGATCTACATCTTTAGTCTTATGTTTCAAAGCATGCATGTATTGGAAATTATTTTATTTGTTTTTCGTTTTAGTTATTTCTTCTGATGAATTAAAAAAAAATCAAAATTTCAGTTTCATAAAATTCTATGCGTTATTATAAAAAACAGCACTATGATATTGCTATGTAATTACTATACTTTAATTACTATAGTTAACGTTGTACCGAAATAAAATTCACTACAAATTTTAGAGGTACAATTGAAAATATCTACAAGATCGTTGTTATATTTCGAAATCAGTGCATTCCTCTTCCATTTGTTATGTTAAACCATGATTATTTTAAATACTACTGTCCAATAAAAAAATATCAACTTTTTAATCGTTTCATTACAAAATACTTCATGGTAATATTTCTGTGTATAATTACTGCAGTATAACTTCAGGAATGCAAATATATTACAGTTGGAACAATTTTGATTACTGACGAACGTGAGGCGAAAGCAGAATCGGGAAATGAAAACCATGATTGAATTCGCAGTTTAATTTCCTGTGTGTGTTTTGAGACGTTTAAAAACACGCTGTTAGAATAGTAAATGGAGATTATATGCTCGGACTATTTTTATATAAAACATTTGCAATACAAGCAATCTGAATATTTATATTTCAAGAAGAAAAATAATAACAACAACAATAATGAAAATAATATTAATTTTTGAATTTAATCATCAGTTATGAGATTTAATAAGCATAAATTTGTATTAAATATGCAAGAGTATGTTTCAAAGCATAATATTTTTTCTTGCATATGTTTTAAGAAAATTTAAAAAAACTCATATAATCAGGAATGATATTTCAGGTTAGGGTCATTTTAATTGAAAATATTCAGAACACAATCAATTAGAATATTAAATTTTCTAAATAATAATAATAATAATAATGTTTTCATAATTGAACTATTCGTTTTGAAAGTTAACATGTATAAATGTAGACTAAATAAATAAAATTATGTTTCAATTCAATTTTCTATATGTGTTTTGAGACATTTCAAAATGCACAGAATAGCAAATGAAGTTTCTAAATGGGGTCAATCTGTATATAAAACATTTAGAACTGAACTTATCTTTATATTCGTTTCATTAGTAATAAAATTATTTTTATTAATAATAATGTTCTATATTCAAGTTATTAGTTTTGAAATTTATTTCCATAAATTTATGTTAAATACGTAAAAGTATATTTGAATGCACAATTCCGTTTCCAGTAAACCTTTTAGAATTTAAACAAACACACTCCATTTTCAATATCAAATATGCCATAGTAAAACTCAATAACATAAACCTCAAAAAGTATATTTACACAAGTTTGAGCACGGACAGACGGTAGACAGACAAACCGAATTCATAAACACTTTTCAACTACGTTGGAAAGTATTAGAAGTACACGGGACATCAAACAAAGATTTTAGATTAACATAATTTTATTCAAAAGATTTAGAATTTCCTTCTCGGTATTTATTTATTAAATGAAAATTTTTTGATCGTAACAAAATCTTTTTAAATATAATAGCAATAAATTTACATTAATTATATAATAAATATGTTTAAATTGGCAGCGCAATTTACCCTATTTTTTCTGAGACGTTTAAAAATGCACAGTTAGAGTTGCAAATAGAGTAGGGTGGGTCTTTTTCAGCCAAACGATTTAGAATAGATTCCATATAAATGATACTTTCTTTTTCAACAGTAATAATAATAATAATAATAATAATAATAATAATAATAATAATTTTTCTAATTGGAGTATTAGTTTTGAAATTTTACAATAAAAAATTATATTAAATATATAAAAGTATGTTTGAATACGCAATTTAGATTCCTGCAATTTTTTAGACTTTTAAAGAATATTCATAATATCAATGGTAGACTTTAGGTAAAGATTATTTTTATTAAAAAGATATAACTCATCTGAATATTTTTTTATTAATCATTTTTTTTATATTTGAACGAAGATTTTTTGAAATTTGATAATCATAATTTTCCTATTAAATGTATATTAAAAACAGTTAAAATTTAAAATTAAATTCTATGCATGTTCTCAAATGTTTTAAAGTAAACAAATTATGAATTCAAAAGTTTTAGAGCAGGATATAGAATCGACTGAATATTTATTTATCGTGGGATCATGATTATGTATTTTCAAATGAACTAATATATATATATATTTATATATATATATTATTAAGTATCATGAATTTACTTTAGTAAAAGTAGAAAATATCTTAAAATTAGCTCTTTATTTTTCAGTATTTGTTTTGTAAAGTTTAAAACGCACAATTAGAGTATCAACAGGAGAAAAATATGAAAGCAAAAAAAAAAGTCATGTTAAAAATTTGAGAGTAAAATCAATATGAATGTTTATTTTCAAAAAACCCAAAATTATGTGTTCTAGTTGGACCAATAATTTTGATTTTAATAAGCAAAAATTATATAGTATGTATGATGCATATTTAAATTTGTAGTTTATTGTTTTGTTTATGTTTTCAGACATTGAGACACTTGGACTATCAAAAGGTGATTCTAACGGGTATTTACTTCGTTGTGTAGTTACATAAGCATTGGACGGTCATTGAATAATAATACCACAATTTCAGAATAATAATTTAAACCTTATTTATCGCAGAATTTACACCATTAAACATTGTCAGTATTACTAATAGCAAAACGTGGTACTCAAATTCAAGAATGGCGTGAATCATGTATCCGCATGAACCCAGTGAAACATTCGGTAGGTTGAGTAAATTTTATTTTAAAATGTTATAATGCAATTCATTTAATTATTTATGTATTCAAAAAATCAGATAAAGTTTCCCTGATAAAGATAATAACTTTGAAGTTAAATAAGCATAAATTTATATTAACTACATATAAAAAAAATGCCTTGCAAAACTTGTTTGTAAAAAAACAAACTAAACAAAAATTTATGCTGTATATTATTAATGTAACAACTGTTAAATATTCAAATAATTTTAGATATAATATGTCATATTTCTTTTCATCTTTATTAGTTTCGACATCCTGCAGGAGTTAATTAAAATTGGTTATGGAAATATATGCAGTGAAAGTGTCATTTATATATTTTTCCCCAACACCGTAAAAGAGTAAAATCAAAAGATTTAAAATCCAATTTCTCTTTTACGTTGTATGCTTTAAAATAAATAAATTTGTCCGTTACACAATATTCAAAGTCTTTCACAAAAAAATCTAAAATATTTTATAATATAATAATTAATTAATTAATAGATTTTTGTGTCAATAACTATTATTATTTAAATAAGTAAAGTAAGACATTGAATTTTTTTGACAATGTAACTCACATTTTTTGGAATGTTGATTATTTTAGTTCATATGAAATGGTATTTCTACATGTACTTTTCCTTTTAAAAATTCTAGCGTCAAAACAAAGACGTCTAAAATATGCTTATATTATTATATATATATATTTTTCATATAAAAAACAAAGATTTATACTTTAAAAATCATATCAAATCTAAAACCCGAATTTCAAAATAAATAAATAAATAAATAAATATAGTATTAAAATAAAAAAGCAAATATTTCATTTGTGGAAATGAGATTGATAGCTTCCCTGGTAGCATGTGACGTTTAAAGACATTTGAAAACAAAATTAAAGAGATTATCCAGGTTTTGAACGTTTTAAAAACTTCGTGTGTAAATAGCGATTGGCAGCTCTGTTAGAACATATATTTTATAGCTACTGCTTATACATACAGAGTGTCACAAAAACATTGACCTCGAATTTTATTCTCTAAATATTGACCGTAGACATATGTTATGAATTACAAATTTACGTAAAACATTTTATAGATTGTTATGCAATCGGTTAAAGTTTTGAGGGGATTAAATGTGAAGAAAAACAAAATCTAAATTTTTATAGGGGACTCGTACAAAATACCCCCCCCCCCCAAATGACTTAAATGTGCCTCATACACTAATAAGGTCACATACAAAATTTCAGCATTTTATCATAAAAATTCGAAGTGATATGTTTAAACAAAGTTGTTGACGGGTTAATCATTGCTACATCACCACAATTATTATTTATTTATGCAATTATTGTTTTCTTTCGTAATTTGTGTACGAACTCTGAAACGCGATCATCCGAGATGATTCTTCCCCTTTGCGAACTCATATTCAGGCATCGAAAAGTGGTTTAAGTCAGCATTTATGTATTTTAATATCTCTGCTACATTTTATGATAAAATGCTGAAATTTAGCACATGACCTTATTAGTGTATGGGACACATTTTACACACTAGAAAATATTTTTATAGGGGGGCTGCGTAAAAATTTTAATTTTGTATTTCTTCAAATTTAATCCTCTGAAAATTTTAATCGATTTCATAAAACTCTGTACCTTTTTTTAACGTAAATTTGTAATTTATGATATAGGTCAATGATCAATATTTAAGGAATAAAAGCCGAGGTCAATATTTTTGGGACACCCTGTATACACATATATAGTTTTAGTAGAGTAAGTTATTTTATAATACTTATAAGATTATTTATTTTATGTCCATTTTTGACACTGGTAAATACAAGTTTGATAATTTAAGAGCTGTGGGAGGTAAGTGGCAGTTTTTCTAAATAGATAAAAGTACCGGGTGTCCGAAAAAGGTTGGACTGATTTGAAAGAATCATAACTCTAAAAATAATTGAGTGCATGCAATTATTTTTTTTCAAAGTGCTCGTCAAATATTCAGGATTTGTTAGATGTAGCTGTTTTAAAATCGTGACATTCAAACGATGTGCAGAATCGGTGATCGGAAAATGCAAATCGCAGCACACATTCACAATTTTAACTTTTTGCTTCGGTTATTTGGGTGCAATGTGGATCCTTTACTACTAAATCGAAGATGCTGAAGAACTTTCTAATTGATATTTTTCCCATAACTCCAATAGTTTTAGACTCATACGCTTTCCACTCCGGAATCATTGAAGAAATTGCGAATGTGCATTTACATGTCATCGATTCTGCGCATCGTCTGAATGTTACTACTTTAAAACAGCTACATCTAACAAATCTTGGATATTTGACGAGTACTTTGAAAAGAAAATAATTGCATTTACTCAATTATTTTTAGAGTTATGATTCTTTCAAATCAGTCCAACCTTTTTCGGACACCCGGTATTTTTAAGCATTTTTTTTTCTATACTGGGATAGTTAAAGAATTTTCAGCGCTAAATAAAATAAACGCTTTTAATGTAATGTAATCTCCAATTAATCGATATTCAGATGTGACACAGTTGACTGGCACCACTCAGCATCTCATCCTTGGTCCCATGAACGGGACTGTATTAGCGACTATTTATTTTATTATTTTGTGTAACAACTTTTAAATAACAGTGCACTTTGTTATAGAATACTGCTAACCATCAACATTAGATTTCACTAGTCAACAAATTTTAAATTTTTGTCTGTATCTCGCTTGTACATGTGTGCATTTAACTAATTTTAGGGTGCTGAATTCGGTGGAATAATCATATTCTTTCAATCACGTCACATTTATTAGATACACACCAGTTACGTGAGGTCAACAGTGCACTATTTGACAAACATTGACCGTTTGAAATAGAAATAAAACATTATATGCACCAACAAAAATGTTTTCTTGATTACTTAGCAAAAAACTATGACTAATACGAGCATGAAACTGTTGCACAATAACCCATAATGTTAATATTAACAGTGTTATTTTTCAAAAAAGGATGATGTCATTCATGATGTCAGAATGCATCTAAATAAAGGTTTTAACCTACACAGTTATTCATTTCCATATTAATTGACCACAAAATGTAAATTTTGATTTACATTTCACCACGTATTTTACTATGTGTGTAAATATTTTTGTAAAACCATTACGTGATTGAAAATTTCTGATAGCAGATTGGGATTCTACATGCAAAAAAACAAAAAAAAAATGTTTATTGCAAATCAGATAGAAAATGGCTGTTGACTAGTGTTATTATTGTTAGAAATAATGGTTGATAGCATAATAAAACAAGTCTTCCCGGCATGTACTGGTAGGGAAAGTTAACTTCCATTTTCCTTGTTTTTAAAAATTCAACTAATTTTACTAAAACAAGTAAAGCTAAAATGTCTGCAACGCGATTATGAAAGCTTCAATCGCAGTTTTCATTAATGCTAAATTTGAATGAGAATTTTGTCTGAATCCTTGTACTAACGTCAAACACTTAAAGAAGAAATAATTTTCAGTTTCAATTTTTTTTTACATCTTTTTCAATTTTTAAAATTCAAAAATTTGTAAGTGGCTGCCATTTTGAAACAAGATGGCGGATAATGTTGGCCAGTGAGCTCGATTGAGACCTTGTTAAGTCCTGTACAACACACACTCATTCAAATCTGTCACATTCAAATCCTGTCACATTCAAATCAGTTCATAAAAACGAGAGTTACAGCATAACAAAAATCAGATTGTTTCAAAATATCAGCCAACCTAGAATTCCAAACGGGCTAGTTTTTAAGATAAAGCACAAAAAATAATGCTCCCGAATCCTTGTATCAAGATCTAACACTTAAAGAAAGCAGCTTTTCTAATTCATAATTTTTTGTACAACTTTTTGCATTTTTAAATATTTCAAAATATTTAAGTGGTCGCCATTTTAAAACAAGATGGCGGATGAAGCTCTCGAACGAACTCGGTCGAGACCTTGGTATGTCCTGTACAGATGATCAGTTACATCTAAATCGGTTCATAAATAAGACAGTTACAGAATAACAAATGACAGACACACACACACACACATATATATATAATGAAATCACATGTGTGAAAAACAAAGGAAGATAAATTGTAAAAATTATTGAAAAGGATACTGAAAAAATTAAACTTACTAAAATGAAAAATAATATATGAAATACTATGTATATCTTATGGAATCTTTAGAGGAGAATCATAAGAAAAATTCATAGCAAAGATATGTTATTTTTCTCTTTCTATCGATATATATATCTTTACTAATAGAAGAAAGTTTCACTCTGTGTGTGTGTGTGTGTGTCTGTCTGTTTGTGTGCGATGGCTAGGGAAATCTAGCGCACCTAGAAGTCTGAAAATTTAGGTTTAGATAGTCCAAGGCCTCTTCTGATGCACCTGAGACTCAGATTTTAATATTTTAATTATTTATCGTAATATTAATTACAATTCACAAAGAGATCTCACCAAAAATTCTCTTTCTTTTCTTCAGTTGGTTGTGTAAAGTCTTCGCAGAAGTCATTAAATAAAGCAAGGTAGGGATCATTGCAATTGCTAATCAAGTGTTTAAAATCGATGGATCAGAGACATGTAGACAGTCAACTTAATTATTAACCTTTGCCAAATGCTATCAACTTAATTTTAAAGGATCTTATCGACTTAATGAATGATAATTAGCTGGGTTTAAAGGTTTTATTTTACATGACACATATTATAGTATAATAGAGATTATTATTAATACAGAAATCTTTATTTAACAGTTTATTTGTTATATTTGCGGGGATGAGGAGGGGTGGGGTAAACATCTTTTTATTAAATACCAACATTTATTTTACTTGACCACGGGCCACCTGGCGGCGGCTTTTTTTTATTAATTGAACCTCCTTATTAATAAATCCAAATCTACTGCTCTGATTTCAACAAAGCTAATAACATTGAACAAATTTAAAATTTTATCTTCACCCATAGCGTTTAATTGCTGTTTTATATACAAAATACCGCTATTTTAGAATAATGGTTTTCATAAAAATTAAATTTATGTTCCAAATAAAAATACCCCACCCGTATTCAGTTGATTCATACCAATAGTCAAAGTTAGTGATTTGTTGTTGAGCAGTTGACCGCGCGCCTTCTCGCGGGCCCTCCTTCAAGGTTTTTCTCTAACTGTGCTTTATTTCCATAACTCAGCAAATAATGTTCCGAACTTCTCCAAACCAGTTTCATTTTGCTAAATTATCATAAAAATCAGCATTCATAGCTACAGGGTGTATTTCTAGAAAGCAGTTATCAGTATTTCCGAATAATAGACTACGCCAAAAATTCAAATTAAGTTCCTATCTTAACCAAATGAATCAATCATTAAAGAGACATAGTGGTTTTCCTAATTTATCATTTGCTGAAAGGCATTTGAACATCCGTTCCCCACTCCCCGGTCCTCCTCCAAGACTTTTCTCTAACTGTGCCTTATTTCCATATCTCAGCAACTAAAATTCCGATTTCAGCGCAACTGATTCCAAACATCATATTTAACAGAATAATCAATCTGTATAACATTAAAATAAATTTATGAGTAGCGGGTACCACTGTTTCCTAATAACAGTCTAAGACAAATTTCTAATTAAGTTTCTAGCTTAACCAAACGAACAATTTTTTTAACGATGCATAGTGGTCCTCTTAATTAGTTATTTACTGAAGATCACTTGAACATCCCCCCCCCCCCCGGCACCTCCTTCAAGGTTTTTTCTCTAACTATGCCCCGTTTCCATATATCCGCAACTATCTTTCGGATTTCAACGCAAGTGATTCCAAACATTATAATTAACTTAATAATCACTTTCTATAACATCAAAGTAAATTTATGAGTAGCAGTTACCACTATTTCCGAATAATAGTTTAAGCCAAATTTGTAACTAAATTCCTAGCATAACCAAACGAACGAATTTTTAGAGATGCATAGTGGTCCTCCTAATCAGTCATTTTCTGAAGGACACTGGGACACCCCTTCCCCCGGCACCCCCCTCAAGGTTATTTTCTCTAACTGTGCCTTATTTCAATAACTCGGTTCATAATGTTCCCATCTTCTCCAAACCAGCTCAATTTTGCAGCACACCTACTATACGGTGCCGTTGACAGCGGGGACCCGTGTCATATGTTCGTTCGGAAAGTGGTTTGTTTAGGACAGAATGTACAAGCTGGCGGTGGAAGGTGGAATTAAGAAATTTTGCAGGCAGCATGCCCGGTATACAGTGCCGAAGCTATCGGAGACCCGGGCCAGAGTTTCGTTTTTTAAGTTTATTACATGGGCCCGGGGAACGCCGGGCGCGTCAGCTAGTTTATATATATATACATATATATATATACTTATATATATATACTTATATATATATATATATATATATATATACTATATTGTTGTTATTAGTTGAGTTATTAATAGCAGGATAAAACACGCATGCACAAAATTTGAAATTAAAATATTAAAAAAAAATTAGTTATTGCATTTTAAATGTTTTAATACGACAAATAATTAACATATTTCAAAACGTTCTATTCGCATTTCTTCTGCATAAAATACGACAATACTTATTTATGACATATTTTTCATATATTACAATGGAAGTTAGCACAAATCGTAAAAAAATATTGAATTTATCAAAATTAATTTTTTAAATATAATTATGGTTTATTCTTTATTAAAAATTATCTATATGATTCCGTATGTACATAAATTTTAACACTAAAATACCCCTTAAATTCAACTGATTATAATAACATTTATTTATTACTAGATAGTATCCGTCAAGATTTGACGTTAAATAACTTGAAAGTTCCTTTACAAATATGCATTTATTTTTAATTAGCTTCTTTTGAATTAACTAAGTATTGAAAATTTTATGAATTGTTATATTGTGTAAGCGATTCCTATAGATATAAGACGATAGATTGTGGTACCAGTCCAGCATGCTCAACTAATGAAGTGAAATAATTTTAAGCTTGTAATTTACATCCTGTTATACGTGAATTAATTTATCAAGAATTTAACTAAAATATTAATTAAATGATTTATTTTTATTTACTACAGTCTCTCTTTTTTTTCTTTTTTTTTTAATATCAATATTTAGTATTTTCTAATTTTCTTTAATTACGCGACCTTTAAAATTCTTCGTTAATTTTATTTTTATCAGCCTGACTCTAAAACTCAGATTATCCAGTGATACCAATCTTTTATAATTCTTAAATGGATATTTTTGCTTCTTTCTTTTTTCTCTACTTTTCCTTTCTTTTTTTTAAGGAGAATAATCATATACTTTTCTTTTATTGATAATGGTAATACAAAATATAGATACAAGTTTAGATCACTTTATTTAATCGATAACTACATGCAAAAATTTTTAATTTAAATACTTTTAATATACATTTAGTAATTAAAACAAAATATTTTTGGGTGTTAAATTTTAATTACAAAGCACTCGAATAATAAAAAAAAAAAATACAAATTATATAGCTTTTCCTCCTGAATTTAATATGGCATTATTAAAATTAATTATTGCCAATAAAATAGGAAAAATTATTCTGTCCAAAGCGGTTACTGAACCGACACGATGATCGGATGAAAGAAACGCCTTATTCCACTCGGCCACCAATTTCTCGTTCCAGTGTATTCTAAAACTGGTTAGGTTCTAAATTTAAGTTTACGCATGCGTAAATGAGTCATTTTCGTGGGAAAAGTGGATCTGACGGGAATCCCTTTTCGTTTTAATATATAGGATTATATAGAGTACTAGCCGGTCTTCGCCCGTCTAGCCGGTCGCTTCTGAGTGGGGCCCAAATACATTCTGCAGCGTGCTGTCTTGACTTCCCTTGTGGCTCAAAAATTACATTTTACATGCAAACAGATAAATTTAAATAAAATATTTTTTTAACTATACGAAAATAACTAAATAATATATATATATATATATAAGATTGAAACACAGTAGTAATACTATTAATTTAATTTAATTTTTTTAATATATATTTTGAGATATTTTAAATTGTTTATGATATATTTAATTTGATATTTAAATGAATCTCTAAATTCTATAATATATTTAAGTAGAAGTAAAATAAAACATTAATTATTTCATATAAATTCTATAATATATATAAGTGAATTAACACAGATGGAAGCACCAGCACTTTGTATTAAAAATAATATCTCTTTTACATAATACATACTCTTGTTAAGAATATTTGAAATGCTGTGTAGGATGGATTTAATTCTGGGTAAATTTATTCATATAGTGGGATATTGTACGATTTTAATGTAAAACTACAAGGTAGTATTGTTTTTTACTGTTTATATATATAATTAAATCTAATATAGTGGATATGTAACTCAATCTTAATTTTGAATAATTATCATACCAATAGAGGGAGGCACATTACTTGTCAGGTAGATGTTGATAATATTTTTAATATTATATTTAATTTACCTATAGAGGGCGCTATCGCTTGTATATTAATTTTACTCTTAGGGATTAAAATTGAATGGAGTATTTGTATATTCACGGATATAATTTTGTTATTAGTGTATTATCACAAGAATAAATTTGTGTGTTTTTGAATCAATTTGTGTTGGGGTGTCATAGTTAGGGTAATATTTCAATAGATGTGCTCTCAACTTGTCTTTCAAATAATTTCTCTCAACTCGACTATGTCAACAAGTATGAGATATTTCATGATGTGTGCCATGTGGACGTGTGGTATCATGAAGAACTTGTGATGTTTAAGGATTCTGGATAATTATTGTGAGTAAAATATTTTATCAACTCTTTACGGGTTTTTATTTCCAATTTTATTATTTCAAACTGATATCTGGTAGTAATTCAGTGAGGTGTTGTATACAGATTTTAGGATAATTGATGTGAGTGAAATATTTTATCTATTCTTTACGGGTTTTTTATTTCCAATTTTATTATATAAAATTTCAATATTTCCAATTGTTTTCTGGTAATAATTCAGTATACCTGGGTGATTCTACTGATCTTAGCATATATGCCAGTAGAATTATGAAATACTGAATTATTTTTTAAAACACATGTGGGTACATCCAGGCTGATGATTATATCTACATGTGTTTTTTCATATCCAATTCTGATTTAATTCTCTTGTTGTCCAATTTTCCATTGTATATGGTTCATATTTCATTTCTTAATCCATTTGTATTCACTTGATAGCAACTCCAAATTATTATTTTTTTTTCTCTCTCTCTTTTTAAATTTTCTTCATGTTTTCAGTATTTTTGGCCAATTACCATTGAAGCACAAGCTACGGTAATATTATGATTGCACTTGTTAATCTATTAGCTATGTGCTATTCTGTCTACACATTATCATTAATTATCTCTTTGGAGATTTAAGTAGAATGATACAAGAACTTGATATTTTTTTGAAATTCATAGATATTATATATATATATATATATATGAGCACGTAAATAAATATTTCGTGACATTAATAATATTTTTTCCAAAATCCCTCTGACAAAATACTACTGGCCCTGTGCGTATTTATCTAAGATGAGCGGAGAACTTTCAGATGAAATAAATGAAAATGGGATTGTCTAAGATAAATGGCGATCATTGTAAATTGGTACTGTCACGCCCATAAATTATTAATGAGGTGATCAAAATAACCGGGCTCTGTGTATTTCTCAGCCATACATTGTTAATGCAGCAATCACTATAACGTGGTTCAGTTATTTTGCGTACATAAATGATTAAAATGAAATAATTTTAACAGGACCCAATCGGTTGCACTCTTCTAATCAGACTATGCGGCAATCACCATAAGGCATCCTTGTGCAAACCCTTGCCCATAAATATGGCAATCAGTATTTAAATCGCAATTTATTACTTTCAAAAAATGTATTTTGAAAAAATTTGGAAGTGTAATATTTTGTTTAAAATTTTAAATCCGATCGCTAAAAGACGATAAATAAAATATTCGACCCCCATTTAACCACCTTTAGTGGCTGAATTTTTAAAATCGCGGAAATACATGTTTAACTATTTTTTAGTAGATTTGTTATCCTGAATCTGTGATTTCAAGCTCCTAACTAAACATGCTGCTGAGATATGGCGAACATTCGAAGTGACCTAAAATTTTCGACCCCCATTTAGCACCCTTAATGGGTGAATTCCTAAAATCGCTGAAATATGTGTTTAATTTTAAGCAGATTTGTTATCCTAAATTTCATGCTCTTATCCAAAACTACTCACGAGATATGGTGAAAAGGTGAAATCATCGAATATTATCGACCCCCCCCCCCCATTTAACCCCCTTAATAGTCGAATTTCTAAAATCACCTAAAATACATGTTTAACTATTCTTTAGTAGATTTGTTATCCCGAAATTCACGCTCCTACCTATAATTTCTATTGAGAAATGACAAAATGACATAAAACATTCGACCCACCATTTAACCCTCCTTGGTGGCCGAATTTCTAAAATTACTGAAATACTTGTTTAACTATTTTTTAAGGAGATTTGTTATCCTGAATTTCACGCTTTTTTCTAAAACTGCTGATGAAATATGGTGAAAAGGGGAAATCACCGAACAATTTCGCCCCTTCATTTAACCCCCTTTGTAGTTGAATTTCTAAAATCACCTGGAATGCATGTTTAACTATTCCTTAGTAGATTTGTGTTATCCCGATTTCCACGCTCCTAACTATAACTTCTACTGCGATATGGCAAAATGGCGTAAAACATTCGACCTCCATTTACCCCCCCCCCCCTTAGTGTCTGAATTTCGAAAATCACTGAAATACGTGTTTAACTATTTTTTTAGTAGATTTGTTATCCTGAGTTTCATGAATCTACCTATAATTTCTACTGATATATGGCAAAATGACCTAAAATATTTGACCTTCTATTTAACCCCCTTAGTTGCTGAATTTCTAAAATTGCTGAAATACATGTTTATCTATATTTTTTGTAGATTTGTTATCCCGAATTCCGAGCTCCTAACTAAAAATGCTGCTGAGATATGGCGAACATGCAAAATTACCTAAAACTTTCAACTCCCCATTTAACCCCCTTAATTGATGAATTTCTAATATCGCTGAAATATGTGTTTATTTATTTTTTTAGTAGATTTGTTATCCTGAATTTTACGTTCCTACCTAAAACTGCTGCTGAGATATGGCGAAAACGCGAAATGACTAAAAACTTTCGTCTCCCCATTTAACCCCCTTAGTGGTTGAATTTTTAAAATCGCTGAAATATGTGTTTAACTAACTTTTAGTACACTTGTTAACCTGAATTTCGCGCTTTTAACTAAAACTGTTGTTGAGATATGGCGAAAAGGCAAAATTACCTAAAACTTTAGACCTCCATATAACCTCCTTAGTGTCTGAATTTCGAAAATCACTGAAATACGTATTTAACTATTTTTTTAGTAGATTTGTTATCCTGAGTTTCATGAATCTACCTATAATTTCTACTGATATATGGCAAAATGACCTAAAATATTTGACCTTCTATTTAACCCCCTTAGTTGCTGAATTTCTAAAATTGCTGAAATACATGTTTATCTATATTTTTTGTAGATTTGTTATCCCGAATTCCGAGCTCCTAACTAAAAAAGGTTCTGAGATATGGCGAACATGCAAAATTACCTAAAACTTTCGACCCTCCATTTAACCCCCTTAATTGATGAATTTCTAAAATCGCTGAAACATGTGTTTATTTATTTTTTTAGTAGATTTGTTATCCTGAATTTTACGTTCCTACCTAAAACTGCTGCTGAGATACGGCGAAAACGCGAAATGACTAAAAACTTTCGTCTCCCCATTTAACCCCCTTAGTGGTTGAATTTTTAAAATCGCTGAAATATGTGTTTAACTAACTTTTAGTACATTTGTTAACCTGAATGCTTTTAACTAAAACTGTTGTTGAGATATGGCGAAAAGGCAAAATTACCTAAAACTTTAGACCTCCATTTAACCCCCTTAGTAGTTGAATTTCTATAATCGCTGAAATAGGTGTTTAATTATTTTTTTAGTAGATTTGTTATCTTAAATTTCACGCTCTTACCTAACACTGCTGATGAGATATGGTGAAAATGTGAAATCACCGAAACTTTTCGACCCACGTTTCATTCGCGCGATTTCATTATTCTAGGACAAACGGTTGATGCTCGGGGTTGATTATGAGAAAATCAAGCTACTCTTTTATAAGTATAGATAGAGGATACACAGTATGAATCTGAAAAGAATCTTATTATTAGAAATGTGCCGAAAATGTTTCAAAACTTAGAAATGAGCGAAATTTTAAATTTTGATGCAACAGCATTTTAAATATAAATAAAGTTTAAATATATAGTTTGTTTACAAATACAAAAGCTTATAACCCTGCAAAGAAGTACCATAATTGAAAAATTATTGTTACATCAATTGAATTTGTGCATTTAGTTTCCTATTTCACCAAATTAAAAGAAAATCGACTTTCAGCGGATTTTCAGGATTTTGAAAGTCCACTGTCCCCTTAAGCAAAAAAAAATTATTCCGATCTTTCGTAACGCATCTTGGAGTTATACGTTATAGTACGTCAAAGAGTTAGATGTTTTCAATTTAAGTTATTAAATCTTAGTTCAAGATACTAAAACAGAATTTGAGATTCTTATTCTGTAGTTTTTTGTAGTTTCTGGCCTGAATGAATTCAGAAAAATAAAATATTTAACATTCTCTGTTGTTCATTTAATTTTTTTTAATAACTAGATTTTCTTTTAAAATATACTCCTTTTAAGAGTTGCTAAATTAAAACCAATAAATTGTATACTTCTTTTTAATTGCTAAAAGGTGTAAAATAAAAATATTATAAACAGTAAAACAGGTTTTATTAGACAGTTGACATATGTTTCAGCTCAATCGGAGACATTTTCAAAACAAACAAAAATATTCAATAAATGAACGGTCTATAAAGTTATTTAAAACGCAATCATTTAATTTTTTACGTACTTTTAAAAAATATTACGCTTGTTATTTTTATTTTTTACTTGAATGTTTATTTCCATATTTGTAACCATAGAGAAACTTGAACCAAAATTTTGGTAAACTAAATGATGCTGTCTTGTTACATATCGTATTTTTACGCGTTATTTTTATATGTATTTTTACTCTATGGTTTCTCTTATAATGAACTGATAGTATGGATTGCAGGGGAAAATTATTTTACTTTCCTTGAAATTTATTTGGATAGTTTCTTCTTGATATAATCTTGCCAGGGCTGTGGTTTTTCTGTTATACTTAATATCATCTATACGCTACTTTTTTTTTATCTAAATTTCCTGCTTGTGATGCTAATATAGCAATTCTTCGATCCGTCTTCTTTAATAAATGGTATTTCATATACTCCTGAATAATTCTCAAAATTAATTGGGTCATTTTTACTGGGTCACATTTGAGTTACATATATCTTTTTATTTTACACCTTTTAGAAATTAAAAAGGGGTATATAATTACAAGGTTTTATGATTTTTTATACCAATAAATTGTGTTGAAATATAGCTTGTTGGGGAATATTTGATGCCCATGAGAATTAGCTTTTGATTTCAGCTATTTAAACAAGATTTCAGCACAATTTCTCTTTGGAGGTTTCATTTATTTTCTGGACTGAATAAGATACGAAAAGAAGATTATGTTATTACCCACATTGTTCACAAACGTGCGCAAGCAGAATAATATGAAAATCTTCAATTGTTCTCTATCACTGTTAAAGACAAGTTTAAATGTCGAAGTTGAGCTTTTGAAAATCTCAAATGCTTAAGAGATCGAGTTTCTACTTCAAATATGTTTTGCATAGTATTGAGTATTTAAATGTTTTAAAGAGTTTAGTTATAAAAAGAGAACGATGAGCATTAAATTAGACTATTTAAGTCACTTGAAATGTACATTGAAGACGATAAATTATCCTGGGGCATAGTTTGCTTGGCATAGCTGTAATTCCTGATTTGAGGTTCAAGTTTAAAATATTGTGACACATTTATTTAAGTTTAAACTATTTTCTCGTTTCACTTATTTTCTGCCTGAGTAACGCATAGTAAAGAAATTATATACTAATCTCTTTTGTTCAGCATAACATGAAAATCAGTAGTTGTAACAATTTCAGTTTTTAAATTCCAGTTTTTCATTCAAAACATCATTTTTAAAGTGTTAAATTTAAACCACCGAATAATTCTTAAATGCAGTATGTTGAGGAACATATATTGAGAGTCAATTCTTTATTTCAGCTATTCTAAAATAGGCTAGAGCTCAATTTATTTTTCCAGATTTAATTTTTTTTCTGAACTGAATATAATACGAAAAGAAAATTATTCAATAACCCGCATTCTTGAGAAATATAGAAATATGACCTGCTAATAATCAACACCCAGTGCCACACCGGCGTATTCCCACTATGGAAGACTACGGTCAAACCCACCGAAAGCCATTAAAAAAAAAAAAAAAAAACTAGTAAATCTGCAGATCAGGAGCCTCAACGTCAGCTCTAAAGGTCATTGTTTTCTAATCTCACTTTTCATATTATTTAGCATCTTACAATTCGCAATTTAATTTTTTTTGTTAGATACATATTTATAGGCATATACAATACTTCGGAGGTTTCAGAAATTAGAAGCGTTAAATTAAACACGATTTATGGAATGATATTCTGAAATTCTTATAAACTTCTTATTCTTGTTATTTTTATGTAAAAAAATGCATTTCTTATTTTGATATTCTTTGAAATAGGGTTGCTAAGCAACTTTAAAATAAAGAGAAAAAAAAAAGAAAAAAATTCATTTTAAATTCATTTTAAAATTAGTAAAAAATAGGAAAATAAAATGTTTTATATTTCCCGAACAGTTGCAAAAATTTTTCCAATAATTTAAACAATTAATTTCTAAATTCTAATAGATCTTTCGGCAAATTTTCAAGGCTATTGCATATATTTAAGACCTCCATATCGAAAATTTAGTATCCTTAATTTACGTTTAAATCCATTATTCAAATACAGTGTCTCACAAAAGTGATGGGACACTTGTGCTTTATAAAAAGAAACTGCAATAAAATAAATAAACAAACATGTGCAAAAATTTTTTGGGTGTGTTTCATATTTAAAGTTAGTAACAATTATTACATAACATACATTTTGTCAAAATATTAAAATATTAATTTAGTAAAAATACAATTGTTCAGAACGGAGCAAAAAATGGCTCACATAAGTGATGGGACACTTACTTTTCCATCAAATATTTATCCAAAAATTTTACTTTTTAAAAGGTTTTAATATTTTGTTGGATTTCCTTTTACTTTTAAAACATGATTTAATCTTTTTGGGATGGATTCGACTATTTTTTTTGTGATTTCTGGAGTGATTTTACCCCATTCTTCTTGAAGCACCGATTTTAGTTGTTGTTTTGAAGAAATGGTGTGTTTGCGAATTCTTGATTCCAATTCTTGCCAAATATTCTCTATGGGATTTAAGTCTGGAGATTGTGGTGGTGTTTTTATTATTTCAGGACAGTTATATAGCAGCCAGAGTCTAACGTTCAGAGCAGTGTGCTTGGGGTCATTGTCCTGGTAGAATTTAAAATCGTTATGAAGGTTCAATTTTCGTGCTGAAGATTTCAAATTTTGCTTTAAAATATCAATATACTTGTACTGATCCATTATACTGTCAATAAAAACAAGATTACCAACTCCAGCGGACGACATACACCCCCATACCATAACTCCTCCTCCACCATGTTTTACTGTTGGTACCAAGTTCTGTTTGCGAAGTTCTTCCCTGGGTTTTCTCCACACCAAGATTCTACCGTCAGAACCAAATATATTAAATTTACTCTCATCAGCAAATATAACTTTATTCCAGTAATCAGAATTCTTATTTATGTTGGATTTTGCGAAAGCTAGTCTGAGTTTTCTATTCTTTTCACTTACAAAGAATTTTTTCCTGGCTACTCTACCGTGATATCCAGCAGATCGAATTACCCTTCTAATAGTTTCAGGATTAACAATTATTCCATATAATGCTTGTAAATCAGCAGCAACTTTTGAAGCACTAATTCTTGGATTTTTTTTAATATTTCGAACGATAATTCGCTTTATTCCATTGGATAGCTTTGATGGTCAGCCAGGTCTTCTTTTATCCTGAATCATATGATTCTTTTTATATCGTTTAATGATATTGAAAACTGTTGAACGACTCAAGTTAACTGTTTCAGCAGTTTTTCTAATAGATTTTCCACGTTCAATATGCAAATTAATAACTAATTTTCGAATTTCAGGCGAAGTTTCTTTTCGTTTAGCATTCATGACTACACAGAGCTAAAAAACACAAAAATTCCAAAACAAACTGGAGAGAAATACTGCAGACGATTTTATAAATTATTGCCAATTGCTTTTAAGTAAAAATAAAACCCCAAAAAATATTTTTATTGCTTATTTCAGACGATTTTTGTTGCATATATAATGGTGTCCCATCACTTATGTGAGCTATTTTTTGCTCCGTTCTAAACATTTGTATTTTTATTAAATTAATATTTTAATATTTTGACAAAATGTATGTTATGTAATAATCTTTACTAAATTTAAGTATGAAACACACCCACAAAAAAAATGTGTACATGTTTTTTTAATTTATTTGATTAGTTTCCTTTTGTAAAGCACAAGTGTCCCATCACTTATGTGAGACACTGTATGTGATTTTTCATTTCAGTTAAAAATAAAATATGAAAATCGTCTGCGTTCCCATAGGAAAGCATTATGGCCTAAAACGAAATGTTCTATATTTTTTGGACGAATGAACCAAATGTAACTAAAAACTATACAGCTAAATCCGGGTACCTCACCAACATACCCATCAAAAATGAACCTAATCGGGCGCTTTTTACGGCAGTTATCCCGGAACAGACAGACAAACAGACGGAAACCAAAAACTTTTCGTGTCTCCACAGTGAGCCTTCACTGACGTTTCGGCAATTACTACGACCATTGGGAAAATGCCGAGGAATGGCGGGGCATTGTTCGGACTCTACCATAATCGTTACCTCGTACTATAAGACATTTAAAAATTTTATTAATTTAGTCCTCCCTAAAATACCCTCCTCTTATAGCAGACCTATTCGCCCCACCCTATTATAACATAGCTTCCCGACGCTAGCTATTCCATCCACTTACTATAGTATGATCTCGGCAGCAGGCGGTGTTTCCACCGCAACGCCACCACCACCTGCTGCTGACTCAGAAGTCCCATTCCCCATCTACCGACTTCCCGTTTGGTATCCGAAGGTAGAATAAACCGAAATATCCAAATATGATGCCAACGTTAGGTGTTAGCATTGAAATTTTTAAAGTTTGATACAATTTCTATTTGTAGACCATCCTCTAAGCAAAATTTAAGTATTGCTTTAACTCTTGTTTAGATTGCTGTCTGAGCTAAAGGTATTTTGAGGAAATTAAAGTTGAAGACAACGTTTCGTGCTTTATAAGACGATTTCTCATCCGACGTCAATTTTTGAATTTGGCTTTTTATTTGATAATTTGCATCTATCCTTTTTGTAACTTTAACATTTTTGTAACGATTTTATTCATTTCTATTGCCTATTCAAAGAAAAATTCTTCTAAAGTTACAGAATTTCGATAAAAACGCTTAAAAAATTCTTCTAAAGTTACAGAATTTCGATAAAAACGCTTAAAAAATTCTTTTAAAGTTACAGAATTTCGTTAAAAACGGATAAAAGACTAAGTGCGTACATCATTTGGTCCATTCTCGACCGAAAGCAACAACCATTTTTCCAATAGTTAAAAAAAAATTCGTCAAGTGAAAAACATTAAAGAGCGAGAAGAAGGCTAGGAATGTTTAACATGATCGTAAAAGATTAAAAGTATAGTTTGTTCAGATCATTTTGTGACGCATGAGAAAAGTACTTTCAGTTTTAGTTATTAAAAAAAAGTAATTTCTTATTTCGTAAACTTATTGATTGTCTAGGCAGAATAACGTATAAATGAGAAGTGAGTATCTTTCTAACACTTTCCAACATAGTTGAAAAGTGTTTATGAATTCGGTTTGTCTGTCTGTCTGTCCGTACTCTAACTCTCGCAAATATACTCAGATTGTCGTGAAATTTTCATACATTATTGAATTTTACTATAGAATGTTCGATATTGAAAATGAAGTGTGTAGCATTCATAGTTCCTTTACAGGGACATACAAAAGAATTCCATTGCATTAAGGTATTTGGGGAAAATCGTTTGTGGCGCATTTTATGGTATTTCAAACATAATGAAATTAATATGCATTACTGAGGTGGACTACATCATGCTTTTATCGGAGTATACAATTACATAGTTGCCAACCTCCCGATTTTTTTAATACCAGTAAAATCATACAAAAATTTTCGGTTTATTAAACAACAGAAATTGCACAATAAAATAAAACAAATATTTTTTCATAAAAATACTGGTGTGAAAAAAATCGGGAGGTTGGCAACTATGCAATTAGTAGTATTTATAGTTCAATTACAGGACGTACAAAATAATTCCTTTACATTATGATCTATGGGGGAAAATCGTCTGCGGTGCATTTTGAACATGTTATGATACTTGAAACATAATGAAATTTAAAGGGTCACTAAGGTTCAATGCAACTTATTTTCTATAGATTATGGAGATAGTACGATTTATCGTTCATGTACAGAGAGGCACAAGAGAATTCGGTTAAGGGATTGACTGTGATCGATACTTGTCAGAAGTGATCTTTCCTATGTGATATGCAATTTTATGTAATTTTTAGCGTATTAAGTGTTGTTTGGCTGCACGAAAGCCTTCGAATATGGGCAGCATTTGCTGAAATTGGATTTACTGAGTTATGTATTTTTTAATTGCTTATTTAGTCATATCACTTCATCGTATGAAAAATTAAATTTCTTAATAATACTCTGTTAGTGTTGGGGAGTGTTTCATAATCTATGCTGGATGCACAATTTTTCATTCTTGTTCAGTTTTAAAAATGCTAGATTTTCTATAGAAATAAGTTCTTTTTAGAACAGTACTAAATTTAAATAAATAAATAATGCTCAATATGTTTTTTGTAGAAATATTTGTTGCGCATGAGAGTCAGTGATTTCATCTATTCAGGAGCGTAGGAAAGAGAGAGACTCACGTGGCTCAAGCCCATCATATTCCTATAAAGAACTTTTTTATATCACATGAGCTGTTCTAAGGCTATTATTGCCTGACTTAATTGTTTCATAATTCAAATCGGAAAAAAAAAGTCCTCTGAGTAAGGAAGTGCTATAAATATTGATTGCATTACTAACGTGTAAATCTGAAGATTAGGAACATCAACGTTGGCTCTGTTAGTCGAGTTTTCATTTTTACTTTCTTCTATCTTTACAAGAAGAAAATATTGGATTCATGAAAATTTTCGTCTTCCGATTTTCGACGGATTTACACGTTTTAGAAGGTCCTGAACACGATTTGACTGGTTTTAGAAAACGTCTGTCTGTGACAAACATTTTGTGGGCGCTCTATCTCAAGAATTAATGTACGAAATTTAATCAAACTTTATATTGAGTTAGTCCCTGACATAAATTGGTGCTTTATTAGTTTTTGGTGAAAATCGCCCGATAGGGGGCGCTGTTGTGCTGCATATTTGCGATTTCCGTAATAGTTCTATCTCAAGAACTAATGCACTTATATACATCAAACTTCAGATTCAGTTAGACCTTGACATAAATAGACGCTGCGTATGTTTTGGTGTAAATATCCAACAGGTGGCGCTGCTATGGTACTTTTTCATTATTAACACGATAACTATATCTCAAGAGCTAATGAACGGATTTTCATCAAACTTCATATTCAGTTTGATGTTGACATAAGTTGTTGTTGATTCAATTTTGGTCTAAATATCCCAACAGGTGGCGCTGCTATGCTGATTTTTGCAAGATTTACACGATTTTAGCATTAGTCATATCTCAAGAACTAATGCACGGAATTTAGTAACACTTTAGATTCAGTTAGACCTTGTTAGAAATTGGTGCTTATTCTTTTTAGTGCATGCGAAACCTGTGTGAGATAGAAGAAAGTTTTGGGATTGGCACATCCGACTAGTTTTATATCACATGAGCTGTTCTAAAGGCTATTATTACCTGCCTTAAATATTTGATAATTCAAATCGGAAAAAAACCCTCTGTGTAATGGAGTGGTATAAATATTGCTTGCATTTCTAACGTGTAAATCTGCAGGTTAGGAGCATCAACTTTGGTTCTGTTAGTCGAATTTTCATTTTTAAATATTGTATCCAATCCGGTCTTCCCGTGTTACAGAATATGGGTAATTTTTTAAATTGAAGACTCTAATACATTTTTTACATTTAATATACTTTTTTAGATTGCGCACTACAAACACCGAAATAGCATTTTTATATTGAAAATATTATTAATGTATTTAAAAAAAATTGAAATTTATCAAAAGGTATACTTTTGTATTAGTCGTATGCCAGAGGTTAATAACCAATGATTTCACTATTTACAGCAGCCTTTTTTATTATCATAACTTCAATGTAGATCGATTACCTATCTGTTAAATTCGTGTTTAGTTTATATTAGTTTATTATTTTTATAATTAATGCATGAAGTTTAAATTTCAATATGGAGTATTAGCCGGAAACAAATGCTGAACTATTTATATTGTTTTAAGTGCAATCGGGTTAATTTTCATTAATTGGCCTGCATGCGATACAGATAGATTAAAAAAAATTCATGCTTCAAATAACTAAAAAAAACAAAATATCAGTAAATTGATAATCCGTTTTCAAACTAATTGCATTTAAAATAATATATCTGTTCTTTTAACTGTGTAAAAATTGAAATATTGCGATGTTTAGAAAGTAAAAAATTGCAGTAAAACCGAAATTGATTGGTCAGGTGTAATATGAAGACATGGATATTCAAGGGCATGCTTTTTTTAAAAGTATAAATACATTTCATTCAGTATTTGGAAACATTAAACCAACAGTTTTACTTCTTTCATATTAAAATTACTGAAAGTAGGATTTCAAGTACCTGCAGGAGATTTAACTCTAATGGTAACAGGAAATACAATTACATACATTACTCTAAAACTGTTTATTTTTTGAGAAATTTTTTTATTGTATGCTGGGGCAACACCCCCCCCCCCTTTCCTCCATTGTCTCATGTTTTGATAATCGTATACTTCTAGATTTTCAGTATATTAAATTCAAATGTCTAAAATAATATATCTGTCCTTTTTAACTGTGTAAAAATTGAAATATTGCTATGTTTAGAAAGTAAAAAAAATGCAGTAAAACCGAAATTGATTGGTCATGGTCAGGTGTAATATGAAAACATGGATATTCAAGGGCATGCTTTTTTAAAAATTATAAATGCATTTCATTCAGTATTTGGAAACATTAAACCAACAGTTTTACTACTTTCATATTAAAATTACTGAAAGTAGGATTTCAGGTAGCTTCAGGAGATTTAACTCTAATGGTAACAGGAAATACAATTACATACACTACTGTAAAACTGCTTATTTTTTGTGGAAATTTTTTATTGTATCCTGGGGCAACATTCCCCCCCCCCCCTTTTCTCCATTGTCTCATGTTTTGATAATCGTATACCTCTAGATTTTCAGTACATTGAATTCAAATGTCTAAAATAATTCAAATGTTATTTTTATGATAATGACATTAATTATTAGTTTGAACAATTAATTATTCTCGTAAATATTTCATTATGTATTGATAATCGCAATTTTGAAATTTTTTTATGCGACTTTTCGATCCTCTTCCATAATTTTTTAATTGTTGCGTCACTGCACCAATTCTAACGTAATCTGTAGTTCAATTTTATTTGATTGTTTTCATTTGTTTTCTGGATGGAATAAGATGAGAAAAGCAAATTATTTAATAAAATTCATTGTTCGCAGACGTGCGCAATCAGAATAATATGAAAATCTTCAATTATTCCAGCATTGTAAGTGCATATGTCGAATCTGACCTTTTCAAAATCTCAATTGCTTAAGACATCGAGCTTCTTCTTCAAATCTGATTTCCATATTATCGATTCTAGAGAATCTAAATGTTTAAAATGTTTTAATTATCGCAGGGCAGATATTTGCATGAAATTAGAGTATTTAAGTTTATTTAACTTAATATTTAAGTCGATAAATATTTCTGAGACCATGTATGTTTGGCATAGTAGTTGTGCTGTAGTTTACGATTCAGGTTTCAGCTATTTTAAAACAAAATAAACTTGAGTCATGAAAAACACAACACTCAATTGAATCAAATTCACCTCTGCACTATAATAATTGTTTAATTGTTGCGTCACTGCACCAATTCTAACGTAATCTGTAGTTCAATTTTATTTGATTGTTTTCATTTGTTTTCTGGATGGAATAAGATGAGAAAAGCAAATTATTTAATAAAATTCATTGTTCGCAGACGTGCGCAATCAGAATAATATGAAAATCTTCAATTATTCCAGCATTGTAAGTGCATATGTCGAATCTGACCTTTTCAAAATCTCAATTGCTTAAGACATCGAGCTTCTTCTTCAAATCTGATTTCCATATTATCGATTCTAGAGAATCTAAATGTTTAAAATGTTTTAATTATCGCAGGGCAGATATTTGCATGAAATTAGAGTATTTAAGTTTATTTAACTTAATATTTAAGTCGATAAATATTTCTGAGACCATGTATGTTTGGCATAGTAGTTGTGCTGTAGTTTACGATTCAGGTTTCAGCTATTTTAAAACAAAATAAACTTGAGTCATGAAAAACACAACACTCAATTGAATCAAATTCACCTCTGCACTATAATAATTGTTTAAAAACAACACAAAATGTCTAAAAAATCCCTAAAGTATGGTATAAGCTTTTACAGATAGTTCAAGAATGAATAAGATTAGCACATCCCTCCCTATACTTCCCACCCTGTTTATAATGGTTTGACCTTGTCTTCAGCAGACATTGATGTTTTTACAGTGTTTCAGACTAGTTGTGTTTTTTTGGTGTGTATCTGCGTAGTGATGTTTTAACCCTGATGATGAACCAGGACGGCTCGAAAGCGCTAGGTTTTTAATGTGAAATGCAGTTTTGTATATTTTTAAAACACCTAAAGTAAAAGTTTTTAATAAATGATGCATATATGTTTTTGTGACATTTTGTGTTGTTTTTAAACAATTATTATTTTAAAACATTTTTTTTTCTTAATTCTTAACACGTAATTTCATTTCTTTTCTGCTTGAATAATATCTGATATGGAGGGTATAAAATATTCTCCGTTATGCACTAACTGGCGCGTGCAGCATAACATGAAAATTATTGTTCAAATGTGCAAAAACTTGCGAAAACCACTTATGAAAGGAAATATACAGTCAATAAATTGACATGAGACCTGAAAGTAGAGACCTGCTTTCTGGAATAAGTAATATGAATACCTGCCAAACATTCCGATATTTTAGTGCTACTGTTACCGAATAGTAATCTTCGTCTTATTTAATCGCAACATTGTCAATAAAGAAAGCAAATATTTTTATTCGGAAATAGTGGTATTCAAAAATTAGAAGGTTTGGCAACTATGCATTGTAAAGGGTAAGTCAAAATGAATATAGCGATTACAAACGGCTATAACTATTTAATGGAAAAGAATTTATCGATAAAATTAACACAGAATGTAGACGGAACTTCAAAATTTTGTATACATACGTCATAGATGTTCTATGTGACTTCCCTTGGTCACACGGACAACATCTAGGCGATAGTCCATTTCACGTCCTACATTCTGAAGCATTTCTTCAGTCACCGACGCTAGCGCATTACAAATGCGTACTTTGAGTTCTTCAATTGTTTTGGTCATGAGAGGCACGTACGTATTTCACATAACCCCATAGATCGGTCGAAGTGGAGCCGACAATGTCTTCTGCTCTTGGCCACCGAGATCTCCGGACTTGACACCCTGCGATTTTTTTTCTATGGGGTTACGTAAAAGACTTGTATGTGCCTCCCATGGCCTAAACAATGGAAGAACTTAAAGTACACATTTGTAATGCGCTTGCGTCGGTGATTGAACATATGCTTCAGAATGCATGGCGTGAAATGGACTATCGTCTAGATGTTGTCCGTGTGACAAAGGGAAGTCACATAGAACATCTATGACGTATGTATATAAAATTTTGAAGTTCCGTCTACATTCTGTGTTAATCTTATCGATAAATTCTACTCCATTAAATAGTTATAGCCGTTTGTAATCGCTATATTCATTTTGACTTACCCTGTATATCTGCTCAATTCGTAAATTGAGTACATTTTGTTTACAAAAAAGTGTGCGCATAGTTTAAATTTTCAATTTTAATGATGATAACAAGATTTAATGTCTTTTTTAATTCCTTTTTTTTCTGTACCAATTAGTATCTTTAAACGTAAATATATAGTAATCACATTTCTTCAGAAATTTTTGGTAGCCGAATAGTGTGCCTGCAATACTAATTGACCAATTAACGGTATTTTCTGTTTTCAGATCTCGTCTCGTCTGCCCTGTTTATTGAAAAATTTTGTTCAACCAATGCTAATTTTCATTTTTAACACTGTCCAACCTAGTTGAAAGTGTTTATGACTTCGGTTGGTCTGTCGTCTGGCCATCTGTCCGTGCTCTATGTCGCGTAAAAATACTCGGATCGCGCTGAAAATTTTTTATGTTATTGTCGTTTACTATAGCATTTTCCCTGTTTCAACTGAAGTGCGTAGCACTTATAGTTTTTTTTACAGGGACAGTCAAAAGTATTCCGTTACATTACAGTCAATGGGAAATAATCGTTTCAAGTGCATTTGATAATGCTACGTTATTTAAAACATGATGAAATTGATATATAATTATACAGCGCATTAAAACATGCTTTTTTTAAAATATGGGGTACAAAGTATTAATTATTCATTTACAGGGTCAAAAAAAAGAATTCTGTTACACATTGCTCTATGGGGAAAAAATCGTTTGCAGTGCAATTTAGTGATATTTCACTATTTCTAACATAATGAAAAATATATGCATTAGTGAGGATCACTATAAATTGCTCTCTTGAAAGTGTGGTGTGCATTGCGTTTATTTACAGGGACACACAAAAAATATCGGTTACAGTACATGTGCGATATTTACAGTCTGTGTGTGATAAGGGCGTTTTCAACTTTGGTTTGCGTTTTTAAGTTTAACTAAATTGTTTCTTAGTATGTGTGTGTTTTTAGACTCGGTAGTTCATACACAGGACTACACAAGGGAATCCGTAAGTATTACAGACTATGGAAGTGAATTGCTTAAGGTTAGTTTTTAATTGTGTTACGCATTTTCTTGCATATATTTAGTATACTAATATATGTTTGTGGAATATAAATAAATTCATATGCAGAGCTACGCAAAGAAAACGATACATTGTCGTAGGGGCAACGATTAATCGTTGATTGCAAGTAGCTGATAAACCGTGATATATTAGTTAATTACATGTTTCACGGTCCGTGATTCATTCCCACATTTCTGTTTAAAACTATTTATTTGCAACATAAAAGAATTCTACTGTTGAAAAATAACTGGTTCAATCTAACATGAATATTCTTCATCTATGTTTGAATGGCAAATATGACATTCTGAGGAAAATTTCCCAATGACATATGTGATATAGTTGCGAATTAGAATATCGTATTTATACATAATTGGTTTTTAAATATTAAGAATGTGTCCAAAAAATTCAATGTGGTTCTGTATTTAATATATTCAACGAACGAGTTTCTTAGATTTTTTATACGTTGAAAAATTCTGTTGAGCACATTCGCCTACGCTATATCGCTAACTCGTGATTTTGTTCTTAATATAAAACTCCAGTTTTGTTAGTCATTGATTTCTGATTGTAGTAGTTGATAGAACGTAAGCTAGTAGTTCATTAAACGTTTTATAGTTAGTGATTTTTTAGCCCATTATTGCTGATGCTTATTTTCTCACAACTGGAAAGTATTTTACTGTCGAACAGCTACTGGTGGTGCATTAAACCTAATATAAATACCTCCTATCTGTGTTTCAACGGCAAAGATGAAATTTTTGAGGGAAAAGTCAGAATGACTATCTGCAAATTCGATTCTCTTACATATACATTAATGATATTTAAGCATTATGTCAAAAAAAAGTTGAATAGTAGGAGTAGAAAAGTTTCTACGGTTGGCATAATATTATCCATTTTATGGATACTATTATACTATTTCTACTACATTGCGGATTGTATGCAGTCAAAAGAAGATTTTGTTCTACAAAGTTTTGAGCTTCATCTAATATCATTTCCAATATTAGTATTCGTAAAAAAATTATTATTCTCATTTACTCAGAAATGGATGCAAGCAGAGCAAAGTGATTTTTCGTCTGATACAGATATCTTTCCATCCGAATATATATGATCTTTCGAGCCAGTGTCTCAATTACATAAGTGTCAATTACGATGTCTCAATTACATATAGCTGTGAATTTCAATCTGTGTTACATATTAATGATTCTTAAGCATGAAACTGTTAAAACTATCTCAATATTTATGAGATATAGTGTTGAACATTGCGCTACTGAATAGTAAAATATATAACATCGATACAAATTTTATTGGTAGAAGCAGAAAGTTTAAGAAGTTTACATAATATTAGCTGTAAAGGAAATTATTTAATAATCTCCTTTGTTCAGGAACGTACGCCAACAGAATAATGCGAAAAGCTCTCATTGTTCTATCACCTTAAAAGATAAATTTAAGAAGTGATTTTGGCCATTTCAAAGAAAGTCTCTGTTATATAAGGGATTGCTCTGTGACTTCAAATTTGTCTATTATTGATTAAGAAGCAGCATTCAGCTTTTAAAATACTTTACTTCCAAAGCGACAATGTTAAATATTGAATGATAAGCTATTAAAGTAATAAAACTGTAACTGTCAGAAGTAAAAAAGTTTCAGAAGCGCACAACTTTAGGTAATTTTGAAATTTAGACATAATCGTGAATTAATTTTATCGCTTCAAATATCGAAATAATTCCAGTTTTTCGTCGACTCGGTTTTCTTTTTTTTTTTAGAGAATCAGAAAAGATTAGCGGTACTACATTACATTTCTTTAGTAAACACAGGGTGTTTGCAAACGGTTCGTTACAAAATAAAGAAAGGCAATAGTACTCAACAAGACAATAAATTTTTGTCTATGAATCTCGGGTCGCAAAACATTTTTTTCTATTTATAAGTACAAGGTATCTCGCTTCAAGCTGAACCTCGATTTTCATTTATAACTTTAACAATATTAAAGATATCTTAATCTTAATTGCAACACACTAACTTTATTTTGTGCGAAAATGTGATGACATCAGAGGAAGTGGATGCGAGTGCATTGTAATTCAGTCAGTGTAACAATCGGGTAGATTTTGGATTATGGAACGACTTTTTCAGTGTTGTATGGACACATAAAGATTCAGTTTCTAGCATTTCTCGTAATGTCGTCACATTTCTTTAGACAATATCATTGGGCTTGGAGTGAGACATCAGTTTGGAGTTGACAGAATAAGTTGTTTGTAAAACTGGTTTCCTATACAAAAAATTATTCATCTTCACAAGTACTATCACCTCTCTTATTTTGTATAAAGAATTTATAATCGCCTTGCATTAGATGATGATTATTTAGTAGACATAGAATGCAATGAATTTCAAAATAAAATTTATTTGAATTAAATAACGTTTTTACAGATGCGGAAATATAAATTCTGTGCAAATAATAGGATTCAACAGTAATTTTGGCCCCTTAGATGATGTGTAAATATTTTTCTTTTGATCATGATCCTAAAAATATAACTTTTAACAATATGCTTTGTTGTATAAAAAACTTCCAATTAAGGTTTTGAGTAAATTTTATCACAGACTACAGAAAAAGTAGATTACGTAATCGGCAAATTAGGAAATGCAGTTAAAACATAATCAGAAATTTGAAACAGATTTTGTCTGTTACGTTTCCTCTAATTGATATTTAATGCACATTCATTATTTTTAGTAAGTTTTTTGTTAAAAAAAAAAAAAAAAAAAAACCTAAAAAAAACCACGGAAATTTAAAAAAGAATTAAGAAATTTCAGTTTAGATTAATTAAAATCACTTGAACAGTCAATTCGAAAAAGTTAATTAGCACAGTTAATATAGAAACGCTATAATTTTGCATAAATTAATTCTTTTTTTAAACGTAAAAGGTTATTATTTGCTTTTGTTTAGCATTATTACTCTAATTGTTTCGAAGGAAGGGAACACAGGTTTATAAAACATAATTTTGACATTCAGTAACGTGCAGTGCACAAAGCATTAAAAATGTTTAGTATGTATTTGTACATATTGGTAAGAAAGCACATCCCGCAAATTACATTTCTGAAAAGTCCATACATTTTTCTTAACATAATTTTAAAATAATTAAAATTCAAGGCAAACACATGTTAGATAAAATATGCTTAGAGTATAATATAAATATAATAGCTTTATAATGCGTAAAAATTTTATATTTATATATATTTGAATAATAAAGTAAATGTTTTAATATTAAGTAAAAAATAATTATCCATCTTTAATAGATGTGAACAGTATTAAATCTGTACTCTTATCAAATGAAAATTGTTCAAGTGAAAATGTGCTTACACTTTGCAAAAATAATTTAAAAGTATGTTTAATATACGAATACTTTTAAAACACTTTTTAGCTTTGGTTCACGTAGAAAATTGTGC
This sequence comes from Maratus michaelseni, assembly GCA_963931845.1. Lineage (NCBI taxonomy): Eukaryota > Metazoa > Arthropoda > Arachnida > Araneae > Salticidae > Maratus > Maratus michaelseni. Next base: position 127,881,245 of record OZ007593.1, read on the forward strand.
AAAATTTTTCTTACCATTTACAAATTAGTGAAACATAAATTTCTTTGAAAAGTAATTATTTTTATTCTTAATAATGTAACAGTCTGTTTCAGAATTTACATAATGCAAAATGTATTTTTTGATTATTAATTCTTTTATTTCCCTTTTGACCTGCATGAAAATTTAATCCGACTTTTATTCACAGGTGTTTTATGCTTACTTTTTATTTAATGTCAATTTTTTTATTTATTTATGTAAAATACTAAATAATACACTTATTACAATTACGCATACAATTATTTATGCCCAGATTTTGATGATAAAAACACAATGTATAAACTATATTAATTAACTATTTCTTGTAATTTGAAGAGCAGAGATCGTTATTCGATGATATATAAAAAAAAATTGGAATCGGTGTAAAATTGTCGCAAAAGCTGTTAAAGATAGTCAACAAAAATAGTTAAAAATAGTTAATTAAATAATGTTAAGCTAAACTAAAATAATTAAGTTAATGGTAATAAATCCGGTAAATTAGTATGGTATACAACAATGTATTCCGAAACTTGTATTCAGTGCAATAATGTATTCAATCTGTCATTGAGATTTCTGTTAAATTTGATTTTTGTGTTTTAGACAGCTGTGTTAACTATATTTAAATCAAACAAAATTCCTCTTCTTTAAAAAATAAGAATAATAATGTTATCAAGAAAAAGAGTACTTATACATTTGTTAATATTTCTTTTCACGATAATTACTTGTAAAACCATATTATTTATGTAAACAGGAAAGCATACTCTTAAAGATAAATTTCTCGCTTAAAAAAAAAAAAAAAAAAAAAAAAAAAAAAAAACTCAAAATTAGCAAATTAGCGTTTCGTAATGTCTAAATATTCACTTTTTTAAATGATTTGTCCTTACTATAAAGACATGTACATGTAACTTGAAATAATTTAATTTATATAATCATTTAATTTATTTAAAAAATAAGAAAATCTTTTATATATGAACAAATAATTCAAGTTTAACGCTATTGAAGTATATTAGATAATACATGCTGAGGATAAGAGAAGCTTTTGTAAACAATGTAATCAATAATTATAAGAAAACCCATTTGTAATAGTAAGACAGTTAAATTTTTGTAATCCTTTCTTCATAAAGATATGTATAATTGCATTTAATTTTTAAATAGAAATAAATGTTTAATAAAATTAACTTTTATTATTACTAAACAAACAAACAAAAAAATTATGAGCATTTTTAAAATTATTAAAGTGAAACGCGATATCTATTTGATATTAATTAACACTTAATTTACACTTTGAAATTTTAGCAATTTATTTACTCCAATGATTGGTTGCATTTATACATACTATATTATTGAAAACCAATTACAAGGTTTATCAGTATATTTGTTTTTCTTTCTTTAAGTATTTTTAATCTTTAAAACAAAATTGAATATCGACTTTACTTTTTAACGCTTTTTATATGCGCAGAAAAATAAAGTTTTATTTTTTTAAAGACTAATGACAGGCATACAATTATTTGTGCGCATATTTTGATGATAAAATTGTTACACTCTGTAAACTATATTAATTAACTCTTTCGTGTGATTTCAAGAGTGGAGATCGTCATTCGATGCTAAAAAAATAGAAAGGATTTGAAATTGGAATAAAAGATAACGCAAAAGTTGTTAAATATGTTCCAAAACAGTAGTTATAAAAGATGAAATTAAATAAAGTTAAACTAAAATAAAATGATCAAGTTAATGGTAATAAATCCGGTAAATTAATATTGTTTACAACAATTTATTCAGAAACTTACAATCTGTCTGTAAGTTTTCTGTTAAATTTAATTTTTGTCTTTTAGATAGCTGTGTTAACTATTTAAATCAAAACAAAACTCCTCGTCCTTGAAAAATCTTATTTGAAAAGTTAATGTTTTGAAAACATAAGCTTTTGCTACAATTCAATAAAAATTTTAGAATAGTTTACATTTTGTTAGAATATTCTTGAACAGTTAAGTAGAAAAATGAAGGATGGATCATCATCGAGCCAAACGTGAAAATATTATTAAAAAATACTCATCATTTAGAAAAATATTATGCAATAAACCGATTTATAAATCGTATTTACAGTCAATGTTATCTGTATGCATTTAATACTATTTTTTTTTAAATCTATCTAAAATTAATTTCGAAATTCTCGCATTTTTTAACTTTACACAGTGTATAGAAATTAAACATTTTAGTTCAGTATAAGCTAATTTAAATATTATATTACAAAAATTAAAAACACAAACCTAACTCATATTGAATCTAATAATTCTTTAATAATAATAGTCTGAAAATGAAATGACCATTTTTATAAATTTTATGCATTTTATTTCTCCACTTTATTTTTACTGATTATAAAATATCCCAATAAAAATTTACAAATATAATTTTATTACTAATATAATTTCACTTTAGGAAAACTCATAAGTAGTTCAAGAGTTTAAACTTTTGAAAAAAAATAGTAAATCAAGCTTGTTTTCCCTGTTTGTTTACATCTAAAATCTGTCCATTCTGAAAAACATTCATTAAATAGCCACCTTAAAATTCAGAATTAAAAGGAAAAATAAATAAAAATCGTGATACAAAACCGCGCTTGAAAATTGTGAGTAATATATTACAACCTGTTGATCATGGTTTTCAGAATTGCATTTAATTGCAGGCTTTTAAATCTCGTGTAAACTTTTTTTATGATCATTCCGAAACAAATCCGTTTTGGATTTCACAATAAAGAGTATATTTTGAAATGGTAAAAAAAAAATAAAAAAAAAATAAAAATAAATAAATAAAATTAAGATGTAGCATAGTTTCGATTAGTTTTGCGCTTTTTAACGGTGTGGATATATCAAAGGATGTTCGATGATTTTTTAAATATATGTATTGCACAAATACAGATGTAGCGAAAATGAAATTACATCAATTCGAGTCTTTAATAAATGTTTTGTAAGTATCTTAAATTATTTATATGTTTTACCAATTTATTTTTAAAGACTACGTTACGAAAGGAATATTTTTTTCTTAAAGACATATTTTCTGCAAAAAAACCTTATTAGTACAATATATTGACGAAAACATATGATATAAAATATATATTTTCAGTGATAAATTATATTTGAAAATCATTGTTGAATATAAATAGTACATATACTTTACTCAAACTGCTAAAGGACTTTATAATATTTCAATAGAAAACTTTTTATAGTAAAATTAAAAAATTACTTACATTTCAAGTTCCTTTTCTTCCTCTTCTTCTTCAGGTTCTTGAAATGTCACGTGAGCTTTTTCAGTCGGTGCTTCTTCTTTTTCTGCAACACCCTCTGATTCAATTTCCTTTTCTTTTGTATCGTCAACATCCTTTTTTTCAACCTCTGTTTTATTCTTTGCTTCTTCTCCATCTTCTTCTTCTTTATCTGATTCTTTATCTTCTTGCTCTTCAACAAGTGTTTCGAATTTGAGATCTTTTGACGTGCTTGCTTCAGGCTCTGACGAAACCGATTTAGTGCTTGGGCTTCTGGTGGGCTTGGATTCTGTTGGTACTGCACCAGCACTAACAGTTTTTCTTACTGGAGCATGGGAACTTGCAGTGGTAGTTGTAGTGGTAGTGGTACCTTTTCGACGAGTTTGGTTTCGACGGAAAGAGGCTGCAGCTTCTCTGTTCCTGCGTTTCATACGCACGCTGTATGACCTTACCGGCAACATTGTGATAATTCGGTAATTACAAAAGTCGGGGAAAATGCGGAGACATTTGCAACTCAGAAAAATCTTAACTCATTCTATATTATGTTATTAGCAACATTGCGGATAATTCTGTAAATAGTAAAGTCCAGAAAACTGCAAGTAAATTCGCAGAATTCAGTTAAAGTCAGCAAGTATCCTGTTGACTATATCCATTATGTGTATGTCAGCCATTCCTTTTATCCAGATTTAAATTTCATGAAATGGCATTTAAATAAGAGGAACATATAACACTTGTAGTTTTCGTAATTTTTTAGAATACGATAAGTTTTATTTATTGACCTAATAATTAGTTTAACCTATATATTTTGAAATATAGGTTACTAACTCTACTTTAGTATACAAGTAAATAATTGTACAAATTTTACTATCATGCAAATAAGTAGTATTCTTATGAAATATCAATATTAAAAATGCATTGCTTGTTAAATTTGTCTTGTTTTATTACAAATATTTAAGCATCATTTCTTAGATATATAGATGAAAATAGTATGAAAATACATTTTGTTCAGAGCTATTTTAAATATTCCCACTTGAAATTTATATTGGTTTATTGATATCAATTTTCATATAATATAAATTTGAGATTAATTAGAGAAAATATAGTCTTGGCAGAATATGTAATCGATTTTTCTAATTTTTTTTTTCTACAAGTAGAATTTTAAAAATACTGGAATCTTTTTCTTATATAAAGATAAATATGCTTTAAAGAAATTCACGGATATATATTTTTTTTCAGGCGGAATGAGACGTTAAAGTTGAAGTTAACAAATAGACATAATAATATTTACACACATGAAGAAATTGAGACCCTTTCACCAGCCGTTTTTGTATATAGCTAACTAGTTTTCTACACAAATATCACAGGTTGTATGAAATGTTATATTCAAATATTTATAGACAAATATTAAACACGATAAAAATAGTCTTCTTCGATCGACGCCAAGATGAAAGTTAATAGAACCGTATTTTGTCGAATATACTATTTTTTAATCTTGCCTGAAAGTTTTCGTGAAATAGAAAAGTTGTACAAAATAGATAATATATCGTTACTGTGTAGAATAATGTTATTACCTTTAATATGAAAAAAAAGAATGCAAACTTATTTCACTATTTTTTTTTTATCAATTGATCTCATAATTAATTAGTTTCATTTCAAAAAATGTTTTGCATAATTTTTTTTATTTTTACTGAAAATTTTCCAAGACGAATTAAAAGAAAAAATTATAATTCGAAGTTTTTACACATTTAATGTGCAATGGTTGTTTTTAGCTCATTTTATTGAAAAACATCTAACTAATGTATCCTATGCTGAATAAATTGTCTCAAATTCCAGAAATATCGGAATAAAAATTCCTTTTAAATACATATAAATCACTTACATAATTTTTCGTTTGAAAGTTTTCAAAAACATTCTTGCAAACAATTCAAGTAAAATACCACTTAGCAATAAAGAAATTTAAACGGGCTATTCACAACATCAAACGAATATAAGGAATAATAAAACACCTAATCTCGAAAAATCTACATGGATTTTTACCACTGATTTACATCTTGAATACGCAGAGTAAAACATCTTAATTCCAATTCTATTACCATCCAAAAATTTCCTGCAAAGAATGCATTGCTAAAGAACTTCGTATGCAACAGGTTCATCAATAGTTGAACAACAAAGCACTCATTCCTTTTTAAACCTGCGCTAAATGTACGCACTCCCCAATAGTTCCCGACAAAAGATAATAGATCATTCTCCTCGGAATTTCTAAAGATCCGATCGCTATAGAATCTAGATGCACACTCTCCAGAAAAGAAGCAAGCTGCCGCTCAAAACCGAAGAAATTTTCTTTTCGAATCACAGAGTTTCAGAGTTGAGTGCGCGCATGGAAATTCTTCGATCAATACGCCGATCTTTTTTAATTTTTCGTTTTTACGCAACTTTCAATGGAGTTCTCACACGTTTTCTTGTGGCAGCAACAGTTGGCATTACAGTTTTTGCATATGAGGCTGATATCTCATGTTTTATTCATTCATGTTGGAATACAACTGCTAAGGAATTACAATGGAAAATCTTTCAATAATTATTCAAAAAAACTTATTATGTCTGTCTCGTTAGGCAGTCGTAATAATTTACTGGAGAAAAAAGTATGGATGATTTAGGTTTTTAAAAATAAACATGATTTAGTGATTATTCAAATGCTAATTAGAAGTTAGAATGCCGGTAATTATGCATTTAAATGTTTAAATAAAATATAATTCAGGAAAAGTGAAATTGCATATTTTGTAAAGGAAATGATTTATTAAATTTCATGCAATTAAAAAAGTTGTATAATTATAATAGTTTAATTTTTATATGGCCGTATGCAAAAATCCCATTTTTATGAATAAGAATTTAAAACATTATTTTGAAATTTGAGTATATGAAACTATTTTGTTTACATGACCATAATTTATAATTTATTTAAAATATAATCTTAAACTAATGCTCCTTAAAATAAACATCTAAAAAACTATTGAGAACTAAAGAAGTTTCTATGGTATTAAAAATGCTTTTAATGTTTTTAGTATAAAAATATTTTTATAGTTTAAACAAAGTTTTTTTTTTATTTTATTTTTAATTTAATTTGCAATAAAATTGATTTTTTTTAAGTATATCTGAAAAAATCTATTTTATAAATTCAAATATTTAATCAGTTTCTTAATTATCTCTTACAAATTACATTCAAATTTAAAGTATTTAAAGTAAAATTTATGTGCAATTGGCATTAACAAATAAGCAATATTCACAGATATTGACAATTAATATTTATACAGCTACGTGCACATCTTTAAAAATATTTAATGCAAATAACTGATTTAAATAGTTAATTCACAATATACTCACTTTGGATTTTTTTTTTAATTATTAAATTTATTTTCTTTTTAAAAATTATTTATTTTATAAAACAAACACACAATTTAATTAAAATAATATATGAATTAATTCCAGTGAAATTACATATCGAATGTATAAGCTCGATTAATTTTTTTTTATTATTAGTATTATTTATTTTAAAAACTTAAACCATTCAATACTTTTATCTGTAAATGATATCAAATATGCTTGCATGAATATAATACAATGTCTTCGCTATCTTCCATATTCACAATTTTATGAAAATGTTTCTTCCAAGAGATTTCTTTATGTATTTTCCTGCTTTATGCTTACATGCGGATAAGCAAAGATATCAGAAACAGAAAGACTGAATCCTTTTAAGATATTTTATCTTTATAGTTACTGAGGAAGATAGCAGAGCATCCTTTTAGATTTATTACTTATATGAAATAAAAGTCATTTTGCAAAGTTATTGTTTCAATAGCTAATAGATATTAAATATGACAGATCTTCACCTAAGCAAATGTAGAAATTTTATGATAGTAAATTATTCATTTATTTAATAAATTCCTTTATGTGCAGCAGTAAAGATAAAGTAGATATTTATATTATTTTTTTTTTTTTTAGTTTCATAAATAAATAATGTATACCTTTACGATGTATAATGAATCATAAAATTTTGTAAGCTTATAATGTCAAATCAGTTTTCAATAACATTGGAGAATATTAATTAATAAAATTCATTCATACACCATTCTTGCAGTAAAAATATTTTTTTTTTTTGTATTTATTACAAACTATATAAAATTTCCAATGAATTATATTTTAAAAGTACATAAATATCCAATGTGAACTTTAATTAAAACAGAATGAAAATTGTTAATTTTACGAGTATAATTAATATTCTAATTAAATAAAATTTTGCTTAAACTTTACTCGTAATGTATATATTTAAACTTTCATTCTTTTATGACTACATGTTTTAAAAGAGAAAAAAAATCATGAAAAAAATTAATAAATAACAGCTTTATATAAATAATAAATTTAGTTTATGGAAATATTAAAGCGAAACCACATTAATAAAATCTTATCATAAATTTTTGCCAGGATTTTTTTTTATGAATAATGTTTGTTAGTAAATTGTTCTGGATTATATAACTTATGAAAATTTATCTCTAAAACAGTCACAACTTGAATTTTATAAGAAAAAAAACCTGATACTTATAAAAAAAATTCCATCGCTAAACAATAACCATATCTCCCAGATTTCTGTTCCAATACGTAATCCAAATAGCACAATAAAACACTAGTAATCCACGAATTAACTTGCAATGAAGCAGCACGTTTTAATAAACCTTCATCTCACTGACAGTATAAGAGTATTTTTGAGCTGGGAGAGCGCGCGGACATGGAGCAAGCTTACTTCTCCTGAAAGACCTGCTGAGAATGAACCAATCGGATGAAACGAGCTTCACCAAACAGCCAATGAAGAACGAGCATCGATACTTGGAATACACAGAGAAGAAGCGAGAGACCGTAAAATAAGACGGAAATAAGAGTAAAACTATATTAGGATAAATAAGAAAATTTCAGATGAATTTCCACTTTTCTTTTATATTAAAGGTAAATTGCAATATATGATGTCGAAATTGCATTTTCTTTTTCTTGGTGAAATTTTTCATAGAAAATTGCATTTGTAAAAATGAAAATGCCACTCTTCAGTATTATTTTAAAATTCTTCGAAATCAAAATTAAAGATAAAGGGATATCAGTAGAGATGATATTATATTTCAAATAAAAGATGATATATTTCAAGTAAAATATATTCTCAAATTTTTAAGAAGAAACCTTTTCATTTTTAGAGATTTCTTTCTTACGCTGATTCGAAATTTTAAGTTTAAATATTCATACAAAAATATTCGGCGTAACATACTAAATATTTGACGTTGGTTTACATAAATAAGGAAGTTTTCATAAATTATGAAAGCACTGTATTATAGCTGATATATAATACAGTGAAACAAAGATTTTACGTATACCGTATTTTACGTTTTTTTTTTCATTTCGTGTGTCATTTTTTAGTGGTTCCAATAAAATTTCTATACCAATAATGTTATAAAATCCCGATGTCTGCGTTAGAATTCCAGGATCGTAATATATTTTTTCAGTCAATCCGAATTGGCATGTTCTTAAAATTTACATTATTTTTGACCTGGGATTACGACGTGTATCATGATTTAATGTTTTCTAGGTGATAGTGAACGTAAAGCGCTTGTATTGGATATTTTATGCATTCCGTATGGTATGTTTTTATTCCATTTCCTGAGTCATTTTTTACCGGTCCCAATAAAAGTCTTATGTTAATAAAGTTTAAAAAGCACGATTTCTGCTTTACAATTCCCGCATCTTACTTCTTTTACAGTTAATAAAAATGGGAATTTTCATAAAATTTCTACTAATTTTGAATTAAGAAATTGCACAAAAGTCCAATAAACGGATTTGCAAAAGTTGTCAACTACAGAAAATGCTGTACATGAAATAGTTAAAACATATCTAAAAACAAGCACAAATTACATATATCTTTAATAAAGTAGGTCTTCCTGAAGTGTAATGGCGAGTGTGTGTTTACATTTCTTTGTATTGTAATTTTTTTTTTAAATGTTTTTATTTCTTTTCCGTATTTTAAGCTTTCCTGTGTAATGCTTTTTTTGCCATCAGGCGAAAAACGTAAAATTGGGGTTTCACTGTACATCTAGGGTCCGATTTTCTCAGCAACTCAATGAATATATAATATATATTATATATAATATATATGTACTAGCTGATCCGCCCGGCGTTGGCCAGGCAGACTGTCATTGAAAAATATAAGAGTGGAGTGGACTTCATAAAAATATATATAATATTTATTTATACTAAAAGCTTGTAAAAAAAAAATAAGAGCTAACATTTCAAAAGTATAACAGTTACGTTTAAAAAATGAAACGGTCAGGGAAAATTATTACACTTACTTTTCCCTTTTTACAAAAAATCCTTTTTTAATTTTATATTGCTAATTGTATTTTTTAAATTATAAATATTAAATGCTTACAAAATTCGATATTTCAAATGAAAATGCATAAAAATATATCTTTTTAATTGTTAATGTTGACAAATTATAATTACAATTTATTCGCACTATAATCAATAAATCATTGTTTGTTTCGCTTTTATTCCTGTAGATGGCAGCAGCAACCAATGAGATGCGTTTCATTCGGCGTTTTCATTAAACAATTTACAAATAATCGCGATTTCTGTGCCACGTACGATAGCGTAATATATATATATAGATAATATATATATAATATAATATATATATAATATATATATATATATAATATGTATATATTATATAATATATATATAATATAATATATATATAATATATATATATAATATGTAAATATATATATATATATATATATATACTAGTATATAACACCCGTCAAGAATGACGGATTGGTGATCTGCGTTCCATTTACATGAGACTCGTGCAAACAAACAGAATGAAAATTTTATTATTGAAAGGTTTGTATTGTAGAAAAGTACATTTTAAAGCCGGTAGATGGCGCCAAAACAATATTGTTCGCAACAGTGTTCGTTTGTTTATATCTGAGATTCCGATGTTTAATCTGGATTTTTAATTAAGAACTTAAAACATTGTAATAGGCTATGATATACATGTTTTATAGGAAAAATATGCTGAACAGACATGATTTTAAGTAGAAGATATTATCATTTAGCTGTCATATGTTAGCATAGATTTTTCATTAAGCCTAACATGGCGTTTAACAACGGTCGATTCGCAGACCAGAGTGGTCCCGCCCGGAATGGTTACAGACACTTTCTTGCCTTCGGATTTTATTATAAGTAGATTATTGCTCGTTTTATTTTATGGACAATTAATTCGCGAGAAACGTTATTAAAAAATAATCTTAGATTTTTTTACAAAATTATGTAAATACTGTATTACTTATTTATTTTTGCGGAGAGTCAATTAACAGTTTAGTTGAAAAATATGTAAAAATGTTTCAGTTTTTCTGTGAAAAAAGGAAAATAGATGAATAAAATGCTTGCAGCTGGAGGCACCAAATATTTCACCTGTGTCTCAGATTCTATCGTAGTTAGCTTAATCAAGAAATTATGGTTATTTTTTAGAAAATCCCTTAATTTATCGGTTAATATAATAAAAATCGGTTAATTTTTAGAGTTCCGTACTTAAAAAGTAAAAACGGAAGTATTATAACATCACTCCTGTGTCTGTCTGTCCATCTGTCAGAGCGCATTTTTTTCGTAAACTATGGTACGTAGAAAGTTTAAACTTTGGAACCATATGAATCCTATTGACCCACTTATTTTCAAAATATTAGCCATTCACAAGTATGTTTAGGAAAAATTTAGGGGTGTTAAGTTACTTGAAAAAACAAATTTTCTTTTTGTATATCGTGTGGGGTATCGTGTCAAAGATTAAGTAAAAATGAACTCAAATATACATTTGTTTTAATTTTAGGTATTATATTCTCAGAGATATCGTCGAAAATACACTACAAAAGTATGCCCACCCCTCTATTTCCGAATCTATTGAAACTAAAATTATGAAAAAATTAGAGGTAGTAGGAGTTTTTTTAAACCTTGCAGGAAAACTGTAGCGCTTTACCTAGGTCACATAGTTTTTGAGAAAAATGCATTTTTCCGTTACGCACAAACTTTATTATTTGGGTGATCAACGAAGAAGCTGACGGGCGTCCTAGCTATCTATCGACGCAGAATAATCCATAGATATTTGATAATGATTTTTAAAAAAACATTGTCGGTAATTAGCCGAGATATTAATTAAGTTACTTGGAAAATATTTTCTTTTTATATATCGTGTTTATTATTGTTCGAAAGGTCTCGTAACACCAAATTCAAAAATATATTTGTTTTAATTTTGATATTATATTTTTAGAGATATCGTCGAAAGTGTACTTCAAAAATATATCCCTCCCCTTTTATTTACGAATCTTCTGAAACTAAAATTATGAACGAAATTAGGCATAGTAGGAGTTGTTAATTAATAAATAGTAATTAATAAATTTAATGTACGGAACCCTTTGAGCGTGAGTTATATTCAAACTCGACCTCTTTATTGTCTTTTAATCATGTTGATCAACGTCAGGAAATCGTGTTACATGCATTGCAACTTTATTTGAATGTTTTGGTCACTTTAATTCGCTCTCACATTCTTAAGAGCCTACACCAGTCACGCGAAAAAATGCTTAAGCTAATGTAAATCTATGGGAAGGTTTCAGCGCGATTTCTCGCTCGCATTTTAATATTTTTAAATATATATATATATATATATATATATATATATATATATATATATATATATATATATATATATATATATATATTTTTGCATAGGATAGCTGAGGTCGATCTCCAACGTTGTTAGTTTTTACTGTTTGGATTTTGGTTCCAGTTATTTTATATAAGGGTACTTTCACTTTCAGAACCGGTTCCAACTGGTTCCAAAATTGAAAATGCCCGCTTATAAAAAAACTGCAACAAAAATCGATAAAGTAAAAACTAACAACGTTGGAGATTGACCTGAGCTATCCTATGCAAATAAAACATTTAAAAATATTAAAATTCGAGCGAGAAATCTGTCAAGAACCTTCCCATAGACTTAACATTAGCTCGAGCGTTTCTTCCCGTGACTAGTGTAGGCTCTTAAGCAAATTCATTTCTGAGAAGCATTGCTGTAATATGACTGGTCAGTTTTCTATTCAGTGTTACTTTCTATTCCTTAGTGTTTTAAAATGTCAACCCATACCACGTTTACTTCTTCCACATTAATTCTTGAAAATAGGTTTTAAAGTCCGGTTAAAATAATTTTACATGTCAAAATTTCAAAAATAACAAATTACTGTCGCTTTTAATATATTTTAATACTGTGTCTAATAAAAATTGCACTTAAAAAACCCACTCTACGGTATTATTTTACAATTTCTTCGAAATCAAAATTAAAGATAATGTGATTGTTCAGCAGAGATTATATATTTTAAATAAAAGATAATATCCAAGCTCTAAAGAAATATGTTTTCATATTTAGAAGTATTCGTTCTTTCACGTAAATATAAATTGTAAGTTTAGCAATTTATATTTTAAATATATTTGCCAAAATATTCGACATATCATAATAAATATTTGATGTTATTTTATATAGATTAGAAAATTTTCAAGAATAATGAATCTAGGATTTTATATTTATTCTTGTTTCTAATTTAAAGAACTACAATTACGAGAAATAATAAAATAATATGGTTGGTTATTTTTCTTTGCTTTAACACGTTTGAGCATATACCATGTTTTTTTTTTTTCAAACAATAAGTCTTTAAAACAGGATTGCAATATATAGATACAGTTTTAAAAAGTTAAATCTTAAAATCTTAAAGAAATTGAATTCGTGTTGACATTATAAATCTTACTATGACGAAAATAACAATAAAACTATATTAGGATACACACAAGACAAAACCAGATGAATTTCCGCGTTTCTTTTTATTAAATGCAATATATGATCTTGAAATTGCATTTATGTTTTTTTTTTTTTAACGCAATCTTTCCGAGAAAAATTTTATTTATAAAAATGAAAATTTCCCTTCTCAGTATTATTTTACAAATTCTTCAGAATCAAAATTAAATATAAAGTGCTTTATGTAGAGATGATATATTTCAAATAAAAAATCTTCTCTAGATTTAAGAAAAAGTGCCTTTTTTATATTTAGAAGCTTTCATTATTCCACTGAAGTATAAAATGTAAGATTAGCAATTCCTAATATCTATGCAAAAATATTCGACATAACATAATAAATATTTCATGTATTTTTATTTAAATAATAACATCTTTATTATTTAAGAAAAAATATTTTAGATTACCTTGTGTTTCTATATTAAACCATTTTATTTTGGAGTTGTACTGCAATTAGATGTGCTATAATTAGCTATTTTTCTGAGTTTTAATAATTTTCATCTCATATGCTTTTGTTTCTGACTAAAATTATTGAAAACATACTTGGAAAATGTTTCAACTAGAATTTCTGGCGATTGGTGAAATTAGATTAATCTTACAGTTTGCTCTACATAATGACCAAAAGTTGCATATCATACACTTGAACTTTATTTTTTTCAAAAAAGAAGATAATGGAACTCAAAATTTTAGAAATATATATGTAGTCTATTAATGGTTTACTTAAATTAAAACTTCAACGGTGGGTTTTCAAGGTTTAAAACCGTAAATTTTATATAATTAGGATGGGATTAGATGAAAGAAAAAGGAAAAATCAAAACAAAACTCAAAATTCAGTACTTGGGACTTTAAAAAAGTAAGTAAATTTTTACCCTCAACCTTACAAAAAAATTTAAACATATCTAACCAATAGCTAGTATATGACCTTTCTAGCATTTCCGTTTGACTTAAATCTATTGAAAATTTTATTTTTTTTTGCGTTTTCTTTAAGCTTAAATATTTGAATAAAAGTTCTTTTTTCTTTTTTTTAAAACTGTGTTAAAGAGTATTGACTGGTTTTCAGTTTTCGATTTAACAAATTTTATGGGAAGTAATTTTGCTATCAAATTATATAGTCATTGTTTAAACTGTAAAAAATTACGTAAATGTTTACCGTTATGAAAGAAACATGTGTGAAAACACTGCGTTAATTAGTGTTATTATAAACACTATTTAGAATCTTTTTGCTTTATCTTCTGAAAATTGATTAGCAACATAGAGAAAACCAAAGAAAATAGAAACAGAAGCGCACATACAAATAAAATTCAGAAATTAAGAAAAAAAGTCTTTTCCTAAATTTACGAGCAATTAAAAGGCTTTTTATTTAAAAAACTTTTCTGTACACTTAGCTATTACTTTCAGAATTTCCAACTAATTTCTCTTGAAATAGTTCCTGTAGAAAACGGAAAGGTGTAAGGAATTCTGGTATTGATAAGATTATATTAAATTATTAATAAACGTTTCTGTTACTTTCGGAAAATTCTTGGATTGTTTTCAGTTCCAAAAAGCGTTCTTATATCTTCTGAAACCTCAAAAACCAATAGATTTGCGATATCTAAAGGATCATTTCTGAAACAACATAACAACACTTCTTTAACCACGGGGAATTTTCGGAAACGTTACGAAGTATTTTCTACAGTATATTAGTCAGTTTTCTCAACCCACTATCAACAAGAAATATTGGTTTTCCGGAATCTATACATTTTCAATAAAACAATTTCATTTGATTAATTTTAACACAATTATTATAATTGGTAAATAATTCATATATCGTTGAAAATTTCCAACTGGGTGAAAAAGCGTCCAGGTTAGGATTCAAACCACAAACCGCTTGGTTTAAGCTCTCTGTCATCTCTGCTATCCTGGACAAATCTTGCAAACATATTTCAACCAGTTAACCTTATTGATCATGTATCTTGCCTTTTATCTGAATTCAGAGCTGGTAAATTCCGGCGTTTTCCCACTGTACATTTTGTATATATTTATTAGTTGATATTATTAGTTTGTTTTATTTTCATTAATCTCTGTAACGTAATAATTGTCAATTTGTTTAGTATTACTATACCACTATAATTCTTTACAAACATTGTATATTTGTATACCCAATGATCTTTTACCTTTATCAAATTTGTTAAGTTAACTAATGTGCACCTTTAATAGAGTTAAGTATGTAAAGCTACACTTGGTTAGACACATTTAGTTAAATAATTGTGCACTTTAAACATTGTAAAAACTATTTAACCTTCAACACATTATATGTATGTTAAAGTAAACAGTGAGTTTGTGTCTTCGCCCCGGGATTGCACTTATACTCTGAAGCGACAGCTGTGTTTCCGGGCGGTCATCTCTTGTCATGCCCTGTTATCTGAATCAGCATAATATAATACATTGCAGGCAATGGAACTTCTGTAAAAGCTGGACACGTAATTACACTTGAGTAATTTTAACAAAATTATTCTAATTGGTAAATAATTAATATGAGTTCTAATTTTCCAACTGAGTGTAAACGTGTCCATGCCAGGATTCGAACCAAAGACCTCTTGGGTTAAGCTGACAATGCTCTGCTAATTGAGCTCTCCTGAGCGAATTTGGAGAACGCATTTCACCCAGCTTATTGATCATGATGT
The DNA here is from genome assembly GCA_963931845.1 of Maratus michaelseni. Taxonomy (NCBI): domain Eukaryota; kingdom Metazoa; phylum Arthropoda; class Arachnida; order Araneae; family Salticidae; genus Maratus; species Maratus michaelseni. The sequence continues at coordinate 127,897,098 of OZ007593.1, forward strand.
TAAGGTTAGCTGGATGAAATGTGTTCTTCAGATTCGTTCAGGATAGCTCAATTGGCAGAGCATTGTCAGCTTAAGCCAAGAGGTCCCTTGTTTGAACCCTGGCCTGGACGCTATTTCCCTTAGTTGGAAAATTACAACTCATATAAACATTTTCGTGTTCAATGGACAAAAATGTTATATTAACAGACTAAAATGAACATTATTGTTGTACTTTTGGATGTATAAATTCTATTACGGAGCTGAAAATGTTTACTTGAGACCTAATAGAATCCCAAAAACTGTTATTTCGTGTTGATATCGTGTTGAGAAAATTGTGAAAACTACGTCATAACATTACGGAACATTTAAAGACAGTAAAAGAGACTTTTGTTTCAAAATTACTTCTTTAAATTTCGGAAATATATTTTTTTCTGTGATTTTTGAATGTAACGGAACGTTTGGAAGCGTGGGTTATTCGAAAGAGGTTATATTATATTTTGGAAAACCTTAAAAACGATAAGAGCAAGACTTAGAAACATTTATTTTTTTACAGAGTAGGAATGTATGGTTGGGAGTGACTTGTTGAGGCACAAACATAAATGAATGAGTTGCACGTGGTTATATTATATTTCGTAAGCCTTCTTGCTTTTTAAAGAAACATTTGTCATTTTTTACAGTATATAGATATAAATATATATACTGTATGTAAATATAGTTATAGTAATATTTTTTCATGCACAAAAAATAAATTAAACTAAATGGGTAAATATTCTTTCTAAATTATTTAAGAAAATAGATCCATAAAAGTAAATTTGTTTCATATATTTAATAAAACGAGCTAGATTTTTAATTCTACACAATACTATTATCATCAGGGATGATGTAAACATCTGGAGTTAATCATGATTCATATATTTTATAAAATTGTATAGAAACATAAATCTCTCTAAACCTAAATTTAATTTTAATACAGCAATCGGGTAAACATGAAATCTAGATTCAGTTCAACATTATAATAATTCCGTTAATATTTTTCAAAAAGTAAAAATAATCTTAAAAGAATTTAAATTAGAAAATATTCAGAAATGATGAATTTTTTTCAAAACGCATAGAAATTTTCTACGTTTGTTCATCAAATTCAAGATATGCTCTATTAGTAATTTATGTTTGCGAGTCTACTATTTTTAAATGGTTTTCATTCATATATTCCTTTGTGGTATTTTTTTCTGCTGCGATTTCTGTTTGCGTTAGAGTTTTGTTTATTTCTGCCCTTTGTATTTATACAAATGTTTTAACGGTCTTATACATTTTTGATGAATTTTAAATGTGTTGGAACGAAAATTTAAATTTTCCAAGTGAGTTGGGTTAAAATTGTATATTTCCATCTTGCATTATATTATACTTTTGAAAGAGATATTTGCGATTTGAAATGAATGAGAATTTTAATTGATCAGTGTATGTTAAATATTTTATAATTCTTTATCAGTTAAATTTTAATAATATAGTTTTAAAAAAACTTTAATAAATGAAATGTTCAACAAAAAGTATTTATTTGATGTTAGGTTTCATACAAATAATGAGTTTCAGTTAAACGTAGAAAAAATAAATTATCTAGAAAAAGAAATGCACTTGCCAAGATAATTTTTTTAAATTAAAATTTTTAGAAAAATATTAATACCACTTCCTAAAGAAGCCTTGAAATTTTTATTTGTTTCAGTACATAATACATATTTAGAATTTCAGTTGTTATAATAATTAGACTTTTAATAAATAGTGAAAAACTATTTAAACACAATTTAACTTTGTGTTTTATTAAATACAGTAATTTACTAATATTTTCGATTTTTTGCCTTGAAGAAGCCTTATGTAAAAATTAGAGGTTTATATTTTTTAAATTTTCTTTAATATTTGTTTTAAAGTATCCTAATTTTTTGTATTTTGTTTTTCATGATTATAGGTGCGAATTCAGATTAAGAAATATATTTTATATACAGTCAAGCGACACTTTTGTTCACAAATAAAAAAAAGAAAATCATTTTTTGCCATTAAATATTATTTTTCTAAAATTTTAAACATTATTCATACATAATATCACATCTTGGAGCTTACATAACGTAAAACATCTTCCTTATTACATAAAATTAAAAAATTATTCCAGAAAATATTCAAAAAGGAATTAAAAAAATCTAAATTGTCTTAAAAACTCATTCTTAAATTAGTAATGTTTGAAATTCTAAACAAAGGAATACAGGTACCCCGGACACATAATTAAAACCTAAACGCATTTACAGACGTTGTAGTACATTTATTTTCAATTAGTAGTTGAAAAAAGCCATCATAATATGCAATTAGTAGTACTTCTAAATATTTCAAAAAAAAAAATTATTTATAAATAATAAGGACTTTACGTTGTACATATAAATACTCATCAAACATTTGCTTCCAACGTAAATTTCATTTAATTAAATATGAGTTATTTTAAAACATATAAAAATAAACCTCGACGTTTCGGTTAATCTTTATAACCATCTTCAGGAGAAAGCTTTCATAAATATGAACAGCAAAAAGTTAACTATGTGTTACATGATTGAGTACAAATGTTTGATGAGTAAAAAATAATTATTCATTACTCTGGATAGTTTTGCATGGTTTCAGATTCAAAGAAAAAATAGACATCTTAATATTTCAAAAATATATTTTTTTAAATCATCAAAAATTAATGAAAAGGAACAATGATTGAAGATATAAGGAAAAAAGAGACGATATCTGTATAAATAAGTTTTCTGCGAGATTTTAATGTTTCACAGTTATATTATTCGATCACAACATCATATACTTTTATAATTATATAGCGATTGTGTTTCACAAGTGATTGCAAATAAAATTTTGCAGGTCATTATTTTATTTCCTTCCTAAGTACTAGCAAAATTATATTTGAATAAATGTATATGAAATATGAGGTATTATATAGTGTTACAATATTTTCATATTTTTAGGGGGGAAATTTCATTATAACAATTACATTGGATTAGCGTAAAGTTACACTATATTGCCAAAGGTGATTGGTCACTTGCAATTTTAGACGTTTTGTTAACTATCTAGAAAAATACATGAGGAATTAATCTGAAACTGCAGGCGTGTAAACAATATAATATAGGTTATATATTTCCGCGAAGATTTTTTAACGAAACCCCATAGGGGACGGTCAACAAATTGAAAAAGAACGAATATCTTTTGGATAACCCTGTAAAAACTAATGTAGCAAAGGCGTGAAAGCTCAAGATTATTAATAAGTGGCTTATTGTGATATACTGTGTTCATTTTTATGAGGATAGCATGTATACTCGTAGAGAAATTAAGGTTTTTATAAAAACAGTCCCAAATTTCGCCTAGTTTTTTGCTTATAGTTTGCAGAGTTTTTAATATAAAAAAAAGTTCTTTTCAGAAAGTATGACAAACAACATTGTACACAATACTCTGCAATCAAAATTAAAAAATAATAAAAATTGGATGAAAAATGAGCAGGTTTACTAAAAAATGTTTCACTGCGCATGCGCGAATGCAATCAAAATATAATATGCTTAATGTATTAGCTAAGTATATAGAGCAACTTTTGTGAAAGTCTCAAAATCATAGCTTGAAAATTCTGAAAATTATCGTCGATAGAATAAGTTCGAAATCCGTTGCTCCCAAAAAGAAGCAAAAAGATGAGGGGTTGTATCCAAATATAGTAGTACGTGCAATATTGTGAACGCTATCTTGGCACTAATCAACAGATATTTGATACAACCCCTCATCTTTTTCCTTTTTTTGGGGAACAACGGATTTCGAGCTTATTCTATCGACGATAATTTTCAAAATTTTCAAGCTATGATTTTGAGACTTTCACAAAAGTTGCTCTATATAATTAGCTAATACATTATGCATATTATATTTTGATTGCATTCGCGCATGCGCAGTGAAACCTTTTTTTGTAAACCTGCTCATTTTCCATCCAATTTTTATTATTTTTTAATTCTGATTGCAGAGTATTGTGTACAATGTTGTTTGTCATACTTTCTGAAAAGAACTTTTTTTTATATTAAGAACTCTGCAAATTATAAGCAAAAAACTAGGCGAAATTTGGGACTGTTTTTATATAAACCTTAATTTCTCTACGAGTATACATGCTATCCTCATAAAAATGAACACAGTATATCATAATAAGCCACTTATTAATAATCTCGAGTTTGAACGCCTTTGCTATATTAGTTTTTACAGGGTTATCCAAAAGATATTCTTTATTTTTCAATTTGTTGACCGTCCCCTACGGGGTTTCGTGAAAAAATCTTCGCGGAAATATATAACCTATATTTTACTGTTTACACGCCTGCAGTTTCAGGTTAATTCCTCATGTATTTTTTAGATAGTTAACAAAACGTCTAAAATCGCAAGTGACCAATCACCTTTGGCAATATAGTGTATATTGAACATATATACAATGTATTATAATTAGTAAATAGTAAATAGTGCTTAGAAATAAAATATTGTTTATAAAAAAAATTAGGAGATTTTTTACATTTTACTTTTTAACATTAAAATATTACATTGGCGTTCCTTAGATTTACTACATGGGGTATTCAGAAAGTTGTTTGTAGTTTAATTTTGCAGCTCATCCGTAATTTCAAGCATTCCCATGTGCGCCGAGTAATTTGACAAATCGGAAAAAGGGAAACACCATTCCTCCAGATGACAGCAACGCAAACGCTAGGATGTTGTAATGTTCATGAAAATCAAAACGCCCACCAAGTGCGTTTGAATACATAGAATGCGCCAGCAGCTGAAATTCAACGGGAACTTTGTTAGAGCACATAGTGCGATTAAAAGTATTTCAATTGAACGAATTTAAGTGTCAAAGTTTATCGAAGAATGGGGCAGTCTGATTAACGAGGATCGCAGTTGGCAACAACCCCTTCATTTCTGGTGACAATCGAGTCGTGATATGAAAGAGAGGAATCTTTTGCACCTGAAAGTTTTTTTTCCTAGACAGAGATTTCAGATTGACGGTACTGTCAGACAATCTGTTATCACTCACGTAGAGCTCAATAATAATTTCAAAAGAGGCATTGTTCTTCAACGGGTGTGGTAATGATGTTCAAACATAGTGCAAATGTTGGTAGTCCAAGTTGTAGTAACGTTCATCAAAATCGAAATGTTCGCCGCGTGCAAAAAATGCTCATTCATACGGTTTTTGAATACACAGAATGTCAAAGTAGGTGAAATTCAATGTCAACTTTGTGAAGAATGTATAGTGAAATCAGGAGTGACTCAATGGTACGAAATTTGCTGTCACAGTTCATCGGAGCACAGAACCTTTTGCATCCGAAAGTTTTTTTTCCTGGCCAGATATTTCCAGTTGTCGTTACTCTCAGACAATTTGTTAACACTTGGATATCATCAAAAGAGACATCTTCCCTCAACAGGTGTTTCAATGATGTTGAAACATACTTCAAATGCAGATGGCTCAAGTTGTAAAAGTGTTCATCAAAATCAAAATTTTCGCCGTGTGCAAAAAGTGTACATTCATGTGGTGTGTGTATAAAAGTGTACATTCATGTCTCAGCAGCTGAAATACAATGTCAATTTTGTGAAAAGGGTATATTGAAATCAAGCGTGACTCAATGGTACTGTCTGCTTGATGAGGAGTGCAGTGGGTTTTAATCTCTTCATCTTTGGAGACAATAGATCCGTACTACGGAAGTGAAGAACCCTTTTGCACCTGAGAGTTTTTCTTCCTGGCCAGATATTTCTAGTTGACGTTACTGTCTGACAATTTGTTACCGCTTAAATACCATCAAAAGAGCCACCGTTCTTCAACGGATGTGACAATGATGTTGAAACATATTCCAAGGTATGTATTTCTGGATACAATGAAATGTTTTGTTCCATTTCATTTCACTTTTTTTTATTGACCAGTGGAACTTTCTTTCTGAATAACTGGTGTGTTTTTCGATTTTGAACTAAAAAAAATTCATTTTTCAAATTTTTTTCTTTAACAGTAAAATTTAAAGCTAGTAGGCCATAAAATGGCGTGAACGTTTCCTTTGTCTGGAGACATTATACATATTTTTAATTTCATTTTTTACAGTATTTACACATTTAATTTGTACCAAATATATATTTTTTTATTTCTATTTCATAAATTAATACAATAATAAGGATATTTTTGAAGATCGTTGGAAAGTACCTTATGTTAAACTAAAGGCTTAAAGTTATTTTAGAAATTTACAATTTACTTTTTAGGGTTTCGTTCATCTCACGAAACCCTATTACCCCCGCTCCGTTGTCTGTCCGTCACAGAGCCATTCTCAAAAAGTATATAACTTACAGAGTTGAAACTTATACAGTGTATAAATCTGAATAGCAGCTGTGAAGAGCTCAAAATATTAAAATTTGAAAAATTCGTATTATTTTAATAAATAGAGATAAAAAAACCAAACTTTTAACAGCCTTTTCCTATTAAATTGAAACATTTTTCGTTATAGCAAATGCCAAAGATTTAAAATCCACAATGAAATTCTTTCTATAATAATTAATTTTCTATCAGACGATTTTCACGTGAAAAATAAAAATGAAATAAAAAGTTTCACCAATTGAAAAAAAGATAATTATGAAATAAAATTGATTGACGTCATAGTCGTAATAAAACGGAGAATGTCTAAGATTTCTCAATAATACAAGGAGTATGAGTATGTGTAAGTGGACAAAGCAGATTAATATCACGTCATTAGAGAATTAAAAAGAAAATCTGACGTCATATAGGAAGTTTAACTAATTTTTCAAATGTTTGAGAATAATACAAAGCGAGTATCAATATAAATAATAGAGAATAGTAAATGCATGAGTTTGAGAAACATATTGAATCGTGATAAAAATCCGATTATGGTAATATTCGCATATTTTAACATTTTGAAGGTGTACAATTTGTTTAATTTTGAAATTATTTTTTTAAATATTGCATTTAGTCCGTATGATGGATATTATTATGACAGAATATAATAGCGGGCTTGGACCGCTATCCGGCTGGTTTAGATATTCGAAAAAAGGAAAAAATAGACCGGTAAATTTTTACTTTATAAAAAACATGACTTTTTGTTGTTGTTGTTGCTAAATGAAATTTGTTTGAATTTATTAGAGAAAGGATAAAGTGTTTTGAAAGGAATATTAAACGAAACCCTTTGAGCGATCTTCGATCACGCTTACCCACTTTTTTAAATGTTTCTCATTTTTATATTAAATTTTTTTTCAAGATGATAGCTGCAAAAGTAGTCTATAAAGTTAATTTTATTTTGCGTCAATATTTATTTTTAAAAAATTGTAGTAAGTCAATCGCCATTATTACATTTTCCTTTTTCTGGTAAAATACTCATTCATTATACATAAAGCTGTATGTGTGTTGTGAACACACTATCGTTACACGTTATCGTCACTGTGTACAGAATAATAAAAAATCTTTTGAACTTTTTGAACATTTTCTTAAATTTTTTTAAAGATTTATTGATGTTTTAAAATCTAAATAAATGCACGGGCACATAATTAAAATCTAGACGTATTTCCAGACGCTCTAAGAATTTCATTTTTAATTAGTCTTTGAAAACTTCCTTTATAATAAGCAGTTAGTACGTAAATTATTCCTAAGTTTTAAAAAAATGCATTGATTTTATTCTCGATAGTATTTTGGGGATTCATATTCTAAAAAAATGGTAGGTTTAATATTTCAGGATAAATAATAATAATAACAATAAAATTAATGAAAAAATATGAACGAATGAAATACATAAGAAAAAGAAAGCCGAAATTACTGATATAAAATAATTTTTTACATTTTTTTAATTTTGGTCAATTATAGTTCTTTATATTGACATTATGCATTTTTATACTTATACTCGATTTTTTATTTATAGCCGAATTTTCATGAAACATATAGAACAGGATTTGCTTTTTTTCTTCATATAATGAGTAGAGAACAGAACTATAGTTTCGAGAGTAATTAATTACCGATCTCGTCAAATGATTAGTTAATCCAGCAACATTCTTTTCTCCACACAAGTAGGAAAACATCCATTTTGAATTCATATTAAAATACAAATATGTAAAACGGCACATGAATATATTGCTTAAGCATTTTCATTTATTTAAGGAAATATAACATTTTACAAGTGTATTTTGACATTGAACGCATATTCAATTTATTCTAAACTTGTAAATATTGCTTAAAGTATAAAATATTGTTTACAACAAACGCGAGGAAACTTATTAAAGATTGTTTTTTGTTATAAAATTATTTTGATAGATTATGTCAAATGTCAAAGTTTCATGAGAAGATAGAAAATATAATGCAGATGCGCCAACTATTACGGATGATTGGCAATTATTACAGTTTTATGAATATTATATAAAACTCTGAAATTCCTTTTTTTGATACATAAAATAATTAAAATAACTAAATAATATATAATAAATTTCGAATAAAATTGCTAATGATGTTTGTACAAAAAATTAAAATTCAATAATTTTTGTTGTACAAAAAGCTTTTTCTGCATCTATTTTGTATTTTTTGCAGGGTAAAAAAAAATCTTCTAATTTCGAAAAAGCAAATTTTGTGCTACTGACATTGTTATTTATTAATCAGGTGTAATGTGTGATTCCCCTAAGGTACTTCGATTGACAAAACTTTTAATCTCAAAATAAGAATTTATTCCTTATGATTGTTAAACTCTAAACCTTAAATCTCTAAATTCAATGCAGATAAAATGAACCAATATATATAATTTGATGGTTATTATTAACAAAAGTTTATTATATATTCATATATATATATATTGATATATATATATATTGATATATATATATATATATATATATATATATATATATATATATATATATATATATATATATATATATATATATATATATATATCAAATTCAGTAAAACGCATGATAATTTTTTGATACGTAAGGACACAAAATAAAAACCAAAACATTTTGTGAAATTTTTCTCATAAATTAACATTTCCTTTTTCGAAGAGAAGGGAAAGAAATACAAAGACATATATATATATATATATATATATTCGTTTCCGTGAAGTATGGCTTTACTATTCCTAGTAACATTTTATGAAAAGGTATAGAAAAACAATGTTATTATTTTACTGACAGACAGGGTGATTTGAAAGAAATTAGACGAATTTTAAGACGTGGTAGTGCAGACTACAAGGAATAATTTTTGCAAAGGAAACCAGCGTCACAATCCTTTTATTTGAACTGAAAGATTTTCGTCCATAACGTTAAGAATAATGAAGCTACTTTGATGACATTTGCAACAAACATTTTGTAAAATGTTTTGTGTAAATTGTTACAATAAGACGCGGTTGAGCGCAATATAATTAAAACAACTGACACAGGAAACCAGCGCCACGATCCTCTCATTCGATTAAAATTACAGGGTGTCTCCTTCCAATATGAAGAAGGATTTTTTAAAACAATAATGAAGCTATTTCGATGAAATTTGTAACAAACATAACTTGTTTTGTGGGTATTATTACAATATCACAAGAAATGACTGAAATCCATCGTCACTGCGTGGACCCATCTGATTTCAAACCTAAACATTCATTTCTAAACAAAATTCTCAATATTTCAAAATATAGTTCACATTATACACACTAACCAATTACTCTGAATTCCCAGTTCTTTTCGTAATCTTTCCGCATATCACACTGAAAGTACGTCTGTTGGAACTTTAATTAACATATCTTCATTATTGTTAAAGTTGTGAGCAAAAACCCGGTTTAAGATTAGAGTGAGATACTCTGTAATTTTTATTTAATAAGTGGATTGTGATCTAATTTTCTATATAAAATTATTTGTTGTAGTATGGCTTTGTTACTTCTTTAAGTTTGTGTAAACTGTTTTGAATCACCCCGTATAAGAACTTATACATATGTTTTAATCAGAAAAAATGTAAGATATGTATAATAAAATTTAAAAAAAAGGCAAAATGCTCCTTTCGTTATCTACTAAATAGTTTTTATTATAAGAAAAAAATTAGATTTTTACTAAAGAGAAAAAATAACTGGCATAAAGTTTAATTTAATTTGCATCCTTTGAGAAATTTAGTTGGTTTCTAATAATTTTTGAAAAAAGTGGTAAAATTTTGTCTCGCTCGGCATATGTTAGTCCTTTATCCTAGTTCCTAACCTGTCATTTGTAAAGTTTAGAAGACAAAAATTCAAAAAATTTTATCATCGAGAATGTTAATTTTAAATATGTGCAGATAAAACACTAATGATACATGTGAAAATAAGATTAAATAACAACTGGTGATAATTATTGTGAAAGGTTAAATTGAGCATTCTTCATTATAGGTAATATTTTTATGAATAAATATTTCATGCTATATATTTCAAAAGTTTTAATGCTTAAATTATTTTTAGACTTTTTTTATCGGATACTGTTTCTGCCTCATGCACAACGCACATTGCTTGAAAACGTTTTAGTCTAAAAATAAAAATTAACCATTCCTTATATTTTGAAGTTAAATGTTAAAGAAGAAATACAACGCTTTTTGAATAAATATAGGTGTACTTGAAATTCCATATTACACGTCATAGTTTTCCTGTACGTAAATACACAAAATAAAACGCCAAATAAGTAGGAGTTTTTCTAGTAAATTTACTAGAAAAATTCCTCTGTCGAAGAGGAGGAAAAAAAACTGGAAATTTGTGAAGTTTCATTTGTTTCACAATGAATGTTTGTTGTGAATGATGCTTTTTACTACCACTAGTAACCTTTTCAAATAAGGTAAAGCCAGGAGAGATGGCGCGGTCGGAGAGATTGCGCACATAGAGGTTCGGGAGGAAGGAGTAGAGTCAGCGCGCAGCGCATCTAGGTAGTTGTACAACAGCAGTAGTGGAGTGTCTACTTGAAAGTGCACGTTGATTGTTTTGAGCAACTAAGATAAAGCATTGCTATTTGGTTTTGTTTTCCCAAAGTAAGTGCTTGAATTTTCATAGCTATTCATCAGAATTTCTATACAATGTCAGTAGTACAAAATATTTTAAACTTAAACGATATCTGATAAGCGACTAATCTAGCCTAACAATGTGAACATCAACGGTTCGTTTTAGTAGCGGCCATGTTTATATAAAAGACCGCGCAATCTCTCCAACCGAAATTAGAGAGTTTGCGCATCTGCTACTTAGGAGAGATGCCGCATTGTTCCCATTAGTTTCCATGCTAGGAGATATTATGCAGCTTATTGGTAAATTTGCATAAAAAATATAAATTAAAATGAACTAATTTTAAGTTAAACGTGTTATCAAGTAACTTAATGTTATTTTGCAATCTTATATGGACTTGCTTTTTCTGATTCTTTAATTATTTTTTCCTTTAATTAAAATTTTTTAATCGTTTTTAAAATTATTTTCTTTTTCTGATTCTTTAATCATTGGGTTGAAATATTCACTTCTAATAAAATAATATTTGTTCACAAAAACCTTACAACAATGTTATTTAAGTGTAATTATTATTGTTAACATTTTAATTGTAGTTATTATTAGTAACAATCTTTCCTACCCATGTGCGCAATCACACCAACCTTGTAAGGACAGATTGCGCAAAATAGCTTTCTTGGTTTTATTCCAACTGTTCTATTAAGTTACAACATAACAACACAATAGCAATGGAAATGCATAAAAAACAAATGAAGTAAAAATTATTCATGGATAGTTTAGCAAAAAATTAATTTTTAGATTTTTTATTGTTATTCTTTTGAATTGTGCGCAGACTCTCCTAGCTTTACCTTAAGTATAACTAAAGGTTATAAAATTTTCTACCCACTGAAAATATATACCATATATTTCTTATCCATTCACTAATAGCTAATTTCTAAACCGTCAGTTTTAGACGTATAGCTCTAACTACAATAATACGTCAAATGTAATGTACAATAATACGTTCTCCATCATATGAAATTCCATTTTCGTCAAAACAGCTATTTTTTAAAAATTTACGAAATTGGTCAAAATTTGAAGAAGATTGGTTGAGATTTGTTACAGTTATTGGGATCACCCACTTTAAAACATAGTTTCGGCATAATTACACTTAAAGATTCACGTTATGATTTCTGTATGACCAGGGTTTTACAAATTTGATAAAATCTGGTAGCCAGAAAAAAATTCTAATCGCCAGTAAAAAAATATTTACCGCACCCCTTTCCTCCCCTGTTACTGATTTCCAAAAGCTACAAGTTTTTTCTGAATTAATCCCAGAAAATATAATAATAAACATACTTTAGAATTATTAGTTAAATAGTTTAGAATAGTACATAATTTAGAAACATAAAATTTTCTAATAAATTTTGTCAAAATTATATATCTCTGAGGAAAAAAAAAAGAAGAAAAAAGAAACATTGTAAAGACTGAATTAACCGGCAAAATTCGGAAATGTTAATTGCCAAATGCTTCAAATGTCCGGATACTTTCGTTAAAATATGTTTAGACTAAAAATTTCAGTTAATTAAAAGTCAAAACAGCATTGTTTTCATATATGAAATGAAGGATTTTTCTCAAATCAGTACAACATAATCTATGTCTTAGGGGAACGTCGATGAAATAGTGAAGCATAAAAACAATTTTTTGTCAATTTTCCTATCGAAGTAAGTCAAATAATTCTTTTTTCATTATTCTAAAATTTGCATATGATAAACTTATTTTTGCCAAATTAAAAATAAATGTTAAAAATATTTTTTTTTGTTGGAATATAGTTTCTAAGATTATTTTTTAATTTTGCGGGAAGAGAAAAATTCCATTTGTGCTCATTTCCTTAATTAATTTTTTTTATACAGAAAAAATGAATGCATAACCCGCCAGATTAAATAACTTGGTCGCCAGATAAAAAAAACCGCATTTGTCAAGCCCTGTGTATGAATTCAAATTAAATCAAAATTCAACAAATCAAATTAAAGAAGCGTAACTTTCTTAATTTCTACCAGATCGACTAAAAAACGCAACTGAATATTCTTTAATAATTGTACTTTCAAAAAATGCAATAAAAATATGCATTTTCTGAAAGATTGCAGGTAGATATAAGCCCTTAAGTTATTTTTGAAATTTCATGAAAACATAATTTTTGTCACCCGGATTGTTATTTATTTATCAGATATCGTTGCGCTCCCTTAAGGCACTGTGTTTGACAACGCCTTTAATCTCAAAATGAAAACCTTTTCCTTATCTATCGCTTTCGCTCTGAAATCTTAAGGGAGTAAATGCAATGCAGTCTAAATAAACATAGAAGTACTTGAAATTCCATATCACGCATGATAGTTTTCCTGTAGTTAAGTACACAAAATGAAACGTCAAAATTTTTTGCGGAGTTTTACTCTTAAATTTACATTTCCTCTGTCGAGAGGAAAGCAAAGAAAAATAAACATTTATAGTTTTTCATTAGTTTTCCTGAAATATGTTTTTACTACCGCTAGTATCATTTTGCGAGAAGGTGTAGATAAACAATTTATATATTTATTCACTGAAGGAATATACAGAATTGTATATTTTTTAGGTAAAAATTGGTTAAAAATGTATAATATCATAAATAAAGAATAAAAATCTCACTTATTGGCAGATTTTGTTTAAGGGATCGAGAAGTTAAGATTAATAAACATTTATTAAATTTTCACGTTACATTCACGGTAAATACTCCATAGTAGCACAATACATTTGACATTATTTTTTTAATTAACTAAAAAATTGGTATAATGCTGATTGTTTGAAATAAAATAGCATATAAAAAATAATTGGTTAAATACATAATTTTAGGCAATTTCTTTTTAATTTTTTAACTTTCTAAGGGAAATTATGCAATATTTGTTACTTACCGAAAAATGTACTCACTACTAAAATAATGATAATTTACTCCATAAATATTCAATTTAAATAACTAAGAATGCAATTAACTCCAATCTAGCCATAAAAGTAAAACTTTCATAGTTACATTCATTTAAACGGTCACTTAAGTAGTAGAGAAAGGGGGGTTCACCTGCAGCAGGCGCAATCCGCAATGAGGAATGGGGATTCCAGACTGAGGAATGAGGATTTCGCAATGCGTAATGGGGAAAAGGAGGTACCATCTCAACCGGTAGTGCAAAGTTCAAAATCAACCCTCTTTTTCTCACAATAATCTTTTCATCTCATTTTGTTTATGTGTCTGATATTTTGTTAAGAAGGTTTGTGTGTAAAAGTATGTTTTAAAAATCATATATGTCTTATATTTATTATAAATAGTTCTATGTGTGCGTGTGCGTGCATGTATGTGTGTATGTGACAAATAGTTCTCTTCATGTGTGTATATGTGTGTGCGTGCATATATGTCTTATAGTTATTATAAATAGCTGTATGTGTGTGTGTGTATGTATGTGTTTGCGACAAATAGTTCTCTTTATGTGTGTGTGTGTGTGTGTATGTATGCGGGGCAAATAGTTCTCTTTGTGTGTGTGTGACTATCTGCTTGTTTATCAAAGTTTTAGAAATATTTTTCATGTTTTTATAACGAAAAAAAATATGCGTTAGTTAGTTAAAAAGTTTCACAAATTAAAAAAAAAAATTCTTTTAGAAAAAGTTTTACATTACTTAAAAAATTAAAAAAAAGTACTCAATAATAAAATCAACAATTTTTATTATAACAAAATAATTTACAGAAAGGTATTTACAGATCAAAATATACATCGCGATTTTGCGTTAGCAATACAAATCAACATTTTCTTCTTTATTACAAACGGTATTAATGTCATAATGGCCATATGCTAAACTGCTTATTCCATCATCCAATAAGTAACGCTTGTCGTCAAAGGGACTTAAGCTAATTTTATTTTGAGTTAATGTATATAGGCGATGGTCATCTTGGGCAATCCTTACCTGTTTCTCCATACTTGTTTTTTGTTGTTGGAGGCACTCCAAGTAGTCTTCATGTTTAATTTTCTGCCGAACGATCTGCGTAGATACGCCTTTTGCACGCTTCTTTTCGTCTTTAACAGATTTTAGAGAATACATTTTTGATTTCAGTCCGACAAACTCAAGGGCTAATTCACCATTAAGTTCATCCTTAAACTTTCCGAGCGTCTTCTTATTATCCTCAGAGTATAGACGATGAGATTTCGGGTATTCAGAAAAGTCAAACAACTCACGATGCTGCTCCAGATCCTTATAAATATTATTGGTTTGAATATGATACGTTAGGGAATCTGTATCCGTAAAGAGTAAAACTGCACGATCTTTGTATGTTTTCTTTATAAAATTGTAATGGAAATCATACATACAAAGTTTAGATAGTTCGAGTATAGAAAATCCAACATAGATGGGTCGGTTCATATGTATGCTAGTTTTTAATCTCTCCACAGCAGTCAAGTCTTCATCATAAGTTTTAAACGATTTAAAAGTAGGCGATGCTACTAATTTTTTGGCTCTTTTTTCACCGTTACAAAGCACAATTTCTTCTTTTTCGTAGATTTTCCATGGTTTTACCAAAAACAGAATTGTTCATTAACTTAAAAAAGTCTTTCTCAAAAGAAGATTTTGCTTCTTTCCTTTTTTCGGTGTTGAAATTAATATATTTCTGCAACCATGGTCCCTGTTTAAATTTTAAAGCTTTATGCACAGCAGTAATTTTTAAACCAAGTTCTAAATAAAATTTGAGATTACGATAATGGGTTATATAATTTCGTTTATTATTTAAATTTGGTATAAGTTTAGGAGTTCCGACGAATTTTCTATTGTTGAGTAAGCTTCTTGCATGAGAAGATAGCATCTGATCCTCTACAGTTACTCTCTCAGGGGCGACAGGGTATTCATTATGCAAAGGATGTAAATGTTTCGGGTATTCCAAGTCTACCTCGAAAATATACCCAATTTCGGAACTATCAGATAAAGATAGAACCCACTCTTCTGTTATATGACTTGTTTCACACCATTCAAAACCGCCGTAGGGTAAAAATTGGCTCATAGCCCACCCGTATAAGTTATTGGCATCCCAATACATAATGTAGCTGGGTGCCTCATTTTTCTTATAATCGGGCGTACCCGGGATGTTTGCTCGGGCGTATCTTTTACTTATCATGCTAATGCCGCCTCTTATTCCATTTTCAACCATAAGCAACATATCTATATCACTGAGTAACTCTAAAGGTGTATCAGACATCTTCAAACAAGCCTGCCATGCGATAGAAGGTGCTGTAAACAGGTGTGCAGGGTCAATTTCATAATACTGCTGACATAATTTCCTAAAGTTTTGAAACACGTCAGCAAGTAGTAGAACATCTGCCTTCACATAAAGGTTGTGATAATCACCAAGAGTCTTGATATCAAATGTTTTCCATACATTCTGGGCGTGTTGGTACTCCTTTTCATCTATAGGCTCATTGGTTAAACTATTAAAAAAGGCAGAAGGCGGAGGAAGCTGCTTCTCAGTAAATTTTTCAAAACAAGTAAAATAATCATAGGGGTAAACCCCTTTCCGTATAAGTAAAGATAAATTATTATTTTGTGGGAAATTTTCTGCAAGTATAGAGAATTGATCAGGTTGAAGGTTTTTAACAAGTTTTTCCAATGACGTAGGCAAAAATTGGAAAGAATCTATAAACACCATCTGAATAGGGGATGTAGGCTTTCTGATTTTAAAGGTGATATAGTTTTCCATAGAAGTAGCAATAACATCGATTTCATGATCTTTGAATTTTCCAAGCTTTGTCATAATATGATGGCCATCGTAGTTTTTCAAGTTGTGGAATATAACAGGAATTGTTTTACACTGCTTATAGTTCAAGTTGCATTCCACATGTGCAGCCCCTCTGTACGCACCTGACAGGTGATCATGGTCACGTGTGCGTTTCTCATCTAAAGTTTTCTTACAAATATGACAAAACTCTGCTTCTCGAAATGCCTTTTCTTCCTTGGGAGAAAGCTTCATAGGTTTAATATTATGTAACTTTTCTCCTAAAATTTCCTTTCCTTGCATCATTCGGTTTAAAAAATGCTCAACACAGTTTCTACCCCGATATACCTGTGCTTTTTTCACACACGTTCCATCGGGTCCAATAACCACATAGGCATAACCACATGGCAAGTGATAGGTTGTTTTCTCGGTATAAGATGCTTTAGAAGAGGGAGGGGCTGATGAAATAGGTATAAGGAGACTCTCAAAATCCGCATAAATCGTATAAGCAACAGGATGTTGTAAATGAATACCTGTAAACTTTAATATATTATCATTTTCACTAGGCATCTTTATAGCTTGCGCAGCATGTTGAGAACAATATTCATTATGCTTATCCAAAAGATCTTGTCTTGAAAATCGATGTAAACATCGATAACAATAATAGCCAGCGGCTCTATGTTTGGTAAGATCACCTAAAAGTCTTGAAAAACTTCTTATCAAACAATAGTGTTGCTTTTCACCATCACCAACCAATAACAAATTAATCACACCTTTATCCTTCTTTTCAGATATATACAAGGGGCAAACTTCCTCTTCATAACCAAACACATTAACCCGTAAATTGTTGAGTTGTTCAATAACAGGTATCTTCTGAAGGGGTACAGGGCATTCTACACTACCTAATTTAATATCATGTTCATAAGGTCGATAATGTGAAACACGTTCGGGGTTTTTTGTATAATCTAAGTTCAGTTTAAAAGCCAAAAGACACCATACTAAACATTTGTTATCTTCGTTTTTTATATTCAGCACTGCTTTTTTATCATCAAGTTTTTTAGACAAAGGAATATAGGAACTCGCAGCGAGAGGATGATATTTAGCAATCTTGAGTTCTAAATGAAGAATGTTTCTAAGTTTCCAGCCAGAACCTCTTTGTACAAATTCTTCAAAGGATTTAATAATCTTCGAAAATCCTTCCTCAATATGCTGTGAGATAGTATCTTCTATAAGTTCGGTCATACAAGAACATCGAAAATAACATTGAATTTCTTCAAACTCCTCATTATCAGTTAGACGTTCAAGTGATATTTTTACTACCATATACCATTTAATTGCACCTTTTTCATGAATTTCACTTATTAAACGTTCTTGTATTTCAGTTTGTACATGTCTATGAAATACCTCTAAATCATTTTCCTCACGTTCATCAGGATGCAAAATCACTGTTTTAAATACATTAAGTGCATCAGAATACTTTATGTTTTTCGACTTTGCATTAGATGAGCTCATTTTACGTTTTACACTCACAAGAGGTGTGCGGGGGTGTTGAGTGCGAACATGTTGTCTCAGATCAAATTTTCTTCCAAATACTTTATCGCATTCACGGCAAGGAAATGTTGAATTCCGATGCGACTGTAAATGCTGCGTCAAATTATCCCTCCGGGTAAAAACTTGATCACATTCATCACACTTAAATGTAGACTGTCCATCAGTATTATGGATTTTCAGGTGTCTAATCAAGTCTGATTTCCTTCTAAAACACTTTCCACAAGTTTCACAGATAAACGACTTTTCATTAAGATGAATCTTAACATGCTGATTTAAATTAGAATATGTTGCAAAGACTTTGTCACAGGTGGGGCAAACATGCTTCTTTTCCACATTTGTAGGGGTCACAGTCTTTAAAGAAATATCCTCTTCAACTTGTTGATTAAAATTGAAAGAACTTTGAGACATAGTATCTTTTTCTGGAAAAACTTCAGAGAATCCATCATGCTGTATCAATCCAACACTATCATGTGTTTTTAAATGTCTTTGTAGGTTTGATCTTCGATAAAAAGACTTCTGGCAGATATTACAACTATATAATTTCTCGCCAGAATGAATTTTCATATGGCGGTTCAGATTAGAAATGCTCGAAAAATCTTTACCACAGGTAAAACAGCTAAACATCTTCTTAGCAGATACAGAATCTCCCACAATCGAGGTTTCATCAATAGGCATATCAACATCCATAATATAAAATCAATAAAAAAAAAACTTTAACTCTTAATGGCAAATAACAGCGATTCGCACTGATAAAAAGCGGGGGCAATTTAAAACACGTTTAACCACTAGCGATATGAATCCTCAAATGATAAAAATCCTAATTTTCCCCCGTCTATTTATACCGACCCGAAAGAAAAGTTGAGTTGTAATATTGCTTGATATGATTGTTATCAAAACGCGTCATACGATTTCGGGGGCCTATAAGTTTCTTTCCCCTCTTTATAATATAGCATAATTAAACAGATAAACCCGAATGTATACAAATTTAAATTCGTAAATTATATTATATCACAAAATATAAAAAATCCTACAAAATCCTACAAAATAAAAATAGAATTTAGCACTTACCCCAAAAACACATCCACTTTAGTTGTTAGTCTGCACTTAACTAATCTTTCTTCCTTATCTATAGTAGGGGGCGCTGCCATCACCGCGAGAGCCTTATCATAGGCATAGAAACCTTATCATAGAAACCTTATCATAGGCAAAAGTCTAATTCCACCAGACTATTTGTTATAAGTTTAACTATAAGTCAACATGTTAGATATTTGTGAAAAGGAATCTTATGATTTTTAATTTTCCAAGTTCAGTTTCAATCATATTGTAAAAGGATAATTAAAACTTTGAGATTATCTATAGTAAAATACTTAAATTAAAATGTATTTTTGATAGTTTAATATTTATAAACTACAACTTTGACTACTTTTTAAAATGTTTGCCTGATAGAAAACTGTGATAACATGTCTATGTTTGAATTTTTCTGATAACATGCCAATGCCTGAATTTTTCTGACAACTTGTCTGTGTTTGAATTTTTCTGATAACATGTCTGTGCTTGAATTTTTCTGCTAACATGTCTGTGTTTAAATTTTTCTTATAACATGTCTATGTTTAATTTTTCTCTTCTTTTGAAATGTATAAACTTTTACTATACGTGTCTTTCGATTTCATTGAAGAAAAAAGTGATCGATCAACTTTATCAAACCCTTTTAATGTTAATATTTTTAAACGAACGCGATAATCAGATAAAAATATATGTAGCTAATTCATATTATCCCACTAAACATTGCAAAACAATAAAACTCACAAAAATTTTATACTTCAACATTCAAAAATTGACAATATTCACATCTTAATACTAAAAAACAATCATTATCTTGAAGTATTTCCTGTAACAAAATCTAAAATTTTCATATCAACAAGACCCAACTTAGAAACTTTACCTATGAACTTAATACCAATCTTTAATCATAAAATGATAAAACTGATTTTTTTATTTTTTTTTTTTTTTTTAAAGTTACTTCTAAAACATCTCATAGATGGCGCTGTTGAAAAAAATAATTCAAAACTTGTTTAAAAGACTTAAAAAAACTAAATATAACTTTAAACTAACAAAAACCAGTAGAACAATCACTTTCAGGTAGAAATATTTAATAAATAATTGTTAATTCTAAAACCGCTCACAGAGGGCGTTGCTGAAGAAAAATAAACTCAAACTTGTTTAAAATATATTAAAAAATAAATCTAACTTTAAACTATCATCAAACTCCAGAAAAATTACTTTCAATTAGAAATATTTTAAAATAATTAAAACTTCTGAAACCGTTCATAGGGGGCGCTGCTCTGAAAAAATCATTTCGAAACTTGTAAAAAATTAATCCAAAACTTATTTAAAACACTTTTACAAAAAATTTGACCAAAATACTGAACTTATAGAAGATACTATCTCACAGCATATTGAGGAAGGATTTTCGAAGATTATTAAATCCTTTGAAGAATTTGTACAAAGAGGTTCTGGCTGGAAACTTAGAAACATTCTTCATTTAGAACTCAAGATTGCTAAATATCATCCTCTCGCTGCGAGTTCCTATATTCCTTTGTCTAAAAAACTTGATGATAAAAAAGCAGTGCTGAATATAAAAAACGAAGATAACAAATGTTTAGTATGGTGTCTTTTGGCTTTTAAACTGAACTTAGATTATACAAAAAACCCCGAACGTGTTTCACATTATCGACCTTATGAACATGATATTAAATTAGGTAGTGTAGAATGCCCTGTACCCCTTCAGAAGATACCTGTTATTGAACAACTCAACAATTTACGGGTTAATGTGTTTGGTTATGAAGAGGATGAAGTTTGCCCATTGTATATATCTGAAAAGAAGGATAAAGATGTGATTAATTTGTTATTGGTTGGTGATGGTGAAAAGCAACACTATTGTTTGATAAGAAGTTTTTCAAGACTTTTAGGTGATCTTACCAAACATAGAGCCGCTGGCTATTATTGTTATCGATGTTTACATCGATTTTCAAGACAAGATCTTTTGGATAAGCATAATGAATATTGTTCTCAACATGCTGCGCAAGCTATAAAGATGCCTAGTGAAAATGATAATATATTAAAGTTTACAGGTATTCATTTACAACATCCTGTTGCTTATACGATTTATGCGGATTTTGAGAGTCTCCTTATACCTATTTCATCAGCCCCTCCCTCTTCTAAAGCATCTTATACCGAGAAAACAACCTATCACTTGCCATGTGGTTATGCCTATGTGGTTATTGGACCCGATGGAACGTGTGTGAAAAAAGCACAGGTATATCGGGGTAGAAACTGTGTTGAGCATTTTTTAAACCGAATGATGCAAGGAAAGGAAATTTTAGGAGAAAAGTTACATAATATTAAACCTATGAAGCTTTCTCCCAAGGAAGAAAAGGCATTTCGAGAAGCAGAGTTTTGTCATATTTGTAAGAAAACTTTAGATGAGAAACGCACACGTGACCATGATCACCTGTCAGGTGCGTACAGAGGGGCTGCACATGTGGAATGCAACTTGAACTATAAGCAGTGTAAAACAATTCCTGTTATATTCCACAACTTGAAAAACTACGATGGCCATCATATTATGACAAAGCTTGGAAAATTCAAAGATCATGAAATCGATGTTATTGCTACTTCTATGGAAAACTATATCACCTTTAAAATCAGAAAGCCTACATCCCCTATTCAGATGGTGTTTATAGATTCTTTCCAATTTTTGCCTACGTCATTGGAAAAACTTGTTAAAAACCTTCAACCTGATCAATTCTCTATACTTGCAGAAAATTTCCCACAAAATAATAATTTATCTTTACTTATACGGAAAGGGGTTTACCCCTATGATTATTTTACTTGTTTTGAAAAATTTACTGAGAAGCAGCTTCCTCCGCCTTCTGCCTTTTTTAATAGTTTAACCAATGAGCCTATAGATGAAAAGGAGTACCAACACGCCCAGAATGTATGGAAAACATTTGATATCAAGACTCTTGGTGATTATCACAACCTTTATGTGAAGGCAGATGTTCTACTACTTGCTGACGTGTTTCAAAACTTTAGGAAATTATGTCAGCAGTATTATGAAATTGACCCTGCACATCTGTTTACAGCACATTCTCTCGCATGGCAGGCTTGTTTGAAGATGTCTGATACACCTTTAGAGTTACTCAGTGATATAGATATGTTGCTTATGGTTGAAAATGGAATAAGAGGCGGCATTAGCATGATAAGTAAAAGATACGCCCGAGCAAACATCCCGGGTACGCCCGATTATAAGAAAAATGAGGCACCCAGCTACATTATGTATTGGGATGCCAATAACTTATACGGGTGGGCTATGAGCCAATTTTTACCCTACGGCGGTTTTGAATGGTGTGAAACAAGTCATATAACAGAAGAGTGGGTTCTATCTTTATCTGATAGTTCCGAAATTGGGTATCTTTTCGAGGTAGACTTGGAATACCCGAAACATTTACATCCTTTGCATAATGAATACCCTGTCGCCCCTGAGAGAGTAACTGTAGAGGATCAGATGCTATCTTCTCATGCAAGAAGCTTACTCAACAATAGAAAATTCGTCGGAACTCCTAAACTTATACCAAATTTAAATAATAAACGAAATTATATAACCCATTATCGTAATCTCAAATTTTATTTAGAACTTGGTTTAAAAATTACTGCTGTGCATAAAGCTTTAAAATTTAAACAGGGACCATGGTTGCAGAAATATATTAATTTCAACACCGAAAAAAGGAAAGAAGCAAAATCTTCTTTTGAGAAAGACTTTTTTAAGTTAATGAACAATTCTGTTTTTGGTAAAACCATGGAAAATCTACGAAAAAGAAGAAATATTGTGCTTTGTAACGGTGAAAAAAGAGCCAAAAAATTAGTAGCATCGCCTACTTTTAAATCGTTTAAAACTTATGATGAAGACTTGACTGCTGTGGAGAGATTAAAAACTAGCATACATATGAACCGACCCATCTATGTTGGATTTTCTATACTCGAACTATCTAAACTTTGTATGTATGATTTCCATTACAATTTTATAAAGAAAACATACAAAGATCGTGCAGTTTTACTCTTTACGGATACAGATTCCCTAACGTATCATATTCAAACCAATAATATTTATAAGGATCTGGAGCAGCATCGTGAGTTGTTTGACTTTTCTGAATACCCGAAATCTCATCGTCTATACTCTGAGGATAATAAGAAGACGCTCGGAAAGTTTAAGGATGAACTTAATGGTGAATTAGCCCTTGAGTTTGTCGGACTGAAATCAAAAATGTATTCTCTAAAATCTGTTAAAGACGAAAAGAAGCGTGCAAAAGGCGTATCTACGCAGATCGTTCGGCAGAAAATTAAACATGAAGACTACTTGGAGTGCCTCCAACAACAAAAAACAAGTATGGAGAAACAGGTAAGGATTGCCCAAGATGACCATCGCCTATATACATTAACTCAAAATAAAATTAGCTTAAGTCCCTTTGACGACAAGCGTTACTTATTGGATGATGGAATAAGCAGTTTAGCATATGGCCATTATGACATTAATACCGTTTGTAATAAAGAAGAAAATGTTGATTTGTATTGCTAACGCAAAATCGCGATGTATATTTTGATCTGTAAATACCTTTCTGTAAATTATTTTGTTATAATAAAAATTGTTGATTTTATTATTGAGTACTTTTTTTTAATTTTTTAAGTAATGTAAAACTTTTTCTAAAAGAATTTTTTTTTTTTAATTTGTGAAACTTTTTAACTAACTAACGCATATTTTTTTTCGTTATAAAAACATGAAAAATATTTCTAAAACTTTGATAAACAAGCAGATAGTCACACACACACAAAGAGAACTATTTGCCCCGCATACATACACACACACACACACACACACACACACACACACATAAAGAGAACTATTTGTCGCAAACACATACATACACACACACACATACAGCTATTTATAATAACTATAAGACATATATGCACGCACACACATATACACACATGAAGAGAACTATTTGTCACATACACACATACATGCACGCACACACACACATAGAACTATTTATAATAAATATAAGACATATATGATTTTTAAAACATACTTTTACACACAAACCTTCTTAACAAAATATCAGACACATAAACAAAATGAGATGAAAAGATTATTGTGAGAAAAAGAGGGTTGATTTTGAACTTTGCACTACCGGTTGAGATGGTACCTCCTTTTCCCCATTACGCATTGCGAAATCCTCATTCCTCAGTCTGGAATCCCCATTCCTCATTGCGGATTGCGCCTGCTGCAGGTGAACCCCCCTTTCTCTACTACTCACTTAGATGATTTTTCATGCATTCATCAATATTAAGTAAATAGTTATACCAATTTAGATAATTCCCATATATTTAAATTAATAGTTAATTATACTTATAATATCACATAAATTGTATGCAATCAGTTTTATATAAATATAACAATTAGTTTTCGAGACAGAACGTTTTTCGTAACTGGTTGTTGATGAAAATTGTGTTTTTCGTAAAATGTAATTAAACATTTTATTTCTTAAAACTATTAAAAATATTCACAACAAGTTCTTAAAATTTTTCAAATATATATATATTGTGCCTTTCTTAATCTCAGTATTAGAAGTTTTTTTCTCTCTTGAGGTCATGTAAATAGCAACTCCTGGTTACTTAATTACAGTTTTGCGGAGTGAGAGCTGAAATCAAAGCAACTATAACTTTACTTCCAATGTTTGTACGAAAAACGCAAAAACATTTTTGTTCAGTTAATTGCGGAGTCTTTCAAATGAAACAATAAAACAAAACTCTGATTTTTTCCCAAAACTGGCTATCAAGCAGGGCGGTCGCTCTGCCAAGCCAAGCTAAAAAAAAAATCGCCAAACAAACAACGCCAAGAACTGAACTTTCGACCGCTACTGCTTACTTACAGCAATCAACTTCGCAATGTTAAATCGACCAAACATGCCAGATTAAAATATCAGATATCAAATGAACCAAGCGTCATAGAAAAAAAAACGAAAACTAAAAGTATCTAATGAAGAAATTCTTCAATTTGAGACCAAACTCATCTTCATAAGTGATTTATAAACAGAGATATAGATTTTTTTTAAAAACGTCGAGTTACTTAAAATGATCACTATTTTCTTCGTAAATTTTTTTTTATCAAACAACCTACATATTTAAATATAGGACAGAAATAAAAAAAAGATTGCATTTTTGGAAAAGTAATAACCTAATCTACGTGCTTTTATAAAATACAGTGAAAAAATAAATACATTTCTATCCTTAATTAGCAAAAAACTGTTAATTAACTTGGTAACTAAAAAATTATGCCAAAACAGAGATAAAACCCCGCCAATGACCGTGTATCATCTGTATTATAATAGCACAAATCAGTTACGTGTTAATCATATCAAATGTCACCTGCAAGTCAGCCATTTTTTCTGAAGATATTTTTTTAATAAAACTTTATAATTATAAGAACACACATTTTATCAGACAATTAAATGTGACTGCAAATTGTGGCCGATGTCTGTTTCCAACAGGAATAAGAATGAGAAATTGCCGAGTTAGAATATCGATCTGAGTGGTTTAGTGGTAAAACGTTAGCACGGTACGCTGAAGGTCCCGTGTTCGAGTCCTGTCGCAGGTCAATTTTTCACTCATGTTGGTTTAGTGCATTTAATTGTCTGTTAAAATGTGTGTTCTTATAATATTGTAAAATAAAGTAATCAGACGTAGTGTTCATGCTTTTAATATATATAAAATTTACATTTTTAGAAAGATCTTTAAAAAAAAATAATTTTGAGGGAAGCGAGGGATTTTTTGAGGGATATTTTTTATATTATTTAGAGATATAAATTTTGAGGGATTATTTGATTTAGTTATCGGCATTTAAAATTTCTTTCCAAACGTAAACAAACTTTCCGAAATGGAATTGAATATGATTAATTTATTTCTATAAAACCATGGTAAAGGACAAGCATTTCGTTCGCAGGCTGAGATCCTTTGACGTCATTTTTCTATAAATTAATGGAATCCAGTTGTTAAATTGTTTTTGTTTTAGAAGTTAAGTTTCCATTTAAATTTATTGTAAGAGTACAGTGTTTAATTGAATAAAATAATGTAAATCTAAGACATTGCTAAGATATTTTGCTATTTTTCACCATTAACTACGTTTTATAAAGATTCGCAAATCAATGTGATTTAATGCTGATAATAAAAGAGCATGATACCACGTTTGATTTCAAAAGCAGCGCTGACGCGCTATGTACATATTCCATTTTTACTCATCTCATGGATTAGTCAGTGATATTTTTTAACGAAGTATAACAAGTACTATAACAAGCCACATTTAGTATGTTGTTTTTAAGGGTTTAATTGAAAAATCTACTGGTATTTCTAGTTAACCCTTTAAACAATAACTGAAAGTAAAATGTAATTTTACATAAAATTCTCATGTTAATTTCATAGAGTAGATTATTTATATTATATATAATCTATTTAAAAAAAAAGAAGTGATATCTACAAAAAATAACTTTTCAAAAGTAAAAAAACAACCAAGCTTAAAAAAAAAAAAAAAAATCGTAAGTTGTGGCTAAAAAATGGTGTGATATCAAATTTCCAAGCTTTTATTATAGTACTTATTTAACTTTTTTCCATTAAATAAGTTATCATATATATAAGTCGAGTGCTACGTATATGTTAATAGAAATCGTTTTCTCCTGTACTAAATACATCCTAACGTGTTTCAGAAAATTCAATTTTTTTCAAATTATGCATGATGGGCTTGGCGGCCATCTTTCCATATTTCTAAGCACCCAAATTTCTAAAGTAAACGCGTAATATGTTTGCAATGTAATATGTTTATAACAATGTCGAACTTCAGATTTTAACTACGGACAGATAAATTGAGGAAGACTGATATTTTGATAAATTGATTTTTACTACTTTGAAATGATTAATTACTCTAAAAAATAAATCGTAAGATGAATCTTTAAGATAAGTCATCATTATATTTTAAGACACAATTTTCAGAACATGCAAGTGCATAAACGAAACGCTTAAAATATTTGTTTAAGTTACAATTTTGAACTTCGCATTTTAACTACGGATAGGGGTGCTTAGAATTTTGTGTATAATATGGAAAGATGGCCGCCAAGCCCATCATTCATAATTTGAAAAAAATTGAATTTTCAGAAACACGTTAGGATGTATTTAGTACAGGAGAAAACGATTTCTATTAACATATACGTAGCACTCGACTTATATATATGATAACTTATTTAATGGAAAAAGTTAAATAAGTACTATAATAAAAGCTTGGAAATTTGATATCACACCATTTTTTAGTCACAACTTTCGTTTTTTTTTTTTTTTTTTTTTTTTTTTTTTTTAAGCTTGGTTGTTTTTTTTACTTTTGAAAAGTTATTTTTTGTAGATTTAAACGTACTGGGATTAGAGTTTTGCATCGGATCGGATGGAGCTACTTTATTTTTTAGTTGCGTGTCGGATTGACTCTAATTGTTTCAGGTTCGAGTTGGTTTCGGGTTGAGTGTCAATATGTGTCAGATTCGTTTCACCCGATTTTTCAGAAGAAAGTCTCAAATATTGTGTCAGATGAAAGCTATATATTTGAATATGAATGATTCTTTACATGTTTATTTTTGTACATAAAACATAAAATTGATCTTACAGGTATTATTATAGCCTTTTTATTTTCATAAATGCGTTAAATTGCAGCTCAAGTTTCTTTGATTTGGGGTTTTAGGTCGGATCGGAGTGTCGGATTCGGGATAGTTTTCGGGTTGACTTTAAGCAGAATATTTGGGTTTGGGTCGGGTACATAACGACCCGCATAAGATTCTAAATGGAATACCATAATGTATTAATACCCATACATACATACATTTCCTTTTCTCTTTTACATACTCTTTTCTTTTCTTACATGTTTTCAAACGTACATTTTACATACTTATATCCATTATATATGCTTATGAAAAACATATAACATGCATATATAGGTATAATAATTTTTATTACATGCATTTAGATATAATAACAACCCTTTTTTTAACAAATGTCATAGTGACTAATGAGCAATCTGCAATAGCTTTTAGTATATCATTTTTTAGAAAAGTAGAGGTAAAGTAGATTAATTATTTTTTTTACTCACTAAAGAATTATATATAAACCTATATGCATGTTTTTCAGAGAGAAAAAATACAGAAAGTTTTTTTAAAAAAATCGAAATTTTTTTAAAATCATTTTTATCAAAAACAAAATGTTTTCTTTTTAAAAGTTTATTTTAAAAATATTCCGATATGATGGTATAGATGTCGGTGCAAATTGAGCCGGAGATATTAAAGATGTTTCTTTCATTTTTATTAATTTGTCATATTTGGTGTACTTTCGATACTAGTAAATGTCTATTCTAAATGATGAAGGATTGAACGTTTCAATTGTGTTAAAAAATTAAAACCTTTTAATCTTCAAAGAAAATATTTTAAATAAATATTTGAAAATAAAATAAATAATTAAAATTTTAAAAACTATTTAATAAGCAATTGATGTGTACAGTGTTAAAGATTTTATGCTGGTTTGAAACCACTTTTGGTGCTGCAATATCTGCAACCATAAGATGGTGAAATCTCGATCCAACATTTGGAGGTATAATTCAACAGGATCTCCAAATGGTTAAAGATGTTTCACTATCTTATGGTTGGAGCTACTGCAGCACCAAAAGTTGGTTCAAACCAGCACACATTTCTTTTACAATTTAATATGAATTAAGTTTAAAAGTAATATATATGTTTATAAGCAAAATTTTGCGTGAGTAAAGATTTTATAGTAATTTTGCCACCATTCTAATGTTTAAAGGGAGCAATGGTACTGAAAAATTCTAAAAGTATAGAAAAATTTCTTAGTTGCCTAAACTGCAGATGTTTCTTTAATACATATGTAGATAAAATCTCAAAGATATACAAGGTGATCTGTAATTCCACAGACAGCCTTAAACGGGAGATAGAGCAGATCCACACAAACAAATTTTTTAAAGAAATCTAGTGTCGCCATTCACTTGTTATGCTAAAAGCACTCCAAACGGAATAATTTTCGTTCATAGCCTTAACAATGATGGTAATGTCGTAGTAACCTTTTGAACACACTTACCTTCTTTGTTCAAATTCTGGTACACATCATCACAATTATTCGAAATGAACTCCATCCAAGTACAAAATAGACTGAACCGGACGCACGAAATAGACAAAGCTTTCAAACTGTGGCTGACGGTTCATGTTGGTTCATTACAGTTTCCAGTAATTATTATGATATTAAATGTAATTATTAGGAGTAAATTTTTAACAAAAGAAAGTAAATATGATGAAAAGGTCTCTGCGATATCTTCATTATTGTTAAGTTTGTGAACGAAAATACGGTTCTTTTTCCAGTGCGTTTCCCTGTATTGTTTACCCTAGGTTCAAATTGAAAATTTGTTTCTCTTCAAGTGTAATACTATCCCTTTATGTTACTTGCTGGATCAACAGAACACCAAGTAGATATCTAGTAATTTACCCGTTACTGAATTTTACTGTACAATGCCGGATATTTAAAGAGTTCATATTTTTTCAGGTTATCAAGATAATCCTATAATCTGTTAATCTATTGGTAAACATTCAGTGTTTAGAAAATAAGAATGATGGGAAGCGATAATTTTTTTTTCGTTTAGCTGTCAAATCTTTCGTATAAATTTTTTGCAGAATTTCATCCGCAAAATATCAAGGATTTTTCAGCAAGCCAGATAGGATTTTAATACTTTGTGTGCGTTATTTAATTTTGTTTTATAAAACTGCGGTACCTATCTCTCTCTCTCTCTCTCTCTCTCTCTCTCTCTCTCTCTCTCTCTCTCTCTCTCTCCATCTCTCTCTGTATATATATATATATATATTTATATGTTACGGTCAATAAGATTAATCCGGTCATTATTAATAATAACCAGTTATTATTAATAATGACCGGACATAAAGACCGGTTATTATTAATAATAACCACGGTCATTATTAAAAATAACCTGTTATTATTAATAATGACCGGATTAATCATATTGACCGTAACATATATAAGCATCTCTATTTTCATAATACGAATGCATTTGCTACATGCTATTTTATGTTTAACTTATAAGGTGTTGCATTTTTATTTCCTTAACACTGTTAAAAAACTATTCTTTTATAGGAAAATTAAATTTTATATGCAACAGAATTTACACATTCTATTTGAAAATTATTTAAATTCAGTTTTCCAACATTAAGGTGGAAAGGGAAGAATTATTGCTCTTTGTTTTACTAATATACAAATTATGGCACGTCTAAGTAGAATTATTAAAAAACTTATTTTACTGTTGCTTCTACATCCATATAATTTTTTCACAAACTCTACGTATTGTACAGAATGGCTTAGTGAAAATATGCGTGATTTCATATAGTTGTCTGAAGTATTCCACATAGAATGCGTAACCGCTACTTTTTTGTTAATACTCAGTTTTACAACACTAATGTGGCAAGGGAAGAATTACTGTTCTTTGTTTTCTTAATATACAAATTATGGCACGTGTAAGTAGAATATTACACTTATTTTATCATTGCTTCTATATTCGTATTCTTTTTTTGTCAAAAAAGCTATGTATTGTACAGAATGACTTTGTTTGGGAAAAAAGTCAGCATTATACAGACGTAAATACGGCTCTATGTACGTGTTTCAAAATTGAGACTTAAATACTCGGAGCTATCATAAACAAAATATGTTATGAGGTGTATAATAAGTATGGTGTGATGTGCTTAATAAATTGGATTTTGTTAGGATATGAATATGAGTTTAAGGTAGGAATTAATTTTCAATCATAAAAAATGAAAGGAATTCGATTTTTTTAGTTTTTAATCAATGTAAATTCTAATGCTGAAGAAAATTGCCCTTGATTCTACTTATGAAATTTTAATAATTACTTAATAATTAAATTTTCAAAAACAGTTTAAACTAAAATATGCATATACATTACGTTTGTGCTTTCAAAAAATAGCCTATAAAATAAACAATTCTGGAATTCATAATTAATTACCCGAGTTATGTGTATAATAGTGACGTTTTTCTTCATCATTAATTGATTCATATTTTAAT
The DNA here is from genome assembly GCA_963931845.1 of Maratus michaelseni. NCBI lineage: Eukaryota > Metazoa > Arthropoda > Arachnida > Araneae > Salticidae > Maratus > Maratus michaelseni. Next base: position 127,928,610 of record OZ007593.1, read on the forward strand.
TATTTATGTTTCCTAACTAATAATTTAAAAAAATGAACATTTGGAATGTCCTCATTGAACGGAATGCTGGAACATGTAATAAAAATGTAACGTATTTATTAAACATAAGTCGGGTACCTCTTTAATATGTAGGTAACACTTTATCACAAAATGAAACATATACAATTATAAATGACATTTAAAATTCAAGCGATAATTTTTTTTTTACTCTTGCACTAGCTAGAATTGAATTTACAGCCTTTTTTGGATTTTTTATTTACTTATTTATTTATTTATTTTGTGCGCAGTATAAATACAACAGTAGCTTTTACAAGTGAAAAATATACTACGAACCATAATGTATAACGAAACTAAAAAAAATGTTCAACTGCTAAAAATTTGATGAACATACCTGTTTTACATAGAATATAATTTCGTAATTTGCTTTGTATTTTAATTTTCTTACAAGATTTCAAATTCTTTTATAATACAATAATATAATAAAAGAATTTTCTAAACAAGATTTCGAAAATTTAATCAAAATGAAAATTTAAAAGATAACGCACGCCGATCGGAATGTTTGCAATCGAATTCTATGCTTGTGCATTAATTTCAAGCTGGAAATAAATAAAAAAACTTCCTCAAACAATAAGATAAAACTATAGAATAATACGTAAGTCACGGTATTAAATTAGATAACATTTATGATATTTATTTTACTTGAACATCAAACATAAGTTAATAAAATAATAATTTTGCTTTGCCGTAAAATTACTGAATGCGTTGTACCATAAGCATTAAGTTTTAAGCATATTTCATGATCTTTTTAAATAATGCTCTTAAAAATCTAATTTCTAGTGATATGAAAGTGATTTTGTATTCTATTGGGTGCAGTACAGGAAATTTATGTTTCTATGTAGGTTGTTATTCAGATATTTTTAGAATGTATCATTAATGAATATTTAATATATTCTATAGGAAATTTAAAAATCAGTACTAATCGACAAAATATTTTTACTCCTTAGTTTTAAGTAAGATTTTAATCCTTATAATGTGAAACTTCTAATATTTTAATTGCTAATATAATTTAGAAATTTTACATTTCTTGCGTAAAAAAAGGAACATAAAAAAAATTGCAACTCGAATTTTCATAGTTCGCAGCATTGTCTCCTTTCCTCTGTGTTTTAAATTGTCGAGATTTGACTACATTAAATGGATTAATTTTGTTATATTTCCCTAATAATCTATATCTCGTGCATTTCATTTTAAGACCGGTATATAATACAACATAATAAAAATTTAGAAATTAGAAATTAGAAATAAAAGAATCATACGATTTTTTTTTCTTATGCGTTTTAATAAAAGGATTTCATATTTGCATGCAAAAAAATATAAAGCATGTGCATGAAAAAAAAAAAGACATCCCTTTAATGTTGACAAATAAGGTGATATTTCTATGAATTAAACTTGTTTAAAATTTAATAGAAACTATTTTATTAATTTTGTTTTTAAATATTTTTCATTTTAGGTGTCTCAATTCAACGGTTATTTTAAAAATAAAAAGTTTTGTTTATATAACACACATAAACTTTCAATTTTATTTAAATATTTATTCCGTAAGTTATAAAGTAGGGAATTAATTCCTAGGTAATAAGAAATTTTGTTTTTGATCGGTTCCTCTTTAATATTTTTCTTATCCATTTTGTTTAATTCAGAAAAAAATAAGAGGAAAAATTATTATTATTATTATTATTATTATTGTTATTATTAATTGTTGTTGTTGTTGTTGTTATATTAATATTATTTTGGAGAAAATAATAACATAATACTCCATCCTTTTTGTTATTTCTTTTTATGTATGCATGAAATAAATTATTTTAAAAAAATCATACGACGCAATTTGTAAAAGTTAAATCAATGAAATATTTTTTTTTTGTGTTTTAATCTTTACTTTCAAGTTCAATTTTGCATTTCCGTATCTCTTTTTCTTTTCTATAAATCTTTATTCACATATAATTTGCTTTAGTAAAATGAAGGGAAAATTGTATTTTTTCCTTTCAGTCCATGTACCTCTAAAACTTTCTTTTAAAATGATACTAAACAATGATCAGTGCGATTATTTTTTGTAAGATATTTTAATACATTTACATAAATACTTATTTTATAACGAAAGTGAATTTTTAGCAAGTCCCGCAGGGATCAATACAAATTAAATACAAATTAAAAAATACAAATTAATATATATATATACATATATATATCAAATATGAGAGCCTGAAACTACTCTACAGATAAACCTATAGACTAAATAGATATACCTATCTATTTTCTCATGCAAAACATATACCACAGTGTTATTTGCTTTTTCATTAAGCTTTTCAAACCAATCATATATTCTAATACGAAGAAATCTTGTGTGTGTGTGTGGTTATATATATATATATATATATATATATATATGCAAATTTTATATTAAAAACGGCTCTAACGATTTTGAAGAAATATTGTATCCTACCGTTTTGGGGCACCAGAAAACCATTGGGTTATAGGTCACATGTTCGAGATAATTCAATTAGTGGGTCATTTTGGGTCACCATGGGTTAGGGTCAAGCTAATTGTATCTAAAAACGGTTCAAACGATTTTGACTAAATTTTGTATCCTACCATTTTCGGGCACGAGAAGACTATTGGGCTGGCTCACATGTTCAAGAAAATTCAATTAGTGGGTCAATTTGGTCATGGGTCATTATGGGTCAAGCTTTTTTATTTATATCAAGTATATTACTATCATGAATGAATACATGGCAGGCTTTAACCATGCGTACTTAAAAAAAATATCCTTATTTATAATATAAAGCAGATGATTGTGTGTTTGAATGTATGTATGTCTGCACGTGCGCATACATGTTTGCTTATCTACAGCTTTCTGAAGAACATTGCTCACATAGGTACACGATTTAGCAGAAATGTACCTGAAATTATGCTTCTGGAAGGCAGTTTTTGGATTTCATATTTAAAACTATTTTAATATAATTTTCTATGCGATTTTTAGCGGTTTTTCGCGATTTTTCCACAATTTCAATATTTTAGTCCAATACAGCAAATTTTGCCCATTTTTCAATAAATTTTATTCATAATTCTACCATCAATTTTTGAATTTTTCGAGAATCCTTTTATTAAGTTTTATGCGATTTTTGTGTAATTTCGCATTTTGCGGCGATTTTTACACATTAGTAAAAATAATCTTGTTTCAATATTTCAGCCTAACATAGTAAAATTTGTTCTTTTTTTTCAAAAAAAATAATTGGAACTGGTACGGAATTTTTGTATTTTTTGCGAAGTTTTTTATTAATTTTTATGCAATTTTTAGCGTTTTTACCCGTTTACTGCGATTTTTGCACATTTGTAAATGAAATCCGGTTTCAATCTTTTACCCATTATGGTAAATTTTGTCTTCTGTTCAATAAATTCTTTTCGTTATGACGATTTCTCAATTTATTTTACAAGTCCCCTTTGTGCTGAAAATGAGCACTTAAAAAACGCATTCAAAAAATAAGACATAGTTTTTTAATTAAGTATTAAAGAAAGTAATGCTGTGGAATTCTTTTTCTTAAACGAAAGAAAGGGACTCTCCCATTTTACTTATTTTTTTATTATTACAGCTTAAAGATAATGCTCTAAAAATTTCTAAAAGAAGGTACTTTAAGAATATCATCATATTTTAAAATTTAATATTTATTATGAATTCCTGTAAATTGTACACCATTTGAAAGTTATTTTCCCTTAAAACTTGTTACTGCTTTACAATAAAAAGTAGTAAAAGATAGAACTATCTATAAAATGAGCAACAACCAATATTTAGAATAGCCCATTTTTCGATAAATTGATTAATTAATGTAAAATGCTTGATATTTCGCAATTATAATTTGATATTTTGTGTTAAAATAATTACATAAAGTTTATTTGTATTAGATATACCTATCTATTTTCTCATGCAAAACATATACCACAGTGTTATTTGCTTTTTCATTAAGCTTTTCAAACCAATCATATATTCTAATACGAAGAAATCTTGTGTGTGTGTGTGGTTATATATATATATATATATATATATATATATGCAAATTTTATATTAAAAACGGCTCTAACGATTTTGAAGAAATATTGTATCCTACCGTTTTGGGGCACCAGAAAACCATTGGGTTATAGGTCACATGTTCGAGATAATTCAATTAGTGGGTCATTTTGGGTCACCATGGGTCAGGGTCAAGCTAATTGTATCTAAAAAACGGTTCAAACGATTTTGACTAAATTTTGTATCCTACTATTTTCGGCCACGAGAAGACTATTGGGCTGGCTCACATGTTCAAGAAAATTCAATTAGTGGGTCAATTTGGTCATGGGTCATTATGGGTCAAGCTTTTTTATCTTAAAAATGGCTTAGATGATTTGAAATAAATTTAGTATCTTACGGGTTTCGGGCACGAGAAGACAATTGGGCTCGGTCACATGTTCGAAATTTTTTTATTAGTGGAGCATTTTGGTTATGCGTCATTATGGGTCAAGCTGTTTTTATCTTGAAAACGGCTCAGAGGATTTGAGCTAAATTTAGTAACCTACAGTTTTAGGGCAAGAGAAAATCATTGGGCTGGGTCACAAGCTCGAGAAAATCCGATTAGTGTGTCATTTTTGGGTCACTGTGGGTCAAGCTAATTTTATCTAAAAAGGCTCAGACTATTTTGACTAAATTTTATATATCCCGGGTTTCGGACACGAGAAGACAATTGAGCTTTATCTTATGTTCGAGAAAATTTGATGAGCCATTTTGGTCATGGATCATGATGTTTGAACTCAAAGCTAATTTTAACCGACAACAGCTCGGTCTTCTCTTTTCGTAATATGTTATTTGTTAACTTTGTTTCTAATTGATTTTTTAAATTTTGATTATATTTATAAAATATATTATTCAAAGAAGTAGTATAAGAGGAAATAATTAATCATTTTATTAAGAAGTATAAATTCATTGAGGGTGAATACATTAATTAAGAAAGCAAATACCAGAATTTTGATTAAGAAAGCCCCCAAAACCTCCCAAGTTATCCTAACGAGCAGTACACGATCCAATCTAAGAACAACTTTATATTGAGTTTTATAAAGATTATACCTACAGATATTCAATATATTAAATTATATGTAGAGTTTTATATAAAATAATTGCTATAGAGGATTTATTTTTGATTTCGAAAATATGTTCTTTCATCTCAACTATTCAGCACCAGTCTGAAAAGGTTTCCAGTTTCTTAGCATCATATCTTATTTTATTGATATTGCACATCTGATGGATTCATTTTTCATTCAATATAAGCTTATTTTATTGTGTTTAGAATTCTGTGAAAAAATAGGTAGTGTTCATATTTTTACATTTGTAAAATATTTATGCCTATATTAATAGGCATATATTCAGATGTTTATATGTATTTAATAAAGTTTATGTTATTACCCTTGTCTAAATTATTCTAAGATAATTCAATGAATATATGAAGATAACGCATCAAAAAATAATTATATTAGTTCAGATAATCTTGTCTAATTGGATAGAATTATGGTTTTTTTTACTGTAGATATTACATAATTTTCTTTTAAAATGTAACCTAAATTTCTATAACCTTTTACGCCGATAAAATTATTTTACGCTGTTTTCTTTTTAAAATATTATGGTATTCTATACCATATTCATTTATATTTTGAGCGTGCTTAAATTACATAAATTTGAATACGCTGTCTTGATCTATGTTAAATACAAACAATTTACAAACAATGCAAAATTGTATTACAATTAATGCAGATTTCTTAACCAATTGGTAAACTTTTCTGTTCTTTATCGTCAAGACTAATCTTTTCTGCACCAAGCTAAAAGAGAAGATTTTTTTTCTCTTAAGTAACATTTCCCAGTTTATTGATATTTCGCACCTGCTGGGATTCATTACCTAATTCAATATGAGGTGGCATTGTTGGGCGCTTAAAGCTGAGATTAAAACTGGCTAACTTTATTTTGAGAAAAGAATTTGTGTCTGGTGTTTCATTTAAATTTCATTAGCGTTACCAGCACTTTCTTAAAGAGAAAATTATTACTCACAATAATCATTCTTAATTTATATTTTATGCTTGAGTAAATTTTTTAATCCTCTGACAGATCTAATTTTTGAAATTTACTTAATATAATAGGGTTAATATCTGAGTTAACCTGTATTTCACTTATACAGGGTTTCTTAAAATAGACTGGACCTTTTCAAAATTTAATATGAAGTAAACGGTGATAACTATTGAAGTTACTCTTACAGGAGTTTAATGTGCGAAATCTTGAAATTTCTTTTATATGTTTACTTGTTTTAGTTCCAAGTAACACCGATTGGTAGCGCTGCATTGTCTCAAATTGCAATACTGCTGAAACTAACGTGTAAAAAGGATAAAAAATCACTTTATTCTGTTTAGCTGTTGAAACAGAAATGGCTATAATTAATTAGAACGAAAATTATAGCCAACGATCGGATTTTTTTTTGTTTTATTCACTGTACTTTTAACTTCCATTAAATTCATTTTAATGTCATATACGTTCAGAATGTCGAATATTATGTTTCAAAGTTAAGTATTGTCTTAGAGTTAGAAACCTGAAAAGATGGCCAAACTTCTTCACATGCCCTTATAGTAATTCTAAGGCAATTCAATCTTAAAAGACGAAAAAAATACAGCGCCCTCATAGCAAAAATTTTCATCTCTACAGATGTCCCAAAACACCATATATAAACTTCGAGAGGACGTTGGACACACAATGACAAAACATTTATTCTGTAAATAATACAAGGAACTTTCTTCAATTGAAACACGGATTTTTAGTTAATACAAACAGTTCTTGACTAAAACTCTTAAAATATAAACTTCCTTGCGTAAAATATGATTCATAATGTATAAAAAACATTAAAAAAAATCTGAATAGCAACTTATCTATATCTTATCTAATCCTTATATACACTATATTGCCGCCAAAGGTGATCGGTCACTTGCGATTTTAGACGTTTTGTTAACTATCTAGAAAATTACATGAGGAATTAACCTCAAACTGCAGGTGTGTAAACAGTATAGTATAGGTTATATATTTCCGCGAACATTTTCTCACGAAACCCCATAGGGGACTGTCAACAAATTGAAAAAGAACGAATATCTTTTGGATAACCCTGTAAAAACTAATGTAGCAAAGGCGTTCAAACTCGAAATTAATTATAAGTGGCTTATTGTAATATACTGTGTTCATTTTTATAAGGATAGCATGTATACTCGTAGAGAAATTAAGGTTTTATAAAAACAGTCCCAAATTTCGCCTAGTTTTTTGCTTATAATTCGCAGAGTTCTAAATACAAAAAAAAGTTCTTTTCAGAAAATATGAAAAACAACTTTGTACATAATACTCTGCAATCAGAATTAAAAAATAATAAAAATTGGATGAAAAATGAGCAGGTTTACTAAAATATGTTTGACTGTGCATGCGTAAATGAAATCAAAATATAATATGCATAATGTATTAGCTAAGTATATAGAGCAACTTTTGTGAAAGTCTGCATTCGCGCATGCGCAGTGAAGCATTTTTTAGTAAACTTGCTCATTTTTCATCCAATTTTTATTACTTTTTAATTCTGATTGCAGAGTATTATCTACAATGTTGTTTGTCATATTTTCTGAAAATTACTTTTTTTTATATTAAGAACTCTGCAAATTATAAGCAAAAAAACTAGGCGAAATTTGGGATTGCTTTTATAAAAACCTTAATTTCTCTACGAGTATACATGTTATCCTCATAAAAATGAACACAGTATATTACAATAAGCCACTTATTAATAATCTCGAGTTTGAACGCCTTTGCTACATTAGTTTTTACAGGGTTATCCAAAAGATATTCGATTTTTTCAATTTGTTGACAGTCCCCTATGGGGTTTTGTGAAAAAATCTTCGCGGAAATATATGACCTATACTATACGGTTTACACACCTGCAGTTTTAGGTTAATTCTTCATGTATTTTTCTAGATAGTTAACAAAACGTCTAAAATCGCAAGTGACCGGTCACCTTTGGCCATATAGTGTATATCTTATAGAAATAGTCTGTGATCTACCTCTTATGTATATAAATAATTGTATTTTTATTATATTTCACGCGAAACAGGAAATAGGAGAAAAAATAATTTTTGATATTTTCCCTATGAAGAAATAAAAATTTATGTTTGCAGTTCCATATTATTTTTTCTTAAATTTTTAAAAGGCTTTTTCACAGATGAATTTAAGGTGTAGAATATGTATCTCAGAAAAATTAAATAACCTGTTAAATTTGAAATATATCTCCTTTTATAAACATTTAAAAAGCATAAAAGAGTATACAGTTTAAATTTCGCACGAAATCTTGTTATATGAAAAAATGACTAAAGTCGATGTAAAAGATTACCTCTTAAATTTTCTGAGAAATCTTATTATATGAAAAAACGATTATAGTCGGCAACTAATGATATCATTACTAAGAATTTAACCTGGGAATTGTTTCATCTACAGAGAACAGCCCTTTAATCTTACATTATTAAATAGAAAAGGTCAAAATCAAATATTTTTATGCCCATTTATCAATTTAAAGATACAGCAAATAAGCGATAAATAAGTCATAAAAACATATACTTTTATTTTACATTTTAAGCATATAACCGTTTGAACAAATTACTTTATGTCTATATATACACGGTGTTCTTAAACGTCATGTACAAACATCAAGGGGGATTATATTATGGTTTGTCAAACGGGGTGCCCAGGTTCTATTAGAGATAAGATAAAAAAATAAAAATCCAGGATTGCTGAAGACAATTTGTTTTGCTGGCATGGAGAACAGCATAGATGGTACAATTACACTAGGAGAGAGGCACGAAAAGACATTCAGATAGGATTGCAGGCAGGAGCGAAGTGAAGTTCTCACTTTTAGCCGAGCTCAAATCTAATGAGTAAAGATGTTGCCAAAGGGGTTGCCATTTGGCGGGAATTTATTTTGGAGCAAGCATACTTCAACGGGAATTTTTGCGAAAGAATACCATTTTTGGCATAGATCTTCTAAGTAATTAAAAATGACGTCTGCCAAAGAGCTTTTTAACGCCCCGAGTCACACAATGATTTCAGGAATTTTTCGGACGGACAGATTGGCATTTTACAGCTGCGGTTACGGCATTTTTCGAACAATGGATTACAGATATCATTTACACAGATGTTGCCAAAGTGGTTGTCATTTGGCGGAAATTTCTATCGGAGCGAGCATACTTCAATGGGAATTTTTGCGAAAGAATACCATTTTTGGCATAGATCTTCTAAGTAATTAAAAATGATGTCTGCCAAAGAGCTTTTTAACGCCCCGAGTCACACAATGATTTCAGGAATTTTTCGGACGGACAGATTGGCATTTTACAGCTGCGGTTACGCTATTTTTCGAACAATGGATTATAGATATCATTTACACAGATGTTGCCAAAGTGGTTGCCATTTGGCGGAAATTTCTATCGGAGCGAGCATACTTCAATGGGAATTTTTGCGAAAGAATACCATTTTTGGCATAGATCTTCTAAGTAATTAAAAATGATGTCTGCCAAAGAGCTTTTTAACGCCCCGAGTCACACAATGATTTCAGGAATTTTTCGGACGGACAGATTTGCATTTTACAGCTGCGGTTACGCTATTTTTCGAACAATGGATTATAGATATTATTTATTGAGACCATATCAGGAGATAAAATTCTTGCACTGCTTGCCAAAGAGCTTTTTAACGAAGGAATATTGCGCAGTTAAAATAATGTATAACTAAAAATCCGTTGCAATCTCGGTTTAATAAAGCAGAGTGTCTATGATTATTGTATTTTGAAAAAAAAGGGGGGGGGGGAGATCAAGAAAAATGCATTAGTGACTTAAGAAAAAAATGATTAAAAGGGAATAAGATTACTGAGTTAAATATTATGCGATCTGACATGATGAAAAGGGAATTTTTTTTATATATTACATAAAAGGGAAGAATATATATTACAGAATTTTTTATATATTACAGAAATAATATATTATTCTCGGCAGAAATAATATATGATTCTCACATCATAGTGAGATATAGCACACTATAAGAAATTATTTTTTGTACAGGAAACGAGGTACAAAAAACAATCCATTTAATCACAGAAAAACACAGGCATCTGACTCCAAATCGAAACCGGATTCTTGTTCACTGTTTTAAAAATAACAAAATACGTTTAGTTAAAATAACATTATTTTAACGAAATTTACATCTGACAATGTCCTCCATAAACAGGAGTAAACAATTTTCTCCTTTGTGCAAAATGAACGATATCATGAAATGGAGTAGAAATGGTGGTCCATTTACATCCAAAAAGTGCTGATCTGGGCGCACCATGTTACAGAATATAGTTAAAATTACTTACAATGTCACTGACCGTAATGACTTCGTCTTTCATACAAAGAAACTTAAATCTGTTTAAAATTTCATTACAATTCCTTCATTATGTACAAAAGTTCGGATCGGATTAAAACACCCTGTATTTTTAACTGAGTAAATAGATTGCGATCCTAGATTCCTATATATAAATTGTTTATTGTAGTGTGCTATACTTACCCTCAAAGTTTGTATACAGAATGTCAAGTCACCCTGTACATTAAAATTTCTTATTTTTCTTAGGACATTTACGAAAATGCAGGTACGATTGCTAATGCATTTTTAAAGATATATTTGTCTGCTGTTACTCAAATTTTAGACCTAAATCGAGTTGACAAACTAATTAAATGACTAATTGTACATATAACTGCACAATTTGCGTGAACATCTGAGAATTGTAATTAGATATATTACGGTAATATGGTTTCCAGGATACATACAGTTGCAGATATAAGCTAACTTTGCTATTCATACTTAAATGCTTGTCTAAATTACATTTGCAGTCATTTTTAATATTTATAGATGTGTTTATTAGATGTATTTGAAGTAAAATGTATATTAACATTTCGAATCTAAAATGTCTTATATTATGAAAATAATAAATTTACAATAATAAAAGCAATGTTTTTTTTTTTTCTTTGGTGTTCACACTCTAAGTTTTTAAGGCATCTCAGTTACAAAACAACGATTAAAATTTGTGGATATTTTACAAAGTTTAGTTATATTCAACTTTAAGTTCACAATAATATACTCCAATTTAAAAAAAATATATGTATATAACTAAATCCATTGAAACAAGGCAATAAAGTGTGTGGTATTTAACATTGGTGAGTGTTTGTTGTTATACTCTACGCACACACAGTGTCACTCAGTGTCAAAATAAAATACACCGCTACTAACGCTACCGCATATTATAGTACACAAATGTGGTTGGTACAGTCGTGGAAAAAAAAAGTTATGTAAAAATTAGGGGTTTTGTCTTGAAAATTTTGATATTTTTTGCCATTTCTATATGTTAATGACGCCTAAACAAAATCTCAGTATAGCATTCATTAGTAGACTAATGTAATTAATAGATTGGTGCAGTCGTGGAAAAAAAAAAAACTAAACACCTTCTACTAACTATGCAAAAAAATATTGTAGCAGAAAGTTAATATAGTAAGAAAGTTATAGTATAGAAAGTTAATATAGTAATAGAAGTGACATATTCATTTTATAGCATTTTAGCAATCGAGTACCGAACTTCAATTTGGATATAGCCCCTAAAATATGTTCATTTTAAAATAATTCATTTCTCTGAAAGTAATCTCAGAAATTACATGAAATTTGGTACCTAGGCATATTTTGAACTGCCGACTTAAAATATCTTGTCAGAATTGTGTCTGTCTTGCTATTAAAAAAAACAAAGTTTGGCTTTTTTTTATATGTAGAGAGCACCCTAAGAAAATTTTATGTATGTTGTATTATGTTTTAAGTAGACTTTATTTCCAATGGTTTGGTACCAGTAACTTTCTGCTACAATAATTTTTTGCATAGTTAGTAGGGGGTGTTTAGATTTTTTCTCTCCACGACTGTACCAATCCATTAATTACATTAGTCTACTAATGAATGCTATACTGGAATTTTGTTAAAGGGTCATTCACACATAAAAATTGTAAAAAACATTAAAATTTTCAAGACAAGCCCCTATTTTTAACATCACACCCAGAAAAAGGAATTGATTAAAACTACAAAACATGTTTTGTTGAGTACATTTTGTTTTTTTTTCAGCAAAATTCATGTAAAATTGAACCATTTTACTTCAATTAACAAAACATTTTTTGCTGACGATACAAAATTTTTTTTTTGAATTGCAAAAAAAAAAAATTGTTGATTCAAACAAAATTTCCATTGACCTATATTTAAACAAAATTTTTGTTTAAATATAGGTCAATAGAAATTTTGTTTGAATCAACAAAAAAAAATTTTTTTCAATTCCAAAAAAAATTTTTGTATTGTCAGCAAAAAATGTTTTGTTAATTGAAGTAAAATGGTTCAATTTTACTTGAATTTTGCTAAAAAAAAACAAAATGTACTCAACAAAACATGTTTTGTAGTTTTAACCAATTCCTTTTTCTGAGTGCATATTTGAATTTTTTGACAGATTTTACCTTCGGATACATACTATCGGAAGTCACTCGGACAAATAGTTTAGGAATTATGCAAGCTTAAGGTTTGGAACTCCTAATGTTAAATTTATTTTTAAATCGTTGCAAAACAGATTGTATTGAATGTATATTTTTAGAAATAACTCAAAAACTATTTGGGGGAATGAGATGTATTTTTGGATTCGCAAATTTAGACCTTCTGGAAACTGATTTCAATTAAAAATATTGATAGGCTACAAATCGTATATTTTTGATACATTACATTATTCGATACATATGCATTAATAACATATTTTTTGAAAAATAACCTCAAAAATATGTATATATTGTGTGTATTTTTTATTATTTGTGCATTTTTTTAAAGAAACTTTGTTTTTTTTTCGATAGAATTTGAGCAATTTATTTAGTGTATGCAGTATGTATTATAGTTTAGATGATTGTTCCTTTTGATGGTATTTCAGAAATCACTTCTGTATTTTGCGTAAAGTAAAAGTTTTGTTTTTCAGTATTTTTTACATTTTATAACATTTGTATGGTTAGCGTTACATTTTCTACGAACATTCAAGTTCATGTATTCGATCTTTTGCAGATTCGGTGAAATAACTACTGAAAAGCACAGTAAACAGGAGAACTGAGTCGGCGATTATAAAATATTCATCATGTATGGTAAAAAGAAAGTCCACTTTAAAGCGTTAAAATTTTTAGCAGTTGGCCGACATGATCAGTCCTCAATTTATAACTGAATAAATAAATAAATAAACATATACAAATATTAGATGTGAAGCAAAACGAATAAATACCAATTCAAATTCCCATTTTGGTGAAAATTTTCCGTTACTGTTTTGATGCATACTGACCTCTAGAAAACGTGTTATGAAATTGGAAAACGTTTTTCTGTTATCTTTCAAACTCACAAGGCATAACTAGATAACGTTTGCAGAACTATCTGAACAAAAAAACGAATTCTCGAATCCTCTTTTTTCTGCATGTGCTTCCTCACCTACCTTTAAATCAATGGCTCTTGCCTAATAAAACCATTTACTGACGCATTTCAATAAGTCTCTTCTGAATTACATTCAGTTTGATGCTTCGCTTCTTCAACATTTTTTGATAGTATTTTATTCAACTTAAAATTATTAAAAAAGTTATTTTAAATTAATAATATATCAGTGTGAATGTATATGAAAATTCTTCATGCATTCAAGGCAGTGCATGCCGAAGAAAAGTTTATCTTTAAAGGTGAAAAGGATTTTTTTTAAGGATATGCAACAAATTATGTTTAAATACACTTAATTTAGCACCCACATGCATATTTCGGGTGTTAGTATGGCATATCTTATAACCATTTGAAAAAATAACGTAAATACCAGTTAAACACGATCAATTTGATGTGAAATTTATCAGATTGGTATTAGATTAGTTTCCGAAGTCTTCAAAGGATTTCTGAAGTATTTTTGTAGATACGAGCCACCAAAACTAAGTCCAGGAGAGCGAATTACTTAATTGGCTAAAAACTATAATTTTTTTATTATATAAAGCCAAATACAGGTGTTATAGCAGCTGCAACCTTTGGATTGATGAACATTTTACATTGATTTGTTTCTTTATGTTTTTACTCTGAAATATGATTTTCCTTTATCTTGGACCATGATTTGAACATTTTATTATTCGAATAAATTTTCATGTCTGTAGTGAAATGTTTAACCATTATATGATTGCAGCTATTACAATAAAATATTTGGTTCATCACAGTATACAATTTTTAAAACGCGTTATGACAAGGCAATGTTTGGATATATTTCAGTATTATTAAATAATCATTTAGTCTATAAAAATTTATAAGAATTAATACATTCGCTATTTATTAAACTATTATTCTGTTAGTTTTTGTTTCTGGAAGTTGTGGTGGTCCTTATACTGCCCCCATTCCCATCTAGCGTTGTTTTTGCTTCCTGGTTCTTAGCCCTGTCTCCTAGACCCAACAATATTCATTTTGAGATGACAATATAATGCTTCTGCAACAACCAGCAATCCAACAAGAGATCTCTTCAAAAAATATTCCTGACCATTGCGCTACTCAAGCTGTGAGCCTTAGATAGAGCCTGTCTTTCATCCGGCATTTTCGTAAACCGATTTTGGTGATCATGAGTCATTCTGAAGTTGAACTAGAAAAAAATATTTTTGCTTATCGGGAAATAATTATTCTTGTTTTTCTGATTACTTGTCATCGTGAAATGGCGTAAATTTGAACTAAATTTTTTAACTCTACGAATATACTATTAAGTGATATTTTCTTTTCTGTTAAATATAAAATCGTAAGTAAAGTGCATTTTTTTGAAAATATACTAAACTTGGGAATTAGTTTTTTGAAACTTTCAAAAAGAATAAATTTAATAAGATAGAAAAAATAATTTTCAGCATTAACATTCTCTTTAACAACGAGAGGTTGAACTAAAGGAAATATGAAGTACAAAAACATTATTTTTTATCTATAGCTAATATAGCAAACATTTAGTCTCACGTTTAACAAAGTCTGAATGAATAGTTGAATCCAGCAAGGTTGAAATATCAAGAAAACGGAATAATTTAATGAAGAAAGGAATAAATTATCAGTTATTTTAGTGAAATATGGAATGATTTTATTTTCAAATTAAAAACAAAGTAAGTTTAAAAGAAATGGTTGTCTACACGAAACGTAATTAAATTCTAATTTGTAAAATAAGCCTTTTTATTATGTACTTAAAACTTGCGTTGCTTGAAAATTGTTTGTGTATAAATTTTAAAAAAATGATATTAGAAAATTTATGCAAGCTAAATTTTTTTATTGAAAAATAGTAATACAAAGAAACTTTTCATAATAGATTACTATTTCATAATAAACTTAAAAAAATAATAATATGATTATCACAAGGAATCAGCGCAAAGTGTGTCAGCGATAATTTTATTGTAAGATTCTTTTATGAGATTTATATACAACTCCCATAAAGAGATAATGATTGACATTAAAATATAAAGAAAAAAGAAAAATCATGCGTCAAACCTATAAATTATGAATGCATTCCAACATTATCAGAATATTGCTTCGAAATTTCACATTTTTATACTATAAAAGGAGATAAATTTCTATCAATGCTAAAATAATAGGAGATAAACTTCATGAAGATCCAAATAAGCAAATTAGAAAACATTTAACAGAGTTTAAAACACATTTTTGAAAATTATTTCCTAGCGACTGTTATGTATTCGAATTATTACACACAATACAACCACGAACGCTTTTCCGACAAATACCATGCTCCGTGTCAGTGATTCCATATTCTTTAGAGCATCCTTATATATGCATTTATTTATAATATACTCAAAACACCTAGTATAGTAATATGTAATTCAGTTCAAGAAATCGTAACACAGTTCATAACTTATTTTCAGAAATCCCGTTCATAGAATTTCATTCAATTTTTTCGGGGGGAAGCACTACATATCATCTGTACAATTTATAGATACCGCATAAAGTAATAAACTTTAGTGCTGAATATTGTCACGTTATATTTAATTAAAGACTGAAGCCAGTAGGCGTGAAATATCAATAAACTGGCAAATGTTACTCAAGCGGGGAAAAATCTTAGCGTGATATGAAAAAAAGTTTTGTTTTGGTGGTTAGAAATAAATAAGCTTATTAAATTGATAATGGCATCTGAATGAAAGTTACTGTTAATGTACTTTGAATGTAATTTGTTAGAATAAAATGCATGCAAATTACATTGAAAATCCTTAATAATCACAAATCTTATTAAAAGCTATCAACATAATATATATTTATCTGTGAGAATCTTTTCAGCATTATGTGAAATATATGTAAAATAATTTGTATAATGCGATAAATATTTAAAAACAAAACAATAAATTCATAATACCACAAACTGTATTAGTGATTGATATTGTCAACAATTATTTTCAATTTAACAAAGAACTGGAGGCACTTATAAAAATTAAATGCAGCAGAGAAATAAATACTCTTCTGAAGATAGAATTACTAAGTTTTAATCTCAGCTTTAAGCGCCCAGCAATGTCGCCTAATATTGAATTAGGAAATGAAGCCAGCAGGTGTGAAATATCAATAAACTGGGAACTGTTACTTAATAGAAAAAAAATCCTATCGTGATACGAAATAGTATCATTTTGGAAGTTAAGAATATATAAGTTTGCTAATTGATCATGGAATCTGAATAAAAGCTACCTGATATACACTTTAAATATAATCTGTTTGATTTGTATATACAGGATGTTCCAAAATAGGAAACGGAAATTTTCAAATTCAGTAATTTATTATGTATAATAAATTTAAAGTCAGAACAAATGGCATGTTTATAAAAAAACCTCATCATTTTTGTTCACAATAATTAAACAAGAATGAAAAATTATGCGTCAAACATAGATTATGAAACATTTTCCAACACAGCCAGAAAACTGTAACGAAACTTCACCATTAAAAAAAGTGAAAGAAGATATGTAAATTAACAGTTTAGAAAACATATAACACAATGAAAAATACAGTTTACGAAATTACCTTCCAGTGCTAAAAAAGTAGTCGAATTATATTGTGCAGTTCAATAGATATGGATATATAGTATGATAAAATTTATTTGAGGTAGAATATTCACATTTAGCAATTTTCAACAATCGATAGAAATGCACTCAAAATCTTTTGTACAGCCCTGTATATTACCTGAAGACTTTTGTACACACCACATATTAAGCTAAAATGCAACTTAAAACTCACTCGCATCAATTACCAACTGTAAACGACAATATGTGTATATTTTTCTTTGCGTAGCCCTGTATATGAATTTATTTATATTCCACAAACTTCTATTAGTCTACTAAATATAGTTCAGCCGGAAAATGCGTAAACACAATTAAAAGCTACCCTTAAGCAATTCACTCCCATAGTCTGTAATACTTACGGATTCCCTTGTGTAGCCCTGAATATGATCAACCAAGTTTATAACACACACATGCTATGAAAAAATTTAGTTAAACTTAAAAACTCAAACCAAAGTTGAAACCGCACTTATCACACATAGACTGTAAATATCGCACATGTACTGTAAACAATATCTCTTGTGTGTCCCTGTAAATAAACGCAATGAACACAAGATGGTAATTTATAGTGCACCTCAGTAATGCATATAATATTTATTATGTTTGAAATACTGAAATATCGCTGAATCACATTGCAAATGATTTTTCGCCATAGAACGATGTGTAACAGAATTCTTTTGTTTGACCCTGTAAATGAATAATAAATGCTTTGCACCCCATATTCAACTAAAAGAATGTTTTAATGCGCTTCATAATTATATATCAATTCCATTACGTTTTAAATGACGTAGCGTCATCAAAATGCACTTGAAATGATTATTTCCCATTGACCGTAATGTAACGGAATACTTTTGACTGTCCCTGTAAAAAAACTCTAAGTGCTACACACTTCAGTTGAAATAGGGAACATGCTATAGTAAACGACAATAACATACAACAAGTTCAGGGCAATCCGAGCGCATTTATGGGTGTTAGAGCACGGACAGACGGCCAGACAAACCGAAGTCATAAACACTTTTCAACTAGGTTGGAAAGTGTTAAAAATAGTCCAACTCTTAATAAGACAGTGCCGCTGTGCTATCTTAACATGAAGGATGGACAAATTGACCGTAGAGTAATCCCGCCATCTTTTAGAACACTAGTGGTCGCATTTGATCTTTTTGCCGAATGTTTCTGCAGTGAAGGGTAATAAGAAATAATAAGAACCCGTTTTAATTTAATATTCCAATATTGATTTTCAATGAAGTCATAAAATTGCAGTTTACTGAAATTATACAGTTTTCTCACGAGGTTTGGAATAATGGGAACAAGTAAATATGAACTGGCATTAGGAACCGTATCGTATAATTTTCGAGAAATTTCAACTTTGCTTGTAAATATATACCTAAAGAGAAAGCAGAAATGTCTTGTAACTTTGGTATGGTCGAAGGGAAACATTTAAGAAAAGACGCATGCATTTTTCCTACTGTATTTTTAAGGGAAGATGCGAAGATAACAGATATGGGCAGCAAAAAGCCCTAGATACGACTAAAGCCGGAATAACTTAGAAATGCAAACATATTTTTCGTGTTTAAAAAACTAAACAAAATTAAGAGCAAAGGCTGAATGTCTTTGATCCAGCTATAAACGTGAATTTGAGATTTCTTAAAACTTGAGACAGAGCGCGCCATATGGACGAAAATTTATATAATTTTTTAAAAATAATATACACAACATTTATGAGATGCCTAATAAATTAGAAATGAGTTCGGATTATTTCTTTCTGAGTCTAAGCCCTCCCTAGCCCACCCATGAAATTGATATATGTTATTGAGGTTTACTATGACATGTTCGGTATTGAAAATGAAGTTTGCAGCACTTATAGTTTTTTTACAGGAACACTGAAAATAATTCTTTTATATTACGTTCTATGGGAAAAAAATCATTTGCAGTTTGTTTTAATGATGTTATACAATTTCAAACATATTGAAATTGATGTACATAATTGGGTTTCCCCCAAGAGGTGTACTATAGAATATGATGTGCATAGCACTTATGGATCTTTTACAGGGACACTCAAAATAATTCCATTACATTGCATACTATGGAGAAAAATCGTTTGAGGTTTATTTTAATAATGTTTCACCATTTCAAATATATTGAAATTGATATATATCACTAAACCGCATTACAAGAGGTTTACTATAGAATATTGTGTACATAGCATTCATTGATAATTTACAGGGACACAAAAAATATTTCGGTACTGTCCGTGAACAATAATTGCTAGAAGTGCGTTTTCAGTTGCTGAACGTGTTTTTAAATTTATCTCAATTTTTTGTCTATTAGTTGGTGTGTATAAATTCTATAGATCATATACAAGGCAGCACAAAAGATCTCGAGTACATTTCAGTTTATTGACGGAAATTCCAGAAGGGCATTTAAAACTGTGCTACGCGTTACCTATCTGAACAAAAATTTAGCATTCTTTGCAGTATACATACAAATCTATAGATCATATACAGGGCTGCGCAAAGTATACGGATATTTTTCCAAATATTGTTGTTCATTCCTGAAATTGGGTTTTTAAATATGTTACGTGTTTTTTCAATTTTTTTTACTTAGATATCATCTTTCACCTTAATCAGTAAAAATTTGTAAAATTATTCTGGAAGTGTTGGAAAGTGTTACATAATCTATGTTTGACGCATGATTTTTTGTTCTTGTTTTTTTTCATCGTGTGAATAAATCAAAGTTTCCCTTGAGCCCGAGTACGTCCGAGGCCGAAGACCGTTATAAAAATCGAGTGCTAGAATGTTTCGGTCCTGGGCTTGGTCTGATCATATCTCATCTCTAATACATAAGTCTTTATTTCATTTCTGCATTTATTAAAGTTCTTGAGTTAGTGACTTTTAAAGTTATCTCCTTTTTGAAACACCCTGCATAAAGTAAAAAATCAATTTAAAAGCTCATTTGCCTTTTAGTTGGCTAGTATAAAATGTGTAAAATTAGATTCACACTGATGATTTACAAAGATAAATGAAATTTTAATATCGAGAATTAAAGTTCTTTGTTTTACATTAAAGCCGCGGAAAATAAATGCATCACAAAAAAAAAATATTTCACAAAATATGCATAATGGGGAAAAATAATTATTATTGCATCACAATATTTTTTGTTAATATTTAAGAAATACCAGCTTTATTTTAATAAAGCTGGTATTTAAAGCTGGCATTTATTTCATTGTAATACAGCTGATATCTAATAAAACTGGACACTTCACAAAATATAGTGCTTTCAAAAGAAAATTATCTACATAAATAATAGAAAAGGGTAATTAGAAATTATCCCCAAATAACTTAATTAAAAAAAATCATTCTTTTTAGGAAATATTCGTAAATATTCGTAATAAGTAAGATATTGAACAAACAATTAAATTTGTCGTGCATGAAAGTTATATTTTACTTTTAGCATTTTATAAAGCAAAGATCTTTCTTCTATGTACGAAGACTTTCTTTTCCGTTTTCGTTTCTTTTGTTTTCGTTCCATCTTTTTAATTTTCTTTTTTTTTTTTTTTCATTTTTATAATTTTTATGAATTTTATTTTTAATTGTGAGTGCTGAAATATTTTCTGGAGAATATTCAGACCTTTAATTTTTTTTTAAGATTACAATTATGAAATTCGCAGATATTTTAAGGAATTCTTTCACTTGTTGTTCTTTCAAAATAACGAGCAAAAAGTAGTTAAAGAGGAGTTTAAATTATGTCTCACTTACACACATTTTTTTTTTAAATAGAAAAATGTCTCTTAAGAAAAAGTTGTTTTTCAAACTTCCGCACTATTCGGGAAGTTTCAGTCTAACGAGACACTTTTGTTTTTTCTATACATGAGACACTTTTAATAAAGTTTATTAAACTTACTTTTAAGAAACTTTTAATAAAGTTTATTAACCTTAGTTTTAAAACAATTGTAGTGCAGATGTAATCTTTATTTTTAATGAATAACTTGGGTAGAATCTACTCTTAAAAAGTGATTTTAAGCAAGGTATTAATGTAAAACTTTGAATAGTAAAATAAGGAATTTTAATCTGGAGATAATTAGAAAAAAAAAGTTGAAACGTTAAAACGGATCACGTACTTCTATTTTATTTATTTATTTATTTATTTTATTATTGAGAAATAAGACACGAGAATAGTAGTTATCCTAAACTAATTTTAAATTTCATTTTAATATTTTTAAATTTTAAATGGGGAATTCTTTGAAAAGTAGAAACCCTTTTTAATGAATTTAAAATTTCTCATATATTTTATATCAAGATGCTTTATATGCTACATGAACGTTTTTGTATAAAAGAGAATTTACTTACCTAATGTACAGGAAAGCATGAAATCAGAAAAGAGAAAATTATTTTAATTAATGTAATATGCTGTATATATTATCAGTAAAAACTACTGCATATAATATGCTACAATATGAATAAATGGTAAGATATATTAACAATGTAACATTTCATATATTTATGCATAAACTGAGTTGACAGTAAAGTAATAGAGCACCTATAAAACATGTGACTTTAATGCATATTACTGACTAAATATTTTCAATACTAATTATAAACGAAAATTTTTTGCTCCTGAAATGAAAATTAATTTTTCAAGATGCGTTATTTTCTTTCACTACAAAAACAAGAAAAAAAAAAGAATTTTTGTTGTAATCCAGTCTTTTGTTAATTAAAATGTTTCAGGAAAAAACTGTGATGAGAAAAATACTTTGACTTATGCAGTGATGAAATTGAATATGATGTTTTGTAATGTTTAGTTAATATAAATACAGAATTCAATAAAAATTAAGAATGTAATAAAAAACACAGAGAAAGATGGGTGCAGCAAATAATATCTTACACTCTTTATAAAATGTCTACCTACACATGATTGGCAATGGTCATATTCTTAAAATCACTTTTAGAAGCTAGTAGCGAATACGTTTACACTATATTGCCAAAGATGACCGGTCACTTGCGATTTTAGACGTTTTGTTAACTATCTGGAGAAATACATGAAGAATTAACCTGAAACTGCAGGTGTGTAAACAGTATAGTATACAGGTTATGTATTTCCGCGAAGATTTTTTCACGAAACCCCATAGGGGACTGTCACCAAATGGAAAAAGAACGAATATCTTTTGGATATCCCTGTAAAAACTAATGTAGCAAAGGCGTTCAAACTCGAGATTATTAATAAGTGGCTTATTGTAATATAGTGTGTTCATTTTTATGAGGATAGCATGTATACTTGTAGAGAAATTAAGGTTTTTTATAATAACAGTCCCAAATTTCGCCTAGTTTTTTTGCTTATAATTTGCAGAGTTCTTAATATAAAAAAAAGTTCTTCTCAGAAAATATGACAAACAACATTGTACATAATACTCTGGAATCAGAATTAAAAAATAATAAAAATTGGATGAAAAATGAGCAGGTTTACTAAAAAAATATTTCACTGCGCATGCGCGAGTGCAATCAAAATATAATATGCATAATATATTAGCTAAGTATATAGAGCAACTTTGGTGAAAGTCTCAAAATCATAGCTTGAAAATTCTGAAAATTATCGTCAATAGAACAAGCTCGAAATCCATTGTTCCCAAAAAGAAGTAAAAAGATGAGGGGTTGTATCAAATATATGTTGATTAGTGCCAAGATAACGTACACAATATTGCATGTACTACTGTATTTGGATACAACCCCCTCATCTTTTTACTTCTTTTTGGGAACAATGGATTTCGAGCTTGTTCTATTGACGATAATTTTCAGAATTTTCAAGCTATGATTTTGAGACTTTCACCAAAGTTGCTCTATATACATAGCTAATATATTATGCATATTATATTTTGATTGCATTCGCGCAAGCGCAGTGAAGCATTTTTTAGTAAACCTGCTCATTTTTCATCCAATTATTTTTATTTTTTAATTCTGATTGCAGAGTATTATGTACAATGTTGTTTGTCATATTTTCTGAAAAGAATTTTTTTTTTATATTAAGAACTCTGCAAATTATAAGCAAAAAACTAGGCGAAATTTGGGACTGTTTTTATAAAAACCTTAATTTCTCTTCGAGTATACATGCTATCCTCATAAAAATGAACACAGTATATTACAATAAGCCACTTATTAATAATCTCGAGTTTGGACGCCTTTGCTACATTAGTTTTTACAGGGTTATCCAAAAAATATTCTTTCTTTTTAAATTTGTTGACAGTCCCCTATGGGGTTTCGTGAAAAAATCTTCGCGGAAATATGTAACCTATACTATACTGTTTATACACCTGCAGTTTCAGGTTAATTCCTCATGTATTTTTCTAGATATTTAACAAAGCATCTAAAATCACAAGTGACCGGTCACCTTTGGCAATATAGTGTAGTAGAAGGTACTTCAATGAACCATATACATCTGAAATAATGATAGAATCAGTATTAAAATTTCTCCTATAGAGCTATTGTTTGGAGAAAACCACTTAAAAAGTAATTAATTTAATGAAAAAAGGTTAGAAGTTTTAAAGCTTAGATGATCAATGTTTTAATAATAGTTGATTGTGGTGTCAATTTGCATTAACTGTAACTCCGTGAAAGAAAATTCAATACAAATGTTACCATTATTTCATCTTCTAATTATACATTACATCTTCCTTCAAGTCTCTTCTCCACTATCTTTGAATAGTGACCTGAAAGTTTGGAAAAAAAAAATAGGTCGATCTTCTAAAAAATTTTAGTTTTTCTGATTGCTTTTTGAAATTACTAAATTTTTTTTTAAAATTATTATTCAGTTACAAGAAAATCTGTAAGAATTACTAGAAAACAGCTAGCAACGATTTCAGTTTATAATACCGGTTACTGAAAAAAATCTGTGGAACGCAAATATACTAAACAATATTTTAGTAACCTCAGGATTTTTTTTACAGTGTATATATAGCATATATATTTAAAGCATGATTAAATATTCTCTTCTCTACCTAAATTTCTAGATTTTTTTATTATTCGAATCTCAGTTTTTTTTAAGTAAAGCACCTTGTATAAAATTATATTTAAAAGAAAATTATATAAAATTTTAATTTATGCACTTACATATATAAAGGTCTCGGGTGTTAAACCACACAACTAGCAAAATGTAAGTTTAGAGATATACAATACTTAAATTTTCTAAGCAATTTCACAACCGAAAACCATTGTGATTATTTATAATAAAACAGCTAATTTTTTAAGACTAAACCATCTATTAACTATGCGCAAAATGTTTTGCCTGATATATTTTATTTTATTGGACTTGTTGAACTTTAATAGCGGAATCTCCTTACACTTATCTAAAGCTTATCTTTGATTATGATGGCATTTATTGAGTAATACAATTGCATTATATTTTTTAAAGGATTGTCAGGATACAGATAAATAATTTTGCATGAAAAAAAAAATGTTAATTACAATTTTTTTACCCCGACTTCTCATAATAGTGGATTGGTGCAAAAGTTCGAATGTTTTCGGCACCAGTTGTCAATAGATTGGAAAACTGAAGTTTCATCTACTTCCAACGTAAAATTTTGATGATTCGATGAAGAAAGAAGGAACTTTAGTGAGTACGTAAGAAAAAATATGCTATTTGGTTTTGCTTTTAAAATATTGTTAATCATTTAAAGTGGCAGCACATAGGGAGCAATTTCATCATATTTTCTTATTTACCAAAAGGCACTTCGCTTTTTTTTAGTACTTCGCAGACTCAAAAAAATATACATATTGTGTAGGCTGAATGTACCATTGCTACGATTTCACGTACAGTAAGAGGTTAAAAAAATTTGGTGCAAACAATTTTAATCTTAACGGTGCACTATTTTCTGAGCAATTGATTGATTTTGACAGTAACTAAATATTGATTCTAATTTAATATGATCAGCATATAATAACCCGAAATATCGAATGAATTCTTGATATCAATCACTCGGAAGTATCAAGGTGACAACATTAATTTTGAATAGCTACCAAGAACGATGTATGGATGCTACATGATTTATTGAGAAACAGATTATCGATCAAATATATAATTGTGATTTTCTATTAGATTGATTTATTTTTAAAACGAATGGTTACAGGTGATGAAACACGAGTTGTATAAAATGATGTTAAGCAAAGAGGATCGTGGTTTAAGAACGAAGATGCCCCTCCAAAAGTCAGTTCACAACAGAAAAAGATTTTTATATACATTTGGGAGATTAAAGAGGATCGTTTATTATGAGATGCTACCTGAACACCAAGCTTCTAATTTAGATACATACTGTTCACAACTAAGTAAATTAAAGCAGGGAATCAGTGACTAGAAACAGTTTAAATTAGCCAACAGAAAAAATACTGTGTTTCCTAAAGACAGTGCTAGACCTTTTTTGTTTTTGGCCACTGAATACAAACTTTTAAAACTTGGGCGAGATGTTTTGATTCCTACACCGTATTCTTTTGACATGCTCATTCCGACTATCATTTATTTTGATAAATTCAAAATATCAAAATAGGTAAACACTTTACTTCTTTGGGAGACTTGAAAAATCACCTGGATATGTTCTTTATCCAAAAACTATAGATATTCTATGAGCACGGGTTTATGCAGCTAC
Source organism: Maratus michaelseni (assembly GCA_963931845.1). Taxonomy (NCBI): domain Eukaryota; kingdom Metazoa; phylum Arthropoda; class Arachnida; order Araneae; family Salticidae; genus Maratus; species Maratus michaelseni. The sequence continues at coordinate 127,954,474 of OZ007593.1, forward strand.
TAGAGAGAGATAGAGATAGTTCATCAGACAGAATTACTATACTGATTAAATACGTTTTTTTTAAGTAATATTTTAAGTAATATTTTATTAAGTAATATTTTGCTTCGATTTTCTAATCCATTTTCGATCGTCCGTAAAATTGGGACGAACTTGTGCATTTAACCAATAGTAAAAAATATATGAAATGGTAGACATACGTTTTTATAAAGACATACAAGACTATATGAAATTAAATGATCGAATGAGAAATTAATTATTATTGTTCATTCAGTCCATTACTTTCGAAAATAAAGTTTTCAAGGCAAACGGATTAAATGTACTGCAAGGTGTAAAATCTTATTGAGCATAAGAGAGAAAAAAAAGAAAAAAAATAATTTTATATCTGGCCTTCCTTAAAATTACAGTTTTTATATCAGAATAAATCTACAGAAAAAAGTTTTTTTCTCCGACTGTGATAAAAAAAAGTTATTTTTTAAAATTGAAACTTTTGTAAAAGGAAAGAGAAGCGTCAAACTGAAAACGAAAAAAAAATCACTACATCAAACAGGTTAAAAAGATTCATGCATTCATACATTCGACAAGTTTTAGCTTGAATTCCAGTTATTTAGTCTAACTGAAGAAAAAGGAAAAATCCCCCGACACGTAAATGAAAAGTAATGTCTGAAAATAAAATTATGCTTTTGATATTTTATTAGGATGATTAAGTTTTTTAATAGAAAGATATAAAAAATGAGTAAATTGAATAATTAAACGTTATTTAGAACACATTTTTTATAAAGACATACAATTAATATCCCCAATTTAAGAATTAGTTTTCGTTATATTATGTAAGTAAAATCATGTTATTGGATGGTCCCGAATCAGAAAAAAATCTCTTCCAAATTCACAAATACTAATGATTTTTTTTAAATGTTGTGAAGAAATTTAAAAAAAGCATTTTTAGATTTTATTTACGGGTCAGAATGCTTAAGTTCAATAAATAATGCTCAATTTTAAAACTATTTTCATATTAATCTGAAGAGCCAAATAAAACTGGCACAGGCTTGCGTTGTAAGTAACGGAGATTTGCAACCTTAACACGATGCGGTCAGCAGCACCAATATAAGACAACAGGTGTCTGGTGAAGCTGTTAAATCGGTTCCTGCTGCTACAATGGCAGGTTATAAGGATTTAAATGACTTTGAACGAGGCGTTATTGTCGGCACACGAGAGATGGGTCATATACGATGTAGCTCTTCAATTTAGAATTTCGCGCATAACCTACTAATGTTCCGTGAATATCTGGTATCCAATATAACATAAAATCTTCGACAGTGGTGCGGCCAAAAAATATCTTGAAAGGACGGGACCGTTGCTGACTGACGAGAATCCTTAAACGAGGTAGACGTGCAACGCTTCCTCAAGTTGCTGCGGATTTCAATGCTGGGTCATCAACAAGATTCAGTTTGCGAACTGTTCAACGGACCGTCATTGATATGGACTTCAGGAGCATCAGAGCCACTCATGTACCTTTCTTGACTGCACGGCACAAAGCTTTACGCCTCGCCTGGGCCCGCCAACACTTTAATTCGACTATTGATGACTAGAAACAAGTTGACTGGTCCGACGAATATCGTTTCCAATAGTAAGGGGGGGATAGACATGTACGGGTATGGAGATGATGTCATGAATCCATGGACCCTACATGTCAATAGGGGACTGTTGAAGTTGGTGGTGCGTCTGTGTTAGTATGTGGCGTATGCAGTTGGCGTAATATAGAACCCCTGATACGTCTGGAGACGACTCTGACAGGTAAGGGATACGCAAGCATCTTGTCCGATCATCTGCACCTATTTATGTCTACTGTGCATTCCGACGGGCTTTTATAATTCCAGCAGGATAATGCGACATCCCACACGTCAAGAGATACTAGTGAGTGATTCCAAGAGCATTCTTCAGACTTTCGACAACTTCCATTGGCCACCTAAATCCCCAGACATGAACATTATTAAGCATGTTTATGATGCCTTGCACCGTGTGTTCAGAACAAATCTCCTCCTCCTTGAACTCCTATGGATTTGCCGATTACCCTGCATGATTTATGTTCTGAATTGCCTCCAGGATAACTTCGGACATTCGTCGAGGCCTTGCCACGTCGTGTTTCGCCACTTCTGCGTGCTCACGAGAGGAGCCCTACAAGATGTTAGACATGTGTACAATTATTTTTTCGGCACTTGAGTATATATACTTTATACTTAATGCATTGTGTCCTTACTTAGATAAATTATTTCTTCACTTATATACTCACATATATCCATCTTACATATTTATGTATTTAATGTATTACAAAATTTAAAGTAATGTGTTCAGTAGGGTGGTCACAAGAAATCCATTTTTTGAAATTTTTCTGGTGGACCTTCCTATAACTTGACAATTGGCTAGAAAATGGGATTGTCAAAGTTTGAGCTCATTTGGATAAGGTTAACACGTGCCTCATTGAGGTCAAAGTTTTTAAACACTTTTCCTTTTTTGTAAAATAACGCAATTTTTCTTTCATAAAATGAAAACAATTCAACATATGAACCTGGTGCTAGTCTCATTTCATAAAGAATATTGTTGCCTTGAAGAACCACTCACCACTTGTTTGTAAAATTTTATGGATTTAAAGATATACAGCCTTTTTCAAGAATGGACATGGTCCGAATCCTCAATATTGATTTTTCATGAAAATGCGAAAGAACATTCTAAGAATCAATTTCATTTGCTTTCCAGATTATGCTTTTTTAGTTTTTTCATTTTGTACATAAAAAGGATTTATTTAAAAAAGATTCCAAAATAAATGAGAAAAATCGAAATTTAAACTGGATAAATTTGAAGAAAATACGAGCAAAAAAGTACGAAAATGAAAACAAAGGCATTTTGTAATTAAAGTTGCGTTAAAAAAATGGAAACATTTCAAGAGAAAGAATTTATTATTACACTCAGTTGTAACATTAAGGTGGTAATGACTTAGATAAAGTGGATTTTGAAGAGTCATGAAAAAATTTCTGCATTCATATACAACATGTAATAGAAATTGCTGGGGCTGACTGGGCCTGAGAGAGCATGTAACCTTAGCGAGGGCGTATTTATGCGCTCAGGATAAACCTCTCCATATTCTTCCGGACTCGCTATCTGTGCCTTCTCTTTTCTATCCATTGTTGAAGGTCACATGGGTATTCTTGTAGACTTTCCATATCCGGATACTTTACAAAAGTTGACGCAACCAATAAAAGTTATGAAAAGGCTGAATATTGGGCCAACGGTAAAGGTGATCTCTCTGAATTCTTAAGTCCTTACCCTCGATGAGTACTTGAAATAGAAATCCAAACCATAAAACTTCTCAATATCTTTCTTACCCCGAAGCTTGCCAACGTGTTGAATCCAGATACCTATCTATCAGGGTTTCATACGCTAATTTGTTAAAACATCCTTCAAAACCTATAAGACGCTTAAGAATCCAAACTCCTTCTTCCTTTTCAACTGATACATTGGTCACATTACCATATAATACTATTAAGAAAAAATGGCGCGATATTCTCACTTATTGCAGGTCGCGAATTACTATCGAACTGATATTCTTACCGTCTTCATCACAGCCCGTCAGAATATTGTTAAGAAAAAATGGCGCGATATTTCCGCTTATTGCAGAAGCAGTTTAAGAACACTTTGATCCTTCGAAACATAAGCATTCTAAATTACCATCATCATCAGAGCCTCTTAACATAGGTACATCTAAACATCAGCCAAAACACTCTTCTGTTCTGTCGATAAACGAATTGAAAAACTTGACATTTCTCCCACACAGAAAGGAAATGAAAAGTCATGCGCAAATAAAGAGAAAAAAACTTCTTAAGTTTGAAGTTAAAAAAAACTTCTTAAGATAAAGTTTCTTCCAAGTGGAAAAATATTCAGGAAAAATACAAGAGATCACGTCCTGGACAATCATTTGCAAAATTCAGGATTCGAAATAGCTTTTCCGCTATGCCGGAGAGGCTATGGAATATATAGTTATAACTCTTATAGTTATAACCCTTATAGTTATAACTCTTATAGTTATAACCCTTATAGTTATAACTCTTATAGTTATAACCCTTATAGTTATAACTCTTATAGTTATAACCCTTATAGTTATAACTCTTGATGAAAATGAGGAAAATGTTGTTTTTGAAGAATCTGAGCCTAGGTATGATTTTAACTTGATTTATTTTAATAATATGATTTAAATTAAACCTGTTTGTGCCACATAATTTTGGCTTTTTATATTTTCTGTTTAAACATCATAATTTTTTAAACAGGTTGTACAGATTTAAACTATAAAAATGTGACATTTTTAACAAGATAATATGATTTTATTAAATGGTTTTAATCTCATTTATCATCATATTATATTTCTCATTAATCTTTTTTTTTAAATTAAACTTATTTTATGATAAGGTTTTAAATAACTTTTGAAAATAATTTGGTGTTTCATTTATATACTATTTTGTCGCTGCATGTCCCTAAATATATCTTGCACAGTTAAATTATATCTAAGCAACCAAGCAACCATTGAAAATGAGTACTTAAGATTAATAAATAATTTTTAACTTTTGTATTGTCATGAGTTTCCAGTCAGTACATAATACGTTATCTATTTATTTACATACAATATTTCTTTACCTTATAAATTTACTTAGACACATCTATAAACTGATTTAAAATTAAACCTGTTTGTGTTACAAAATTTAGGCTTTTTTATACTTTGTGTTTAGACTAACCATAATTTTTTTAACAGACTGTGTAGATTTTAACTTAGTTTATGCACCTGTAGATATGTGAAAAAGCATATGAAATTAGGGGCATCACGTAAACATATAGCTGATTTAATGACCTACGACTGGCCGATAATTAAACTTTTATCGTTATTTCAAATGTCATTTGGAGAACATATTATTATCCCAAATATAGAAAAATTATAGTACTACTTGCTTAAAATTTTAAATAGCATATAAAAAACAAGAAGAAATTTTATTTTGAATCCAACTTTCCTGAAAACTACATTTTCTTACACTAGAAGAAAATATAAATAAAAAAAATTTCATCTTCAGTTCTGTTGAAATAAGTTATTTTTGAAAATTGAAACTTTTGTAAAAAGGAAGAAAAGCGTAAGATTGAAAAGAAGAAGAGTTTCAGACAATCCAACAGGTATGAAAAATTCATGAGTTTTCACACATTTGACTAACTTAGTATGAATTCCAGTTGCATATACAAAATGAAAGAAAAAGAGAAAATTAGCCTACGCGTAAATGAAAATTAATGCCTGAAAATAAAACTATGTCCTTCTGATATTTCATTAAAATATTTTAGGTGAAAACTTAAAGAATACAAAGAGGGAATAAATTGAAAAATGAAGTGTCATTTGGAATATACAGGGTGCCCAAAAAGTCTTTCCCTGATTACAAAATGTATTTATTATATCCGCTATACATAAGATAGACATGTGAAACTGGTGCAAAAATGCTAAAAAACTAATCATGTTTTTTTTGTTGCAGCTTGTGTGGATGTAGTATAGCAATGTCTGTGTCCAGAAAAACCCGATCACGTACCGAGAACTTGCCGATCATCAACCTCAGTTGAAAGGGTGTAAGAAGTCAGTGCGTACGGCCTCACGTGAATTATAGATGCCAAAAGGGTTTCGTGATACCAGGGACACACTGAGCTTTTTAATGATTTGTGAACATTTTCGGTTCCATAGACACTGACACTGCTACACAACAGCGACGTTACAGAAACCTGCAACAAAGCAACTTGGTCAGTTTTCCAACATTTTGGCACCAGTTTCGCATGTCTATCTTATATATAGCGGATATGATTAAATTTCGTAATCACAGAAAACTTTTCGGATAAATGTATGTGTACAATGAGAAAAGGGACACATTCAAATCTGAGTAAATCGATGTTTTCATTTTGTTATGAAACTTTTTGTTTCAAATAGGACGACAAAGTGCTTTCAATTCGGAAATACTAGAAATACTCAGAATATTGAAACATGGACATACTCAAAACTGAGCACATAGAGGTCAGTTCATGCTCATTTTTGAAACATGTTTATACTAAAAAATGATTAGAATCAGTTCAACTCATTTTTGAAACATGGAAATACTGAAAAATGAGCACATAGAAGTCAGTTTATACTCATTTTTGAAACATGGACATACTCAAATATGAGTACATGATGTTTTATTCTTGAGTGTGTGCATGTTTTCAGAAATGAGTATATACATGTTTTAAACTTGAGTAATTTTGATTAGGAGACATTTTGACTATGCGATATACTCAGATTTGAGTATGTTTTGCTCAGTTTTGAAAATGTCGTTTGTATAGATAACATAAAACTGTAGAGAAATTAATTAAAAATCCTTATTATTAAATATGCGTCATAATGATTAAAATCCATAAATATACATATTTTTTTTTCATTTCAAAATTATTTCTATGCTGAATACATCATAGAAAATACATTATATCCATAATATATAAACTATCGTTGATTATATGTTCACATTCGTACATGTTACATAAATCCATGTAGTTCAATTGTAAGATACATGTATTCATACAAATAAAAACTTTCACTGCGTACATTTCGTTATAATAATCCTTTTTTTTAACAAATGAAAGTAACAGTGTTTATTGGTGAATCTTCCATAATCATGATTAAATTAAAACTTATGTATGACAAATCTATTAGATTGATGCAAAAGTTGCTAGTGTTTAATTTTTATTTGAAGTAAATACCAAACACAAATGTATCAGTAATATATATTCTTCTCAACAAAAGTAAAAAAAAAAGTTTTAAAACAATCCTATACTTGTGTACTGTTGATAAAGTGTGTTGCAGTGCAATATGTACAGCATAAGAAATTTATATATAGCAAGAAATATATGAACATATAAAAATGCATTTAAATATTCATGATTTGTTTATAGAAAAATTAATATTATACTTTAAGAATTGAAATATACTTTCAATAATATTATTATTTGAAAAAAAAGAATAAATGCGTGTCTAAACATTTAAATACACTAGTGTGCAAAACTTAAGCAACAAACACAAAATGCTAATTTCTGAACACGTGAGTACTCAAAAGGAAATTCTATAAACAGCAAGTGTAGAAAATAGGTACTACCCTAACAGCACAGACAGTCGATGTGAAGTCTTCTTGACATCACACATGGTCACAATTGTCACAGTCACTACAATGAACAGAAATGTGATATTTTTCATTCATCTCAGTTTTACTCTCATTTGGTCACTCCACTGAAAAGTCACCATGACTGCTGCTTTTTGACGAGTCAACAGGTGACTTTACAATGAAGTCATCTTGTGACTCTCATGTGACTGTCATTTTGACACTCCATTGTAAATTCATGATGATAGCTGTTCTGTGAGAGCTGTTATGTTAAGATTGAATGAATTCATTTACTTATTCAAATTTAGTTGTAAATTTCGCTCAATTTTGAAATACTTCTATTACTTAAATAAAATTAATTCCTTCAGTATTAAAAAAAATATGCTACAGATTTCATTATTTCATTTCTATTTGAATATTAATAGTTATTTGCTGGTCTCCCGCCTTGATTAAGTTTTAGTTTCAATTACAGCTACATATTATAACTAAACACGTATATTGTAACCAAAACGTTCTTCTATATAAATTAAAATGACTGCAACAAAAATTAAATGACTGCAACAAAAATTAAATGACAATTTATTCGTTCTTGAGATATAACTATCGCAGAAATCGTGAAAAACAGAGAAATGCAGCGACATCTGTTGGGCGGTATACACCCAAACCTAATAAGGATCTAGTTATGTCAAGGTCTAACTGAATATGAAGTTGGGTGAAATTCCGTTCATAAGTCTTTAAGTTATAGCTATCGCGGAAACCGGGATAAACACAGCGTAGAAGCACTATTTGGTGGGCGATTTACATCCAAACCTAATCAGCATCTATTTATGACAAGGTCTAACAGAATATGAAGTTTTATTAAATTGCGTGCATTCGTTCTTGAGATAGAGCGCCCACAAAATTTGTGTCTATTACTTACATGAATAAAATTAATTAATTATTTCAACAATAAAATAGAAAATAAAGTTATGCTAAATATTTCTTTATTTCACTTCTATTTCATACAGGCATCCTCTAAAAACAGTCAAATCGTGTTTATGACCTTCTAAAACGTATAAATACGTAAAAAAAATCAGAAGTTGAAAATTTTCCGGATTCCAATACTTTGTTCTTGTAAAGGTAGAAGCAAGTAAAAAACGAGGGAAAATACCCGATGCATAAATGAAAACTAATGTTTGAAAATAAAATTATACCTTCGATATTAGATTAGGATGATTTCTGTATTTTTCTTAGAAAATACCTAATAAAAGTGAGTAAATTGAAGCATGTAGTATCATTTTGAAAATATGACTTTATATTGTTATACATTGTTAAGAATTTATTTGATCACATGTTCTGTGGGCGGAGTTAAGATCACGGCGCGCGTTACGTAATGTGACGTAACCCCGAACTGATTAGAAAACAGTTTTGTATTTTTAGTTGGAATTTTTTTGTATCTTGAATATGGAGCTTCTTGGCGGCTCTCCTGAAATTTATTATTCTTTCAGTCTAATATTTTATTTTATTTACTGTTTTCTTAAGTTTTATTGTTAAATAAAATCAAGAAAAGGCATCAAGACTATTATTATGCAACTATCATCCTCACACTTCTCCAGAATATTATTATTTTGTTTTGTGCTTTCGACATAACGTTTTCCTGACATCTGCTGATATGATCATACATTCATATCAACAGTTTCAAAATGTGTTCATATCTTTGATATTAATGCAGAGCTGACAACGATCCAGAAGTTTAACTACCACTATTTTCGAATAGAAATATTATCTTTATTTAATGTAAAAAATTTCGCGATTAAGACAGAGAAATATTACTACATATATGTATATATTATATATACTGCTATAAATATTACTATAATACACAGAAATAGTGGTGGCGAGATATCGAGGAGATTTCGTAGCTCTGTTAATGTAAAATTTCATATACAATAGCATCAAGAGGATAAAATAACGTTTCTAAATAAAAAAAATGCAAAAAATTAGCGGAACATTGCAAAGAAAAAAAACAGATTAGAGAAATCCCCCTTATTGATAGATTTTATTTATGTACTAAGTTGATAATAATTGTTAAATACTTTTAATTTTTAATCTACTTAATATAAAACAAATAATAACACCAAATATATTTGGATTGCATATCTAATGTTTCACTAATTTGAATTACTTAAAATAAAAGTCCTATACTGGATAAATACATTAGAAATATTTTTAGTTAAATTATATTACTACGGAAATATTGACTTTAAATTGAAAGTATTTGCCGTGAACTCTGATACAGTAGGAATAATAAGTAGTCTTACATTGAGAATATAAGTATTGGAATTGCGAATTTTTTTTTTGCGAAATTTTTCACGGCAATATTGTTTCAATATCGGAAGAATGTAAAGTTTGTTGCAACTCTTCTTGGCAATATTAACTATTGTATAAGTATATATACAGTTATATACATAAGTATACAGTATACATAAGCATACAGTATACATAAGTATATATACAGTTAAAGGCAATATTGGCCAACGTGCAGAAAGTATGAACAATATTGAACCAATATTGTTATGTGAATATTGTATAAAATAGTACGCATTTCTGTAAATATAAAAAATATATGAATTTATGGATAATATGTAAAAATGTATGTCATTTAATGATTCTTGACTGGTGTCTAATTGAATAACTGTACGCTTCATTCCAAATGTTACTTTCAAATATAAAAATTTCAGAAAAAGAAAATTAGTTGTAGTGCATGAGTAAAACTTTAAATAACAGAAGAAAGAAGAAAAGAAACTTTATTTTGAATCTGCTTTTTCTTAAAATTACATTTTTATACCAGAAGAAAATATAAATAAAACAATGTCTTTATCTTCTGTTCTGTTGAAAGAAGTAATTTGTGAAAATTGAAACTTTTGTAAAAAAAGATCAAAAGGGTAAGACTGAAAAAAGAAGAAATTTCACAGAAATCTAACAGGTGACAAAGATTCATGGGCTACATTTGACAACAAGTTTTGGCTTGAAAGTTTTTATTCTGACTGAAAAAAGTATCCGACGTGTAAATGAAAAGTGATATCTGAAGATAGAACTATGTGTTTAATTTTTGGCTAGAACAATTTCGGTATTTCGCTTTACATTTATACAAAGTAAGTAGACAGAATAATGAAGTGACATTTAAAATGTATTTTGTTTTATTAGGTTATGCAATTCAATTCAACATTTTAACAAAATAGAATCCCCCAAAATAGAATCACCCATGCATCAAGTATAGATTATAAAACACTTTTGAAAACGTTCAAAATAATACAGCAAAACTTGACCGATTTATATTGTGAAAGATGATGTCTGATTAAACAGATTAGAAAACGCATAACACAATTGAAAACACAATTTAAACAAATCTCATCTACAATCGGAAAATTATCCAAAGTCTTTTGTGCAACCCTGTATATGATCTATAGATTTGTTCATATACTACATCATACATTGCAGAAATTTAGTTCGGTTAGGAAGCACATAACCCAATTTAAAATCGCCTTCAGCAATTTCCGGCAATAAGCAGAAATGTACTGGAATTCTTTTGTGCACCCCTGTATATGATTTATAGAATTTATACGCATCGACTTACTTGCAAAATATCAGTTAAATTTAAAAGTGCATACCAAAATTGCAAACTCACTCCCAGTAATTATTGCTCAAATACAGTACAGAAAACGAATTATTTTATGTGTAAACGAACGATAAATGCTATGGAAACCATATTATATAGTAATCTTATGGTATATTATATCTTATAGTAAACCTCTATGATTTATATCAATTTCGATATATTTGAAATAGTGTAACATCATTAAAATGCACTACAAACGATTTTTTATCATTTGACGCAATTTTAACTCATTGGTTAATGTAACGGAATTCTTTTATGTTCCCTTGTAAGCGAAATAGTACAGTTACACACTTAATGTAATCCGAGTATATTTACGCGAGTTAGAGCGCGGATAGACATACTGAATTCATAAATACTTTTCAACTTGGTTGGGAAATGTTAAATGCTGATTTTGTTTCTATTATTAAAACACATCTGATCCGGCACATTGCCCGGGTCCAAAATAAAGACGTTAAATAAGGCCACGCTCTTAATAAGGCCATCAGCCTATATCTGTTAGAGAACGGTCTGGGACCAACAAATGTCACGTTTCACCCACAATCGATACCGGCTTCGTCTTTCCGACCACTAATTCTTTCGACATTTCGTCGTTAAAATAAGTCGTTGTAATTAAACTTTCATATGAAATCAGTGTAAATTATTAATTGAAATTTTCAATATTTGCTTGATGTTTGAGATAATTTAACGATCTTTCAGAAAGTATATTGAAATAGTCTGTAGTTTATTGAAATATTCTGTTTGTGTTTGAAAGTAAAATACGTGAAAATCAGAATTACCCTAATAAGGCTAAGCAGTTATAAAGCCTGGCATTATTAAGTGAGACTTCATTTTCATCGTATATAATCATTATCAAAGCTAGTTAAATATTTCCTGCGTCAATATTTGTAGAAAACTATGGAATCTATCAAAGCGCTGGTAAGAGATCAATAGAGTGAAGGGTCAGTAGAATGATCAGTTTTGACTGCTCGAAACGGCATGTCTGTAAATAGAGCACCCACAGGATATTGTATTACAAGAAGAATTCTTTATTTAGTTCTATTTTGGTGTAATACCTGCAAAATGTCTGTTAATTAAAGTTAATTAAAGCCTTACTTAAAACACATACTTCTAACACAGCCACTTTAAAGTGTATTTTGCTTTGAATTCTCCTGGCCACAACTAAACAGCGACAAGAGTATGTATGATTATTTATTGTAAAAATATGTATAAATATTAGATAAAAAAAATTAGAATGTTAATTCTGATTCAACACAGTTTATTGAAATCTGTAAACTTAACCCGGCTGTATTTGGCACAGATCCCTTATACCTGAAATCAGTATTGAATTCAGACTTTTTTTTATTGGAGGGATTTAGTGTTGGAAACCCCAATGCCTTCGACAGCGTACTTCTGGGCGTGCTACACAAGCTCTGGTCTGGTGTTGTATACAAAGCTAGAATTTGTATGATTTTGTATTTTTAAACAATTTTCTAGGGTTCCGTACTTAAAAAGTAAAAACTCCTGTGTCTGTCTGCGCGTCTGTCAGAGCCTTTTTTCTCATAAACTATGGGACGTGGAAAGTTCAAACTTGGGAAAGTTATAAAGCCTTTTTACCCACATATTTTACAGATTATTACCCATTCAAAAATATGTTTAGGAAAAATTTAGGGGGCCAACTAAGTTACTTGAAAAAAAAATTTATTTTTGTATATCATGTGGGGTATAGTTTGTAAGATCTTGTAATATCGAATTCAAAAATATATTTGTTTTAATTTTAGGTATTATATTTTCAGAGATATCGTCAAAAAAGCATCGCAAAAATATGCCCCCTCTATTTCCGAATCTACTGAAACTAAAATTATGAAAAAATTAGGGGTAGTAGGAGTTTATTTAAACCTTGCAGAAAACTATAGGGATTTTCCTAGGTAACATCCTTTTTGATAAAAACGATTTTTTTCTGTTGCACACAAACTTTACTTTTCAGGTGCTCAGCAGGGCGTTGACAGGAACTCGAGGTATCTATCGATGCTGAATCATCCAAAGATATTTGATAATGATTTTCGAAAAAAAAGTCGGTAATTATCCGAGATATTAATTAAGTTACTTGAAAAAAATCTTTCTTGCTATCTATCGTGTAGGGTATCGTTCAAAAGTTCTCTTAACATCGAACTCAAAAATATATTTGTTTTAATTTTAGGTATTATATTTTCAGAGATATCGTCGAAAGTATACTGAAAAAATATGTCCCATCCCCCTCTTATTTCCGAATATACTGAAATTTAAATTATGATAACATTATGGGTAGTAGGAGTTTCTTAATTAATAAATAGTAATTAATAAATATAATGTACGGAACCCTTTGAGGGAGAGTTATACTCGTACTCAACCGATTTATTTTTAAATGAACCTAATGTTAGGGGCCCCACTGCCTTCGGCAACTACACTCTCGGTTTTTTATGAATTTTTATTTATAAAGAAAATCTTTCCAAACGAACTAAATTCAAACGAACCCCGTTATACTGATTGTCGCTTTAATTTCTGTTATTTCCATATGTTACACTTTCAACCTAAATAATAATAACCGAAAAATTTTCAAACAAAGAATTTTGGTTAAAAAAAATAACCATGGAAATCGGTTAATTAGCTGTGGAATAATTATAGTATGACATATTTAAAGCGCCCAAAGAAAAAATATCCACCGTTCAATCCCTCACCATCGTTTAAAAGTGAAATTATATCTTCCAGTGTTGAAAACGTAGATATTTCCTCGGTGCGCTGAAACGAAAAACTCTGGCTCTTAAAACGATCCAGGAAAGAAAAACGCTCGCTATTAAAATGTGCCAGGATCAAATCTAGCGTTCTATGAAAAGTTTATATGAAATCGATCTTCGTAAAATATTTTTTTAAATAGTGAATATTAATATTTTTTAACTAAAGATACCGTTAAAAACGAAATAAAATCCATAAAATATATCTTTGCTTTTCCGTATTTCCATTCAGGAAAACAAGATGGAATTTTAAATCTACCGAAAAACGGAAAAGATGAAAACGAAAGCAAAATCGGACTCCAAGAAATGTTGTTTTAAATAGTAAATATTTATCGTTTTTTAAAATAGTTAATATGTTGTACTATATTAATATTTATTATGAATAAGTAAGTAGGTTTTTCTTTCTTTCGTATTTTTATTCGAGAAAACGGAATGACAGTTTCGAAATAAAATAAGGAAAAAAACGGAAAACGTGAAAACGTGAAAACGAATTGAAAAACAGGAAATCAAACTTATATATATATTTTAATAGTAAATATTAATTTATATATATATTATTATTTATATATTAACATTATATATTAACATTACATTTTTGGGGTTTTCTTTCTTTTTTTTTTCTCCCGGGACACACGTCAGGCAGTTTAAAACTGCAGAAAAAACGAAAAATGTAAAATATAAGAGTTTTAATACTATATTAAAAATTAAAAAAACCTATCCGGAATGGCACTTAAAAAACAACAACAACAAAACGGAAAACGTGAAAACGAATTGGAAAATATGAAATCGAACTTTTTTTTTTCGAAAAGTAAATATTAATATACATATTTTAGTAAATATTAATATTTAAAAAATGATACTGTTAGAATATGAAAGATATCTGAATAAATGGGCGTTGTTTTTTGGAGGGGGGGGGGTGTCTGTTTTTGCACCCTGGACACGCATCAGGCAGTTGATAGCTGCAGAAAAAACGAAAAACATAAGAGCTAACACATAATCACGCTCCCGAAAAAATGTTTTTGATATAATAAATATTAATATATGTTTTTAATATATATATATATGTGTAGCATTTTAAATCTTCCAATTTTCATCTTTCTTTTCAGAAAGGCATGTTTTGTCAAAATGGTTTAACCAAGATTGAATGTTCATTCCAGATTCGAAATCAAAAGGAATGATGTTTATTTCGTTTTCACTCATTTTGTGATCACCAAGGACTTTTACAAGTCCAGATCGCAATAACATTAATATAAAAATTAAAGAGAATTAACACAACAGATGTAAAATAAAATTTAAATTAAATAACAAATGTAAATACCTTCATCGCTAATAAATAATGATAGTAATAATAATAATACAACAAATAAGAAAATCTGAGCGAAACTTAAATAACATAAAAATAAATAAAATAATAAATAATACATACAATAATAACTTTTTTCAACTTACGTAATTCCGTTCACACGTTGTCTGCCTGTTTACTTTTTGAAATTTTTGAGACCGATCAATTTATTTATTTTTTTGTATAATGATACTTTTTCATTTTTTTTTCTGTAAAAGAAAATATTATTTAGATCATTCCGTCATGATTGAGATGTTGTTTTGTAGAACATTCACACTGGCCTGCATCTGGTATTTCCAGGGATAAATTATTCCAACACTTTTTAAAAAATTCGATGCATATTTTGGTGAGAATCAGTTGCACACACCCAAATGGAAAATGTACAGCATCCGCATTCAGCAACATATCCACAGCTTCTCCGTTTATCAGACGATCAGAAGAACAACTAATCGACATACTCTTCGCGAGAACTAGACGCACACTCTTCGCTATGAAGATGTACAACAGTAGCCGGCAATACATTCGTAGCTCATCCGTCCATCAGAACATTGGCATAGCTCAGCGCAAGTTCATGGAATCCTGCCGGCTTTTTGTAGCATTTTGACGAGGTTGAGATATTACGATGAATAATATTCGATGAAAAGATGGCAGTCCTTCAACGATATAGCAAGTTGCAGTCGATATTAGCGAGTATGGCGAAGTAGAAGGCAATGAAATGAGTCCACCAAAGTTTTCCAATAAATCTAGCCAATCTCCAGACAAATAATTTTATTAGAAGACGAACAACACAGAAACAATTCCCAAAAGGTCTAAAACTTATAGCCCTCGGGCTAACGTTGCTTCACTTCATTGAATTAAGATATTACTGGGCCAGATGAATATTCTACGGTCATAAAAATACCAGACACATATTTGTTTAGCTTCCGAAAACGTCAAAAATCTGCCGCTCCGAGGGCTGCGGGCGAGTTTTGTTCTCTCCGCGGAAACATACAGAATTTACGTCACGAGCGCACAACCCAATGAGTGAGAGGTTAGCTCCAGCCCAGCAAATGAGGTGCGAAGGACGAGCTAAGACGATAAAGAATTCCGAACCTGTCGCGGATTAATTTTGAAGTTAAAATCCCAAGCGCGCGAAAAAATCAGAGCAATAATAATAATAATAATAAAAAGAAAATGGCTTTTAAAAAACATTCGAAATGAGAACGCGTCTCGGAATTTTATAGATTGGGGAACTGATAAAAGCTACGAATGATCTTAAATTTTAGATTAAGATTTGGAATAAAATAATTATTAATATACGGATATTTACTTTTAAAAGGACTTTAAATAGGAAGAGATATTATTAAGAATTAAGGAAATACTGACTATGACAGAAGTTAGATTAATTTTAAAATATTAATGCGAATAAAATGGAAGGATACGAAGGAAATAAATTTTTATATAACATATATATACCGTATAACCAAAAAGGTACAACAAATTTTTTTTTGATTTATTAAATTTATTTTTATGTATTATTATTATTATTATTATTATCTTTTTTGTAACTTTGCGGGGAACCCGGTGATTGCGGTTTGAAAATGTAGAAAAACTTGTCTCCTGTGTCTGCTTGAAGAATCGACGAAAGCCCGGACAGGCGCAGACACAATTGGCGGCACGATGGAAGCTCAACGTTTTAGGATGATCTCTAGGGCTTTGAATTAATCTCTTGGCTAATTATATATAAAAAACTACCTCCGAGGTGCTTAATTTTCGACATACGGGTATATTCCTGCTAAGTTTTCCAGCTTTGCCCGCAGCGGTTTCTTCAGAACGTATCGATCACATAGTTGTGACACAAAGTGACACAAAGTGACACATGGTTGTGTGTGTGCGTGTTTATCAAGTAAAAGGTAATTTCCCTTAATTATCAACTATATCTCTGTTTTAGCTGTTCACCATCTTTTTATTTCATTTTAATTCACTTAATACAGGAATATATAACTCGATTTGCGCATTTCTTCTGTATTATTATTCCCTTAATCTTCAGTTTGATCACATGTTCTAGAATTTGCACCATTATTGCTGTTTTATCCACTTCTAATCCACATGTGTTTTTCTTTCTGATATTACATCTAACCTTCTCTTTTTAAATTTTCCGGTATCTTCTGCTTTGTTTTTTACACATGTCATTTAATTTAAACTATATATATACACCGAAAAATCGAACGAAATGTAATTGTTCATTCAACTCAATGAAGTATAAAGATTCACGAGCAATGATAGATTCATGAGCAATGATAGATTTATGAGTCAAGATGATGATAGATGAGATTGTTATTAGAATGGTTCTCGTCGAAGGAGTTCAGTTTTTATGTAAGGCTTAGGTAGCTTGCTGTTTTTGTTTAATGAGAGAAAGCAGAAGTGTTCTCTGTTATATTTATTATATTTGTATCTCTATTATATTTGTAAAGTTGACATATGGTCATTTTCAGTTTTATTAATCTACTATCCCAGCTATATATTGTTTATTTCCTTATGTATTTTGTGTCTTTTTAAATGTTTGTTATCGTCTTCAAATCAAGAGTAATTAGTTGAATTATTATAGTGAAGTTTTTTTTACTAATCCCTTATGTATGTATGTATCTATCTAAATATAGATTACCTTTTCTGAAAACAAATAGTGATTTTTACACAGTAATAAGAATGATTTGTTCCAATTTGCATGTAAAATACTGTTAAATTTAATCAAAAAAGTGTCTATTCAAAAAGTTTTTGAAGAATTTTTATAACTTTAGCTTCAAAAGACTATTTTCAACCGCAGTAGTAAACTGGCTCATATAAATATAAATAATACACTTTTGATCCTGCATTAAAAATATATTAGACCATTCTAATTCGTTCGATTTGAGTAAAAAAATCTATCTTGACAAGATATTTTTTCACTTCTTGAAAAGAAATTTTTTTTTGAGTTATGTCAATTTACAGATAAGTGTGTGATATGTAATTTAAAATATTTCCAATTTCTAGGAGATTTTTTCCTCAAAACTAGAACTACCATACAATTTTTGTAAGTATTATACAACAGTATAGAACTATAATACAGACCCTTATTTATCAGTGGGTCAGTTTTTTACTTTAGAAAAAGGAAATTTTATTAAACTATGATTGATTTGTTTTTGATGAAGGGACTATACGAAATTGATCACCAAGATCACGGTCAATGGGACTGGAGAAATCTAGATTTTCGGTAAACACCATATAATTCTATGAAGTTGTGTGAAAAAATGCTTAAATTGTTAGGAAAGAAAATCCATGAGAAACTACTTGTCGTGTGTGTACCTATTTATTAAGAAAATTAGTTTTTTAATTTTATTTAATTTATTAAATTTTTGTATGGTTGAACAAAATACATTATATGATTAGCACTATGATATACTTAAATTTTTACTATCAGTCTTACATCGAGAATTTTATGTTGATTTTTCGTTCATTATAAATTTTCAAACCGAATTTCTTATTTAATAGTTTTTATTATGATCTGAGAAAATCCATGTGAAACTACTTGTCCAGTGTGTACCCATTTATTAAGAAAATTAGTTTTTTAATTTTATTTAATTTATTAAATTTTTGTATGGTTGAACAGAATACATTATATGATTAGCACTATGATATACTTAAATTTTTACTATCAGTTTTACATCGAGAATTTTATGTTGATTTTTCGTTCATTATAAATTTTCAAACCGAATTTCTTATTTAATAGTTTTTATTATGATCTGAGAAAATCCATGTGAAACTACTTGTCGCGTGTGTACCCATTTATTAAGAAAATTAGTTTTTTAATTTTATTTAATTTATTAAATTTTTGTATGGTTGAACAGAATACATTATATGATTAGCACTATGATATACTTAAATTTTTACTATCAGTTTTACATCGAGAATTTTATGTTGATTTTTCGTTCATTATAAATTTTCAAACGAATTTCTTATTTAATAGTTTTTATTATGATTTGATATTCTCGTTTGTGCGAATTCACAGTTTTATTTAAAAAATCTGCTATTAATGTAGCTAATATAAATTCACCCAGATCCCTATTTTGCCTATACCTTACTGAATTATCACCACATTTAACTCGCATATTTGATTCACTTGCCATGTGTACTTGTCTTCCAAATTATAAAAGAAAAAATATATTATATTTTGCGCACGCTCAGTTAAAAATTATTATTATTACTATTGTTCTTCTTCTTCTTATTATTTTATTATTATTATTTTATTATTATTATTATTTTATCATTATTATCATTATTATTATTATTATTATTATTATTATTATTATTATTATTATTATTATTACCAGTGGACCCATGCGAGGATTTCGCACTAATATTTTTTTTAGCAACATCTAATATTTTTAAGATGCGAGTTGCAGGTTTAAACTTCTACAGAGAAATTAAGGATAAAAATATTTGCTAACAGCATTAGTCAAGCCAGAACGTAGCCTACATAATTATAGAAAAACCAATTCATTTCTCCAAAAACCGCTCAAAAAAGCGTAGCTGGGTTTAGCACAAACCCTGTCCAAATTATCGTTCCACCAAACTTACAGTAAAATCTGATTAAAGATAGCAAATGGCACGCGCGCGAGAATACAAAATAACAATCGTACTTTAACTGCATTAGAGGATGACGTCATCCGCTTGGGGAAAAGCACGGGTCAAAGAAAAACAAATTGATTTCATAGAAAATACAATTTAATTTAATATAATAAAGCATAACTTTTAAAGCTACTCGTGAAATATTATTTCTTCAATCGATCAATTGTGTCTTTTCTTCTAAATATTTGAAATTGAATTTTGATTTTTAATCATAAATTTAAAATAAACCCGTGCGGAGAAATCATACTTTAGCTTTTTTGTGCTATTTATTTTTTTATAATCATTGTTGAGCATCCTATAATGCGTTATTTTATTTTTGTGGTAACACTAATTTGAGGAAAACTTTTCATTTTATATATGAAAACTATGCCGATTTAATTTTTAATTGACAGCAATTTTTAATAAAAAAACATGTTTTAGCGAAATGTGAAAGTACTATGTCGGAAGTCGCTTCAAAAACCTTTCGAATGATACCTCATTCGTTATTGCGTGATTTGTAAATTCATAAAAAAGGGATGTTGACTGTAGAAATAATATATATTATTATTATTATTATTATTATTATTATAAAAGACCACGTTACATCGGATATTTAATATAATAATTTGAATTTTCAACATAATATTTCTATTGTATGTGGTCTGTATATTTTATGAAATTCCATTGAAAACATTCTATGCTATAAATAGAATTTCTTTCAAAAACAGGAAGTTTTAAAAGAAACATTTAAATCTTTTAGAATCTATGTGCTTCTCGTACCACAATTCATGCAGACTTTGGGCATAGCAAGTAAGATTATTTGTGACTGTTACAGATCATTTCTAGCATTTTATGACAATGAAATAATTAATGTTATGTAATATTTATCAATAATAATAATTATCAAAACTATTTAACGTATTGAAACATACACTAATTGGTCACTAGTTGAATCAGCATGGTTGTAAAACTTTTCAAAAGTAATTTTCTTTCCATTTGGACATGTTCTGTTATGAACAAATATGTAAAAAAGGAATGCTAATAATCCATATTAAAAAACAAAATCCTGTCGTTTCATGTATTTTTTAATATTAGCAAACATTGGTGGAGCTATGGTCTTACAATTAAGAAATTTTACTCTTTATAAAAATAATGATTATATACTTATTTTAATAGTTATTATAACAGTTTTTGATTCAACTTTCAAAATACGTTTCACAATATCCAAATAATACCTCATAAGTTCCATATCTGATGGTGGGAATTTATTCGTTTCATGTACGCCACTGAATAGTGTGCTCATGTATAAATTCTTCCTTGCGCTGCGAAGTTGCAGCTTTGCAACGTATATATATAGGTGAAAAATGCCAGACTGGATGTCGTCCACATGGGCTAAATTGTAAAGCACTTAGTTCGCTATACCAAGGTATCTGAGTTCAATCCCACAATTTTCACTCCGTTGGTTGTACGCTGTTTAGCAAAGTGAAAAGAAATTCACATTCTTTGTAGTGTCACTTAGGATATACTGTATTTATTTATTTATATTTTATAAAAATAAAAACTATATATTTGGTAAATTGTAGAGAAAAAAAATTATATTGTACGAGAAAATTGATTTAGCAAAACTAGTTTTGGCGCTTTTTAAGTTCAGGTTCATTTTTTTAGAGACCATTTCTTCGTTATACTTTTTATTAGCTATCTCTCAATGATACCTAAAACAAAAAAAAGTGTAGAAAATAATAAAAATTATAATAAAAAACTCAAAATTAATTTGATCATAGTTTTTGCTATAACTGAATTGTTTTGTGTGTTTACCAGGTATAGTTTGTAAAGAATTTACTTTCCTTTATTTAAAAAAAGCAAAACATGTAAATCCGTTGACCTGTTCAAAAGTTATCATACCAAAACTGCTGATTAAACAGCGTTTTTAAATAATTAAGTGTAAAGTTTTAGACGACATTATTCATATTTAATCGTCATTTATCTTAGTTAGGTTTAGTACCACAGTCTGTTTCAGAATTTCGATACCGGACTAACTGTAGAACATTCTTAAAGGTTCAAACATCAATAAAATAATAATAATAAATACATTTTTTGTCATTTCAAACATTTTTGTTCTCATTATATTACCTAATTTAGCAGTCTATGCACTTTGTACGAAATATTTTCGAAAAATTAACTCACTTTAATAATAGTGATATTTATTTCATTAATATATTATTTCAAAGAACGTTTCATTAAACTATATATCTTATTTTAGGAATTCTGTTATTATAATTAATAAAATAATTTGAGAATAGAAGATCATATCTAAAACTATTTCAGTAAATAGAGGATACAGGATTTAGCAACTTAGGCATTTTATCCCAGACTTAAAAAAGAGAACAGACGTAAATAATATAAGAAAAATATTACAAAGAAATGTTTTATTAAACTATATATTTTAGCTTCGTATTTCTTAGATTATATTTAATCCAGAAATTAGAGTATAGAGAGTTTTGACGTCTAGGACTTTTATAGAAAGCATTCGAGAAATAAAATCACGGATAAATATTTATATAACTAGCTATAGTACGAACGCACCTCATTTGTCACGTTTGACCTACAATTTCCAACTTGTTTTAAATATTGAAATTTAACATATTCATTTTTCAGACATTATGTACAAATATGCTAAAATGAAGATTAACTTCAATCAGACAGTTTAATGTGTTTTTTCATTCGTAAAAGAAAACGTTTTTCCTTAAATACATTTGATAATTAAAATAAGCATTCACCAAATTATTAAAAAATAAATGGGTTCTTTTCTCGCTATAAAAATACATATAAATGATTAATGCATGGAAATTAAAATGTGTGTGTATTTTTCGGTGTATTTTTAAGAAAACAAAAAAATATATAACTTATACGACATAATTCTAAAATTGCATCGCAGTAATTTCACAACAATCCATTTATGTCAACACCGAGTGCGTTCCAAATAAAAGTATAGTACACTTTGAACACGTGGAATTTTACGTAATGATTTTCAAATGTTACATTATGGATATTGTGGAGCTGTGTTTTCAAATTCCAATTACACTCTAGGAAAAAATTCTACTTGTATGAAATTCTAACTATTTTAAATAACTACCTTTGATAACTAACTTTTAATAAACCACCTTTGTTGGTGCATTGCGTTTTAGAAATAATATTAAAAAAAAAAAAAAAGCTACGTCATTATATATTTTGGTGTAGTTTCCTTTGAATTTACAAAGTGTTTTATCGATCCATTATTAAGTTTTTTTTTTAAAAAAAAATTCAGTTTTTCAAATTTCAGCAAAATTAGCAAATTGTAAGAAACTGCTCCTTCAATGTAATTTTCACTTCATTCTGTTTCATGTATGATGTACACAAATAAATGCTGTATATGCACCCATTTATCAGGTATTCTGACAATATCAGCTTTGTTCCACAACTGCAGCTAAATCATCACTGATTTTTTGCAGCAAACTGTGCAGTCACTTAACCGTTTTTATTGAAAATAGTTACTTAACCGTAATTTATCTCTATTTTGACCAAAGGAACGCTTCATTGTATGGTCGAGTAACAGTTTTCCATTTTAACCAGCGAATGACTGGACACTTTGCTGCAATTTTTAACAGTGATGAATTATGTG
Source organism: Maratus michaelseni (assembly GCA_963931845.1). Lineage (NCBI taxonomy): Eukaryota > Metazoa > Arthropoda > Arachnida > Araneae > Salticidae > Maratus > Maratus michaelseni. The sequence continues at coordinate 127,977,695 of OZ007593.1, forward strand.
ATATCAATAAAATTTACTTAACGAGACTTTATTTAACTCTTTATTTTTGAAAATTTAATTAATAAATACTTATAGATAGGAAGTAAAATATTATCAAATAAAAATATGTGTTTTTTATTAATTAGAGCGGACTCTGCATCATGCACATTCTTAAAAATCTTCAGCAACCTGTCCAGTAATTCAACCGTTTTTATTGATAACGGCTATTTGATCATAATCTAAAGCATTCTCATTGGTCAGAATAGATACATAACGGTTATGGAACCATTTTTGATAAAAACTGCTATATGACTGTATAGTTGGCTTCAAATTTTTGCAGAAATTTTCCCATATATTCATTCCTTTTCCAAAAATCCGAACAATATAACAAATTGTCTCATCGGAGTGCAGTTTATACAATAAGACTTGTCAAAAAGTGCAATATTTCGTGGCAAAAGAAAATAAATAGTTGAAATAGTCCCGTAAGTCCGTTCACATTCCAAAATCTCATAAAAAGTGGTCGAACATTTTCTATCAAAAACATAGTTCAATGAATTTTAAACTATTTTTGTTATTTGCTAAAAGAAAACAATAACAAGTCCAATGGTGCATATCTCACTTCGATATAAAAAAATTTCAATTCTGTATGAATATTTGAACTGTGAAAAGATTTAAGGAGAAAATTGTACCTTTTACAATGTTTTAAATAGGTAAACGGTACTTTGCACCACTTATGCCTAGAAAGGTAAATTTCAAATTTTTGACTCAAATTTTGAAGTAATAAGGCTGGTAGGTAAAAAATATAAATTTTGCTTCTCTAAAAACTAAATACGTGAACTATATATATATGGCACTTCTAAATCTGTTTTATCATCGAAATTGTACCAGAACGTACAATTTTTCTAATAAACACTTTAATAATAAGAATAAATAGTAAAGCAAATTTATATTAATTTACAGTGCTAGATGCAATTGAAACATGAGAAAAGCATTTTCACTGTCTTAGATATGAAATCAAAATATATTACGGAAAGCTTTTTTGTCACCATTTGTTTTGTGTATCCCCCATTTTCGTCCCCAGCAGTGTCTGCCAAATTAGTTTTATTACTTTCATCAATTTTATCCGTATTCTCCGTTATATCTCGGAAAATATCATTCATACATTTATTTATATGTTAATTGTATATTATTATATACTTTTTATTATTTAAGACGTAAAATACCTAAATTTTAAAAGAAAGCCCCTCCCTCCAACTAACAAAATGTTATGTGATACAATAATTACATTGCAATATTTCGATTTAGTATTGTGAATTCTATGCAAATAGACCATTTTTTTACAGCGATGATTTTGGTACCGAACAGTGTAATTAAAAAATACATTTTCCTTTTTATTCAGTAATCAGATAGTATCAAATGTTTTTTCTCGCAAAGAGAGAAAATTCACATAGCCAAGCGTTGATGGGCAAAACGATAAAATAGTGTTTTGTCATCTGTACTAAGTAAATACTCAACATCGAATGCTAACATTTCGATAGAAATACTGAAAATACTTGTGATATGAGAAGATATAGTCAAGTATAATAAAACTATGAAAAACTATGAGTGGTTTCCAAACAAAGTAATCAAAATGGAAGAAGAAGGATAGGTTTTCAAATAATAATAATATTTAAAATTACATGAACATAAAATAAATTTGTAATTCTTTTTATTCTACGTGGAACTTGGGATATATTTGCAAAAATAAATAAATAAATATAATAAATAAAGATAGCTGTAATAGGCACAAAATGAAACTGTAGCATATTTATATTTGCGGAATAGCAAGTTTTGTTACTATAAATTTCAATATTATACTCAGCGGAAAAACAATGTTGGCTGAGTATTGTTCGTACGGACTACATATTGCTAATTATTGCCAATATTGATATGAAATATTGCTTAAAAATGGGGTGTTTACATTTTGCTTATATTGCTAAATATTGGCTAGAATTATTTTGTAACTTCATTGAAGTTATTTCCAATATAAAGCCAACAATTCTGCAATATTGCTACTTCGCTGCAAAAATGCCGAATGCAAAGTCCATAATATATTATAATGGCATCTTATTGCTATTGTGATAGCATATTATTCCATATATTTTTTAAATAAAAATTATATTTAACCTGTATTGACATTTCATCGAATGTATTTCCAAATGAATATACACTGCTTTACAATTGCTAAGGAACACATACATTTTTCCGTCATAACAAATGATAGGTATCGTTTCAAAAAATGAAACTTAGTACTTATTTAATAGTCCTTATGTATCTTTATTATGCAAAACGATACCAATAATATCACATTATAAAGCAAGAAGCGAAAAATAACAAAATATACTCTTTTCAGCATTTTTCAACAGTTAAGAAAAAGTCATGATTTACTCCAAAAAGCAGCACATATAAGTCGGTGAGTATAGAGTATGACCTCTTCCTACACTGATGCACATTTTGCATCGTTTGACCTTGCTGTTTACTAAACAGTTGAAAAGAGCTTAGCGAATTCTGTCTCATTCATTTCACGAGGCGATTTTCGGTTCTTGCACTGTTCGAGGATAGGTCTGTCTTTGAGCAATACGTTTACCGAGTGCACGCAAGGCATGCGCTTAGAGATTTATGTCCAGGGAATAAGTAACAAATGTCATACGCTCAATATCGTCTTCTACTAGTGCGAGGGACACTTCAACTGTCTTATGTAGGCGGACATTGTTATCCATGAAGAGAAATTCTGGACTAACTGCACCACGAGAAAGATGGATATAACCCTGGAGAACGCTTGTTAAATACTTCTGCTATGTCACTGAATCTTTTTTAAATATGTAAAGCAGAATTCTGCCATTATGTCTTATACCTACTCGCACAATCCTTCTTTGGCCATAATTATCAGTTTCCTGGACATTCTGGTGATGAGATATTCTGCGATTCATATTCTCTCTCTTTCCACACTAGCTGGTGCCCATAAACACTGCTTATGGTGTAGCGGGATTTATTAGAGAACATGATTCTGAACCACGGTTTCTTTAACCAAAGAATATGCTCCTTACACTGAAGTAAACTTTCCCTATGATGATCTGCTCAAAGTTGAAAAGCATTGCATGTAACAAGTTTCTGTGCATCTAACTGGTATTATATATTCACCGAGAAATGGTTCTTGCAGATAACCAAGAACCATTAGCGTTAGCAATGTCTGAAGTTGTCTGACCTGGAGTATCATTTATGTTTCTCTTGACCAGTAGGCAGACATATCGATGCACTTGAGGTGTGATGTTCCTCAATGGCTTCCAGAATGCCTTCTCGTAACACTTCAACATTCAGAGGTCTGTTTAAACCTCAAGATTACACTCTTCAACACGTCTCTTGCTTTGTTAACTTGAGTGATACTTTGCCCTATCTTGAGACATCCAACTGGTCGACCATGATCGTATGCAATCAAATGATGTTTTACAGGCATTTAGCAGTAAATACCTGTCCTCCAAAATATAAATTTGCAGCTCTACATTCAGAAACCGATAGTGTGACTTTTCCCTTAAATGCACGTGGAATGAAATCACGTGGATACACTTCCTTTAATACAGACAGGAGACCTTGTTGTACAACGTCGTCTACCGTTGTTTTTTCTGTGATTGCGCAGCTTAATGAAACACAATTTTGCTCAAATTCGTTGATCTTTAGCATTTGTTAAGCAGTGTACTATTGGTTCAATATTGGTCATAATATATCTATTTTTACATTAATACATTTATTTTACTATTAGGGTTATGATATTGAATTGCCTGAATAAATGTATTTGAACATCGACTATATCACGTTGAATTTTGCTTCTTTGCTTTATTATTTCTCGAAATACAATGTCTGATGAGTATGCCTTCTTCCAGGTTTAAAAAACCTCTACCTCTTTCTGTCTACTCCGGAAAAAAGAGTGAAAAATTAAATAGATATTGGTAAAATTACTTTTAAACAGCCAAAGAACAAAATAAAACTGTCGATTGTGTTTCAATCACTTAAGACTAAACGTACTATTTAATTAATATAATATGTAATTATATGTAATTATATGTGTTATATGTAATTATATGTAAAAATTCATTTTTGTAAACAATTTCCACGATAGAATTATTCATAAAAAGCTCTTAACCATCTCTGACAACCATAAAAAATCAGTAAGAATTTTTAGCAATGGAACAAACGATACAAAAAATGAAAAACGGACTATACTCATTCATAAACAATTTGAATGCAACCGTTCAAGTTTTCTAATTTCGGAAGATATAATTGTAAATCAATGCATAAACTAAATTTAAAACCAATTATTAATGCAAAAGAATACTTTCGAAAAATAAATTTGTTCGTCCTCTTTGTGTTAAACTAATTACTATTTCGAATTTAACTGTTCAATAAATAAGAGAAAAATTTTACAGGTTTGAAGTAATTGTTATTGAAATTTTAATGTTAATTAACATGAGATTAAAATAAAAATTATTCGTAAATTATTCCTTTTTTTCAAAAGAACGTGATGTTACAGTTTAATGCATCAAATGTCTAAAGAATAGGAATTTACTTGGAACAGTTTAAAAGTTCAGTTTTTCCTTTCGATTGAATTGATAAAGATTTTTAAAGAAAAGAAAACTAATTTTTTCAGAGATATTTTTAGAGTTTTAGAATTTATTACTTATGAAGAAAAAAGTATTTTTATCCTGTTGGCATACAGAAAAATGAATCTGTAGTTGTTTGTTTTGATATATTGCCGCTTATAGGGGAAATTCGGGTAAAACAGGGTACATCTGGTTTTCCTTCCTAAGTGCTGCTATCTGGCGTCTAATGCCCTGTACTAGCTTTCTGGCCTCTCTCATTAGTTTACTCTTAAACGTCACGGAATCTAATTATTTTTGTGTGTTTATGTGATATTTTGAATAAATCAGCGAAACAATTTGATATTTTTCTGATATTGTGAGTGGTGATTGTAAACTAATCACCCTGTCAAGATTGGTAAATTAGAGAAAACATTACGTCAATTTCTCTGTTTTTATTTTACAACTTGGCATTAATAGTTGTCAAATTAACGATTTTTGACTACCATTTTTTTCAAAGCGAAAAATTTGCGCAAAACATCGCAGATTTCTGCGAAAAATTAAAGAGATTTAAAATAAAGAGAAATAAAATTACTTATAATATTTCTATTTTAAGTAAGTAACGGTCAAAAAGTGTGACACTTTGCAAGTATGGGCATTAAATAGAGATGTTAACATTAATTTATTCAAGAGAACGACGATACTTATTTTGGAGTGAGGGGTACTTTGAGAGTACCGGGTACATTAAGAGAAGGAAAAATATCGGTTAGATACCCAGTTTACCCACACAAATCTATTTTAAAATTTAAGAGCTAATGTTTTAGATACATGTGTTAAGTCCTATTAAATGAAAATTTTATTGCTGAGACTTGACTTAAAACTGATTAAAGCTGTATAATAATATTATCAATTATTACCGTTGTTATTATTAATATAATATGAAATATATTACATTCAAAACTGAATATACATTGTATTTCACATCTATTACTCCTGGAATAGGATGAATTACACGTTGAAAAGAACACCCATTATTCGTAAGAATTTAAGAATGCCAAAATAACTCTCGAAATTTTCAAATTTAAAATATGTTACGAACTATATATGTATTTAAATTTTAATGTAATTTCTGTAATGGTATCAACTCGTCTATTCTATTATTGGAGAAAAAGAGCAAGAACAGGGATTATCAGATGCTTTTTATGCCATTTGTATTAAAATTTATATATAAAAAATATTTTTATAATAATTTCAGACATTTTCATTACAATTTAAAACAAAAAAAAATATGAACAAAAATTTATTAAGTAAATAGTATTTTAGACAGTTCACAAGAATCTAAATTTGGAATGTCTCTGCAAATGAGAATGACATCATCCGGAGAAGAAGTAAGAAACACCACAGGTTCTTGAATTTTCTGCAATGAACTTTTGACAGAAGCAGGTGTTAAAAATATGAACTTTTTAATAAATTTATTGTTTTTTAAATGAATATATTTCCTAGTTCTTCTTCTTCTTCCTTTTACTCCAGATGCTGTTCATAAATGGATTCAGTGCTCCATTTACGAACAATGGGGTCATAAGACGTGTGGCGGGCACGAGAATGAAAATAAAGATTTTGCACATGTTTCTGTAATCTCATAAAAAAAATTGTTAAACTTCTGAAGCATGCTATATACTTCCTAAATATAATAATATTGTTATTGTTTCGTTACAAATAATGAATTATCCTTCTAACCTGTTCAGACCCAAGGTATACAAATGTGTACCTCTATCCTTTACCTCATAAAAACTAAACTGTTTGATTTTTTTACATTTTGAATTCCCTTCTACATCTACATATCTGAATATTTTTAGCTTTAAAATCAATGGTAGTATCGATTCTGATTCTCTCATAAAATAAATGTTATTTTCATCTGAGTTTGCAAAATGCCTCCGAGAAAGTGTGGCCAAGAAAGTAGTAATTTTCATAATTTTTTAACTTAAATACTTAACAATAAAACTTTTTGAGAATTTGTAGATCGTTCACTTGTTTAAAGACTTTTAATTTGTTATTGTGTGAATTTACGTTATTGATTATTAAATGGATATTTTAGGGGACTTGATTATTTTAAATAGATATTTGTGAACCTTTTGTTTGTGCAAAAGTAATGAATGAATATTTGTAGTAATTTTAGCTTCAAGTCTTAAGAGGCTAAAAGCTATGGAATCGAATTTTTGGTGAGTATTTCATTCTACCTACACATCATAAAAACTCCCATTTAGACATGTTTATTAAAAATTATAAAAATTATTCAATTTTCCTGGATGACTTATCCAATCATTTTCAATCAATATGAATGTCAATATGCAGAATGCTCAATTATTTTTTCCTCACTTTGAATTTACTAGTCATTTGATTATGGAAAACATTTTGGTACTCAGCTTTGCCTCCTAATGCCACATTTACATGAAAAAATACTTTATATTGCAGAAGATAAATATGATGATAAATATCTGAAACGAAGTGCATAATCAAATAAGTTCTAATACGATAAAAAATTATTTATGAAATAGGGAAAATATATATAATTTACAAATTGTCTAAATCAAAGGCTGTTGAAGAATGTCACCGTCTATAGTTTAATTTTAGATTAAGCTTTTCAATTTATAATATAACTCATGAAAAGTATTTTCATTATTATGTATATCTTACTTGATAAAAATTTGGACAAATTGTGGAGTTTAAATTGTTTCTATCTGGTGAATTAGAAATATATAGATTTATGAAAAAAAATCTAAAGATAAATACAAATTTCAATGTACTAAATAATGGAATTGGGACTCAAGTGTTGACTGACGATGTTAATTTGTTTTATATTTTAAAGTTTGTTTAATGTTTATTATACAATGTAAATACGAAATTTTAGGGAATGGCCTAGGTACAACAACTATGGCTCCTCGGTACATTACTGTTTTTATATACCTAGGGCCATTATATTTACCTAATTCTGCTCGACATAATTTCCAATTGCCAGTATGGGTGATTCTTCCAATAAGAAGTAAATAACATAAGCATGCATACACATTAGTTTAAAAGTTTCAAAAGTAGTTAGACACTCAGTTTTTCGCATTAAACAAAAAGGGACTTTCGAAACACTGGTGTCTCCAACGAGTGTTTATTATTATTTTTTAATTAACAGATGAATACTTGGAGCTGAGAAGATATAAAAAAATAAATACACTTTACTTATTTTTATTTATTCTTTTTTAAAAATATAAGTCTGCATGTAGCAATATCGCTTAATAATAAATTAATTACTCCTTTAATTTTTCACTATGTCGCATTTATGAGTAAAGAATCAGTTTCCAGTACTGTGGTCGAAATACCTTCGAAAACCGAATTTGAAATTTAAAAGTTTTAGAAACTATCTTATGGCCTAGAATAACATTTCCAAATCATCCCGAATTATTCACAAATTGTAATTATATACTAAACACAGGTAATTTAATTTCATTTATAACCAAATTTTGTCACTTGCGGCAAGGTAAATTTATATTTGAAAAAAGCAGAATGTAAAATAAAGAGCTAAAAATAATCTCTAGTAATCTGCTAATTTATTTTTAACCACGAAGGATTATTTACACTGCATTCATGTAGCTAATTAAAAAGTACAGCTGGTATCTTAAATTTTAATTAAGCCAGAAAATGTATCACAATATTAATTATCTAAATCATTCCTTATTCCCAAAAGGTATCGTAAAATTATTTGGGGACACCAGGTAATGCAACCGCAATAGATAAAATGTAAACTAAGTGTCAAAGTAATAATGATTCCAATTACTGAAACTTTTAAAGAATATTTGATTTCCCTTGATAGCGAACACGTGTAAAACATATGTACAGTCGAGGAAAAAAAACGGAACACCCCCCACTAACTCTGCAACAAATTATAGTAGAAGGACGTGACTGGTACCAAACGATTGGAAATAAAGTCTACTTTTAAGTGATGTATCTAAAATTTTCTTAAGGGGCCATCTACATATTAAAACCAGCCTAAACTTTAATTTTTTCAATGGCAACACCCACTTTTGACATGATATTTTAAATCTTCGGTTCAAACTATGCCTAGATACAAAATTTTAAGTCATTTGGATGATAAGTTTTTGAGTTATAAACATTCAAATTTTAGAGCTTCTAATGTTAAATTACATTTTCATATTTTTATTAATATCTCCTGAAATTATAATCCTAATGTGCTAACGTTTTGTTTGGTTATAAAACTCAAAAACCCAAACATAACTACGTCAAATTTGTAATTTTTAAAATTTTATAATATGAAATATGAATTATGAAATTAATATTCGAAAAAATTATGAATTGCAACCTACAATTTTTTTGATGGATTTATATTTATTATGTCCTGCTTTATGTGTATTCAAAATTTCAATTTTTTTTTCCGAGTAGTTTTCAAATTATGCTTAAAAAACTACAAAATGCTGCTTTAAGGGGCCGTCTATGATGTGCATTAAAGCATAGTTTGAACAGGGATGGGAGCGCTCCGTCTCGAAATCCCGATTGACACCACTAAATTTTAATAGTATTTGTTACCTTATTCAAGGACAAAATTTCTGAAATTCTTTACGTTGGAGAATACTATTAAAATTTAGTGGTAAGAATCGATATTCGGATCGGAGAGCTCTCATTCCTCTTTGAGAAAATATTATACTCATAGGCTGGGATTAGAGTGACTTGATAAACTTAGAGATTAAGTCTGTCTTACACTATAAACAATGCGTAAACCGTATTTCAATGCTTCGTGATCTTACGTTAAACAACTCTGACAACGACCTGCGATTGTAGTAAGATATAAGATAGCGAGGCACCAGAACCCCAGCCTTTATTAGTATATATATATATATATATATATGTATATATATATATATATATATATATATATATATATATATATATTTCTTTTACTTTTTCAATGTCTGCTTTAAAATTTTTCATTAAAATTACGTAAAACGTATTTGCATGAGATATATGTTTTCATTTATGGAAAATAGTTTCGCTTTTATTTTTAAATTAATAAAGCTCATTTTTGAAAAATATGATCAGTTCTACCTTAGAAAAAACTTAATCATTTTTGTTACTTTTAAATGGATTTATAGCTTCTTTTCCAGTCTAATAAAGCTATATTGTTTTTTCTGCAGTATATATGTTTGAAGTGAAGTTTATTATAAATGCATATGTGTAGAGTATTTGCTGAAACAAAATGGCCCCACAATTAACTGAAGCAACGAAAGGCCAAATGATTGGCATGTGGCAAGCTGGAAGAAGTTTTCGTTATATAGCTGGGCATTTTCAAGTGTCTCTTCAAACTGTTTCAACATGGATTAATAGGTAAGGTTTATATTGGTAGTTTATTGTGAAGAAAAAATTACAATATTTCTTCTATAACTTTCGTATTTAAATCTATTCGATTAAACAGGCTAATTGAAAAAAAATTACAAGTTATTTTTATGGTTTTCTGATAGGCAAGATTATTTCCCAATCGCTAGCAGTGTGCAAAAAAATCTAATAATAATAATAATAATAATAAATAATAAATGTCATAAGGCAAGTTTTCTTGCCAGGAGGCATTAATGAGTTAATTGTAAAATTTCAAATGAACTACCAGAATAGGTTTAATCATAGAATTATTACCCCTATTCCGAAGGAGAGTAACGGATGTAAAGTTATTCAGATGTCTTTATAACATATATTTAGTTTTAGGTCTTCAAATAAATCGGAATGTAAATTCTGCGAACATATCTCAAAACAAGACACCCCCCCCCCCCTCTCGCTACTAAACAAAAAGCAATGTCTGGATTTATTTTCAGACTAAAAAACAATTTATCTGCGTTTTTTTTTTTTGTTATTTTTACTTTGTTTCATTACGCTGCTTTATACTATTTTTTTTTAATTCTAAATTTTGTATCTGTCAATATTATTCACGTTTCTGCCAATAAACTAAAGAAAAGGCGAGTTAAATAGATGCAAAATCTGAGAAAAAGCATTATAAAAGCACCTGTAAAATTCCAATAACATTTACATATTCTAAGACTATTTTAATTACAAATAATCTTATGGTTTTTTAATCCCTTCGTGACGAGAGTCTATTACAGAATTTTTAATAATTTACCACCGGTTTTTCAAAACAGAAATTTTCGTCTAATTGAATTGTGGAAATGCTAAGATATAGTAAGGCATAGCTTGCAATAAAAAATAACTGGTGGGAAAAATCGAGGTTTGTGAGCATCTTATGCGTCACGCATACGTGTCGCTCGTCCCCAAGAGGTTAAAATCGTATAATTCAACACTTGTAAACATTATCTTAAAGCATATAACAATAACCGAAACTTATTAAGTGAGTAAAATGGTCATATCGGTAAAACATAATACATTAAAAGGTGACATTCTGCAGCATTTCAACAATCGAGTACCGAACTTCAATTTGGATACAGCCCCTTAAATATGCTCATTATAAAGTAATTAATTTCTCAGAAACTAATCGTAGGAATTTAATGAAATTTGGTATCTAGGCATAGTTTGAACTGCAGATTTCAAATATGTTGTCAAATGTGGGTCTTGCTATTGAAAAAAACAAAGTTTGGGTGTGTTTTTATATGTATATGGCCCCCTAATCAAATTTTATATACATCACTTAAAAGTAGACTTTATTTCCAATCGTTTGGTACCAGTCACTTTCTTCTACTGTAATTTGTTGCAGAGTTAGTGGGGGGTGTTCCGTTTTTTTTTTCCACGACTGTACCCATTCATTATTTTAGAGCCATTATTTACTCATTAATTAAAAATTTCTTAGACACTCATTAAATCCATAATTTAAAACAAAATACTCAAATTGTAACATATCAGTTTTATTTTTATTTTTATTTTTATTTTTATTTATTTATTTATTTATTTTTTTTTTGGGGGGGGGGGGAAGCAGTTTTACTGTAAGCAAAATTTATAAAGGGAATAAAGACGAGGGAGAGATTTTTTTTTTATTACTGCCAAAAATTGCAGATGTGTTTTTGCTTATATAAGATGTATTGGAAAAAAATTTGCATATCCTCACAATTACCCTTAATTTTATAAAAATTTTCTTATTGTATTTAGTATATTTTAATTGCAAAACCAATATGAAACCTCAAACACTAATAGAGTTTTAAAATTAACAGAAACAGTATAAGCTTTTAGAAACATAGAGGGCATTTTATTTCAGAAACGTTTTTGAAAACAATAGAAACATATGGATTTTTGAAATTTCCTACTCATCACTCTCCAAAATATTTCTTAAATTATAGGAAAGTTAACTAGAATCGTGGAGAACTGTATTTTATAACGAATTTTCGTAAATGTTTGTGTTAATTCTTTAATTGTTTTATAAAAACTAGAAAAGTCTTTATTGGCAACATTTTTGTTGCCACAGAGTTACGAAAAATGCGTCAAATGTCCGCAAAACATTATTAAAATTTTATATTTAAAAAAGTCAGATATTGTTTAAAATTCATTATGAGAGACAAGATTAGTTTATATTTTAACGAAATATATTGAAAAATATAGGAATAAAAAATTATAATATCTGATTTATCTGCACTTAACCAATTAAAAATTACAATTGATATATTAAATTTTAATTAAGTCATAAAATGTTTTAAATTGTTAACTACTTCAAACTTATCCTCTTCCCGAAAGGTGTCTTTAAATTATTTGAAAATATGAAGTAATGAAATCGTAATATGTAAAATGTAAAGTTATTGTCAAAGTGATATTGATTCCAATTACTGAAATTTTTAAATAGCATTTGAGTTCCCTTGATAACGAGCAAGTATCACCAATACCATCATTATACCAATTAGTGATGGGAGTATTCGACTACAAAATGTCTGAGTTCTTAATCAGATAAATTCTCGAGTGGTCCCGATCTTAGACAGGGGTAATCGAATGCAAACTAACTGACATTCATCATCGCAACCGAAATTGCAGTTTTCGACTATTTTTAGTTCTGATATCTCGAGTTTTCTATAGTTTCGTAAAATGTCTGAATGAATGGCAGTATTTCAATACTAAGCTATTCGGCACTGATCGACCGACTTTTGCTGTGTAAACTCGCGGCTAGTATGGTAATCATCGTTATTTTAGTTTTCATATTTGTTTTATTTTTATACGTGTGTTATGAATATAGATGAGCTAAATATAATATTTCTTTTTATTTAACTGAGAATATGAAGTTAAATTTAAGAAAGCATTTATAATAAATAAAATTATGTAAATTATATTTAAGAATACGTAGAATGGAGAGTAAACGAGGCGGAATGCCACCACTCATCATGTTTTTAGTTTGAAGTCGTTCTCGGTGATAATCATAATCGACTAAAAAGTATTCCAATAATTCAACTAATTCTGCAATATTCTCGAAAAGTGAGGTTTCGACTCTTAAAAGATCTCGAAACGGTACATTACTAATACGAATATAATAATATTGGGTCATTATTTATTCATTACTTAAGAATTACTTAAGGACTCCTGCATTTCATATTTTAAAACAAAATGTTTAAATATAATTATATCAGTTTTATATAATATTTTTATTGGGAATGTTTTATTATAACGATCAAATGAGATAAAAGGAATAAAGCCTTCGTAGAAATACATTATTCGGACAATATGTTTTGCATTAATTTTGTATAGTGCAATATTGGTTATGTGTAGACCAATATTGGCTATATCTTGTCTATGTATTGTCTATATCATGGCTATATTCTATTCAATATTAACAAAGTTTGTATGAAATATTACCTCAAAACTGGAGTGCTCACATTTTGCCAAACTATATGGGGAAGAATTACTCCGTCATTTCATCGGTAATTTTTCTAGTGTGAAGCCACTGTATCTGTAATAGTGGCATTCATTGCAAATATTTCAGATGCGACGTATTGCTATTTTATTGGAAATATTAATATGAAAGACCATAAGTAACTTCAATAAAACCTTATGAAACAATCATAACCATCTCTATTTAAAGAACACTTATATGGCAATAGGAGGAAACGGCATATATCCCACTTTTGTAATTTGTGCGGAATTTGTTTTATGCTTGTTGATCTCTAATTTTAAATAATTTAATATTGTTGGCCATATCTAGGATATGTCGTTTACCGGAATCGTTAAGATGGCGTGCTATTGGATAGATGAAAATGGGATTATCACTTGCTGATACTGCTAACCGTCTTAATGCCTTGTAGTGTGATCCATAGACTCTGGGATTAATTTGAATCCAAAAATGCAGTATCAAGAAGACTTGCTCCAGACGGCTCACTGATTACAACCCCAGCAAAAGATCGTTGTCGAGCTCTTTTGGATCGAAAGAGCTTTACTGTGGTTCAGCTCATTTGAAATTATCGTAATGCAACAGAGATGACAATATCTGCTAATTCGGTGCAGATACGTCTTCATAATTAAGGACTCTATGTAAGATGACCCGTTGTGTGTGTCCCTCTTAATCGACAATACAGCAGTGCCCGTTTATGTTGTCCAAGAGAGCACTTTACCTGGCCCAGACAACAATGGGCTTCTGTATTCTACACAGACGAGTTCCGGTTTCTTTTGGAGACGGATTCAGTTCGTTTGTTGATCGGGTGAGGACAATACATCAGAGAATAGGTAGAATCATGGATTAGGCTCGAATATCTTTGGTGGTCTCAGTAACATCCATGTTTGAATGTCTATCATGAATATCCATCTATGTAGGAACTCTGACTGCTGTCAGATATCGAGATATATCCATGTTCAGTATGTCACATCATATGCTGGTGCTATTGGTGATGAATTCGTCTTATGGATTATAATGCACGATCGCCCCAAGCTAGGGTTGTTGATGAATATCTTGAGGATCAAGGTTTGGAGCGAATAGAATGGACAGCTCGATCGTTGGATTTTAACCCGATACAGCATCTTTGGAATTAGCTCGGCAGATGGTCGTCTTGTGTAAGTTTACTTCCGAAGTCGTAAGCTGGAACAACTGTTGCTCCATGTGTCGACGTTGCTTCCCATTCCAGTGTCCGACAACTTAATTGGCAGTATGGAAAGTCGATGCCACCAATGCATTACGAGTAGGGCCGCACACATTCCTTATTAAAACCCGTGGATTTTTTTATTTTTTTTTATTTCATCAAACTGTGGACTTTTTAAAAAAAATGTAATTATTTATTTGTAAATCATGCTTGATGTTAAAATTTTGTAAAATTTTATAAATAAGGGTTTGAAGAACATATTCATTTTTGTTCATTTGTTACTTTGTTTTCAAATTAGTCACAAAAGACTGGTTGTAACTTAACTTTAGTAGGTCAGTGTATATATATATGTATGTATTGTTTTAACTACACTATAAAGTTAAAATTTTCACCTTCCTCGAAACAGTGTATCTAAGTATATAAGTGCACACTTGTATCAACAATTACTTTAAGCTCCTTCATGTGGAAAATCCAGTTAAAACACATGTTTACGAAAGACAAACAAATAACAGTAATTCTAAAAATTCCTATGTAAATTATGGTCTTAGTTCCATTAATTTAAAACGCTCATTTTCTAAGACGAATAAATAAACTTATTAACGTAAAATGCATTTATCGATAAAATTAACTGTATATAAAATCATTTAAATTAAATGAGGATAAAATTGTTTAACTTTAGTCCTGGATTAGAATTATTATTTTCTTCTGTTTGAAGTAAAATATTCTATATGTTACTCTATAACCAGCAGCTTAATAGTTATATCGTTTACGATCTCCATTTACTTTGTGTAAAAATCCTTTAAATCACTGTATTTCGAAGGGATATAACACAAAAGAAATTTGAATTTATGTAGCGAGCTGTTTATATCGGCCCTTTCAAAAATAATGCAAGACTCGATAAGGAATAAATCATTTTATGTAATTAAAGATGAATTCTTGTTTAAATTAATACGAAGAGTTACACATTGCTTTTTATTATTCATTTATTTGATCTAAACAAAATTAATTCCCATCTAAGCTAATTATACCATATTATGAATTAAGAAACATTTCAATGATTTGCTATTCCACTTAAATTTGATTAACTTATGGAGTAAAACTGGGTAATGAAAAATGTAAAAGGTCAAATAAATACGTATGCTGTACGAAAATGATAATTATTCCAATTATTGCATTTTTAGAAAATTTCACTTAAAAATGAGGAAAAGATATTTTATTTTGGATTTAAGATATATTAATTACTTAAGAATTAATCACTAACATTTCAGAATAAAATATTTGAAAATGAATTAATTACATTAATTGTAGTAAAACGTCTTTTTCAAAAGAAAAATATTTAAGATAGAAATAAATAAAGATTGAATTGCCAGACAGATATACACTTATATTACGATTCCAGAACACTGCTTAGAAAATGACAGGAAAATGATACAATTTAAGAAAATTCTTTTTGAAGCTCGGAAGAGATGCCGTTTAACACGTATTGTGTAAATTGCAACATTTATTTCATGTAGTACGTTGTACGTATTTTCAAAAAGACATTAGGTAAAAGTTTTAAAATTAAACTAGATTAGGACCAATATTGTATTTGTTTTGAAGTTAGATGATTCTTATTTTTTTTTTTCATTTCAAATAAAAGATACACTATCGAAAATGGGTACTAATATAAGCGAACAGTTTTTCTTTTTCTTTATCAACGTGAGTATTAAAGTCACAGTTTTGTAAAACACGTACGTATTTGCCTCGTTTTTTTAAACTTGGTTATTATACAGAGTTTCATATCACATTATACATGATTTTCATATTATACACAGTTCTTATATTTGGCCAAGAGTTAAAACATAAATGGTTAGCTTTGCATGTATAGTTCCAATTATAAAATATGTTTCAAGTGTTGTTCTTCATATTAAGAAAATTCATTTACGTTAAAACAGATATATGTTTTTTTTAATTACAAAGTTGAAACTTTTATATGGTTTTTAGATCCTATAATTTAAATTTAGAAAAGATTCCGGTCTGTATTAATAAATAAAACGATAACTCTTCCAATATTTTATAACCAAAAGGTACCGGGTTATGATACTTTAAATTTTAATAATTTATGCATTTTTATGTAAAAATCCACATTTAATCTTTAGTATTTTACTCGATTTTTAAAAGATAACTGTGAGATATTATATTGCTTTAAACACATGATGCGTGAAACATTTTATTCGTTGTAAAACATTATTTCACAATATATTATTCTTTATATTATATAATCGTCATGAATATTATGTTGAAAACTAAAGTAATTAATACCATTTTCAGCAATTCTCGATTAAAATATTTTACAACTATTACACAAAATTGCATGGTTATGCGCACAAATATTTCTCTTAAAAATATATATATTTATGTAATGTACGTAGATTAAATTGACAAATATGTACTTATATACAGGGTGTTCCAAAAATATCGACCTCGTTTTTTATTTCTTAAATATTGATTATAGACATATATTATAAATTACAAAGTTACCTAAAAAAGGTACAGCATTTTATGAAATGCATTTAAATTTTCAGAGGATAGAAGTTGAAGAAATACAAAATTTAAATTTTTATACGGCCCCCGTACAAAAATTTCCGCATGAGTGAAATGTGCTCCATACAATAATAAGATCATGTACAAAGTTTCAGCATTTTATCATATAAAGTCGCATAGCTATGAAAATACATAAACTCTAGCAAAAACCATTTTTCGATGCCTGGATATGAGTTGGCAATCGCGTTTAAGGGGTCGTACACAAATTACGAAAGAAGACAATGGTTGCATAAATAATTAATAATTGTGCTATTTATTGATACAAAAGTATCTAAACTGTGTAGAAATAATAACTTTACGCAAAGATTACATAGATTGTTCAAACTTTTTACATTATGTTTACATTTATATCAAACATTTCTAAGCTTTTTTAATATTCATTGACTGTGCCATTTTCAAATTTTATTCTGTAATTCATCATGTAAAATTTTAAGGTATTTCTCATGAGGCACAGTTTTGTAAATTTGTAAATAAAACTGAAGAAAATAGCCATATTTTATTTGCTTATGATACATTTCTGCGTCGCGTCATCTGCACTCTAGCTGTAAAAATTTATATTTTAATTTATTATTAACCCCAAACCAACTTTGTTTAAACATATATCTGCGGCTTTTTATGATAAAATACTGAAATTTTGTCCATGACCTTATTAGTTTATGGGCCATTTTACTCACTGGGAAATTATTTGTACGCTGGCCGTATAAAAGCTTCAATTTTGTATTTCTTTAAATATAATTCCCTGAAAATTTTTATCGATTTCATAAAATTCTGTATCCTTATTTACGTATTTTTGTAATTTATAATATATATCTATGATTAATATTTAAGGAATAAAAGGCGGAGTCAAAGTTTTTGGGATACTCTGTATATACGTACATATTAAATTTTAAATAAGATTATTCAAAATTTATAATTTTATATCTGTATAAGAATGAAATATTGAATATTTTTATTTAGTTAAATTTTCCTATGCTATTAATAATAACAAAAACCTTTTGGCATTTAAAAAAGATTTACCCATTCTCCAGATTAAAAAAAAATACAAAAAAAAAAAAAAAAAAAAAAAAAAACATGTACCTTTTAAAAAATCTTTCTCATAAGTTATAGGCTCTTTTTTAATCTTTAGAATTCTTATCCCGTTATTTTATGTTCGTGGTTTTTTAACATAAGAGAACAAGAACAAGTTCTAGAAAGTCATTTAAGCAACCATGAATAGTTAATGATCACCAATAAAAGTTCTCTTTAACAATATTTCGTGAATATGTCAATTTAAGTTTAGGTGAAAATTGAAAAGACAGGAAAGCTGTTTTTTTTTTCCTTTTGCTTTTTTTTTTCTTTGGAGAAATTGTAAGAAGTATTTTAACCACGAAAATAGAAATGAGAGTAAAAGTTACTCTCTGTTATTAGTCTTCCAACGAATGCCATGAAGATAAAAATTGCTATTAAGGATATAAAATGTCAAAAGCAAAAATAACGACCATTTCAATTGTTTGAGATTTATAAAATATATATTTTTTGGTAATAGTTCTTTAGTTGTGACATAATAAATCTTCAACTATTAAACAACAACATTATCATAAACCTATTTGAGGAATGAAACCTTAATAACATTACTGTTAGAGAGATTAAATCGTGAGTTCGGATTATATGGGAAATTAATATCAGATGTTCACTATGGAAGTAAGTGATATTTAAATAAAAGGTATCCACTTATAGTAAAATAACACTTAAAATGAAAATTAATTAAAAATTTAATGATTTTACTTTAAAACATAATTATACAACAATAGAATACGTACTCAGATATAAATAATGAAAACATAAATTCAAAGCGAGATTCAAAATGGAAAAAAAATATGACTTTACTAATTAACTAATTTACTTTGAAAAGATTTTATTTCTATATAGTAAATAGTTGTTTTTAAATGCATGTATTTCTATTTAACTTATTTAAAAATTAATAAAGAGTAAAAATAAAACATAAGAGGCACCTTTAAGATTTAATTATTTAATCACTGAGAGTCTATGTAATTATTGGATAAAGGTTATATCGATGTGATATATATTTATCATAATTGTGTTAAATTTTGTTTCATATCTTATTCGATGGTTTATGGCTTATACACTCATGATCGACTGCAAAAAAAAACTAAATGTCTTCGAATAAAATGGCATTTGATTTATAATTCATAACAAAATATTATCCGGAATGCTGATCAGTCAGTTTGACTAAAAGCAGTAAGTGTTGGCGTCAAGCAGACCGGCATTAATTTCTAAATTCAAAAAATTAACTGCATGAAATTAAACACTGTATATTAACATGAATACAATACTCACGTTTAAGTTATCTTTAACAAAATCATGGTATTGAGAAAATATGACTATATTCAAAGCTTATGAATTAAAATAGTTATAAATAAACAAGTTAATATACACAAAAATTTTCACATTAGTGTAAATAGTGTTACATTAGTGTAGCGTGATTATTACATTAGTGTAGTGTTATATAATTCAAATCTATAATACATGTATTTTAACACTTTCCAACATAATTGTAAAGGGTTTATGTATTCGATTTGTCTGTCTGTCTGTCGTCTGTCCATGCTCTAACTTTGTAAATATGCTCAGATTGTCTTGGAATTGAAATATTTTATTGGGGTTGACTGTAGCATTCTTGATGATATTAAAAATGCAGTGTGTAGCATATATAGTTCTTTTACAAGGACATTCAAAAGAATTCATTACATTACGGTCTATGGGCAGAATCCGTTCGCGGCCAATTTCAATAATGTTACACTATTTTAAATATATTCAAATTGATATATATCACTAAGGTAGCACTACAAGGCGCTTATTGTAGAATATGGTATGCACAGAATATATCGGTCATTTACAGGGGCCCTCAAAATAATTTGGTTACAGTACTGTCTATGAATGTTAATAACTTTTAGCTCGTTTTCAGTTGTGGTAAACGTTCTTAAATATAACTAATTTTTTTACGCATTAATTGGTGCATATAAATTCTAGAGATCGTATACAAAAGATCCCATGCACATTTCCGTTTATTGAATTCCTGAAGGGAAATTTTCAATTGTGCTATGTATTTTCTAACTGAAGTCATTTTTAGTATACTGTATTGTATACATACAAATCTATAGATAATATACAGGGCTGCACAAAATAAATAGGATATTTTGTTTGACTATTAATAGCAATTGCTGAAATTGTGTTATCAAATGTGTTATGTGTTTCCTAAATTATTTACATAGTAAACTGTGAAGTTTTGTTACAGTATTCTGAATCGTGGAAAGTATTTCATAATCTATGCTTGATGCATGATTTGGCGTTCCTGTTTAATGTTTTGAAACAATACATAATAATTTATTTTGGAGCATATTTTTAATTATAACAATAAAAAAATATATATAATTTACATTTTATACTTTCATTTGAAAGCCACTATTTCTTCAATTTGTTGTCAAATATATACACTGGCGAGAAAAATTAAAGGAAGAAGAAAAAAATTCATGTAGCTTGAACGGTTTTGAAAC
The DNA here is from genome assembly GCA_963931845.1 of Maratus michaelseni. NCBI lineage: Eukaryota > Metazoa > Arthropoda > Arachnida > Araneae > Salticidae > Maratus > Maratus michaelseni. The sequence goes on from OZ007593.1 coordinate 127,998,458, forward strand.
TAAAAGCATGGAACTTGCATAAAATCTTAATCTTATTTTGACTGACCTATCTTCAAAATGCAGAATATCCTATTTTTGCAAAAAATAAATTTAAATAAGGATATGGCAAATGCGATATAAAGTGAAGTAGGGAAATGTTTATGTTACTTTTTAAAAGTTTTTAGAGACGTATAAATATTTTATTACATGGATACCTCCTGACCAAAATGCAAGCTTTACAGCTTTACACGTTTACAGTCTTCCTTCCATTTTCTCAATTACACGCCACTTCTCACAATCCGTCAAATGCCTTCTGAGCGACATGTTTCACCTTTCGCAAGTGAATTTTGTATCGAATTTGCATATTTATGTGCAGAAAAGGTGAATAACATTGAACTACATGGTAACTTTGACCTTGAATAACCAGCCTACTACCTTTTATTGGACGTAATAGAATTACCATAAAGTCCCTTTTTTATAGATTTTACTTTAATTTTTTAGCGCAAGTGTAATTCGTTAACTGTCTAAAATATTGACACATAAATTATCATTTAAAAATATATCAATAATATTCTTACCATTTAACTATAATTATAACAAATTATGACGTTCTTTGTCTGACATATTTTACGTTTCAGAATTATTTGATCATATCCAATTTAATAGAATAATATTTAATAAGAAAAACAGTAATATACAAAATGAAATGGAACTTTGAATATATTGAAACTTAAAATGTAATGTATTCCTTAAAAATGTTCACACCTTAAAATAGACTGATGCAAGCAGAATTTTCTAACGATAATTCTGTATATTAAAATAAAATAAATGCTCGTTAATAATTTCAAATCAGGGTAATTTTATTTGCTACTGTATTGAGGTATTCGTAAAAGGATCAATATTTAAATATTAATTCTAATGGGGATAATCAGAATAATGTCTGTATGAATATCTGTTTAAGTCATAACATGCAGATTTTCCACTATAAAAGATTTTTCTAAATTCCCTCATGCGATTACTGTTTTAAATCGCTAAATTAATATTTTTATTCCCTCTCCAAAGGCATATTTCTCTTAAGGGCATTTAGGCAGTCGTCATTTAATATCATATAATATCATCATACTCTTCGCTAAATCGCAGTAATACGGAAGTGAGCATTAAAGTAAAATAAATATATGATAACGTTAATAACCGCAATGCATTAATTCAAATTTAAATATTTTATAAATAGTACAATACTTAAGATATTATTTCGTACAAAAATTGACTAGATTCATATGTACAGCATGTGTAATAAGTATATAAATTTTGAAATATATATTTAATCATGGGTGGGCTGGGTAGGGTAGGTATTTATTGAAATCACGTGACGAGATTAAAGTTCGTAAACGCCTAAATGTTTGTTTCTACTGAAAGTTACCTAGAGATGTTTAGTCAATGAAATCGGTTCGGATATGGATTTTAAAGAAAGATATCCCGGCAATATTATTTTTCATATAATTAAATAGATATGGTTCTAGAATCCTGCACGTGTCGGGTTGTACCCTACCCGAACCAAAAAATTTTAAATCGACCTGCAAACCGACCAAATAATTTTCGGCTACCCACACCCACCCCGTACCCGCAATGAAAGGTAACTAAATCTTATTTTAATACAATTTTGAAAAGTAATGTACAATTATATCTTTAATACCAATTTTACCTTTTATTTAGAAAAATACACATATCTAAAAATTCTGAAATATTCAAATATAGTAAAACTTCTGAATAGCGGAAACCACAAGATCGGTGAATAGAGTCCTGCATCAGGTCGGGTAGTCCTTAATTTTCTTATTTTGGGGCGGGGTGACTCTACTTTTCTTTCTGCGGGTTGGGTTTATCCTAGAATAATTTTTGCGGGTCAGATGTAGTTTTTTGTAAGTCGGGTTGTTGGGATAAAGTTTTAGCAGAACGATGTTTTAGATGAAAATAAATGTTGGCGCCATTCTTGGCTTCTAATATCGCTTGGCGATAAGTGTAAATCAGAAGTCGTTTGTTCTTTGCTTCGTTCGGTTGTCCCCATGGGGAGCTCCGAAAACCAATACGTCGTAAGTAAATAAAAAAATGTTTCGTTAAGTAAACAGAGTACAAATTTTATTGATAGTTGTTTAATTTACAGTCCACTTATTATCGTAGTCGACATTATGGTACCACTCGCGGAGAATAATCAGCGATCATAGGATTATATTGCATTTTTGTTTAAAATAATAATAATAATCGAAAGAATGGATGTAAAAGTTTTGAATCGTAGAAGGGGCAATATAAAAGCCCAAATTACGAAGTTAACAAATTTTATAGCCGATGAGGCACAAGAAATAGACTCAGTGGATATCCTAATAATATTAAAAATCTGATTGTGTGCAAATGTTAGGCTGAAGCCAGCGTCAAAATGAAGCATTTAATTATCCTGTATCTTTGCATATAAGTTGATTATAACCCTCAAATGAATATAGGCTGGTTTTCGTTTATTTTATTTCAATATTTTTCTTAAAAATTAAAATTTTCATTATTTTCATACAGAATAAATGGACATTTTTTCGTATATTTTACAATGGTTGGTTGGTTTGGTTGGTTTGGCCCAAAGGTCCCGGTTTCGCAGCTTTTTTTAAAATGGTTAAATTTATTTTACCGTTGCTAATACTTTATCGTTGCCAATATAAAATAAAACCCCTGAATAATAATTTTTAATCAACAATTTACTTTCAAATGAAAATTTTCCACGTGAAAAATGAAAAGGAAATGAATTATTTAAGAATTAAACAGAATATGAAATGATGTCATATTAGAAATAAAACGTGCGTTTTCAAATATTTGATAATAATACAAAGTGCATAAATACGAGTAAGTATGGAAAGCAAGCGAATATGATGTCATATATAGAAAAATAAAACAGATTTGTTTTGATGTTGAAATAAAATGATCTTGGGTTGTCAAATTATTTGTGATTAATTTCTCTTTTTTTTCTTTTTCTTTTTCACATGAAAGGAATTATTTTAAATGTACGTAATATATGTATTTTAAATGTATGTGTTGTAAATTAAAGTTCTGTGTTTTAAATGAAATGAGTGAAAGATTTATATTTTTAATGAATTCAATACGAGTGATGGGATAGGTTGGCGATTTATCGTCTGCACACGGCTAACATAAAGATACCATATTTTTAATTTAAATTATAAAAAGTTAAAAAAAAAATTAGATGGCAAATGTCAATGATATGCATGATTATCCGTATCGAAAATCAGAAAATCTTAATAAAAATAACTATATTTTTTAAAAGAAAGTTGCTTTTCTCATAAAAGCTAAAGATTTAACCTGTAGCAATCGGCAAAGACTATTTTCATTTTAAACCAAACTACGGCACACAGGAAATTTTTTTTCCCCCTTTTACTAGCGGGTGAAGGGGAGAGCTTCTTTTGTCTGCCTCTGAGAAAAGTATTCATCCCCACCTACTAAGAAAGGTTGCCGTTCAATTCTAAGAAGACTTGCATTTTTCAGCTGGTTATTCACTTTCCCCATGAAATCGGTAGATTTGGCGCTATTAAAAATAATATAGTTTCAGTCAAATATTCTTCTTATTTTTTTTTTCTTTTGGGTAAGAATGTATTGAGTTTTACAAGTAATCATTATACAGATCGCGCGGCCTTTATTTTAACTGTTTTTATTTTTCATTAAAGTCAAAAACAGATACTTTGTGTCGCAAATTATATTAAATATCATTCATATTCATAGAGGAAACGCATTTTAGATCATGTTTTTGTTGTTTGAATTTATTTAGTTTTTATCAGATATCTTGAAACTAATGAAATACTTGAAATATTTATATTAACATTTGACTAAGGGAACTACTAATTTAGCGATTTTAACTAAGAATAGTCTGAGAATATTCCTAAGGGATCAGACTCATTTTGCTTGGTTCGAATTCGAGTAACTTGATTTTATCTCTCGTTACAAAATGTTATTTTTCACAAAAATAACTTTTACTTTTCACAAAATGAGCCGCAAGGAAAAAAAAATTCTGCATAGACCCTTGAAGTGTAACCTATTTTTTAAGGATATTTATAAGTCGCACATAAATTAGTGAAACAATAAACGAAGTGACAAAAATGATAAAGGTAGTTTGGAAAAGGCAAAAACTAATACGAAAATAAAATCCTTCACAAAAATCCATTTAATAAAACAAGACTCTTCTCAAAACTCCCCTCAATAAAACAGGGACCTTTACAAAATTATTTTGAATAAAACAAGGCCCTTCACGAAATTCCTGTTAATAAAATATGTTTTTTTTTGCATAATTCCATTTCATAAAAACTTGCTCTTCATTAAGTAATTTTATTTTGTTAGATTTTAAAATGTGTAGTTTGCAAACAAAACAAGTTCATAAGAAAGGAAAACTTTAGCTGAAAGATTTAAATAAGTTATTAGTAAATGCTTGGTTCGAATTAGAGTAACTTGATTTCGTCTCTCGTTACAAAATGTTATTTTTCACAAAAATAACTTTTACTTTTCACAAAGGAAAAAAAAATCTGATTAGACCCTTAAAGTGTAAAATATTTTTTAAGGATATTTTTAAGTAGCGCATAAATTAGTGAAACAGTAAACGAAGTGACATACATGATAAAGGTAGTTTGGAAAAGGCAAAAGCTAATATAAAAATAAAACCCTTCACAAAAATTCATTTCATAAAACAAGACTCTTCACAAAATTCCTCTCAATAAAGCAAGTCCTTCACAAAATTAATTTTGAATGAAACATGACCCTTCACAAAATTCCTGTTAATAAATAAGTCTTTTCCCATAACCCCATTTCATAATAACATACTTCTCATTAAGTAATTTTATTTTGTTAGGATTTAAAATAGTATGTAGTTTGCAAGCAGAACAGTTACCAGAGAGGAAAAGTTTAACAGAAGGATTTAAATAAGTTATTAATAAATGCTTCAAATTAGATTAACTTGGTTTCATCTCTCGTTTCAAAATGTTATTTTCACACAAATAACTTTTACTTTTCACAAAATGAGCAGCAGGGAAAATAATTCTGCATAGACTGAAGTATAACCTATTTTTTAAGGATATTTATAAGTAGCGTATAAATTAGTGAAACAATAAACGAAGTGACAAAAATTATAAAGGTAGTTTGGGTTGGATTGATTTATGACGGCCAATTATCAACACGAGAGATATAGGCCCTGGGGGAAGTGCCCTCCATGGGGGTCTTTCTAAGGAATCCTAACCCATATTTACGCAAGGTTCGAAGAAAACCACGGAAAACTCCGAACGGTTAGGTCGACGAGCGCAACAGGGGTTTGAACCCAGCACCTCCAGTCTACCAGCTTCGAGAGCAGAACCACTCAGCCACTGGTGGGGCTAAATGTAGTTTGGAAAAGGCAAAAGCTAATATGAAAATAATACCGTTCACAAAATTCTTCTCAATAAAACAGGACACTTTACAAAATTATTTTCAATAAATCAGAACCGTTCACAAAATTCCTCTTAATAAAAAAGGTCCCTTCAAAAATTCCATTTCATAAAAATTACTTTTCGTTAACTAATTTTATTTTGTTAGATTTTAAAGTATCTAGTTTGCAAACGAAACAAGTTCCCTAGAAAGGTACACTTTAGCGGAAGGATTTTAAAAAGTATTATATATATTAAATGCTCAGTTCGAAATAGAGGAATTTGATTTCATATTACGTTACAAAATGTTATTTTTCACAAAAATAACATTTAATTTTCACAAAATGGGCCCCCAGGGAAAAAAAAAATCTGCATCTGAAGTTTAATCTATTTTATAGGGATATTTATAAGTAGCGAAATTAGTAAATTAGTGAAACAATAAACGAACTGATAAAAATAATAAAGGTACCGTAATTTCCGTCGTATAATCCGCAGCTCAAAGAGTCGTTTTTCGACCCAGAAATATTATTTTATAAAATGTAACTTAAAAGATCGCTGTAAATATTTAACTACAATTATTGAATAAAATTTCTGGGTCGAAAAACGACTCTTTGAGCTGCGGATTATACGCCGGAAATTACGGTAGTTTGGAAAAGGCCAAAACTAATATGAATATAAAAACTTTTACAAAATTCCATTCAATAAAACAGTATCCTTCACAAAATTCCTCTTAATAAAACAGGGCCCTTCACAAAATTATTTTTAATAAAACAGGAAGCTGTACAAAATTCCTCTTAATAAAATAGGTCTCTTCGCAAAATTCCATTTTATAAAAACCTTTTTGCTCTTAAAAGAGCATTTTATTTAGTTGTAAATGAAAAATACTATATTTCGATACAGAAGTTTTCACTTCAACCTTTTGTTCCTGTTGGTGCAGCAAAAGTGATTATTATTATTTTATTCTTTTTTAAGATTCTGGAAAGAATCTCTTTTGCTCTTAAAAGAGCAATTTGTTTAGTGTTAAATGAAAAATAATATATTTCGATACAGAAGTTTTCACCTCAACCTTCTGTTCATGTTAAGGGGTCTGTCCAGACTTTTTTCCCAGGGTCCTGTTTTTGTGAAATGGTGAACAGATTTTTATATTTGTGAAAAATCTAATCCTAATTTTGTGAATTTGAAATTATCGTTATATTAAGGTTCTTGTTTATACATTTTTAAGAATTTATATGGATGTAAAATACATAAATTTTCTTTATATATGTAAAAGTGACAGGTCAGATTTCACTTTTATATGAATAATTTGTGAAATTTTCAGATTAAATAAGGAAAAATTTTGTGAAAAACCTATTTTTAAGACAAAGGATTTTGTGAAGGGTTCTGTTTTAGGGAAAATAATTTTGTGAAGGGTTCTATTTTAGGGAAATTAATTTTGTGAAGGACCTGTTTTGAAATGAGAAATTTTGGGAAGAGTCCTTTAAAGGACCCAATTTTTTCCTAAACAGATCCCTGATGTAGGTGATTTAAAATGCTTATTTTTTTTTCTTTTCTAAAATTCTGGAAAAATTTTATTTAGTGGTAAATGAAAAATATCATCTTTCGATACAGATGTTTTCACTTCAATCTTGTGTTTATGTTGCTGAAGTAAAGTGATTATCATTTTTTCTTTTTTAAGATCCTGGAAAGAATCTCTTTTGCTCTTAAAAGAGCAGTTTATTTAGTGTTAAATGAAAAACTATTTTTTATGATACCGATATTTTAACTTCAACTTTGTGTTTATGTTGTTGAAATAAACTGATTATTAATTTTTTAAGCTTCTCTAAAAAGTTTTTTAGAACTTAAAAATGTATTATTTTTGTGTGTCAATAGAATGAAAAGCGATGTCATCTGATATAAAAGTTCTCACTTCCACCTTGGGTTAAAAGATTTAAAGAAATAAATGTTTTATCAGATAATCGCTCTCCTATAAAATATTAAAATTATAAAAATAGATGGGATCAGAAAGCTTTTCTGCATCAAAATCATTCATAAGTTTATCAATTTCTTTCTGACTCAGACCTTTAAAACGTGGAGCCATTGTTCCCAGAATATAAATTCTATTTAATAATTAAACAATACATCTAATTATTTTAGAGCTACCAAAGAGAGCAAAAACATAATATTACTCAGCACACGTGCGTGTAATAGAATGACAAAAAAGACGCTCTGTCTAAGAAATCGCCAATACAAAATCCAGTCATTCCAGTAACTCGCCAAGGCAAAAGATAATCCCCTTTCACCACGGAAAAAGAGACTTACCTCCTCTAAACTCTGAGATGACAGATGATTGATCAGCCTAGCTTAAAAAGGGGGTAGCTAACTTTAGGGTACAGACGTCTGTACCCTAGCCGTTGTGAGGGGATATTTATTTTAGGGTACATATGTCGTACCCGCCGAGGCCTAGAGGTTAATATGATTGTGTCGAAGTAACAGCATTTTTTCTCTATCATTTTTCCACAATCGAAAACACATTTGTAAATCGTCGTTTCGAACCGGAATTTAATTTTACATTTCTTTTAGTTTTAAAATAGGAAAAACTTTGTTGTCTTTTTTAAATATAGCTTTTTTTAAAGTTGTTTCATAATAGATTTTTGAAAAGTCTTGCAGGATAAGAAAAATTGCATAGATTTTAAAGCAATGTTTAAGTAAAATTACAATATTTTTTAAACTTAAAAAACAACAATGTTATCGAAAAGAAAATCGATTTTACCAACAAATTCGCGTAATGCAAAAGCAAAGAAGAAATAAAAAAGTAATCAATCTTTTCTTCCAGCCGAATTGTGTAAACTTGAACAAGCCGATCGTGCCAATTCATAACATTATAAACGTGAAAGCGCGTTCTATACAGTAGAATTTTTTTTTACACATAGGTAGAACATTTGTGAGAATAGGAAGGTTAGGGGTCTGTAATTAGGTCCATAGTCAATTTGATTTTTTTTTAATCAAGTGAAATTTGGCACAAAATTAAATACATTGTTGTAACCAAATTTGTTTTTTGCGTGGTAAACACTTAATGATATTTTAGATGATCATTTCCCCGCTCACCTTTGATGCCAACTATGACTGTGAAACATATTAGAAAATATTAGCCGATAATTTTCTAATTTTCTTATTGCTTCATGATGTAAATATACTTCCTGGTTCATACTTTAAACCTGAATCGGTCATGCCATTATCGTTCAATTTTTATTCCTAATCCTAACCCTAATCGAATCCTATCCTAATCCTGATAATAACTTTAAAGAATATTCTTTGACACGAATATGTAAATGAAATCAATATCCATAAATGGAATGAATGGAAAAGAGAATAAATAGAAATGGCAAAATAAAATAACAAGAAAGTACATTTATTCGACACCTAACCCTAGAGAAAGCGTAAAAAATTTCAAGCGCATGAAATAAATCAAAATAATCCTATCTATACTAACAAAAATATGTAAATTTAGATTATCAGATTTGTGTCGTCGGTATTTATTTGCTTATAGTGTTCTTGACGCGATAGAGAAAATATCGAGGTTAAATTGGGCAGAATTTAAAGTACTTTCTAGCAACCTTTATTTACAGTTTAGAATCGCATCAGATTGTTATATCTTTGTGAAATATCTATCAATTTATAAAATCCACAAGCAGTTTGTTCCCTATTTACACCACTTAGCGTGAAGCACTTAATTTAATATATACATAAACAGGATAATGTAGTAAGAAATATATAACATGTCTATGCAAATAAAAAATATAATAATGCCCATTTAGCAATGCACACATATACAAATTGTACACCAAATACCACCTAAAATGCACTGTTGTATAGAAGAATTCTGCCAGTGTTGTTTTTCGTTTTACGAAGAGGAATTCCTCGATTTTCACGATTTTACTTGGTCCTCTTGTTTTCATTTGTTGCAGTTTCATTTTCGCGATTGTATATATTATTTGTCATGAAATTTCCCTTTTTTAAGACTGGGTTATGTCAAGGCCCCTATAGCAAAGAAATACCGTATGGTCTCCTATAAAATGTGATAAAGCTTTGGTTAATTATATATGTTGTTAATTATCAAGTGAAATGTTTTACTAAGTTAATGCATTTATTCTTTTTTTAATGTTACGTGAACGAAGTCACGGGTAACAGCTAGTTTTAAATAAAATTGAAAATTTGAACAAGTTAGACGACAAATTAGACGATCTAAAGATGGAGTATTACAAAATTTTGAAAGATGAAGAAATCGATAAGTGTGAAGCTGAATTTGAAGAAATCGAACAAGATCTCCAAAATCTCAAGGTAAGATTTAAAAGACTTATTGAGATTTCTAAAACTAAAAATGTTCATCTAATAAATGAAAATAATGGTGTTAATAATTAAAAAAATTTAAATGTTAAACAACCCGAAATTCCAGTCATAGTTAACAGTCATATTAAATCTTTATTAATGTTAGATAATATTTGTACTGAATCATCTGAAAAATTAAGAATGCTGCTTGATTGTATTTTAAAGCATGTAAAAGCTTTAAAGGTGTTAAATGTCGAAATGAACAATTTTAGTGAAAATTTATTGATTAATATTATTTTGACAAAACTGGATAGAACAACACGTAAGGAATTCGAAATGACATTAACAACGACAGATTTACCTCGATGGGATACCTTTATCGAATTGTTGCAAAATCGTGTTCAAATATTAGAAAACCTTCAAGGAACACAAATAAATTCGCAAAAATTTAAAACCCAGAAGAAACAAAAAACTTTTATTCTGAAATCTAATTCCTGCCTTGTTTGTAAAAAATTACATGCATTACACCAGTGCCCTGTTTTTCTAAAAATGACTCCATTGCAAAGATTTGATGCAGTAAAAAATAATAAACTTTGTATAAATTGTTTAAATGACTCGCATCTGCTTTCGAAATGCGGTTCAAAATATAACTGCAAGCTGTGTAGCCGCAGACATAACGTATTACTTCATCGAGATAAAAATAAATCGTTTCAAAATAAAACGTCATTAAAAAGCCCCGATTCTGAAGTTGAAATATCATCGGCGCCAGACGGACGTTCTGGTAAATAAAATGATGAATCAAATAAACAAAATTTATCGGAAATATCTCAGAGTTTTTCATCACATAATAATAAAAGTAAAAAAGCAGTTCTTTTGCCTACGGCATATATTTATATTTATATTCCGTTACATAAATGTTTCGTCCAGGCCAGGGGAATTCTCAACAGCGCGAGCCAAGCTAACTATATTACGAAAGAAATGGCCTCTATTTGGGCTTGAAAAAAGAAAGAATAAATGTTTCCGTTAGTGGATTAGGTGGAAATGCCTTTAATGTGAAAGGGAAGGTTAATACGATAATTCGTAATAAGAATTCTTCATTCTCTTCACCAAGCGAATTTTTTGTTGTTTCGAAAATTACTGACTGTGTACCTTCTTCAAATATTAAAATTGATAAGGCATTGATACCGAATATGGTTTTGCTAGCTGATCCTACTTTTGACATACTTGGAAAGATTCATTTAATAATTGGGGCAGAACTCTTTTATGAAATAATAAAAGAAGGAAAAAATCGCATTTCACCAAATTTAATGTTTCAAAATTCGGTGTTTGGCCTTATTGCTACTGGAACTCTTAAAATCAAGAGTTCTAACTCATATTGTGGATTAACATTTAATTCTGAAATCGAGAATATTGAATCTAATCTTAAAAAATTTTGGGAAATACAAAATATTTCACCTGACCGTTGTCTAAGTAAAGAAGAAGAATTCTGTGAATCTCATTTTCAAAAAACGCAGAAACGAAATGATACTGGACGGTTTATTGTCGAAATACCGATTCAAACTGATCAATTAAATTCATTGGGAAATTCGAGAAATTTAGCAGAAAGGTGTTTACAACAAACAGTGAAGAGATTGGAAAATAATAATAGTACTATGAAAAAACTTTATTGCGAATTTTTAAATGAATATGAAGCATTGGAGCATATGGAAAGAATTTCAGTCGAAGATTCTCGCTCAGTAGTTTATTACATGCCTCATCATGTCATTTTTAAATCAGATAAAACCTCTACAAAATTAAGGGTTGTCTTTAATGCCTCTGCCTCTACCACAACCGGAAAAAGCTTGAATGATATTTTGCTTTCCGGTGAAGTTAAGAAAGATCTTTTTGATATTTTGTTAAGATTTCGAAAATATAAGGTTGCTTTAACTGCGGACATTAAAAAAATATTTCGGCAGATTTTGATAGATCTTTCACAAAGGGACCTTCTACGCATTCTTTGGAAGGATTACGAAAATAATTCCACAATTGCCTTTAAATTGAACACGGTCACTTATGGAACTAAATGCGCCCCTTTTTTGGCCATAAGGTGCATCAAACAATTGGTCTTGGATGAGAAGGACAGATTTCCTCTTGCGGCAAAAGCTATTCTGTCTGATAGCTACATGGACGACATCGTGACTGGATCCCCAGGCTCAGAATCGGCAATAGCCCTGAAAAATCAATTAATTGACATATTTCGTGGCTTTACACAAATGGAATTCAAATTTGAATGAGCTTTTAAATCATGATGAAATTAAAGACGTTTCCTTTTGCACTAAGTCTGACACTTCAGCTAAAACTTTAGGTATGGTTTGGCAATCCAAAAAAGACCACACCCAGAAAAAGGAATTGATTAAAACAACAAAACATGTTTTGTTGAGTACATTTTGGTTTTTTCAAGTAAACTTTTTAGTTGAAGTAAAAACATGCTTTTGTTGCATTGAGAAAAAAAATTGTTAACACTCTTACAAAATTTTAACAAAATTTCATCAATTTTACTTGAATTAACAAAATCTGTTTTTTTAATTTTACCATAATCTTGTAATTTTTAATTCCAGCAAAATTTTGTTGCTTTTACAAAATTTAAATTGTTGTGTAGTAGCCATAACTCTCTCACATAACTTGGTTTATTTGACTTATATAGCTGTATAATTAAAGGATTAACATAATTTTTGGATAAATAAAACTTTTTTAATTGGGACGGACCAAGGTAGTTTTAAAAATTCCCCTATCCCATTTATTACTTTCTTCTATCTTTACAAGAAGAAAGTATTGGAGTCATGAAATTTTCAGCTTCTGGTTTTCGACGGATTTTAGAAGGTCCTGAACACGATTTGACTGTTTTTAGAAAATGACTGTCTATGACTCTGTCTGTCTGCATGTGACAAAAATTTTGAGGGCACTCTATTTCAAGAACTAATCCACGGAATTTAATAAAACTTTATATTCAGTTACTTCCTGATATAAATTGGGGTGCTGATTACTTTTTGGCGTAAATCGCCTAACAGGTGGCGCTGCTATGTTGCAATTTTCGCGATTTCTGCAATAGATTCGCTATTTCTCAAGAACTAATGCACTGATTTACATCAAAATACAGATTGAATTAGACCTTGACATAAATAGAAGCTAATTACGTTTTGCTGTAAATAGACCTACAGGTGGCGCTGCTATGTTTTTTTTTCATGATTTTCACTATAACTGAATCTCAAGAACTAATGCACGGATTAATTTTTAAATCATTTTCAGCAGTGATTTACGCCTGTAATTCTTAAATAACAACCAGTGAATTTTTATCCTGCTTTTTTTCAAGCGTAAACCGACAGAGTGAAAACTGTCCCAAGCCGGGAATCGTACCCGGGTCCTCGGAATAGCGCTCTGAGGTCCCAGCATACGGCAAAACAGTTAATTTTTAATTAATTTTCTGCAGTGAATTACGCCTGTAATCCTTGAATCTCTCTTGAAACAGTGAATTTTTATCCTGCTTTTTACAGGCGTAATTCACTGCTGAAAATGAATTAAAAATGAACTATATGTTGCCGTATGCTGGGCTTTGTATTTTCGTCTCAAGTTTGCCGCAGAAATTTGCATGCTCATGCAGGGCTTGTTTACCGAATAGTCACGGGACGCCCTTGCTTACCCAAAGAGATACAAAGGTGCCCTCAAATTTACTTTTCAGAATAACTTTTTACAAAAAAAAAAAAAAAAAAAAAAAAAAATCAATCAGGCTAAAAAATGCATTTTTTCCTTACGAAATTTTTACCTAAGAAGCTCGTTTTTTCTAAATTGTTGTTTACTCGAAATTTTGATGGTAAAATTTCAAATTGTTGCAGCATACCAAAATTGATTTAGTAAATAACAAAGCAATTGGTAGAAGGGTCCCCAGAGTAACGTCCGGCTTCCCCTACTTTTATGTCTTAAGCGGGCCCTGTGCTCATGATGGCATTTTCATCATGTGCTGCGTTTGCAGCCTGTCCGACATATATAAGAGTGAGAAATTTCGAGTTTGGACATCGTTCCTTCTGGCTGAGTGGTTAGAGTGACAGATCGTTATTCTGAGGACCCGGTTGGGAACAATTTCCCAGCTTGGGAAATTGTTCAATCTGTAGGTTTACGTTTGAAAAAAAAAAGCAGGATAAAAATTCACTTGTTATAGTTCAAGGATTGCAAGCGTAATTCACTACTGAAAATTAATTAAAAAATACCGAAAAAAATAGTTAAGTTTAGATTGGTTCTAATACAAAAAATAATTTTAAAGTAAATATTATAATTGTTTATGTAACAAAAACCTTTTGTTGTTAAAACAAAGAAAATTCTTAAAATTACACAAAACAATTGTTCTTTAAACAAAAGTTTTTGTTGCCGAAACTGAAAAGAACTCTTAAAGTAACAGATAATTATATTTATTTTGAGAAAACTTTCAACAAAAGAATTTTGTTGATTCAAATAAAATTGAAACATTTTTACTTGAATTAACAGAACATTTTTTTGCTGACGATACAAAAATTTTTGTTCGAATTGCAAAAAAAATCAACAATATTTTTCTTGTTGATTCAAACAAATTTTTCATTGACCCATATTTAAACGGAAAATTTTGTTGGGCCAACCGAATTTTGGTTGATTCAACAAAACTTTTCTCTGGGTGCAATTTGTGTTTAGAGTTTCGGTGAAAGAGCAAGAATCATACACCAAAAGACAGGTTCTTTCTGTCATAGCAAAATTGTATGATCCGCTTGGGCTCATTGGCCCAATTATTTCCAAGGCTAAGTGTTATCTTCAAAAATTGTGGTTGTGTAAACTCGGATGGGACGAGAACATTACGGAACCTCTTGCTAGTGATTGGTGTAACTTCGTAAGTCAACTAAAAACTATAGAAAATATAACAATTAATCTACACATTTTAACTCCTTCCACAGAAGCAATATTTGTTCTTGGCTTCGCTGACGCTTCCATAAAAACTTTTGGTGCTGCATTTTATGTATATTGTTTAAATTCATCTAACTCGACCACATCAAACCTCATTGCGAGTAAATCAAGAGTGTCACCGCTAAAGACCATTTCTGTGCCAAGACTGGAACTATGTTCCTGTTTGCTTCTTTCTCAACTTGTCGCCAAAATTCTCCCTTCCTTACAACTAGACATTCAAGGAGTAATTTTATTATCAGACTCAACTATAGCATTGGCATGGATAAAAACCTCTGCTCATCTATTAAAAACTTTCATCGCAAATAGAGTCTCAAAGATTCAGTGTCTCACAGAAAACAATTTTATTGGAAACACATTCCTTCTAGTTATAATCCAGCTGATATAATATCTCGTGGAACTTTTCCTCAAGAACTTTAAGATATGGAACTGTGGTAGAAAGGTCCATTATTGACTAATAATATCTTGGACTTCACAGAAAATGAAAAAAAACTGACTTTCCAAATGATGATGCATATTTAAAAGAACTTAAATCAAGTTGTAATATTAATTTGCATCTAATTAATCAGGACTTTAATCATTTTCTTAACCAATTTTGTGACTTAAGTAACAGTTATTTAAGTTAATTTGTATTTTAGTTTATATTTATAGATTTATTTATAATTGCAAGCTCAAAGAAAGGATTGTAGGTCCTATTACAAAGGAGGAATTTTACCAAGCAAAGATTAAATTAGTCAAATTGGTTCAGGTAATGTATTTCGACAGGGAAATTAAGGCACTCAAGAAAGGTGAGAAACTAAAGGATAGTCGAGTAAGTAATTTAAATCCTTTTCTTAATAGGGATGAAATAGTTAGGGTTGGTGGTCGTTTAGATCAATCAAATTTATCTTATGATAAAAAACATCCGATTCTTTTACCCAAAGATCATAGGCTTACGCTTTTAATTTTCCAGTATTTTCACTTAAAAAATTTGCATGTTGGTGCTAAACCTTGCTTCATTTTGTGAGACAAGAATTCTAGCCTTTAAATGGCAGACACATAGCCAGAAAAATTGTGCATAATTGCATTGTTTGTTTTAAAAACAAACCTAAAATTGCAGAACAAATTATGGCCTCGTTACCTAAAGAAAGGGTAAATATCAATCCCCCTTTTACAAATTCAAGCATTGTTTTATGTGGCCCATTTTATATAAAATACAAAAACCAACGTAAGGGAGTTTTTAGTAAAATTTATGTCGCAATTTTCGTCTGTTTTGCTACTCGTGCAATTCATTTAGAAATAATAACAGATTTAACTTCTGAAGCCTTAATAGCTACCTTAAAAAGATTTGTAGCTAGGCGCGGAATTTGTGCCACCATCTTTTCCAATAATGCCTCTAATTTTGTTGGTGCGAATTCAGAATTGAAAAAATTGCATAAAATTGTAAAAAATCAATCCGAGAAATTGGCTGCTTACTTATTGGCTAATTCAATTTCTTGAAAATTCCTTCCTCCTAGATACCCTAATTTTGATGGCTTGTGGGAGGCAGGAGTAAAATCCTTTAAGCACCATTTAAAAAGAACTATTGGAGATTTAAACTAACTTTTGAGGAATTTTTGACTGTCGTTAATCAAATCGAAGGTATTTTAAATAGTAGGCCTTTAATACCTTTATCTTCGGATCCAAACGATTATGAAACGTTAACTCCAGGACATTTTTTAATAGGCCGCCCTTTAAATAGCATCTGTGAACCAAACTTGACTGACCTTGCCAATAATAAACTTAGTCATTGGCAGCAAATTACAAAAATTAATCAATTAATTTGGGAAAAAGTGGAGTAGAGATTATTTAAATAATCTACAACAGCGAACAAAAGGGTTATTTGAAAAAGAAAATATTAAAATTGGAACTATAGTTTTATTAAAGGATAGTAATTTGTCCATGTGTACCTGGTCAGTCGGTCGCATTCAAGACCTTATTTATGGGACTTATTAATGAGAGCAACTTTACGTTAATCTGTGATGCGGTGATTCGGAGCAGAAACCAATTGAGAAGAAAAATAATTTTTCTCCCATTTAACTTATTTTAGTTTTGAAATTGTTTTATTAAATGGCTTTCAGCCCTGGTTTTTACTTAAATTTTGATTTCCCGCGTGTCTGTAGTATACAATCGGCCATCTTGGACGCCATTTTGCTTTAATTCATATTTTTATGATCAAGAGCATTGTTTTAAAACAATTATAAATTATTTTAAAATATGAAAATAAAACAATAAGTTGCTATCCAACGTACACTTTATTCCGAGATTTTAAACAAAGATGTAAAAATTAAAATCACAAAAATTAAAATTATTCTCGACCCATCATCAGGAGTTCATTTTCTGTAATACAAAACAGCTAAAGAAATATTTACATGTTACATTTTCGAAGCTATTTTCAAATTGAAAAGAATCAGGAAGTAACGGTAATTTCATAAAAGTATTTAAAATAAACTCAGTGGAGCCATATCTTTTACTTTCATTTTTTGCATAGTATTTCCCTTATTGTTGTTTAAATTTACTTTTAGATCAGAGATGGCGCCACTAAGTTTATTTTAAGTTTTTTTTAAATTGTTATTATCTTCCTGATTCTATTTGAGTACACAACGTAAAGTCGTTATTTATTATTTTAAAATACTGTGCATAATTTAATATTTACAGAAGTTACTGATGATTACAAAAATAAAAATAAATAAATTATTAAATATTTAACGCAGTGCACATCAAATATAAGCACATAACGTTTCATATTTGAACACATCCATGGAATCAAAAATGAGCACATAACGGTTCATATTTGAACAAATCCATGTAATCAAAAATGAGTACATGTGTTTCTCAATTTTCTGAACATTTGGATCGGAGCTATTTTGAGTATGTGACGTATTTAAAAATTTTTTTACTCAATTTTGAGAACTCAGTGTAAGGAATACATAGTACAGCGTAATTTGCATTTAATTTTGCTTATGTAATCAAACAATGAGTTATGTGATGAGTCAAGCTAATTAGGAACCCATTGATAACACTTTTTTACAAAAACTTTCGCACATAGATTATTTGTTAATATTTAATTTGAATGTTTTGTCCAATCGTTGAACTATTTCAGAAATGTAATACTGAGTAAATATATATATATATATATATATATCATTTTTATTTGTAGAAATCATTTGTCATTTTTAAAATGTACTTTTCTACAATACAAACCTTTCAATAATAAAATTTTCATACTGTTTGTTTGTATGAAAACTTATGAAAATGAAACGCAGATCAACAATCCATCATTTTCAACGGGGTTAATACTAGTATTTATATAATTGAATTTAGTAAGCCACATTAAAAAATTCCCTACTTATAAACTTTCTCAACAAAATAGCAAACATAGAAGGTGTAAAACCAATTTGTTTAATTTGTATTAAGTCGGATGTGCTGCAATCGCCCCCCCCCCTCCAAAAAAAAAAAAAGAGAGAGAAAACCTTATGCATTTTAAGCACCAAATTGTTTCATTAAAAACGGGAATAACCATTCGATTAGAAATTATGTCTTCTAGCAATTTACGTTTATAATATAAGCTTAGGTAATCGTTTTCATACTTAAATTGTACGAAACTCTGAAATTTTCAATACGACTACCTAATTATCACATCGCATTTTTTTCGGTACATTTTACCATAGAATACGAAACGGGAAGTCATTCTGTCAACTAGTATGGGAATTAAAGGTTTAAGTATGGAACTCCTAATGTTTAATTCATTTGTAATCGTTTCAAACTTCTATAATCAATTTATGTTAAGAAAAAAATGCAGTTTACAATTTATAAGATTTTTCGAAAATTTATTTAGAAAAAATACATTTTTAAAAATTAATTTTTGAAATATACAATAGTAATCTATGAGTATTTAAACAGGAATCGATTTCTAGAAGCTGCAAATATGCGAATACAAAGTTACAGGTGATTCTACCTGCATTAGAATCTGTGTTGCACCTATTACAAATGAATTTAATCCAAACTTTAAACCTTCAAATATACCAAACTCTCTGACTGAATAACTTTCCGTTCAGTATCCTAATATAAATGTAGTGGAAAAGCCAAATATGATGTCAAAATTATATGTTTCATATTAAAATTTTAATGTTTGGTACAATGAAGACGACCCCTAAGTTTATTTTTTTTACATATATTGAAAAAAGGTATGATTTCCAGTTATTTACTGCTTCCTTTTTCATCTGTGACAATTTAGAGATTTAAATACATTGGGTATTGTCTTCTTTTTTGGTCAACTGTACCTTAAAATAACAATAATATTAATAATAATAATAATGATAATAATAATATTAATAATAATAAAAAACCTACTTTTTCAGCTGATCCGCAAGTATTTTTTATTATTAAAAAACTGTCAGGGATTGACTTTTCTCTCTTCTATATGTTTTGGATTGCTTATTTTTTTTATTTGTGAATTGCTGCATATTAATATACTAACTCAACACCGTATTGATAAAACAATTTAATTTCGTGATTATTTTTTCTTCCTAGAATGCATACTTGGTGCTATATTTAAACTTTATATGCATCCGTAAATTACAACCAATTTAACAACAAAAAGTCAAACGTCTAGGAAATGCTGTGATCGATATCAGATTAACAAAAGTTATTTTATTAATTATATTGTTTTTATTAAAAGCCTCCTGAGACTGTTCTGTTATTTTCAAATCAATTTTTATTGAAATTACCTGTAAAAAGAGATAATAAATAAAAATAGGATAAACATTAATATTTTTTTAATAATTTTCAACCTATAAAAAATTAGAATGAATTTGAGATTAAAAATTATACTGGTGTACTTTGAGAACATAATGTTTCCAATTTCTCAAACGATTTTGACATTTCCCACTATCATCTAAATTGATATTTTCACATATTTTTCCAATAATATATATATATATATATATATATATATATATATATAATTATAATATCTTTGAATTTCAAAAAACATATCAAGTTCTTGTAACATTCTAATTAAATCTCCTCAGAGATAATTAGTAATAAAGTGTAGACAGAATACCACATAGTTAATAAATTAACAAGTGCAATCAAAATATTACCATAGCATTTGCTTCAATGGTAATTGGCCAAAAATACTGAAAATATGAAAAATATTTTTAAAAAAGAGAGAGAGAGAGAGAAATTATATAATAAACCATAAAATGTTAATAATTTGAAGTTGATATCAAGTGAATACAAATGGATTTTGAAATGAAATATGAACTAAATATAATGGAAAATTGGATAACAAGAGATTTAAATTAGAATTGGATATGAAAAAACACGTGTAGATATAATCATCAGCCTGGATGTATCCACACGTGTTTTAAAAATAATACAGTATTTCATAAATATACTGGCATTTATGCTAAGATCAGTATATTCATCCAGGTATACTGTATTATTACCAGAAAACAATTGGAAATAGTAAAATTGGAAATAAAAAACTTGTAAAGAATAGATAAAATATCTTACTCAAAATAATTATCAAAATTTTATTAAACATCACAAGGTCTACATTTATACCAATACAACCACATGGCGCACATCATGAAATATAATAATCTTGATGAGTTGTGTTTTTTGTATATGCTATGTTTACAGATATTTTAATACAATGCATTTTTATAGACTTTTTATAACTGATCATTAGTATCACTTAATATACAGGTGATCGGCAGACGCACATTCACCATGACTATATAAAGTGTAAACAATGTTCAACCATCTTAATAATAGTTCTTATATGTTTTAATTGTATTATTTTCTATATCATTTGCTATATTTTATCGCACACTAAAACAAAATAAATTATTACATAAAATGTTTATATTTATATGATGTAATAAATGTTATTTAAAAGAGTTGATAATTGAATTTATCAAAAAAATAGGATAACCATAAAGTTTTGCTTGATTTCGTATAAATCTAATATTTTTATTTTTATTTATATCTGAGCATATATATATTATACGATGACGGTAATTGATAATTATATTTTTATAAACTGATTTATGTAAACATGAAGCAAAATTGGTAGAAATATTTACTTTAAATGGAAAGTCAAATCTTTTATCATAAATATCAAATATTAATTTATAATTATCATTAATATTAATTTTTAAGTCAAGAAAATTTATATTATTATTAATCAAATCATTTTCGCTTAATGTAAGCTGATTAGGATAAAAATTGAGTGGTGATGTGCAATTTTTATCATTGAAATAAAAAATGATAATGTCATCAATATAGCGATAAAATACATAATCATTGTTCAGACCAATATTTCTTTCATAATAATATAAGTAAAGGTCAGAGAGAATACTAGAAGCGGTCCCACCCTGCGGTATTCCGTGGCATTGTTTATAAATAATATTGTCATATATGATGTAATTATTATGCAATGCAAAGTTTAATAAAGTTTTTAAAAAATTTACGGAAATATGATCTTTTAATTTTAATTGAGATTTAAATTCTTTAAATAATATACACATTGTTTTATGTAAGTCTTTTATATCAATGTTATTAAATAAATCATTAAAATCCAATGTTTTTATGAATTTTACAGGATTGATATTATGTATTTTATTAATAAGCTGAAAACTATTTTTTAGGCAATGTTGGTTATTATGTTTTATCGCTATATCATATATCTGCTTTATATATATATATATATATATATAACCGGAATATTTAATGAAAATTTGTAATATAGAGAATAAAATAAAGAATTTAAAAAATAAGAGTTAAATATTGGCATCTATTATTTATTTTTTAAGAAAACGCATAAAATTACACAGTAACACAAAATAATAATTTCTAGAACAGTGGTAACCTGGTGAGTTTACTTTGCATTGCATAATATCTTTAAATTAAAAAAATATATATTTTATTTTAAATTTAGAAAAGATGTCCAATACTACTTTTATTATAACAAGTAAGAAATAATACTTACAATGTAGATTAAATGGTAATTTAAAAACTTGATTAAAAAATTATGCGATTTTCATATATAAAAAAAAGTTGCAGTTTTCTTAAAGAGAACTCACGTTTTATCTGTTCCATTTTTGCGTGCGAAAGCGTCTCGTCCTTTGATATTTCGGTCTCTAATTTTGAAACTGTTGGAATAAAGAATTTTTGAAAATGACATTTGGGTGCAAAATATTTCGTTTTTTTTTTAGGTAAATTCATGCTTACTTTAAAAAATGACGTCATTTTCACCCACATAGCATTTCAACTTTAGAACCCTTGATAATAGTAACGCCAACTATTCAAACTAAGGTATTTTTTCTTTTAATTGGTAATGAGAAAATTGCATCGATATTTTCCTTTCCACATTTCTTTTCAAACAAATGTAAAATTCCAATTACTACCATTTGAATTTATTACAGAAATTTCACCATAAATAAAAATAAAATATCATCTCAATATTTATTCTGAAATCAAGATAATTTTTACATCCTTGAATGCTTACAAACAATTGATTATCGTTTTAGTTCGCAATTCGTCACATTCGTGGATGAATATATGTAAAGTGCATACATACATACGTGCAATCAAAATTTAGTAGTATAGATGTTTTAATACCCATACTCAATCACAAATACTAAATAAAGTTAATACAATTGCATTAAATTTCTCTTCTACGTAATAAAAAGATAATTGCTCTCTATTTTTAAAAAAATTGTTATTCGAATAAAAATAATTCTTCCAGAAACATATTTTTTGTGTGTGCGTGTGTTTCGGTACAAGCTGAAATATATCAAATATTAGAAACACAATGGAATTTTATGCCAATACTTTTCGTTTTCACTTGTTTTTTATTTCAATCATCCAATCAGAATACAAAACGAAACTTGTCAAATGATGAAAACATGAATCTTTTTCACCTGTTATATTACATTACAATTTTTCCTTTTTTCTGATATTCTTTTTTTATCCATTCACAAAAGTTTTTGCCGTCAAAAATATCTTTTATATGAATGGAAAAGGTAAATTTATTATTACTATTCTTCTTTCTCACATTTCTGTTCTATCTCGTGTAAAAACTTTATTTTAAAGAATACATAATCAAATTAAACATTTCATTAGCGTTAATATTTTAAATTAAAGTGTGTTTTGTTTTGAAGAGAAATATTACAAGATTTTTTTCGCCTTGTCTTAAGGTATTTATGCGAGAGATTTCAATTGAAAAATAATTAATTAAGGAAATCTCTAAAACAAGTGGGTAAGAGTGGTCGAAGATCGCACAACGGGTTTCGTTTAATATTCCTTTCAAAACACTTTATATATTTTTCAATAAATCCAAATAAATTTCATTTTCAAAAAAAAAATCTAAGTCATGTTTCTTATAAAGTAAATATTTACCGGTTTATTTTTCTGGTTTTTTCGAAAATCTGAACAGGTCCGACAGCGGGCGACGCCCGTTATTATACTCTGTCATAATAATATATGTCATGTGGACTAAATGCGATTAAAAAAAAACAATTTCAAAATTAAACATGTTGTATAAGATACCTTCAAAATGTTAAAATATGCCAATATTTCCATAATTGGGTTTTTATCATGATTCAATACGTTCCTCAAACATATATATTTACTATTCTCTATTATTCATATTGATACTCTCTTTGTATTACTCTCAAACATTTGAAAAATCCGTTATGACGTCAGATTAATTTTCTTTTTAATTCTCTAATGACGTCATATTAAGCTGCTTTCTGTATTTACACATACTCACACACTATTAAAAAAAATCTCATACGTTCCGTTTTGGAAAAGGCAACTAGTTACCTTTTCTGAAACGAATAGATTCATTTTGAGAATGAAAAGTATGACGTCATAATTGATAATACGGATACCAGCAGAAAGATTTCTAATCGTTTTTGAGATGTTCTATATTCAAAACGGAATAAAATGAAACCTGAAAAATGGGCTATGTTTCTTTTCAGAAGAAAAACGCTTCACTTCAAATGTGAAACGTTCCTAGAATTTTTTACAGTGTACTCTAGGGAGTTTAATTTTTCCAACAATATGGTTTTCATATGACTTTTCTTACGTCCCGAGTCTCAGTGATGTAAAGATATATATGTCAAATTTCAAGAAGATTGGATAATATTTAGGTGTTCCACACATTGATCACTTTTATCTCAAAATAGTGAAATTTCTAATATCAAATTTCCTTGTACTAATGGGCTTCTCATGTATTTCTTTAATCTTTTGGAGGTAATTGAATTTTAAAATAGGAAGCAAAAGAGGAATTTGGCTGCTAGAGCAGATGCTAGTGGTGAGATTTTAGGAGCTCGGCTCCCTTCAAAGGGACAATTACGTTTAGTTTTTATTTACCCTCACAAGAAAATGAAAGAAACACTTTCCGATGCAGCTAAATCGACCAGTACTACACTACAGGAATTGTGAAAGAATACAAATATCCCCATTAAGAGCCTACATAAGTCATGCGAAAAAACGCTCAAGCTAATGTTAAGTCTATGGGAAGGTTTTTGCGCGATTTCTTGCTCGCATTTTAATATTTTTAAATGATTTTTTTGCATAGGATAGCTGAGGTCGATCTCTAACGTTGTTAGTTTTTACTTTTTTGATTTTAGTTACAGTTTTTTTATAAGCGGACATTTTAATTTTTGGAACCCGTTGGAACCGGTCTGAAAGTGAAATAACGCTTATATAAAAAAACTGGAACCAAAATCGAAAAAGTAAAATCTAACAACGTTAGAGATCGACATCAGCTATCTTATGCAAAAAAAAAAACATTTAAAAATGTTAAAATGTGAGCGAGAAATCACGCAAGAACCTCCCCATAGACTTAACATTAGCTTGTGCGTTTTTTCGCATGACTGATGTAGGCTCTTAAGACGGAGAAGAATATTCATGTTTATATGCAGAATCTATGCAAAGAATACCAAAATCTGAGTAAAGAGAAATAGAGAAACACGGATAAAGCAAATGTGAAACGGCAGATTTGGAAAGGTTATCTCGTCGAGTTATTTGACATGTCCCGGCAAAATGTGATGGACATAACTAACGTATCACAAGAAGATAAAGAATTTCTTAGCTCACAGAGAGAAGATCGTACGTGTTCGTCAATGAGTGGAGTATACAAGGTTTTCGCCTCGAAAATAAGAATAAACATTAAGAATCCTATAAGAATAATCCTATAAGAATAAACATTACAAAGCTATCGCTGAAATCAATAAGATAGTTATACTCGAAGGCTCATCTCCATCATCATCAGCACCTAGTGACGAAGAGGTCGAGTTTTTGCCTTTAGCAACGAAAAAATTACGTTGACACTCATGTCTACTTGAGATCGAGAACAGCTCTCTATTTAACACTCAAGTACTTCCTTTATAGCAACTGCAAAAATGTTGACCACAATGTTTCAAAATTTCCGTACTCCAGCTACCGTTTACCGAGCTCGGGCGATCAATAGAAGTGAAATGACAAAGAAAATCGAAGGGTCACTTTTTGAAAATCATCTTCATTTGGTCTTGCATTGGGATAGTAAACTATTGCCCTCAGTTGCCCATGGGAGTGGCAAAACTTTGAAAGACAGAGTTGCAGTTCTAATGGCTGGCAAATATTTTGAGCATTTGCTTGAAGTTCCTGTTGTCCTGAAAGGCATTGGTAAGCAGATGGCCGAAATAGTTATTCGGAAATTGGACCGATTGGGGCTATGTGATAATATCATCGGTCTGTCTTTTGATATTACAGCATCTAATACAGGACTGATCCAAGGGGCATGTACCAGAATTGAAACGGAATTCGGACAAACATTGTTGTGGTTGGCTTGCCGTCATCACACCCATGAACTAATATTGCAATGAGTGTGTGAGGTGTGTTGTGGCATACCATCAAGTGGTCCTGACATCCAGATTTTTTGGAAGTTCCAAATCCTGTGAGCTTCACATGATAAGAAGTCATATATGACAATGCTGGATGACGAAAGTCCCGTTAAAGGCTTTCTAGAAGAACAACAAGTGCAAATGGTTAACTACCTCCAAAATGTCCTGAAAGACGGAGGTTATCGAAGAGAAGACTACAAAGAGTTCTTACAACTCTCACTCCTGTACCTAGGAGGTTGGTCTGAAAATGACTTATAGTTTAAGGATCCCAGAAGCTCTGCATAAAGCAAGGTGGATGACGAAGACAATATATGTCTCTCTTCATTAAACAGTTAAATATTACTCAACGAGAATTGAAAAGTATGAAACGGGTTGCACATTTTATCAGCCTCATATATGTATGCTTTTGGCAAGAGGCATTTGTAAGTCGATGGGCTCCAAAGAATGATTTGCATATTCTACAGCTTCTGAGCACTTACACAGATGCATACGTCTAAAAAGTGCTCTCATAGTTGCTAAGAGACACCTTAGGTATCTGTCAGAACCAAACGTAGGATTTGCTTTTTTGAATGAACGTATTACTCAGGCTAGTAAGGAAAATATGGCTAAAAATTTAGAAACCAAATCTGCAAAGAAAAAAGAAATGAAACGATTAGAGGGTAAAAACCTAATTTTTGAAGGAAATGACTTGAGCCATTTCGTTACTAATAAAAGAAAGACTTTCTTTGAAATATTTGGTATCTACGACGTGACAGAATATTGCAGTAATTCTGTAAGAAGCCATGTGAACGCTCTTAAGGTGGTCAATGATGACGCAGAAAGAGGGATTGCTCTGATAAAAAAGTTTAACAAATCGATCCGGGACGAACAACAAAAACAATTTTTGTTGAAAGTAGTCAAGAATCACAGAAAAGTCATCACCAAGAGAACAAGAGAAGGAATTGCATTGTTCAAAGTTGATTAACATAACACAATGTTTTACCTGTCATACTACTTATTAATTTTAGTGTCTAGTTTTAGTATTACTTTATGTTTGTGATTTCTAGTTTTCACAATAAAAGTAATTAACTTTGAAAAATCCCATTTTTTGCCTATTTTTACGAAACTGATCAAAGTGTGCAACCTCTAAATATTATCCAATCTTCTTGAAATTCGACATATATATATTTTACATCACTGAGACTCGCGGCGTAAGCAAAGTCTGCAAAACTTTTACATTTTGTTTTTTGCCTTACAAAATGAAACACCCTTGTGTACTCCTTGTATTATTGAGAAATGTTTGAAAAATTCCGTTTTATTACCAATATGATGTCATATTAATATTTTTTTTTCAATTGGTGTAACTTTTTATTTCATTTTCATTTTTCACATGGAAATCTTTCAATAGAAAATTAAATATTGTAGAAAGAATTTTATTGTGGATTTTTAATTGTTGGCAACTGCTATAACGAAAAATATTTAAATTTAATAGGAAAATGCTGTTAGATTTTTTTTATCTCTGTATATTAAAATAATACGATTTTTTCAAATTTTATGTTTTTGACCTTCATAGCAGGTATTCAGCTATAAGAACACAAAATTTCATGCCTGTAAGTTAAATAGTTTATGAGAACCGCCTCTGTGACGGACAGACAACGAAGCGGGAGTAATAGAATTTCGTGAGATGAACAAAACCCTAAAAAAAAGACTTAAATGTATTTGTATTAGTTATTCAATGTAATGTAGAAATTATCCATATTCTGTAAATTTATATTTTATCCCGAAAATTGATTTGGAGAAAGACAAATCAAAACCTGAGAAAACAATAAGGTTCCATTATTTACTGAAAGGCTTTTGAAAAAACAAACAAAATAAACCGAGGACTGTTTCTCCTTGTAAGTTTCAGAAAAGACGTTTTCTCAGAAACCTATGGATTTCTGTCTCTTTTTACTGTTCTGCTAAAGGTTTCGGAAGATTCAGAAATTTTTTACTGATAAATGTATGAGATTATATTAAATGTTTGTAATCGTTTTTCTGTATCAGGAAGCGCTTTCACTTTATTAAAGTATTAAAAAAATCAGTAATTTGAAAATCTTAATATGGAATAAAAATGATATTTTGCAATAGAAAAAACGGATTGTATAAAATTAGACAAATTACAATAGAAAACGGATTCCCACTCAACACATAAATTAATTTATGAAATAGAGCAGAACAAATCCAAAGAATATGTTAAACATGAATGATCTCAAATCATGCAAGTTCGATTAAGTACCAAAATTATATAAAAGATTAAGATACGCTTTAAAGAAATGCTATATCAACTTAATAGCTAATCCACCAACAAAGTTAAAAGATTTAATTCACAGGAAAATTGATCCGATACCCAACAATGACATTACAGGAATCTATTCTATCGCATTTTGTATAGAAATGCAAAATGATACATCCTACATAGTCATGACTACTCGTAAGTTTAAAGAAAGATTGAAAGAACACATTTCTGACATCAAATTCAACCTACCATCTACAGCATTATCCAGGTTATACCAAAGACAAAATATAAAAATTGATTTTAAAAACGCAAAAATTATAGTACCTACAACGAACCATGATAATGCTAAAATCAGAGAATCATTAGAAATTTTGAGTAAAGGGAATCGCGCATGTAATGATGGTTTGTCTTACAACAAACCTGAGATATGGTTCAAT
This sequence comes from Maratus michaelseni, assembly GCA_963931845.1. Lineage (NCBI taxonomy): Eukaryota > Metazoa > Arthropoda > Arachnida > Araneae > Salticidae > Maratus > Maratus michaelseni. The sequence continues at coordinate 128,026,746 of OZ007593.1, forward strand.
ATTTTGAAAATATCCAAGACTCCAGCGCATGAACGAACGAACTTTTAATATATCCCTACAGATTAATAGACTAGCCCTTGTTCAAAACCGTTATGTAACAGCACAGCAAGAAGCGTCAATTCTGTTGTCAGTCAACGTTTCCCCTTGAAAATGAACGCGTGTGTGTTCGAAAGATTTCAGATTAAAATATGTTATAACATCCTGTACATGTGTTTTATTTTAATGCTCCTTTTAAGTAATTTTAATACGTTTTTCATCTATGATATTTTGTCTTTAAGACAAATCTGAATAACGTCTTTAAAGCAAAACGCATTTTATACTTCATACTTTCATATATACAGTAAAATCCTGTTACAACGAATTCCATTACAACGAAAAATCCCGTTATAACGAAATGCAAGCGAGTCCCGTTTTGAAATGTATTCAAATAATGTTAACATAATCTCAGTATAACGAAATATTCAATTTTTTATAATCTCGTTAGAACGAAATAATATGACACGGCAAATACTTTCAGTTGTACATTTTTATCGCTTGACAATTTTTGTTTTCGATACCTAGTCTTAGGGACAATCAAGCTTATCTCTAAAGCAATCGCTTTTCTCCGAGCTTTGTTGTAAAATCGGTGTGCATAGGCATTTCACTGCAGAAGGAATGTTTCCTTTGTTCGCTCTCCCCTTTTCTCCACCCCTTTTTCTTGGAAATCCAAGTAAGCTGTAACCAATGTAGGCAAACTTAACAAAACGTGAAATGAGTATTGCACATTCCCCCTTCCCTCTCCTCCCTACCTGAATAACTTTCGCAAAGGAATTTCCAAAGCTCGAAATCAGTTTGAAAATTTTCATCTTACCAGTAGGTCATAAAATGGCGGCTGTTAAGCGAAAACAGTTTAGTTTGGAAGAAAAAAAAAGCCATAATTTCTGAAGTTGAGAAAGGAATGAAAAAATCTGATGTTGCTAGCAAATATGGAATTTCGACGTCTACTTTATCCACTTTTCTAAAAGATAAAGAAAGCATTTTGAAAAAAATTCAAGTTAAAGTCTTTGATCCAAGCAGAAAACGAATTCGAAATGCCCAGTTTCAAGATGTGGATAGTGCTGTTTACAAATGGTTTATGGATGTTCGTTCTAGAAACATCCCTCTAAGTGGCCCTTTAATTAGAGAAAAAGGTTTGGAATTTGCAAGAATGCTAAACATTGAAAATTTTCAAGCCAGTGTCGGATGGTTGAATCGATTCCGAGAAAGATACGGTATAGTGGCAAAATGCATTTCAGGAGAAGCAAAAGACGTCCCAGTTGAATTTGTAAACGAATGGCGTAAAGGTGAAATACAAAAAATAATCAAGACGTATAGTCCTAACGATGTTTTTAATGCCGATGAAGCCGGAATATTTTTTCAGTTAGAACCAAGGAAGACTTTAGCGTTAAAAGGAGACAAGTGTATTGGAGGAAAGCTTTCCAAACAAAGGATTACAGCCCTATTTTGCTGCAACAAATCAGGAACAGAAAAACGAAAAGTACTCATAATCGGCAAATCTGAAAAACCCCGTTGTTTCAAACATTTTAAGTCCTTACCATGCATCTACAAAGCCAACAAAAAATCATGGATGACGCAAGGATTCTTTAATGAATGGCTGATAAATTTTGATAAAGATATGCAAAAACAAAAACGTAAAATTCTTCTACTCATAGACAACTGCACAGCACACAATGATCCTCCTATATTGAATCACATTCGTGTAGAGTATTTCCCGCCTAACTGTACTGCAATACTTCAGCCTCTTGACCAAGGCATTATCAGAGCCGTAAAATCACGATACAAAACTATGTTATTAAAACGCATTCTCTGTGATCTGCAAAATAACGTAAACAGAAAGTGCAACATGAAAGAGGCAATTGATATGATCTGTGGATCGTGGGATGATATAAGCCAGAAAACAATAGCCCACTGTTGGAAACACGCGCAGATTGACCAGGATTTAAATAAAGAATCGACGGCTCAAGGATCTAGCGATGTAGTACATGATGAGGAGCAGACAGTCGAATATGAGATCGAATCCACTTGGAACTTAGTAAAAGAAAAATCTGGTGTGTCTCAAAGCATAAGCTTTAAAGATTTTTTAACTGCAGATGACAATGCTGCAACTTGTTATTCATTAACAGAGACAGATATTGTGCAGTTTATTGTTGATGATCGCATTTTAGAAAATGATGAAGAAAGTTCTGAAGATGAAGAAAATGAGGTTTCATAAGTTACATCTGCTGAAGCCTTAGAAAGCTTAGAAAGAGTGTGCAATTTTATTTCTTTACAGAGCAGTGTACCAGATAACATTTTTTCTAATATTAATCATGTACATAATTTTGTATTGTCCGCAGCTTCAAACTCCCTTGTACAAAAAAAAATCACTGATTTTCTGCATTAAATTTTTTCTTGTACAATTTGAAGATCATTGAAATGGTGGTAAGTCAATTTTTCAGTTCTATAAAAAATATTATACATTGTATTATACTAACTTTACGTTATTAGAAGGTACTACTAATTTTTATTACTATTTTTAATAATTAATTATCTACTAATTTGTATTATACTACTATATTTTTATAATTAACTATGATATGAGGATCTGAATTGAAATGTTTAATTTTCTATTGAATTCCGTTACAACGAAATTCCCGTTACAACGAATAAAATTTGCGGTCCCGTGAAGTTCGTTGTAACGGGATTTTACTGTATTTAATAGTAACACCACGTTAACGCGCTTTTGCGAAATGCTATATTAGGTAATCTAAATCTACGAAAGTTTATTTATATCAAGTCTGCCTAAAATATTAAAGATTTTTTCTTTTTTTAGACCGTTGGCCAGGCCCCTACCTGTAGGGCTTTTGCCCAGCTTAACGAGTTGATGACTGGCAACGGGGAGGATATTCGCCTGACCTCCGCATGGCGTAGATATATTTAACAAATCTCCAGGCCGTCATGGCTGCAGTGCTTTTTGTTACCTACGTTGCTTTTTCTAAGTTGACCGGTTGCTAATTGATGCTTAGATGAGTTGATTCAGCAGCGCACAGAATAGCGAAGTCATTCTGGGCGGATGTGAGATGTTCACTGTAGTTGGCGTTGTCACTTGATCGTGATTGTTCCTATCATTCAAAGTTATGGTGTTTGTAATTTTGTTAATTGTCTCTAGATGACAGCACTAAAATTTGAAAAGCTGTCTGTACGAAAACGCCATCTATTTGCTTTTGTTAATCTCTGCTGTAATTAGCCCCCGTATGTTTTGATGTTGTGATGTTACGTATTGTGTTTGTAAATTGTAATTAAATCTGTAAAATGGCCGTCACTCGTCCACATTTCTCGAATATGTGTTCTTACTTATTTTAATTAATCTGCAATATATTATAAAAGTGATGCTTCTTGTCATTATGAGTGGTTGATATTCTTCAGTGTTTGTCACTGACATTTGGATTTCGTCGTTTCATGGAGGTTTGACTCTTTTGTGGGATGTTGAAAGCTTGATTTTCATTCTTTTATCCTCTGATTGTGTCACATTTAGAAAATTCATTAGCTTAGAGGTAATAAATTTAAATAATATAAGAGCATCTATAATCTGTTTCTAAAATACTAAACTTGAAATACTGGACTTGAACAATTTGCTGTTAAAATCCATTCTGTAATTAACATTAGTTCCCTTATTTATGGGAACTTCCAAGTTGTTCTAATCAAATATCAGAAACACGCAAGAAATTCATGGTAACATATTTCGTTTTCATTTAATATTATTTTTATTATATCAAGAATCCAATCACAGTACAAACCGAAATTTGTCAAAATATAGAAACATCCATTCTTATCATCTGTTACATTGCATTACGTTTTGTTTCTTTTACTTTTTGATTATATTATTTTTTTTTCTCAATATACGAACGTTTTCTGCCCGAAAAACAACTGTATATATATTACATTTTCGTTCTATCTCGTTACAAAAATATCTTTTTTAAGACGACTGGACAATATTTAAGCTTTTTTAAATTCCTTTTTTCTTTTAAAATTAAAAAAAAGAATCTTTGTTTTGAAGATAACTATTTCAGAATTTGCATCGTTAGGTAAAGGCAATTTATGTATGAGAATGCAAAAGAAAAAATTTGTTTTATGAAATTCCTAAAAAAAATATTTTTGGATAACTTGAGGAAGGTATAGTATTAGACTTGGGCAGTTGCTCTCTTTGCCTAATATATAATTACGCACGCACACACACGCACATGCACATGCACACGCTCCCACATTGTGTGTTATAGACATTACTGATGTGCCAATCGGAAAGCTAGATAATGAAAGGAAAGTCAGTATTCATTTGCAATGGTCATGTTAATTTGGGAACAAACGTCGCTTATTGCTTATTCAGAGTAGATGTTCTCAACTTGGCGTATACCCAAAACCTTAAAAAAAGGGTGATTTTTAATAATTTATGACAGACATAACATGAAACAATTATGATATATATATATACAATTTGTATTTTGTGCATAATGTTGTTATATATACTTGTATAACATCACAATATCATGGTTTTAGAAATACCGTAGTAGAAATTGGATGAATTTCATTTTTAAAAATGCATTATTATCAAATACGTTTAAAATATTTTAAAATGCAATACTAAGAGAAAGAATTTCGTATGTGGAAATTTATAAAAATGTTAATATACATTTCTGATAAAAAAAAATATTACTTTACAGAGATAAAAAAATTCAAAAGAGATAAATTTTCTAATCAATATAATATGTCGAAAATGTTGGAAAGTACGTTATTAACACGAGTAAAAAGCATGAGTTTCTTTCGTATACACTTTGATTGTGTCATATATAGAAAGCTTCTTCTTCATATAAGCTAATAGATTTTTATCAGTACAAAAGTGTTAAAAAATAAAGGATACTGAAATACTCTAACTTTCTTCTGACGTACTGAACTTGACTAACTGAACTGAAGTTTCTGTTCACATAAAAATACATTATTCATCATGGATTAAAGTAAAGATTTTCTAACTAACTATTATCTCCATAACTTGATTTTATTACTTCTCGAAAATTTGTCTAAAGATTGTCTAAATCAAGTAATTTAAACAGAAGAAAATATCATGACAGTATTTTTAATTTTTATGTTGTTTCTTTATTCTTTCAAGCACCAGTACAAAGTACAAACAGAAACTTTGCCAAAAAATGAAAACATGAATCTTTTTCGCCTTTAGATTTCATTACGTTTTTTTTTTTTTTTTTTTTTTTTTTTTTTTTTTTTTTTTTGCGATAACACTTTTTTCCTACTTTTATAAAATATTTCTGTCCTCAAAAATAACTTCTTTATCAAAGAGTAATGTAATAATTTTTTTTACCTCTCACCGAAAAATGTATTAAAATAAATGATGATGAGCTTTTTTCTGAAATACTGAACTTAATAAATTTTCTGTTCAAATAAAAATACATTATTCATTGTGGATTCAATTAATGATTTTCGAACTATTACCTTGGAAATTAGATTTTTTAGTTCCCGTAAATTTGTCTAAAGATTGCCTAGTTCAAATATTATAAACAGAACAAAATTTCATGATAATACTTTTAATTTTCATATTGATTCGTTATTTGTTCAAGCATCAGCTCAGAGAACAAACTGAAACTTGTCAAAAAATAAAAACATGAAACTTTGTCACTTTTAGATTGCGTAATTTTTTTTCTGTTCGAGATAACAATTTTTTCGCCATTTACAAAAAGTTTCTTTCCTCAAACATACATTTTTCACAAAAGTGTAATGCAATTCTTTTTAATTTACCTGCCAACGAAAAATGTATTAAAAGATAAATGATACTGAAATATCTATAACCTGTTTCAGAAAAACTGAAATTAATAAATTTGCTGTTCAAATAAAAGTACACTCTTCTGAAGAAGAATGTATTTTTATTCTGAAGAAGACATAATGAAATTCACACATGCTGATGATTCATACTTTCATCTTTTAAAATAAAAAAATATTATTTGATTTAAACAGAAATATTTCAGGATTTGTTTGGTTAGTTAATAGTAATTTATATGAGAGATTTTAAAATGAAATGTTGTTTAATTTGCTACGTGAAATTCCTATAAAACAAAACAAAAAATAAAAATCTGGATCTTATGTGTATTACCTAAAGGAATGTAAATATATATATATATATATATATATATATATATATGTATATATATTTTCATTAATTTAGGAGAAATTTGCTATTAAGCATTTATAATGTTTTGTGTTTGAAATAAAGCGTTTTTTTATATAATAAATTATCATGCATGCATACACTATAAACAAATTTAAGGAAATGTTTCCTGATATAGCAGAAACATTTAATAAATTCTGTGAAACTTCGTAGCCGATTCTCTTACAATTATTTTATTTTCAGCACACATTAAAAAAATACGGAAATGTTTCCTGATATAGAAGAAATATTTAATAAATTCTGTGAAACTTCGTAGCCGATTCTCTTACAATTATTTTATTTTCAGCACGCATTAAAAAATTACGGAAATAGTTCCGGATACAGCAGAAACATTTAAGAAATTCTGTGAAACTTCGTAGCCGATACTTTTACAATTATTTTATTTTCAGCACGCATTAAAAAATTGAGGAAATGTTTCAGATATAGCAGAGACATTTAAGGAATTCTGTGAAACTTCGTAGCCGATTCGCTTGCAATTATTTTGTGCTCCGTGCGCATAAAAAGAAGAATCTGTCAGAAACCGAAAGGTCACCAAAATTAATAGAAATATTTGGATATTTTGCATGATAGACATTGTGGATATAGAAATAATAATGTGCAATGAAGAAACACGATCTTAAAATAAAACGAATTAAACAGCTTAAATCAATATAACATGTACAAAACTTCCTATAAACTACATTAGACAAGATAAAAGCATGATTTCCTTTCTTCTACAGCTTGATTGCATCCTATCTCGATAAATTCTTCGATATACAAGCTAATATAATTTAACCAATGTAAATGATTAAAAATAAAGGATATTCAAGTATCTATAATCTGATTTTGAAATACTGAACATAATAAATTTGCTATTCAAATAAAAATCCTTACAAAAACAGTGATTTTCTTAGTTCTGGAAAACACCAAGACACCCAAATCAAATATTAGAAACACGACAGAATTTCACGGCATTGCTTTTCATTTCCCCATTTCTTATTTTTTCTTTTCTATTTCAAGATTCCAATCAGAGTACAAACTGAAACTTGTTAAAAGATGGAAACATGATATTTTTTTTTACCTGTTAGATTGTGTTGCATTGTGATTCTTTTTTTTTTTGTGTGTGATATTGCCTTTTTTATTTACAAAAAGTTTCTGTCCACAAAATAACTTTTTTATTAATGCATAATGTAATTTTCTTTCTTTTTGCATTTTCGTTCTGCCTCAAATAAAAACCTTATTCTAAGGACTACCTGCGAAATTAACTTTTAAACAAGGATTATTTACAAGTGTAAGCAATTTACAAAAAGTTTCATATTTAGATTTCATGCTATATAGAAATAAGGCAAATACGAATGAAATGATTGCAGAATTATCACAACTACTGGAAAATATAGCGTATTCTATATATTAAAAAGTATATCATTTGTTTATCATATGCATAGGTGAATAAACAGGCAAAAAGATTGTGTTTATATATTTTTTACAATCCTTTTATAATTTATTAAATATTTATCGCGCCATTTCATAAATTATACGTTAATGTATTTTACCCGACACAACCGCTAATTGTTTTCATTTACTAGAAGAATGTCGTGTCTTCTACGATGAAAACTCTGCGATCATGACAAAAAATCATTATATGACTAATGCTTTGTTGTAGAAGAATATATATTACTGACTTTCTATTTAATTGATTTCAAATAAAAATTAAAGGCAACCAGCTTTTACACCAACTTAACAGATTTAATTAGCTTTAGTTGAATCAAAAGATTCTTCATAAATCACTGTTACTTTCACTTGTTGGAATTAGGGCTTTCAGATCTAATATATATGGAAGGTGGCCACGATTAATGTTTCATTCTGAAACCGCTATAAAATGAAATATGCTGGCAAATATGTCACAGAATTTTATATCTAGCAGAAAATAATTAGTTCAAAAAGGCATCATGAGGGGAAAATAAAAGTTTATTACATAGTGTTGACATCATAAAAAACTTTACAAATAACAGTCATGGCAGTATATGTCCAATGTGCTGTCTACTATTTTCATAAAACAAGTTAAAACGCAATATTGCGCTCTCTACAAAAATTCGAAGTATATTAGTTGGAATGTTAGTAAAATTCAGAGGAAGACATCTTTCAACTGTGGCAATTTTTTAATGTTGCCACCATGACTGGTACTTTTGAGATAATCTAAAATCCAAAAGGTACTTGGGTTGCGTTCTTTTGACCGAAGTGGTCATGACACGGGAATGTGTCAACTAATAAGACAGCCGTCTGTAAAATGTTGCTGTGAACAGTGTCTAACTTCACATATTTCACTTCAATGAAAATTCACACACCACTTTAAAATAACTTTTTCTAAATTTTTATTTCTCCAAAATGTATTTTATTTATCGGGTTATAAAATTTAGCTACTTCCTGTATTTTACTTTTATTAAGTTTTCTTTAATTCATTCGGAATCCTTTTCTCCCCTCATAAAAACGGTCCTTGTAAAAAAAAAAAGAAAAATAATTCATTCCTATTGTAACTCACTCTTTTCGATAGGCATTCAAAATTTACACAGACGCTTTACGCTTTCACTTTTCTTCGTTAAGGTTTCATTTCTTTTAACTTATTAAATTATTTCCAACTTATTAAATTATTTTCCAGATGTCTTTTTATCCCCTGACATGTACATCTTCTGTTTTTAACTCCGGCTCTCAATTCTCTAAGGTAACCCGCCACATGAACTGTGCTATTCGGTTTCGCTAAGTTACCAAAATTCCATGTCGTTCAATATGGCTCTTAAATTCATAATGTTCCTTCATCTCACTTCCACTTTTCATTAACTGAAAAACCTATACCTGCATCTCTTCGCATCTTCCTCGCCAAAAATTAGGTTATGTGGCTAGTTGGCATCATCTGAGTACCGCGAACACTTCCCTGGAATCGCTGAAGAATTTTTTGTAATTTATAATTATTTTTTGCTGGCACCTCATCAATAATTGTTTATAAAATTCGCCTCCTCTTCAGCTTTGCAATCCCTTGCGGGCCGGCGATTTGTGTAACAGAACCTGTCGAACAATGCTCTTAATAAAGACTATTTTTAGAGTGCATCGATTATCAATATCGACACTATCGCAACATCCTCGTCGTGTCATTTCATTTTTGTCGTCAAATTCATCGATGCTAAAATCACCCTCTGCATATATGGCGAGGTGGAAAAATCCTCACCACGGTTTCCTAAGCAATAATTTCACACTTCTACCAATATGAAGTAAAGCTCCATTGTACATAAAAATCGTGCTTCGTAAAATTCTATATTGTTGAAGATCGAATACAACGAATCTTCGTAACATTAATGCATAATGTATGGAATTTTTGAAGCATGTGATAGATCATACCACAAGTTATTCTTCAAAGAGGAATGGCCTAATTATGAAACTTGCAGTAAAAAACTGATGATGATATATGTTTTAAATTTAGTGGGGATTTAATAGAAAAATTTGAGGTTTTCTCATGCTCAAATCTTGCAGTTATGTGTGCTAATTACACCATCTATGTGGAAAAGGGATTACAAAATGCTGCAAATGTAAGAAATATCCATCTCCATCCATGCACTGAAATGAAAGAACTGCAATCAATAATTGCAATGAAAACGCTTCTCTTTGAGCATAATAGTAGGTTGTAGTTTCTGAACACGTCTCATTTTCTAATAACAGTAATGCAGCATTTTACGAACGACAATTTCTACAGTGCTAAATCGTAATTCCATTTGATGTGAAATATTACATAGGCTGCAACTTCTGTGTGTGCTTTCCACGGTTGTCCTCGTCATTGACAATGCAACAGATTCCCGAGTTTTTACAGAAACGGTTTTTTTTTCTCTCCAGGTTCGATGGATGATACAACTGAAGCTTCAGATTTGTTCATTATGTTATTAAAATCCCGAACCGTAATTTGCCCGTTTCGTATTCCTCTTAAGATTCGATATTTATTCAATGCAAGCTGTTAACAATTCCGCATTGATAATAGCTCTTTACCAGTAAATATCGGCCTTTCACTCGCTAATATAGTAGAATCATGCAGTCACAACATAAAGGCGTCATTACTTCGTTCTACGGAAAATGTACAGCTTTATAGCTTAAATTCCATATGACGTTTAATGCAACTTGGCATAAATTTGAAAAGGTATATTCTTGTCCAGTTTCTGTGTGGGTGTTTGTATTTTGTGGCTTGTAGTTTTCTAGTTTTCGCAAATTTTCAAAGTGTCAATTTTCATGTGTGGTCATTGCGAATTGGCATAAATACTGGGATGTTCACAAAAAAAAATTTTATGCAGGTTATAGCGTAATTTTCTTTCTGATGACGTTTTTTGAACTTATTATTATTATTATTTTGGAGGATATTCTATGATCATCTTCATAATATTGTCATTTTCATCAATTTACAGTCCAGTAGCTTTCATTTTATAAGGATTTTCGAACTAAAACTTTAATTATGATCATCCTGTTTAGTGAAGGTTACACCTTTACCTGCTTATGTATGTCGTAAGAATCATTTACACAACCATACAAATAAAGAAAATATTTACGTAAGTATATAATTAAAGGGTAGGATGCAATTAAGCATAAAAATAAAAGAAATTATGTATTAATAGAAGAAAAGATAATATTTCTAAATAAAATATCTCATGTAATCAGACATAAAAGTTAAAAGTACATAAAATACACTTAAAAATACATGCAAACGTTTCGTTCTCAGTTAAAAACGTGAAAATTTCAATGAAGTTGCATTAGATTGATATCGTATATTCAGGTGGAACCACACAAGATTCATTAATTGGCGAAGTCTGCTTGCGAGTGAACCAACCCTCAAGAAACACTCTACTCTTAACGTTATTGCAGCTGAATCTGATTACTGCGATACTTGCTAAATCCGGACTATGGTCAGTATCCAAAGTATATTCCGGATCAGTTAGTATCCAAAGAATTCTTCCGGATTTCGCAAGTATTGCAGTAATCAGATTCAGCTGCAATAACGTTAAGAGTAGAGTGTTTCGTGAGGGTTGGTTTACTCGCAAGCAGACTTCGCCAATTAATGAATCTTGTGTGGTTCCACCTGAATATACGATCTTAATCTAATGCAATTTCATTAAAGTTTTCATATGTTTAACTGGTTAAAATAGTGACTGTACACATGGTTTGCAAATTGTCCGGTCAGCGTATGTAATTGCACTGATGAGGTGCTAGGACATAGCCTGAAACGTTTGCATGTATTTTTAAGTGTATTTTATGTAATGTTAATTTTTATGTCTGATTAAATGTGATATAGAGTTGTTTATAAAGTCCCGGACCCATTTTGATGTTTAATAACTCATAAAATAATGAAGATATAAACAAACTTATGGCATTTATTGATGGAATAACTCATATATTTTCCTTTTCAGGTCTGAATATCTTTACTTTTGTAAATATCGTCTGCGCGTGTGGTTAATTTCAGATAATTTCATTTTCCAGTCTAAATATCTGTCCTTTTCTAAATATCGTCTGCTTCGTATTTCCACAACTAGAAGAGCTTCAGCCACATGTCTTTTTGCAACAAGATGGTGCACTACCTCATTGGGGTACCATCGTTCGTACTTCTTTGAATGACCATTTTCCAGGAAGATGGATTGGGCGAGAAGGTCCAATTCCTTGGCCACCCAGATCACCTGATATAACGCCGCTGGACTTTTTCCTTTGGGGATTTGTAAAGGACAATGTTTACAGGAGGAGAGTGTCGAACATTGATGACTTAAAAGCCATAATTACAACCGCAATAGCCTCTGTGGATGCCGACATGCTTGCCGCTACCTGGCGTGAAATTGACTATCGATTTGATATTCTCCGTGCGACGAAGGGGGCACACGTGGAAGTTCATTGACAAGGGTCATGAAACTTTTTGAGTCTATCTAACCATTTATGTTATTAATTTTAATCTATCTTTATTATTTTATGAGTTATTAAACATCAGAATGGTTCCGGGACTTTATAAACACCCTAAAACTAATGTTATATTTTTTAAAATATATGTTTTTTGGAATCTCCAGTGTTGTATTTAGAAATTTTATATATCAGACGTTGAACAATGATTAGTTATTTTAGAAAACATAATATATTATGCATATGGGTTATTCAGTTTAAAGGTGTCTAAAAAACAAAATATATCTATTCATCTGACCCACTGTGGTGCGTAAATAAAGTCTGCCAAAAAAGAATTTTTTTCAGTGTTGTTTATTTTATTTCTATATAACGCAAGTCAGTTACTGTATGGCTGAAATGAATTACTGAACTTAATAAATTTGCCATTCAAATAAAAATCCATTCATCCAGAATCATTGATTTTCTTATGTGTGAAGAAACCAAGACTGTCTAAATCAAATATTAGGAACACGATAGAATTTGATGGCATTGCTTTTCATTTCTACTTTTTTCCCAGGCATTCAAACAGAATACAAAGTGAAACTTGTCAAAAGATGAACACATAATTCTTTTTTACTTGTTATATTTCTTTAAATTTTGATGTTTTTGAGATATTCTTTTTCTCCATTGACAAAGGGTATTTGTCCTCCAAAATAACTTTTTTTTTTATCAATGTGTAATCTAATTCTTTTATTTTACATTTCTGTTTTAATTTGGAAAAAATATTATTTTAAAGAAAAGTAAATTTAATTTAAACATTCTTTTGATTCATATCTTACCTTTTTCATTTAAATATATATTTTGTTTTGAATAGAAATATTCATAGACTTGTTTGGTTAGAATAAAAACAATTTGCATAACAATTTTGAATTGAAAAGATATTCAATTTTCTTGATGAAGTATTAAAAAACCCCATTATATTTATATTATGTAAAGAGAAGGTGTCGTAAAAACAATGTCCACTTTTATTGATAGTAGGGAATCGAACCCGGGCTTCCCAAGTTACAGAACATAGGCGAAAACTATTTTTTTCTAATTCTAAAATATATTTCATATTTAACATATATTTTTTAAACTAAGTCATTAACAACGCCATAAAGAATTTTTATAAGAAAATATCAATAATATATTCAAATAAAATTTTGAAATTTAATAAAGCGATACTTTTGTATTAGCCGCATTCCAGGAGTATGCCTGTCATGCCAGGGCCAAAGAAATCGTCCAAAATTTCGTTGTTTAGTGAGTTTTTTTTTATTCTGGAAATTTCAACTCTTTAAGCGTGTAGTTCGAGAACATGTCTGTTTAATTTCTATTTTATTTATATTATATTATTATTTATACTTATATTTTGAAGGAGTTTTGTTTTCGTTCTGTAATATTAGCCGGGAATAAATGCGGAATTATTTATATTATTTTAAATGGAAACGGATTAATCTTTCACAATCGGGCTTCATGCGATATATTTAAAGACAACTCATACTCGGAAATTATTTTTAAAAACATAAAAAAATAGTTAATTCAGATACAGTTTTCAAAGAAATTGCATTTTTTCAAAATTGAAATTCTACATTGTTTAGAAGTTTAAAAAAAATGAAGTAAAAACAAATTTCGTAGTCAATTTGTTGCTACCATCAAAATTACTTCAGAAATAATCACACATGTGTTAATTTATTATACAGAATGTTATTAACATTAAAACATATTCTTGGCAACATCATTTATGTGTGACATCATCTCTTGGCATGGACCCGATTACATAAGATTAGCATCAGAATTTAATAAAATAATTTTATTCTACATGTTTGAATCAAATATATAAAATCAAAATAAGCTTTGATTTTAACATTTCTATCGTATGCATGTTTAAGACTTTTTAAGAATTTTCAGTGAATATAATGAAATGTTTTCTTTTTGCCTACATTTTTTTTTCCTAATACTTGACAGAATTTTACGAATAATTTATATTCAGCAAATAATCTAAATAGTTCATTAGCACCCGATTATTGAGCTTATAATGTCTCGAGATTAAAGAAAACACATAACTTACTTAAAAAAAAAAAACTCAATTCCAGAAATAATTTTAAGATAAACTGTTAAAAATATATGTTTCTCACATCAAAAATATTGCGCTCATAGCAAAATGGAAAGTAAACAAAGGCAAAATGTACATTGTTTCAAAGAAAGTTTATTTCAAAGTTAACTCGATTGCAAATTTAAAATTTACGTTTTACAAATTAAAACACACGTTCTTTATATGACGCCTTTTTAATATGTAAAGAAGATATGGTATTTTTCCATGTAACAAGCGCTGATTTTTATATCTTATAAAAGAGTGTTTTTTAAAGAACTAGTTTTACATTTATACTTATTTCTTTTGACAAAATATACACCCAAACTAAAAATGGTGTTTAAAAGAAAAAAACATGATCGTAACGAAAAAGAGAAAGAGACGGATTTTGTTTGGCATTTTTCTGGTGTCAGGGTGACAGACAAAAAAAAAAAAAAAAAAAAAATCTGCTCTGGCAAATTTACTGAAAATTACTGCCACTTTCTTTAACTTTTCTTTAACGAAACATCTGCCATTTTCTTTAACATTTAATGTTCACTTGTACATGAAAATCTTCGAAGGAGTCTAGCTAAATAAACTGCTCAGAATTTATAAAAGAAAGAAAGAAGGAAGAAAAAATTAAACATACCAATTACAGTCTCGTTACGAAATGATTATATGTATTATGAGCAGTTCGTTATACTATTATATTGGTTTTATAAGAAATTCAAAAGTGTAAAAAGTTACGACAATCGGGCAGAAAATTCAATAGTGATTACAAATTATTTTATCAAAGCACCTGATTCACTTTTTTCTTCATTATGTTTTTTCCTTCCGTAATACTTATTTTTATTTTTAATAACATTTTTTTATCAGGCGTATTATGTTTATGTGCTTTAATAATATATATTTTTTTATTTATTTCTTCATTTACTTCAAGAAAAAAGGTTAACTGTCTCCCTTTTTCTTCTATTTCGATTTGGGTTATAGCTTTTTAACACCTTTATGATTCAATTAAAAGTGTTAAGCTATCTAATCAGTAAAATGAGATACAGTTTTCAAACAAATTATATTTAAAAATATACATTTTCCTCAATTTAGCGGTGTAAAAATTTAAAATGCTCTATTAAATATAAGTTGAATTTGTGTTTTATAACATTATTATTTTATTATTAATTTATTGATAGAGTTTTAATTTCGTCACGGGAAACTAACCGGAGACAAATGCATTTATTCATCTTGTTTTAATGCTATTAAGAGCAAATTATTTTTTCGTGATGGGACTGCGCGCAATGGAAGTAATTTTTTTTAAATTATGCTTGAAAATTATATTAAAAACCATAATAAATCAGTCAATTAAGATACAGTTTTCAAACAAATTGCATTTGAAAGATTTTCTTTTCTTATATAACGGTGTAAAAATTGAAAATGTGAAGAGAAATGTGTGTTTTGAAATTTAAAACATTGCAGTAGTAAAAATCACAAAATCGCAATTTCATCATCCCGTGTTGCCATTACCAAAATGACGTCAGCGTTGCGCACGGGCACCTTTATCCATTATAATATAGATATTAAATCTGTCTAAACTTTAAAATATTCAATACTAAGAACTAAATTTGACTCAATAATAATAAAAAAAAAGCTAAACCACCCAATTAGTTCGAATAGAAAGGGCTAGGGTCGAGATAGCTTTAAAAGTGGTCACTTCAAAATTCATTTTAATGCAGTGAAACCTCTGAAGAGCGGACACCTTGGCAGTGCAGAATTTGTCCGATATTCGGAAGTTCCGTTTTTTAGAGGTAAAAATGTGCAATTAAATTTGTGTTGGGTCTTGAAAAACTTTTCTCTAAATAGCAATGTCAGCTATTCGGGAGTATCCGTTATGGAAGTTTTACTGTATTAAAGAAGACCAGTGTATCCGGGTTTGGATTTTGCACTGCAGTCTAATATATTTCAACAATGTCTAACATTTTTTAGATGCAGGTTTAAACTTCTAAAGAAACATTAAGAATAACAATATATTCAAACAACATTAGTCAAGCTATAAAATCGTCTCATTTATTCCATCAAAGTTACAGTCAAAACTGATCGAAGACAGCAAAAAGCACTCGTGAGAAAAACAATTAATAATCCTATATTAACTTCATTAGAGGATGACGTCATCCGCTTAGAGAAAAATATGGGACAAAGAAAAATAAATTGGATACATATATAATACAATTTAATCTAATATAACAAAGCATACATATTAGGCTACTACTGAAATATTACTGATTTGATCGATCGCTGGTGTATTTTTCTTCTAGTCATTTCAATTTCAATTTTACTTTTTAATCATAAATATACAATAAACACGTGCGGAGATATCCACACTTTATCTCACTTTATCTTTTTTATACTACTTATTTTTTTTATAATCATTGCTGAACATGATATAATGCAGTATTTTATTTTTGTGGCAACATTAATTTGAGAAACATTTTTCATTTCATTTATGAAGACGATGCTGATTTAATTTTTAATTATGTGATTTTTTTAATCAAAAAACATGTTTTAACTAATTGTGACTGTACTATGTCAGAAGTCGGTTCCAAAACCTTCGAATGACACATCACTCATGGTTGTATGTTTTGTAAATACATAGAAAACAGGATGTGGACAACTCAAATAATATATATGATCATAGAGCAGTCATTAATTAACAATTATTAACTGACATTGGAAAATTATCTTAAAAACGCTAAATATATAATATATAATAGGTATTAAAGAAGACTTAACCGATACTATTGAAAAATAACTTAGTGTTTGAGACTACCAAAATGTAATTTATTTAATGATAGTGGAAAACTGCATATATATATATATATATATGAAAAAATATAATACCATGAATGTTATTTATTTTGTAAATAAGTTTTTTTAAGTATGAGCAAATTAAGGTTTTTAAATTAATTTTTATGCTTTATAATTTCTTACACTCGGTTAACATTAGCTTGCCCCATGGTGACCCCAAATTCACCCACTAATCGAATTTTTTAGAACATGGAACACCTAGCCCAATGGCCTCTTACCACAAAACGGTAGGATAAATATTTAGTCAAAATTGTTAGAGCTGTTTTTTAGATAAAATTAGCTTGACACGTAGTGACCTTAAAATGACCCATTACTCGATTTTTCTGGAACATGTGATCCAATGGTCTTCTCGTACCCTAAAATGGTAGGATACCAAATTAAGTCAAAATCTTAGAGCCGTTTTTGAAATAAAAATAGCTTGTCCTGTTGTGACCCAAAAATGACCCACTAATCGAATTTTCTCGAACATGTGACCCAGCCCATTGCCTTCTCGTAATCCAAAACAGTAGCATACAAAATTTTGTCAAAATAGTTTGAGCTATTTTTTAGATAAAATGAACTTGACCTGAACAGTAATGACCTAAAATGACCCTCAAATCGTATTTTTTTGAACATGTGACACAGTCCAATGTAATCTAAAATGGTAGGAGACAAAATTAACTCGTAATCTAAAATGGTAGGATACAAAATATAGTCAAAATCGTTTAAGCCGCTTTGTACATAAAACTAGCGTGACTCTGGTCCGTAGTGACCAAAATTGACCCGCTAATCAAATTTTTTCGAACATGTGACCCAGCCCAATGGTCTTCTGGTAATCCAAAACGGTAGTATACAAAATTTAGTCAAAATCGTTTGAGCCGTTTTTTAGATAAAATTAGCTTGACCTTGACCCGTTGGGACCCAAAATGACCAACTAATCAAATTTTCTCAAACATGTGACCCAGACCATTGTCTTCTCGTAATCCAAAACAGTAGTATACAAAATTTAGTCAAAATAGTTTGAACCTTTTTTCAGATAAAATGAGCTTGACACTGAACAGTAGTGACCCTAAATGACACTCAAACGTATATTCTCGAACATGTGAACCAGTCCAATGTAATCTAAAATGCAAAATTAACTCGTAATGTAAAATGGTAGTATACAAAATTTAGTCAGAATTGTTTGTGCCGTTTTTTACATAAAATTTGCGTGAGCCTGGTCCGTAGTGACCCAAAATGTCCCATTAATCAAATTTTCTCGATCATGTGACCCAGCCCAAAGGTCTTGTAATCTAAATCGGCAGTATATAAAATTTAGTCAAAATCGTTTGAGCCGTTTTTTAGATAAAATTATCTTGACCCGTTGTGACCCAAAATGACCCACTAATTGAATTTTCTTGAACATGTCACTTAGCTCAAGGGTCTTCTGGTACCCTGAAACGGTAAGATACAAAATTGCGTCAAAATCATTAGAACAGTTTTTAAGATAAAATTTACATATATTATAAACACATATAGACACAAGATTTTCGCGTATTACAATATATGATACATTTAACATAATCATATATTAAAATCAAAATCCCACTTTCATTCGATCTGTGTGAAATATTACATAAAATGCAAAAAAAAAAGTAGCCAAAATGTGTTTTTGAAATGTATTTTTTTAATAAGCAAATTGGGGTACCAATTTTATTTTATTAATCATTCTCTCTTTAACACATACATAAAGTAAAATCAACATGACATAGCATTTTGTTCTGTGTAAAATAAATAAATAAATTGTAAAAAAGAATTACAGAAAAAAATTGTAAAATCTTCCAAGATTGATGGGGTTTTTTTTAACAATTGAACGGAATCTAAATATCATATAATATTGAATAGATTTAATAAAACAATGAACAAGTTATAATAAAACACTTTTAGAAGAAATTTTTATGTTCACCATTGAAAAAAAGCTATCTTTCAAAACAAACAATTTTATAAAAGTCATTTTAAACGCTCCCACCAAATTGAAATACGGATTTTATCAAGTACTAGCAAGCTACGCCCGCTACGCTGGTCAATTTCTGATAACAAACTTTTAATCCAACAAAATATTGACATTTCATAATTCACTTTTATATTTTAACAGAATAATAAGGCTACTATAATTTGTGACTCGTGCTACAGCCAATATACACGCCAGGACACATCGCCCTTATCATTATCTTTTTACGCATGAAGGTTTTGCTATGGTACTCCATTGTGAAATTTGGTAATTTTTCAAATTCAATATTTGAAAAAATGGCATAATCATTAGATTTGAAATTTATATCAAGAAAAATACAATTTTTTACCTTTCAAACGCAGTTTGCCTAACAATTTTCTGACAAATACTTTTCGAGCTACTATTTTTTTTCAGTAACTTCAAATGTTTCATTTTCCGAGATTAATCTGTGGCAACAATTAGCGAAAAACCCAGTCGTCAGACACGCATAGTTTTTTATTAAAGAGGCTGTTGGAGCAGGGATTGTCACCACCAATTTGCCAGCATCACTTTTGAAATCGGTTCGGTAGTTCTAGATATTCCATAGAAATTGTAATTTAGAATGTTTCTAGAACGCTTTTCGCTCATTTCACCCTTTTAAATTTCGATTTTTTTTTATTTTGTTTTTAGAGAGCATTTATATCTTATAAGTAACTACAATGACAAATTTCAAATTTCTAACTCCTTCAGAATAAAAAAAATCGCAATTTTAGAATGTTTTTCGCTCCTGCACCCCCCCCCTGTGGTTAGTGACACCGACATAAAATATAGCCTATGTTGGAGCAGGGGTTGTCACCATCAATTTGCCACCATCACTTTTGAAATAGGTTTGGTAGTTCCAGAGATTCCATAGAAATTGTAATTTAGAATGTTTTTAGAACGCTTTTGCTCATTTCACCCTTTTAAATTTCGATTTTTTTTTTAAATTTTATTCTTAGAGAGCATTTACATCTTATAAGTAACTACAATGCCAAATTTCAAATTTCTAGCTCCTTCAGTATAAAAAAAATCGCAATTTTAGAACGTTTTTCGCTCCCGCACCCCCTGGAGTTAGTGACACCGACATAAAATATAGGCTATGTTGGAGCAGGGGTTGTCACCATCAATTTGCCACCATCACTTTTGAAATAGGTTCGGTAGTTCCAGAGATTCCATAGAAATTGTAATTTAGAATGTTTTTAGAACGCTTTTGCTCATTTCACCCTTTTAAATTTCGATTTTTTTTTTTAAATTTTATTCTTAGAGAGCATTTACATCTTATAAGTAACTACATTGCCAAATTTAAATTTCTAGCTCCTTGAGCATAAACAAAATCGCAATTTTAGAACGTTTTTCGCTCCTGCACCTCCCTGGGGATAGTGGCACCCACAAAAAATATATCATATGTTGTAGCAGGGGTTGTCACCATCAATTTGCCACCATCACTTTTGAAATCGGTTCGGTAGTTCCAGAGATTACCCCCTTCAAACAAACAAACAAACAAACAAACAATCTTTACTCCTTTATAATATTAGTATAGATTTCATAATAATAATTTTTTCCGTACAATGATAAACTGTCTTTACTTTAAATGCAGCAGAATTTCTATACAAAATATTTGGAGGTTTTTTTTTTTTTTTTTTTTTAACACAATACGAAAATAAAATGCAATTACATTGAAAATTATGTTAAACAATAATTAAATTAATCCTTGAAATGTATGCGCGTTTAGAAAGAATTTATTAATCAAATTCAATAAAACCTTGCGCAAATGTTAATTTATATTGTTTTTCGAATACAATTATCACTAATCATATTCCATGTAACAAAATTATGAGAATTACAAAACTAAAATTTCATGTTAACAATATGTACATATAAAAATTAATATGATAGATTATATTTTTTGTATATGTAGGGTATGTGTGTAATATATATATATATATATACGTGCATTTGTGTGCGCATAAATGTAAACACATGAAAAAATATTTTTTAATTAGATGTTTTAATAGAATACTTGCGAATTAGTTTCTGTTTTACCGCAAATAACCACCGATGCTTAATTCGTGCAAATCATTTAATAGCAGATGTTATTCACAATGGATTGAAAGTGGTATGTTTAATTCTTTATAAGATTATTTGCATCATAATTAGTAAGTTATGTTTTATTTCTCGAGATTGTACAATGTTAAACTCAGAACAAAAAATCGATTTTCAATATTTTATAAGAAGCTTGATATGCAACAATATAAGTCTATATTGTATATCATAATCCCATACATGCGTATCATTCTGCTATTCTTTAATGGAATACCGTACTATCTGTTAGAATTTTAAGCAAATGAATCAACTCTTCTATAAATGCTTAAAGTTCAATATTAACAAAATTTTTGTGCGTAAAATTACATTCGTGTAATGTAAATATTTTATTAAGCAATATCAATATGCAGTGAAAGAAAACGCCTAAACTTGATCATTTTAAAGAATTAATTAAGAAAATACGTACAATATTTACGAAGTATCTTCACACTCATTAAAAATATAATTTTCCTTTTTGTACTGTTTAAAAGTGTCATATTTAGATAACATCTGCATATAAGCTAATGGATTTTGATCAATATGAATGTGTTTAAATGTTGTCGAAGCATTTAAAATCCGCTTATGTCACATAAAGTATACCCATTTACATATAAATCCCTCATCATTAATGTGTAGATGAACGGTAAATTCCCAAAACGTCTAGACCTTCTAGTCTAGACGAGATTATGTTAGGATATACATATAACATAAATTAGAAAATGTGATTAATAAGATAATCATGAAAAGATGTAAAATCTCTCTTTATTATTAAAACACATAACTAATTAATTATAAATTGGTTGAAACAATGATTTGTCATGTCTATAAAATATACATGCATTTCTAAAAATTCATTAAAATTATAGATTTGTTTTAGGAACTGTAGCAGAATCGTCAGACCTACAGTACTACAGATTCCACAAAAAATGCATTATTTCATCCTTCTACAAGCTATAATAAACTAAATAGTACAAGATTTGGGCAATCGCATATTAATAGACTAGAAAGTGAATGAAAATAAAGGATGAAAATGTTTGACTTGAGGAAGATATCCTCATAAAAGTCCCGGGAAAAAATCTTTATTTGACAAATCTGCACATCTACATAACATATATTTACAAATTCAGTAGATGAATTAAAAGAGAAATAAATGAGTCACAAATATTCAAGCTCCATGATAAAAACCAAGTTGTCACTGAAGCTTAAATCTTTAAATAAAACCAGAAATTAATGAACAGTACTTCCATCTGGTGGCAGTACAATAAGGAAAATAGATCTGTTCATGACAGGAGTAAAAATCTTACAATTTAAATTCTGTACATAAATTAAGTTAATAAAATTTAAAGAAATGAATGTATATAATGAATGAAAAGTTAAGAGGTAGGATAATACATTAATTAAAGAAATGATTAATAAAATTATGTTTAAAATCCAACAAAAGGAATTTTAATAAATGATTAATTCTATGACACTGCAGAATAATATTATATATATATATACAAATAATAATAATAATAACAATTAAAGGAGTGAAGGAAAGATTTAAATAAAGCAAATGTAAATTAAAGTGATTTTATTATAGTATTTAAAACACGTATAGTTATATTAAAGTAAGAGGATTGATGAAGTGATTTAGATATGACACTGTCACACACAAATCAAAGAAATTAATTAAATATTTATAAATAAAATGAAAACTACATAAAGTAGATTATATGAAATCATTTCTGTTAAATAGAAAGGAAGTGTGTAAATCAACTAAAGAATAACAAATAATGAATGGATGCATTATGAATGAATAACCATCCTCGTTTTTTATAAACAATTTCGCATTAATTTTTCATAAAACACCGCCACCACTCTATACTCTTACATCTACCCTTCCAGCAGTTCTATTGTGTGTATTTTTGATTTTATCTTTTTACTTTATTTTATTTTATTTTACATATTTATTTTTTATTTATTTTATATATAGATATATACATATAGATACGTATATTATACACACACATATATATATATATATATACATATATATACATATATATTCTATCTCTGTTGGTTTTTCATTATTGCTGTAATTTGTTGTGTTCTATAGTTTTGTGTTAAAGTAGTTCGTTGTGATTTCTAGTTCTGTGTTTAAGAACTTTGTTTAGTTTTCTTGTTTTGTATACATGTGGTTTATAAATTTTAGTTTGCTTTGGTCATATTCGTTCTGTAAGTGTTTATCATTGGAGTTTATTATATATATATATATATATATATATATATATATATATATATATATATATAGCTGCATTATTCAAGGAGACGTAAAGACTAATAAACTGCTAGAAGACTGTTATATTTTATTTTAAATAAAACGAATGTTGTTTGTCGTATCATACTATCATGCCTTTATTTTAAACTGTTTATAGGGTTTAAACAATTATTGAAATGTTTTTTTGACACGTAAAACAAATGCATATATATCTGTGGATTTTTGTTTATCTTAATATGCACTTCAAATAAAGAAACTATAGCTTGAAATAAATACACCTATGATTAAATGCACATAATAGTAAATTATTATTATAATACGCATAAAGATTCTCAAATTGCAATAACACACATGCAAAAATCCTGATTTTTTAGCTTGAATCTTTTGGAAATGTCATATTTTTATCATATGTTCTTTTATAAAGCCAATGGAATTTGATGAATATGCGTGTATTTAAATTGAATAGTATCGAGTCATATATACTCATTTTCTATCACATGGATTTTCTTTAATTATATCCCACATCAATCATCTGTGGTAAACGGTAAATTTTTCCAAGATCTTATAATAAATTATAATTACTGGTGGCATTACACGTATATATAAATCAGAAACTGGATTTAAAAATATAGTCGTAAAATAAAGCTAAATACAAAATATATATATAATCATATATACAAAATAAATATATTCAAAATGCACATATATACAAAATAAATAAAATTATAAGACAAAATAGGAGAAAAAAATAATTTTATGAACTTACTATAGTGATCTAAATCTCTCTTTAAAATATAATCAGCTATAAATTAGTTATCTTTTTTCAATGTTCAATCATTTCCTTTTTTTAAAAATCAGTAATACAGTTTTTCAACTTTTTGAAGATTTTGAAAGAGAGGAGACCCCTTAAATCAACTTTATCTTTATAAATACCCATTTCATTATCAAAAATCTTAAACTAATTTTGATTTTATGACTTAGTATTATTCAAAGTTATTCATAATTGTCTGCATCCTTCTTTTATTGCTATCGCACAAATTAAAATTTCTGTCTAAATCAGTTCGTTATACGAGGGTAGTACTTAAGTTTTTAGAAAGTGATACAAGAAATAATTTCTTACCATGAATATATGTTTTATTGCCTCTCAAAATACTCTCCTGTCGCATCGATACATTTTGCATTCGAGTAAACCAAACATCGAAACATTTATGCAACTGTGAAAGTGGCATAACCGAAACATGGCATTTGTAAACTTCAACGGCTTCTTCCGAGTTGTTAAAACGTTGAACACGCATTTATTTTTTATGAGCGGAAATAAAAAATAACCATTAGGTGCTAAGTTCAGTGAATACGGGAAACGAGTCATGAATTCGATTTTTTAACGCTTTAAATAATCCAGAGTTAGCGAAGCAGTATGTGAGCTGGCGTTGTCCTGGGGCAGAATGCTGCGACGTTTTGAATTTTTTTCTTAGTTCTGCAACTGCTTTAGGCGAACAAATTGTGGTATACAAGAAGCATTGACTGTTTTACGATCGTTCAAAGGAACGGTTTCAATATAGCCCGATTTACCGAAAAATGTAGCAATCATTTTGTGGAAGCACTCCTTGCACGAACAACTTTTGTCGATCTAGGGCCATCTGGAAACATCCAAACAGTCGTCAATTGTTGCTTTGTTTTGGATTTATAGGAATAAATCTAGGTTTCTTCACACGTTACGATGTCGTACACATGTTTTTTGAGGCATCGGAGTTAATCCTTTTTTTTAGATTTTCCTGGCACCATTTCAAGCGATTGTCCGTGTAAGCTTGAGATAAATTGTGGGAGATCCATCGGATAACACCTTTTTAACTTTTAAATGTTCATGTAAAATTGAATGCACGTGGGTTCTTGAAATGTTCAAAGTTGCGTGTATTTCATCTTATATCACAGGACGATCAGAAGCGATTAGTTTTATCACAGCATCAATGTTTTTCAGGAGTCACTGCACTTCTTGGTCAACCCTCCCAAACATCGTCACTGAGATTCTTACGATTTCGGGAGAATTCTTTAAACCAGTTGTAAATCGTTGCCTAATATAATACTTCGTTACCAAACGTCGATTTAATTCTATCACTACACTGTTTCTGTGTCAAGCTTGTCGAAAGCCACACAAAATCATGCCTCTGAAGCCTCTTCGACAAACTCCATAATTATTTAGCACTTCTGATTTTCGAAAAACCACAGTAAAAAAAACTTCACTGCTTTTGATGTTCTGTAAACGCAGACATTCATGTACTTAAGTTCTGGTCCTCGTATTCACAGGTAAAATATTCAAAAAAATTAAAATTTCTCTTTCAAGAGAAATTTAATTGTACTTACCCTGAAGGGTCTTTTATTTATCAAAATATATCCATTACTTTACCTTGTGATTCCTTATTGTTTTTAAACAGATTTTACAAACGTCTACAGAACAAAATTTCCTTAAAGAAATAGAAAAAATAAATAAAAGCAAAATAATGAAATATAATAAAACAAATTGAGTGGGTTGAGAGTGCAAATTATTGGGTGGGCCCGGGGCCCATGGGCCCATAATTTGGCGCCATTGTCGGTACAAGTAATTTTCACTATGGCCTACATTTAAAAAAAGCTTCTAAACGTGATTATATATTTAACTTACGCGATGGGCACCTGGAACCATAACCTGACAGAGTTAGCAGCTTATTTATACTAAGAATAATTTTATTAAATAACATTAAGTAAAGGATGTGGTAGCTAGACAACCGCCATAAACAATGATATACAGGAGAGATATACAAGATAGGTAGTTGCCAAATTGCACAAGGTAAAACATACAAAATATTTCGCCAAACAGCATAAATATAAAATCACTTACTTTTATTAGTACTATCGATTGTAAAGAAGTATCTTTTATTTATTTTAATTACAAAATTAGAAGTTATCAACGTCTGATTGACGACATAAAATGAATTTTTTCAAATTAACTTGCTTAGCTCATTGTTGTGTGTCATTGTGTTGAGCCCATATATATTTACCTAGTTTCAGATCCTGGCGAAAGATCTTTTATTTATTTATTTTTTGTGGGGGTTTCCAAAGAGGTGGAGGCAGTTTGCTACACAAACTAACAGTGAGATACAATGAACACTTCACTGCACACAAGTTTACCACTCTTGTTTTCTCAAACTTCTACACTGCACTTTCCGCTAGTTTTTGAGACCTGACATTTTAATGGGGTAAAAACCTTTTTTCTGACGATGACATAATTTTAAGAAGATTGGGGAAAAATGAATGAGAGATGGAATTTTTTAGTCTAACTCAACTCACACTCGCTTTTCAAAAAGTGAATCAAACTCAACTCAAAACTCGTGAACCAAACTCACGAGTTTCAACCCAATGAGTTTGCTTCTGCGCAACACTGTTTTCAGCGAGTAGTTTATAATTAACTCTCTTACAGATAAAATCAGCATTATTGCAATGTTAGCGGTGTTTTTAAAAACTCTACCACTATAACCAAATAGTAATATCCGCTTTATTTATTACGGAATGTCTGTCATTAAATAAATCTAAAATAAGTATTCGAAAATAGTGGTATATTTTAAGTAAAACTAGGTAAATACATGTGGGGTATGCACAACAATGATCTTAGACAGTTAATTTGTAAAAAATTCATTTTATGTCGTCAATCAGACATTGATAATTTCTAATTTTGAAATGAGAATTAATAAGTATTTTTCCACGCATAACTTTCGTCTAAGAATATGATTATTACTTCTTTGATTTTGTTTAGTTCATAGATGAAGCTTTCGTATGAGAAATGTGTTAATTCAAATAATGAATTTATTCAGGTATCGTACATTAATAAATGTTTAAATGAGCATACAATAATAAAAAATACTACTATACCAATTTTGTTTCCAAATTCTTCAACATACAAATAAAAATAACAATAAAATAAACACCAATCTTAAATCTGCATCCGATGGATAAATACTAAAAATAACTGCGCATGCGTAGAAAAGGTACTTCCTGTATGGTTAGTGTCATCGTTGCCTGACACGTTGTAAATTATGTAAACAGTCGCACGCGTGTCTTTAAATTTAAGGTTTTAACGTTAAGTCTGTGATACTTAGGATTTATAATTATTCCACAAATATACGATACGTCTCAGATTCTCGTCAGCTTCACGCGAAACATGCCTGCTATGGCAGCAGTTACTGTCCTAAATGCGATGGTTATGCACTGAACAAATTAAGAGGAATGGTGCTACAAATATCCATTGTAGCAGGATCATACGAACTTCGCTCGCTCCGTTTCTCAGTTCAAAAATCTGCTTAACGGGCAACACTAGCGAACACGTGATCTAAAATTCAGTACTATTTAAATATACTTCGAGATACAAACATCGCACGCGTTGACGCATGGTGATAAACTGAAAAATAAAATTTCTAATTTTTTGGTTCGTGTTTAGATTTTTTTATTAGTTTACTTGGATGAATCGTTATTTATCGGCAAAAATTTATAACTAAATTTGCGATTTGCTGTAACTCTTTCTGTTTTTTTGTTTGTTTGTTTTTCATTTTCCATAAGAAAAATTTTAATGCGAAGCAGATATTTACTTGAATGAACACTTTTTTCGTACGACAACCGCTTGATTTTATATTAAATTGTAACATATGTCAGTTAATATTTGGATAACTGTACCCTTTTAAATGCGAAGAAATTCAGAAATACACCCACTATTTAAAAAATTTATAAGACACCAGAATCCATTTATCTAAACTAATGAACTATGAAAACTAAAAAAGGAAAATTTTTCATTCAATGTAAGACCTTTTTAAAAATCCCATAAAATCATTTCTTAAAAGTGAATTTAAATTAAAATCCGAATAACAATCCAATTAAAAAATTAATATTTATAAGTTAAATTTCTATGTATACGTACGTTATGAAATAGCTTTAAAAAGCATTAGAATATTTTGATAATACAATTGTAGCACTGTACAATTTAATTATATTCAACATTACTAAGATTATATATAAATTTCTTCAACAAAAAATGCAAATATATTCATAAGACTGCTTTTGAAAAAGAAATAATTTTGATTAAATTAAAGAAGTATTTTGAGATGGGTGAAATAAATAGCTTT
Organism: Maratus michaelseni; assembly: GCA_963931845.1. Lineage (NCBI taxonomy): Eukaryota > Metazoa > Arthropoda > Arachnida > Araneae > Salticidae > Maratus > Maratus michaelseni. The sequence continues at coordinate 128,055,297 of OZ007593.1, forward strand.
TTCCTTTGTTTACCCAATTTCTTTAAAACTCAAATAAATATCACTTTTCAAGCTGAATTGATTTCATTTCCATTTGAAAAGCAGTTCTTATCTTAATTTAAAACATGGGTTTTACAATTTACTTTGGCGTATTTTCTGTAAAAATAAATTTTGTAGTAATGAATATTATATTATAAAATTTGACTTCATCGGAACTTTAAAATATATCCTAGAAAAGATTTAACTGGAAAATTTAAATTATTTCATAAATATATTCTAAAATAATAAATAGTTTATTTTCTGGATAAAATATTTCGAAAAATTTACAATATCTAATATTTCCCAGTAATACATACATTGGACGAAATTGATCAAAATGAAAAATTTCCTTCTGCTTCAGCAAGAGCTTTGAAGAAATCTACATACATCTATCTTTAAAATTAACGGAATGAAAATAGTGGAAAATAGCTGACTTATATGTTTTGTATAGCATTTAAAATGCCAAACTTTAGTAAAAATAGGGACTATTCTCAAATTCATGACGGCGTCCTGTAGATCTAAAATATTTTAATAAGTGTTAACATATTGCATCACATATACATTTAAACGAAGCATTACACAGACAGAAGTCATGCGAAGAGACAAATGTAGTATCAAATCTTAGAAACACGATTTAAAAAAAGCAAGTTACAAACATTTTCTCAAAAGATTTTTTTTCATCTCAAGTACATAACCAGAGATGCCAACTTCTACGCCTTTTTAAATCAAATTAACATGTTTTGAACCAAAAAATTTATTTAATAAATATATGCTTAATTTGTTTAATTATATGTAGTACTACATACTTATTGAATAGTGATACTTCTGGTTCGAATATGCTTATTTGACTTTAAAAAAGCATTCAAGTTAGCAGTCGTGCATAAATCGACTTTACTAGTAATGCTTCAATAACTATTTTAGAGTTCTTTACCTATATATGTTATTGTAAGTAACGGTTATCTTTCGTTTAGCTTTAAAGTTTGTTAACTTCAAGATCAACTGCACTGTAAAAAAAAATGGGTCGATCTACTAAAAAAAATTAGTTTTTCTCATTCATTTTTGCAATTACTAAAACATTTTTTGTATTCTTACTCAGTTACAAGAAAATCTGTAAGAATCACTAGAAAACACCTAGCAACATCACTAGAAAACAGCTAGCAACGATTCCGGTTTTTAGTACCGGTTACTAAAAAAATCTGTGAAATATAAATATACTAAAAAATTTTTAATTACCTCGGATTTTTTTTTTTACAGTGTGCATATGTATTATAGTCCCTTTTTTTCTTACAATGTCTCACGTATTTACATTTCTAATTTGATATATGGGTCCCATTCACAATGGTCAATATTTAATTAATCATAACTCATTCTATTTTAAAGATATAAGAATGCAGTTTTCAATAACGATCTTATTGGAAAAAAATAATTTTTTTTCAATAAGGTAGACCAATTTCGTCTGGACGAGTCGCATATAAATTAAAAAAATTGTAACTTGTTGAAAATGAATATCAGAACTATTTCATTAATACAATCTTATATGCTACATTTAATTTTTTTAAAATTTACATTGCCTGTTAATCGCCAACATATAAGAAATAAAAGCATTTTTCAACATTTTTGGTACGACCTGCGTATAAAAGTACACGCATATATACATATCTGATGATTAAAAATGGAGGATATCTTATACCGCTGATAATTAAAAAAATCCATTATAATATGTGTTCAAATCAAATACAGCATTTAGGTATGGCAAGGGGCTAGGTACGGTTTTGCAAGAGGCTGTCCCTATGTAAAATAAGAAATTTAAATATTTATATGGGCACTTTTCTTATAACTACTATTTAGAAAAAAGGTTGTCATGCGTCTAAGAGGGACACTAAAATAATTCCATTCTTTAAGGACAAAAACTTACCGAGATATGATACTTAGAATTTTCTGAATTTTCAGTGTTCTCAGGCACTAAAGGCGCGCCATTCCTTTTTATTATCCTTGGTATGAAATCTGAATCACATAGTGACAAATCAGGAAAATATGGAAATAAATTTTCACATGAAGGAACTTCCATCATTCACGTCAGCTGAAGTTGGATTTATCTGTCGTTCAGTTTTCCTGTATCACAAGACCATAATGACCCTCCATGACCCTCCATGTATGTACTACGAACTTCTTAGGCACATATTTTGCTATTGAGATTGCATTATTTTTATGTACCGCCAAAGTGGTTCCTGACTTGCGTGCCGCGTAACTCTAATACCTCCGCATGCGCTTCTTAGGGTCTTCACAGCCAGTAAGCGAATACAAATCACAGGTATGTCATTAAATGTTTATATGCTATGTTATGGACTTTATATTCACTCTGACCAACAATGCGATATCTATTTTAATGCTAATGGTTTGATTTATTGAACTTTGGAATTTTTTTAATGTAGTTTCTCTTACTAGCTAGGACTCCCTTTTGCACTCTTTCATTTAATTCAGCCTGTTTTTTTTTCCGTAAAGGGGGAATTTTGTAATCGATTTTTCACTCACTTCCAGATATGCTAGAATTATAAAAATTACGTAATGTCAATACAACATTCTAATATTTTTTTAACTTAATTGAATGAATACATACAATGATTTTAAGGCATTTTCCCGTTAGATCGCAACAGATGAGAAATCGCCAAATATTCTCTGTTACTCGTACAATTATATACGAACTAGGGGGTTTTACCCCCTGCTCGCTGACACTCCCCAGCCCCCGTGAATTGGGATGCAATTCACATTGGGAACGCTACGCGGTCCCAGCTCGCTTCGCTCGCTCGTCACGTTTCAGCATTTCTAGCCAGAATGAATGCTATCATAAATCATTTTAACATATGAAATTGGTAATTTTTTTCAAATGCAAAAAAAGTATATGAAAACTTCGTTGAAAGCACGATTAAAAATGTATTTAGCTGGTGCTACCAGTGGGAATAAATCATTTAAATACTATGAAAAAATGATCTTGGAAACACAATTAGTTTAAAACTTGCACCTATAATATTGTATAGCACGGCTTAAATTCATTAAAAAAAGAAAGAAAAAAACTACATGATAGGAAGATAGTTTATATATATCATCAATCATTGTATTATACATATTTTGAAAAGAAATTATCTTTTACTTCATCAAGACAGCAACAGATGGCAGCAGGTGCAACCTAGGCAGTTGTTCTCAGATTTTCGTGTGACTGACATTCCTAAATAAATTCTAAATACGAGTTGAGAATTCATTTGAAATTAACGATATTACTCATAATTAAAATGAGGAATCATTTCAAACGCTTTGGATTACGTACATGTTATTTTATTTTTAATAATTTCTAGTTTGAGTTTGACTGCTGTCACACTAACTGTCATATTGGATTTGGAAGCAGAGCTGATGTTACCCAATCTAGACTATTCATTGGTCTGAGCTCTGGAAACTACGTTTGTTGCCAAACGCTAAGCTAGGAATTTAGCCTTATTTCCGCGCCACGTAAGATAAATATATATAGATAGATTGAAACAACAATAGATTCCGAGATATATGCCTCAACAGCCGAATATTCAACAAATATAGGAATTAAGCATCAAAATCTAAATGAGTAAATAAAAATGTAGCATTTTTTTATGTTATTCATATACGCGGAATTCACGCTCAGCAAAATATGCCAAATGGCTGTGAAACGGAAAAAATAAAACATTCTAATGGTAAAAAGTTGAAAATAAATAATAAAAAAATTAAGATTATAATACTAAAAAAATACTTTAGTTAAGATAGTTAATTAATAAGTTATTATAAGTAGATAGTTAATTAATAAGTTAGTTAATATTATTTTATTTACTATAATTCGTTGAGAAATCAATTTAGAAATCCTAGAAAGATAGTTTGATTTATGTTCCAATTTTTCTTTCCTATTCCCATATCTTAAAAAAGAATTATTTTAATAAATCCACTTGCTTGGGCTTTCTATCAGGTGTAAAAACAGAAGTGCATATTCTATTCCCACGCCATATTAATGTATTGTAACGGAAATTGTTGAAAAAAAAAAAAAAAACATGAATTGCAGTTATAGAATTAAGCGTGATTTTAAAGATAAACATTGAAATCTGATAATTTATATATATATATATATATTTAATTTTATACTTATTTTCGTTTTATAACATTACTTCCACGCTGTTAAAAATTTGCAGCAAACTGTCCCGACCGTTTTTTTTTCATTCGACCGTTTTTTTTTTTTTTTTTTTTTTTTTGAGAAAATGGCTACATAACCGTAATTCAACTCTATTCTGACCCTAATATGGGCAATAATATCGTCAGAACAGAATTAACTTACGATTTTGTAACAGTTTTATATAAAAACAGTCAAATGGCTTGACAGTTTGTAGCAAAATTTTAACAGGTTACACTCTATGGCTGAACAGTTTGTCAAAAATTTTTAACAGTTTACACTCTATTAACGCATTGTTGCGCATATAGAGCATTTTTTTAATCCAAAATATCATCTAGATTTTTCGAATTGATTTTTAATCATATTTATTCACAAACATTGTGCGGTTAAATAAACCAAGCATTACTTAAAAAAAAAATCTAGTAGATAATTTGAATAAAATAAAGCGCTATTTTATTGATGAGTAACTTCGTAACCGGCAAAGCTGTATGGTAGAAAGAAAGGGGCTCCTACATGGAAATTGATTTTATAAAGGGTTCAGCTAGCTCAAAACGTTGAGAACTACTTTGATAAATAAACACAGTTACCGAGATTTATGCTCCAGCAGTCAAAAATCCAAACAATTTAGATATTAGGCATCAAAATTTAAATGAATGGATAAAAGTATAACGTTCTCTTTATGTTATTTATTCTACAGTTAAATATTTCTAAAAATTTATACAATCAAAATTAGAAATTGAGAACAACTAAACATCTCTGGTTTTGTTTCGATAAAAATTCAACATTTTCTCCTGTATTAATGTAAAGAATAGTTTTAGCTAAGAACTACAAAAAGAGAATTTTTATCATTGAAAATGCGTTGCTATGACAACTAAGAAAATAGGCTGCGGAGTTTCCTAGGAACGTAAAGAGGATATGGCTATATCTTTATTTCCATTATTTAAATTGAAATATTATGTATGATATGTGACGATCAAGTTTTACTGATGGTGATGCTTGTAGTTTGAATAGATTTTAGTACTATTGCGTACTTTATTACTTCTTTGCGAATGCAAGAAATAGAGAAAGAGGGGAAAGGAAGTTATTAATAAATTCTAGACAGAAGAAATGATATTTTTTATTTTAAAAAGATTAAATTGAAAGCAAAATATAATCATCTAAAACTCATTTTTTGGTTTATATTTCTACGTTTTTAATTATTTTACTGCAAAGATGATTACTATTTTAAAGCTTATAAAAATAATTCAGCAACAACTTCATGTTATGTAATACTGTAAAAGTTTTAAAGATTTATTTAAAAAATAAAAATTCAACTCAAAATATATTTTTAACTACATTTGCGTAGAAACCAATTTACAATAACAACTTTTAACAATATTGTTTAATTAGGTGTAAGGTAAATGAAATGTCGCCTTATAATTACTGTTTTAATGTCAAATAATTATTTTTCTATCTTTAAAAAAATCTTAAATATGAGTTAAAACATATTACAGGTCTGTATCAATACTGAAAAGAATTTTAAGATTGAGTGATACTACAGCTATTTTTCTTTATGAATTAGTAGCAATCACATTATCAATTATTCTTTCAAAAATAGTTTAATCCAAAATATGCATGCGCGTAATGTTTGTAATATTATAAATTATCACATAAAATAAAAAGTAAACAAATAAGTATTGTTCGATTTAGGTATATATAAGTGAATTTTGCCTTTAACACTGATTAGTTAATATTTCATTAACTTTATTTCAGTAACTAATCATTCACAATTTATGAAAATTCGTATTTCCTCATTTTATGGCATTATAAACTTAATTATGAATTGAAATTACAGTGTTACAAATAAATTTCTAATTTCGGGTACAGTTTTAATATTTTGATGGCATTTAATGGCAAAATAATTTACATTCAATTATAAAGAACTTTTATGAATTGTAACTACTTTTCTTATAGCTAGTGTTTGAGATCTGCTCACTTTTAGGGTTTCGTTCATCTCACGAAACCCTATTGCTCCCGCTGCGTTGTCTGTCTGTCACAGAGCCATTCTCGAAAATTATGTAACTTACAGAGTTGAAACTTCGTGTATAAATCAGAATATCAGCTGTGAAGAGCTGAAAATATTAAAAATTGAAAAATCCGTATTATTTTAATAAATAGAGATAAAAAACCAAAATTCTAACAGCCTTTTCCTATTAAATTGAAACATTTTTCGATATAGCAGATGCCAAAAATTAAAAATCAACGATGAAAATCTTTGTACAATAATTACTTTTCTATCAGACGATTTCCACGTGAAAAATGAAATAAAAAGTTTCACCCATTGAAAAAAAGATTAATATGAAATAAAATTGATTGACGTCATAGTGGTAATAAAACATAAAACGGAAATATTTCTAAATAATACAAGGAGTATGAGTATGTGTATGCGCACAAAACAAATTAATATCACATCATTAGAGAATTAAAAAGAAAATCTGACGTCATATCGGAAGTTTAAAGTATTTTTCAAATGTTTCAGAATACAGTGGAACTCCAGTTATACGTTTTGCCCGGGAACGGAAAACAAAACGTATAACTCAATAAAACGTACAACTCAATTAATGGTCTACCGGAACCTTTTTATATATATATCGCAAAAACTTTGTTCCGCTGAGGCGTTTCATTTACATTTTATATCGAAATCGGAAATTTCTTAAGTATCACTGCACCCATGACATAAATTTTCGGAAATAGAACAGAGTAGAAAAAAGGTAATAAGAAAAGTACACATAAAGTTATTTTATCATAAAAGTTTTAATAAAAATATTTTAATACACATAGAGTACTTAAAAGAAATCACTGGAAACGCCTTGGCATGTAAATCATTTTCCAAAAGACATTTCAGTAGTTTATTGAATCTTGGTGAAATAATCACTAATCTTTGATTGTTTCTTTTCGACAAAGCAGACATTGAACAGCAAACTTCGCATTTCTGTTAATAATGTAGCCGCCTTATAGTTACTTCTTTTACTACTGACGAACCGCTTTACTTACTACGTCAAAAGCCCTCAGAGAAGCTCCAAAGTTTGAGTGGGATCTTTCAAATTAGACTCATCGGACGCGTCGTTAATGTTTCTGGTTACAAAAGGTATAAATGAGATAAAATTTTGTCCGGGGACGCAAAAATGTAACGTATAACTGAGGGAAATGTATAACTCAAAACGTATAAATCAGTTAATTTTTAATGGCAAGCGGCCGGGACCGTTGAGTTGAAACGTATAACTGAGGGAAACGTACAACTCAGGTAATGTATATCTGGGGTTCAACTGTAATACAAAGCGTGTATCAATATGAGTAATAGAGAATAGTAAATATATGAGTTTAATAAATATATTGAATCATGATAAAAATCCGATTATGGAAATATTCGCATATTTTAATATTTTGAAGGTGTACAACATGTTTAATTTTGAAATAATTTTTTTTTAATATCGCATTTAGTCCGCATGACAGATATTACAGTGAGGGAATGTAATAGCGGGCTTAGACCGCTATCGGAATGGTTTAGATATTCGAAAAAAAGAAAAAAATAGACCGGTAAATTTTTACTTTATAAAAAACATGACCTTTTTTTTTTTTTGCTAAATGATATTTGTTTGAATTTATTAAAGAAAGGATAAAGTGTTTTGAAAGGAATATTAAACGAAACCCTCTGAGCGATCTTCGATCACACTTACCCACTTGTTTTTTCTTCCTCCCTCTGTCTCTTTCTCTTGTTTTTTGTTTTTCTGTTTTTTAATGCTATACTTATCCTTCAAGTTGCATGCGTCTAGGAATAGTAATTGAGGTCTAATATTAGTGCAGTGTGCCCACTGAAGTCTTATCATCATCTTTTATTCTTGTAACCCGGAAAGGCATAGTCATGAATAGAGAGTTTAGGTATAGTAAAGTGTCTTTGCGCTACAGAGTGAGACCACTTACAGCGCCACCTAGCGATAAACTTCGGCATTAGCGTATTATGGAAAACGGCATAAGGGAAGAGTAAGAAGTCATGTAACCACTTAACGGTCTTGCCCGTGATATTCACGGGCTGTGTAGGATATTTTTTTTTTCAGATTGCTTGATTCCCACCAGTTTTTTAAAACAGTGCAATTGGTTTTATTCTTTCATTATGTGATCTGATATTAAATAACGTGGAAATTTCTACTTTAAAAAAGTGGGGACAATCAAACAATCTGAATTTTTAAATAAGTAGCTTACACTTATCGGCGCAACCGTTAAGGGCTTAAAACTTCTAGAGCGTCTTAAATTTGGTATATAATGATGTCTTACATGTAAAAATAATTTTATTAGAAGCTCTGAAATGCATATTTTTTTCATATTCCATCATCAGCTTAAATACACCACTAATCGCAAGCAGAATTGTGTCATTATAAAGCAAAATGCTCATTTATAAATAAAACTAACAACTGTAAGCAAAGTACAATTTACTTTATTAAGAAAATCAAGTTAAGTATGCTCAATTTGTCCACCATCAGAACGAAACAAATGTAGATTGTATGATGCATTACTGCCGATGATGATGCACATATTGAACATCCTGAACTTGATTTTCTTATGAAAATAGATTGTACTTTGCTTACATGTGTTAGTTGTATAAGCAAATGTGCTCCTGCCCCTACTTTATACATAATTTGATTTTCTTATGAAAATAAACTGTACTTTGTTTACATGCGTTGAAGAAAATGTTCGCCTGCCTTTTCATTAACTTTATTTTCTTTTGAAACTAAACTGTATCTTACTTTACATGTGTTAGTTTGATTAATAAAAGTTCGTCTGCTTTTTACTTAACTTAATTTTTTAAAGGGAACAAATTCTACATTCTTACATGGGTTCATTTAACTTGATTATTTTACACAAATAAACTGCTCTTTGCTTACATTTGTTTTATTATTAAATCTACTTCTGCCTTATCCATTACACACTTCTCCATGGTATTAGTGGTGTATTTAAGCTGATAATAGGATATAAAAAAATTACATTTCAGGGATTACATTGTCGAGAAGTTATTTTCATATGTAAGACATCATTTTATACTAAATAGCGAATGCGATAAAACATTGCAATTGACTTTTTTCTCGTATCTCAAACCTTTGTCGCTAGCCAGCGCTATAAGCTACCACATTGAGTAGGGCATAGCCACTTTACTATACCTATCCCACACGTTTAACGATTATGGGTGTCGCCGTTCTAAAGTAAATGGTGTGGACAGGACCTTAGTTTGCATCCTGTATGTCTGTTACTGTTAATTGTTTATACGTTAGTTGTATGATTTTCTCTATGACGTACCTAACAAATATTGACCTTGGTTTATAATAACACCTTTACTCAAACACTGTATTTACACACTAAAATATTTCTCGTAAAATTATTGAACTTACAGTGCATGTTACATGTAAATTTATTCACTAGAACTTAGGTTATAACAGTTCAGATACATAAAACAGACGTTCTATTTTACATTTATAGAATATACAACATTCCTCTTACTTAAGTTATTTACACCCATTTAAAATTTTTAATTTCAAACGATTTAGAGATACATCAAAATATTTCTTTTAACAAAAAAGATTCATTTTTATATTTTAATTTATTTTACTCTCTACTATGACTCTTAAAATTCCAGCTTATTAGAGGAAAATAAGTCACTGTCTATTTTTCAAGAATTAAGCTTTACCATTTAACAATGTTATGTACTCCATGCAATGCATTAACTTTAGCTAAAACCACTAAGAAATATTATTTACCTTTCAATTCCGTCACCTTGACAACTAAGAATAAAGGTTTTGCCCTTCAATTTTTTAGCACAAAATGGATTTACTCACCGTATTCTCTTTTTTACGTCAAACTTGGGAATGAAAATGTTCTGGGATTTATAGAACCGATTAAGTTAACAATCAACTGGATGAATTTTGTTAGATAGGTGATTGCGTTAAAGCTCAAAAATATGCAAAAACATTATTATAAACGAAAAAGTCAATACTTTAAATTTTGTTACATGTAACACCTAAAACTTTATTGTATCATTTTTTATATTGTCTTACGCAATTCTATGCAATGTGTACTTGAAATTATATATATATTACTGCTCCCTATTAAACGTTTATACGAGTATACGTATAATACGTATTATATGGGGTACAAATTTTGTATACGTATGATACAGCTTAGTCGGTTATACGTAGTATACGAAGCAGTATATACGGTACAACGTATATACGGAATTGACCCCAGCGGGCCTTGTATGTAACACCCGCACACAACTTTTATAGATTTATGGCGTGGACATTTCGTGCGAAACATTATTTTTGCACGCAGCCACGGAACACAGGTGTACATTGACTTTATATTTTACAGTGACATATATCAATCCAACTCCTGGAAAATTTCGTAATTATACTTTTATTATTTTTAAGAATATTCATTTTCTATATTTTAAATATTTTAAAAATACGTTTAACAGTAAAAAAGAAAAGAGAAGGCAAGTCATTTTAAGCATGTGTGATTGCGTTCTAACATCTGCAGTGGCGATTATTTGTAATCGAAATTTATAAGTACTTCACACAAAAAATGAAATTTGTCAAGATTAACAAAAAATCATAAACGTAATGCCCATACACTTTGTATAAAATATAACAGGATTGTCATAATTTAAAAAATGAACTTGCGTTATACATTAGCAGAGTGGAAACATTAGCACCGTCGAATGACTAACATTTGCATATAGACGCCGGGCGCAATCTTGAGTACACACACACACACAAATAAAAAAATTTCAAAAAAATAGAAAAGAAAAAAAATACTAGAAGGATTGACAATAAATTTCAAACGTGTATACTCTCATTCTTTGTTCAAAAAGTGTTTACTTCCATTATATATTACTTACAATAATCGTTTATAGGAGGAAATAACAAGATCCTATGCATGAAACATAATATGCACATTGCTTCGCTAACACCACCAATGTCCAGCTTGTTCTTCGTAAAATGACGTAAGACTGATGAGATCCATTGGTATTGAAAGTAAAAACGTAACTTGAATTATCTGTATAATTGAACAATACGTATACTTAAATTATACGTTTTACCGATATACACTTGTACGTATCCGGATACGTTTAAACGTATCTTTTAAGGTATACGTATTTCTTAGTGACGTATTATATGTATGTACGTGTATAGGTTAAACTTGTAACTGAAATACGTATCGCGTCAAGAGCACTAATATATATACACCTTTTAGGACAATCTGTATAAGTTTTAAGATTTATATAAAAATAAATAAATAAATGTGTCTGTGTGGGTTTCTGTTGTAGGCATTCGCATGTACTTAAGATTTATAAAATATTTTTACAAAGTAAAGAAGTTTATTAGTAGAAAAATATTTCACGTTATGCTTTTTAAAGTTCTTTCTTCGCTTATTAATTTGACATAGTAAATTAATAACTTTTTTCACAGTAATAAGATAAAGAGCAATCCAATGAGGCAAAATATTTCTATAAAAAATAAAAACGTGTGTCAAAAAGCAAAATTAAGAAAAATATCTATAATTTTATTTATTTATTTATTTATTTATATACTAATTATTTTTACTCCTCTCAAAGTTTCACTTTATACAAAAAAATATGCAATACTTAATTTCGAAGACTCAAGCTCTTTCATTCGACAATCTTATCTAACTCTGACCAAGTGAGACATAAACCTCAGCTAAAACCGCTAAGAAATATTCTTTATCGTGCAATTTCGTCACCCTGACAACTAATTGGAAAGGTTACGTTCTTTCCTAAAATGAATTTACTCACCGTCTTCTCTTTTTTAAATCAAAATAAGCAACAAAAGTCTTTAGGGAATTATGGAACCGAGTTAAGATAAAAATCACTTGCATAATTTGTTTAGGTAAATTATAGCATTAAATGTCATAAATATGAGAAAACATTATAATAAAGGTGAAATTCAATATTGCAAATTACACTAAACAAAATTTCCTGTATGACATCTTTTCTTATGTTATCTTTTGCGTATGGAAGGTTTTCAAGAAATCACGCATGCATTTGATTTTAGGCAATATCTATTAGCTAAATAATTAAATAAATAAAATAAATAACTAAATAAGTGCGTGATAATAAAGTAACTAGAGATGAATAATATATAGAAGTAAAAGTAAATCTTTCTGTTCCAGATGGTAAAATTAAATGCCGTAAACAAATTCTTGCACCACTGTAGCCAGAACCACCCCCATCTCACTATTTCATGAAATTTCTGTGCTTAAATGTATGCAACTGTAATCAATTACATACAATTACATTTTAGTTACATTTTAGTTACATCGCAGATAATTGCAATTACAAATTTGTCCAACTCTGGAAAAACACACTACTACAGTACCGAAAGCAATTAATCTCACCATTAGGTGATTAGCAGTAGCGTAATTAAACCAAAAAGGATGAAAAACGTTATTCAATATGTATCCCGAACTTCCCATTAACATAAAAGTTAAAAAGAAAACTGTTGTTAGTTGTCAAGATAGTACGGATTCAGTAGATGAAGATGAGTGTACACTCAAACTATTTTCAAACATCAATACGAAACTTATTTCACCACATAGAAAACATTACTTGTTCTTTTCTGCGTATGGCCCTTTCAACAATTCTAAAAACATATTAACAAAATGCTCTTACCCATGTGTGTGTGTGTGTAGTTCAAAATCGACAAAGGATCAATATAACACTGACTTCTCATTAACACAGTCATATAAACTACATAAACTTTCCTCACTATAATTATAAAAGTAGACCCAATAAATTCATAAAAAATCATACTTCTTTAAAAAATGTATACATTGTGTCTACATAATAGAGTTGAATTAATATCTATTTGAAAATATCATATTCCCCATTCCAGCACCCCTTTTTAATTTCAATAGATACAGATGATTCTGCGGACGGCTAGAAAAGAGCTCGTCCTTCAACCACTTGTTGGTTTTATTTTGTTATATGTTTTTTTTATGCGCTCTGCATATCGTACATTACATTTTGTCCATGGTGTTTGTGTATCTTTGTGCATGTTTTTTCAAAAGAAATATAAAATAAAAAAATATAAAATGAAAAAATATAATTTTTTTCTTATATTTTTATGTCAACATTACACACACGATAACACATTAATGAACACAAAGATATAAGGTAATTTGTTGATGATAAATCCGATGATGATATAATTAGAAATATAAAAACATTGAAAGACAATAGACCAGCTAATATAGATGAAAATATAAATAGTTAAAGATAAAACCCACTACGATGTGACTCTATGGCAGCTAAAGAACAAATAAAAACTCAGCTGTGTTAGATAACAAAAAATTTGGGAATCCCATTCGACAAATGTAATATCATAAACGGCAAAAAATACTATTAAACATACCTTGGAATTTTAGACTGAAACTGTCTGATCCATGATGTTGTATATATGTAAACAGTATGTGTACAGTTGTCAAAAAAAATAGAGACATACATTTTCACCTCCAAATTGTTACAGAGGAAAACGGAAATAACATTCCAAAGGTAATTACGTCTTTTTTTCAATTTATGTTTTAAAAAATAAGTTTAGGTGGTCGTCTTCATACTGAAATTCAACCAAACTCATTCAACACGAACATCTACTTTTGACATAATATTTCGCTTGTTTGGTAAATTTTACCTTAGGATACCAAAGGAGAAGTCATTTGGTCAAGTAGTTTAGCAATTATGAAGATTTAAAATTTGGAATTCTTAACGTTAAATTCTTTTGTAATCGTTTGCAAATATATTGTAATGAGGATCGTTTTTATGCAAAATTTAAACACTACACGTCTAAATTAGCTGTAATGTTGAATTCGCACATTTGAAGTTTCTAAAAATCGATTTCTGTGAAAAATCCTTAGATTTACAATAAATATGTTTTTTCGAAAATTTCTTCCAAATCTATATATTTTCGAAGCATATACTTTTTAACCGAAAGACTTCTGTTTGCTTTTTTGCGACAATTCAGAGAATAAAATAGATGGGGCGTTCTTTTTTTTTCTTGATGTCCATACATACCATATAATAATTTCAATATAATATGGTAATATATATTTGTAGCTAAAATGTTTGGAGGTACCTAGATCCAGAAGACAATCTGGAACTAGACAATCTAGATTAGATCTTAAATCAAAACAAAATTAAGGTTAACTTTGGGTGTAAAATTTTAAAATTGTGAATTGTCCCTGAATTTTGAGGACGTTTGATTAACTTAATTAATATGCATTTGTAAATATTTTATGAGCAGTTTCATATTGGTTCAAAAAATCTAATATGGTAATTCCATATTATTTGTATAATTGGTTATACTGAATGGAGTAATAAAAATCATTGTCCAGAGTTTAACAGAACCTCAATTACTGTGCAAATACAAATGCAGATTTGTAACAATACGACATCTTAGGCGGCTGAGATAATCTTTTTTCATCCTACACAGTGTGTATTAAAATTTATTGTTACAGTAAACTATAACTAGAAAATTACGTGCAGCAGAGAAATATCTAGGTTTCGTGAAGGCCACATTACAGAGCTGTCATGCTGAGTTTCATGAGTCCCAGAATTTTTCTTTTAAACTGTTTAAAATGTAATAACAAAGCCTGTCGATGTGACATCACTGTGACGTCACAATGCTCACAACAATGACCACAAAGTGCCTTATTTATGTCATCATATTATGACTCTCATGTGATCTCATTTTATAACTCCATTTCAAAATCACTGTGACAGATTTTTAGTCTTTGACACCTCGTCAGGAAAGGAGCCATATCTACTTGACAGTGACATGGATAGGATTTAGCTTCTATATCACATGACAACAGTGTGGACAGTACATTCACGTCTGAGTCTCGGTGCTATAAGGAAAGTTGCTAGAAACTTTATCTAATGAGAAGAGAGTAAATTTACGCTCATTTTTAGCAGAATCAAGTGTAATCACGTGGATATGTTTTATAGCTTTACAGTGATTATTATTGCATTTTTCTCATCAGTAATTTTCATGACGCTGTATATTCTGGAAAGTTCTAATTTTATCAAAGAAATTAAATCCTAAATAAAAGGAGCGGACACAAATGAATTTGAAATCAATTACGTATTTATGTTTTCTAATTTATACTTCTTCAAATGATCTCTGTTGACAGTTGTACATTCTTATACAGGATCATTAAAAATAATTTGCCTGAGAAATATGCAAACAATCAGTCCGAAACCAACTTAAAATCGTATAATATCGGAAATATTTTGGTAGTGGTGATTGCGTTCACCTTGATATGATTGCACGCATGTGTCGAAGCCACTTCGCGACGCGATGCCATTTTACTAATCAGTCAGTTCACAACAACCATGGTCAAAACATCTCAAAAGCATTCTTTATGCTGAAAAATTCCGGGATCTGCAGCAATTAAGGGAGAGAAAATTTACGCAGCAATAGCGACTGTAACACCTGACATGATTGAGCGCACCTGGAAGGAGATCGACTACCGCTTAGATGTTTGCCGAGCAATAGGTGGAGATCATATTGAAGTTTTGTAATTAATTGAAAAAAAGACAGATTTTTCCAATCTAACAGTGTAAAAATAAATGGTTTATCTTTATTATGATCTTAGTTATTTTATTCGAACTAATAGAAACCTTTTTGATGACCCTGTATATCAATGATACAAAATCAAAGAGTAGTTTAAAAGACGACTTTATTTCTCTAATTATACTTTATAATTTTAAACATTAAACGATACAACGTGAAATAAGATATACATTAAAAAAACTATAAATTTATTTATTTTTCATCATTTAAATTTTTATTTAACTGTAAAATGTTTTAATGTCTCAATCACATCTAATATTCTCCGAGTAATATTAAAGCATTCATATTCTCATGGAATCTTTCAGTTGCTAAATCGTAGTGTGCATATTCTTAACTAAAAACTACTGGAAGAGATTCTTTATGATTGAAAATTCGTCGCCATGACAACTAATAGGAAAGGCTGCACTGTGCCATTTTATCTTAAATTGGATTGCCCCTGCGTCTTTTCCAGTTAATGGTAAAGCATTGAAATAAAAATTTGTAAAAGTAATTGAATTAATGGTCTCTTACATATGTAATATTAGATGAGTGTCTTTAATGCTCAAAAGGTTTGAGTGAACTGGAGAATTCTTCGTTTCTACACATTTATGGTTCTTTTAGCAGAATTGTTAAGCATTATCATACATACATATGTTTATATATATATATATATATATATATATATATATATATATACATATATATAAACTTTCTGAGACTTATTGTTATTTTACCAATGCAGAAAATGCATAAAACGAACTATTTATTAAAAATCGTATTATTACTAAAACTTTCTAATCTTAAATATATATATATATACAAACAAACTGCTATTATTGTTTGATTATGGAAGTATTTGTAGGGAATTTGCATTTATAAATCAATATTTCTCTTTAAAAAAAATATAAATTTATACACTGGCGTATTAGAATTTTTTTAATTATTATTTAATGCAGTCACAAATATTAGAGACAGATTTCAATGGGATATACACTGACCTCCAAAAGTTCAGGTACAGACAGTCTTTTGTGTCTAACATCTCTTTAAAAACACATAAGCATAAAAACTTTTAATTTAGAATAATTATGCTGTACACCCTTTTTTATTCAGTTTTGTGTACTTTTGACACACAGCAGGATTGATAACTAAATAATTACATTTCTTCAAAGTCTACTGTTTGATAGAAAGCCTCCTTCGGGCGGAAAGAGCTGGAAAGCGATCTTGCTCAGGTGCTGCAACCCATGGGCGCCTGGAACAGGTGTTCTTGATACTTGATTTTCCGATTCAAATTGATCCCAGAGTCTTTGGTAAACACTACGAGACACATTAATAAGTCAAACATAATCAGTTTGTAATAACTCCCTTTCTATACATATGACTGCTCGCATCTTAACAAATCGTTTGAACGACACGACATATTTTAGACATTCTCAATAATATCTCAGTAACAACAACTGAAGATTAAATTAACAATTGAAGATTGCATAAAAAATTTCCACACAAAATATAAAAGTGGGATATTCGCACGTATCGTAATTTAACTCTATTCTGACCATAATATGGGCAATAATATGGTCAGAATAGAGTTAAATTACGGTTATGTAACCGTTTTCTATAAAAACGGTCAAATGACTGGACAGTTTGCTGCAAATTTTTAACAGTGTAGTGATGATAGAAAATACGTGAGACGTAGAGTAGGAGAAGCACTTCATCCTGATTGCATTGAAGCAACTACAAAAAACCCAACAAATGTCATGATTTGGGCATGTATGTCTGCACATGGTGTGGGCCGAATTCAAGTGGTTGATGGAATCCTGAATGCCAAAAAATACATCGAAACTGTCCTGGAACAAAAATTGATGCAGGGATCTCTTCCCCATCAGGGATCTCTTCCCCAACAATGCACTATTTTTTTTCAGCAGAATTCAGCTCCATGCCACACAACAAAAGTATGCAAAGCATGGTTTCAAAATAAAGGCATAGATATATTACGATTGGCCAGGAAACAGCCCTGATCTCAATCCAACTGAAAATTTGTGGCGACGTTTGAAAATTCTTGTACGAAAAAAAACATCCATCCAATAAAAGACAACTTATTGAGGCTATAATTGATTCTTGGCACAATGTGATTACGAAAGATGAACTCCAAACACTCGTTCACTCGATGAAAATACGCTGTGAAGCTGTCTTTAAAAATAAGGGTTATCCTACTAAGTATTGATTGTGTAAGTATCACTTTAAAAAAATGCAAATCTAAGATAGATCTTACTATTAGTTGCATAAGTTTTTTGCCATACAAATATTGTAATACTGTTTTTATTATTAAATTCTACATTAAATTACCTTCAATTTGATATATAAACATTTGTATTTAAGTGAAAAATAATATATTTTACAAGCACACAAATTTGTAAAACATGAAACTTTCTAAAAATGTCCACACTTTTGGCCAACATTGTATATACGAGGTAGAGTCAATAAATTCCCGGAATGGTCGCCTACATTCACACAGGTGTTCGTTGGAGGGGAAATATCTTTTTTGGAGGTTAGCAACACTGATAAGGAAAACACACAGATATCTGGAATTCATTTCCGGTACTGTTGGCGTTAGCTGCGGACCATTTCTGACAAAGCGAATTTTTCATTCGTCGGATTTTGACATGTTGTGTTTAGAGCAGCGTGCAAACTACAAATTCCGCTTTTTGCTCGAGAAATCACCACCTTCTGAGACGCTCGAGATGCTTAAGGAAGCGCACGGTAACGATGCCATGAAAACAAACGGCTGTGTACGAGTGGCATAAGCGTTTTCGTAAAGGTCAGCGAAAACATCACCAAGGAAGGAAAAATTTCGCTTGGACAAAAACCGAAGAAAAGTGATGTTGAAGTTGTTTTTCAATTACGAGGGCGTCTTTCACTACGAATTTATTCCTGAAGGTCAAACTGTCAATAAAGAACTTTACCTGGAGATCCTTAAAGACTACGAGAGACAATCAGACGAAAACGACCTGAAAAATGGGCAACAAATGATTGGGTTTTTGTACACGACAATGCTCCACCACATCGCGCTCTGATGGTGAAAAATTACCTTGCCAGACACAGTGTTACCACTCTGGAATACCCTCCTTATTCTCCCGACCAAGCACCAGCGGATTTTTACCTGTTTCCACGGCTGAAAATGAAATTGAAGGGACAGCGTTTTATGGATTGAAAGGAGGTGATCGAAAATAAGACGAAGCTACTGAACGACGTCTCAAAAAATGGATTCAAGGAGTGTTTTGAACAGTTATACGAACGCTGGAAGAATTGTGTGGATGCAGACGGAAAGTACTTTGAAGGCAAATAAGGTAAAATTATTGTTCTATTTTTTAATAATTTGTAATTGACCTATTCCGGGAACTTTTTGACCCTACCTCGTATATATATCTGACGTATGTCATGCTGTAACTCTCTTATTTATGAACATATTCGGATGTGACTGAGTATGCGTATAGGACATACCAAAGTCTCGATGTAGGTTGCCCACACCCCTCGAGCCGTGGTATAGCAAGAGCCGTCGTGGGAGCTCGACATATGACCTAGCGACCGTCTCCCCCTATGGGGTCTCGCGAACGAAGTCGTCGGGGGTTCCATGGCGGTTCATCAAGGTTCCGTCTCTGCGGAAGTTTCCTCTGAGATGTGGGGTTACTGCCGTGACGACTACGTCACCATACCTTGGTAAAATGACCTGGGGGTCCGCAGTGGGGAGCGGCCTCAGGCCGATCGCAGCGCCGGGCGAGACAAAGCCCTGGTGCGTTAAAAGCCCTTCAGAGGCTTGGGTGCGATGGTCGTTTACGCGCGTCGGCGACCCCCGTGGGCGCCTGACGGCGCAGGATAGTTTTATACCAAAGTCTCGACCGAATTCCTTGGCTAGTTTCATCCGCCATCTTGTTTCAAAATGGCGGCCAGTTAAAAATGTTTAATTATTTAAAAATTCAAAAAGACGTACACAAAAATCATAAATTAAAAAAATTGTTTCTGTTAAGTGTTAGAACGTGATACAGGAATTCGGGAACGTTTTTTGCTTTGGCTGTATCTTAAAAAATGGCTGAGATATGGCAGTTTGAAATTCTAGGGTGGTTGAAATTTTGAAACAATCTGATATTTGTTATTTTGCAACTCTCGTATTTATGAACCGATATGAATGTGACTTATCATGTGTATAGAGCACACCAAGGTCTCGACCGAGTTCGTTGTCCAGCTTTATGTGACATATTGTTTCAAAATGGCGGCAAGTTTAATTTTTTTAATTTTTTATAAAATTTAAAAAGATGTATACAAAATTATAAATTGAAAGTGTTGTATCCATTAGCTATTAGACAGGGATACATGGATTCCGGAACACTTTTTGTTTTGATTTTATCTTAAAAAATGGCTGAAATATGGCAGTTTGAAATTCTAGGGTGTCTGACATTTTGAAGCAATCTGATTTTTGTTATTCTGTAACTCTCATGCTGAAATTCACATTCAAATTCAGTTTTAATGAAAACAGGTATTGAATCTTCTATAATCGGGCTCTAAGCATTTTAGCTTCGGGTGTTTGAGTAAAATGAGTTGAATTTTTAAAAATATGGACTATGAAAGCTACATTTTCCTCTCGGTACAGGCCGGAAGGACTTTTTTAATGTCTGTTGGATTAAAATTGCATGGGCAGAACTTTTAATGACATATTTTTAAGCAATAAAATGAAAAGGATATTTTGAAAATTGGACGTATGGAGCATTTAGGATTCTTTGAAAAAACTAAACAATAGCTTTAAAAAATTTTTAATTTTCAATAAATACATTTTTTTTACTAAATATTTCTTATAAATTCTATATATTTCTTATATATTACAAATGTATTTATTGAATTCCTAGTACACATCAAATGTCTTTGTTGAAATAACATTCATAATAAATAATTTTTAAAGTCCGTTGTCCCCATAATAAAAACATCTACCTAGAATTTACTAATTTTAACAAAATTTACTCATAAAAAAATTCAGCTAAAATTACTGTTCAGTTATTAGTCAATTATTTCGAAGCTGCGCGAAGAAAGATTTTACTGAATATTAAAAAAAGTCATTAATTAAATAAAGATAAATAGATAAAATTATTTGCTATTATCTTCTATTAAAAGTCTTATTCACAGACAAAACAACCGTTAATTGACTTTCAGTCCATTGTACTCTTAATATTCGTATGCAAAGAAAATATCCACCATTAATAAATAAAAAAAGTTGGAAATTGTACGTCAAACGTTACAAACGAGGTGCGTTCGTACGCACGTTTTAGAATTAAATTCATGATATCCCGTGCGTAGAACGGGTTAAACAGCTAGTTAAGTATATATTTTATGACACTGTTCATACAAATATCTTAACTAGTTATATAAATATTCAGATATATATGTATCAGCTAGTTATATAAATATTCAGATCTTCATGATTTTTAATTCTGTGAAATGAATTATATCGTCTGCAGATTAATTTCTGTCATAAAATAAGTATCTCGGTCGCTTGACGATTTAACATCCATCGGAAGCTCATATAACAAAAAAGCACCGATTTAAAAAAAAAATCAAATTTCTTAATAAATATTTTTATTAATATCTCCTAAAGTTTTGATTCGATTTTAATAAAATTTGAAATGTCTCGACAAAATTCTGCAAAGATAATATATTTTAAATTGCAAACCATTTGGTTGGGTAGTTTTTGCGTTGTTATATGCGGACGGACAGACAGACGGACGGACAGACAGACAGACGGACGGACAGACGGACGGACCAAACGACGACTATAGGTGCTACGTATTTATATAATTACGAACGCACCTAAAAAGCACTTTTAATAATATTTATTGAGGTATTAAAAGTTTCCACTGACAAGAGAATAACTTTTTACACTTTATTAACTTGAAATTAATTTTTTTATGCATAAATGTTTAAAATGAAATACTTCATTAACATTTACTTCAATGAAATAATTAATATTTTTTTACAATTTAGATATAGAAAATTATACATTTTTTTACAAATAATTATTTTTAAATTATCCTTTTAGGAAATTTAAGTAAAGTAATTTTGTTAAATTAATATTCAAGAATACATTGTTCTTTATAATGTATATAATTCCTTATTGTTTAAGAGCACATTTTATTGAGTAACATAGAGTTGCCTTCATTTAACTAAAAAACATACAAGCATAAATAAATAAATAAATACGAAATAATACCATATGCTACAACATTTATTTTCAAAATCAAAGCATTGTTTCTAATCTACGCCTGCGGAAAAATAAAACTGCTATTGGCAAAAAAAAAAAAAAAAAAAAAAAAAAAAAAAAACAGCAATTCGCGAGATTTTTGCCTTGTTAAGATGAAAGTAACCAATTTCTTTATATATACGTCTACAAAATAAAACGTGTGGATTTTCTTCGAAAGCTTTTTGCGGAACCCTTTTGTATTATAGTGTCCTACGTTATGTTTGGATTTCATTTTAAATGCATTGTTCGGTTAATGTTATTTTCTGGAAACATGAAACCTGACAAAAATATTATAAAATTTATTGACAGGTCAATAAATTTAAATTCCCCTACATTAAGTCTCCCGTTCCTGATATTCGAAAATGGGGAATATATAATTTTGCTTTCAATGGTTGTCATCTTTCTTATATAGGTCCAACTAAAAGAAATCTTGAAACCCGCTTAAAAGGACACTCCCGTTATGTCACTAACCAGGAAATTTCTAAATCTTCTATTGCCAAGCCTTCTTGGAATTCCGGCCATAGCTTTTATTTTCAAAAGGCTAAAATTATCTTTAATGCCAATAGCCCCTATGAATTGGACTTTCTTGAAAATTTAGCTTTTTATCTTAATCGCGAGGTTGTAGCTAATAGAAAATCTGATTCAACCATGATCACTGCAGCTTGGAAAAACTTGTTCAGCCCAACCCTATAATAATAATAATAATAATAATAATAATAATAATAATTTTTATTATTATTTTGGTATTAACGTTATGTTTGTTCATATTTTGTATATTTATTCCCCATTTTACTTTTATTTTTTATACATTTTATTTTTCCCCATAATTTTCCTAATGTTCTGTATTCTAGGTAATTCTCTTCTGTGATTGGCTGATGCCTTCTGCTGTCATATTGGCTGTTGCCGAGGCTAACGAAAAAGAAAGGCTACCGCGGTCTTTACGCATATCTTTTTTTACAGACCGCCGGAGTCACGTGTTGCTCGAATCCACCAATGCAAGTGTACGAAAAGAGTATCACGTCACTCTGGCGGTCTGTAAAAAAAGATAAGTGGAATGCACCGCGGTAGCCTGTCTTTTTCGTTAGCCTCGGGCTGTTGCCTTAACTTGTCCCACTTTCCCTCCCATTCCGGTTCAGTCTTGCTCCTGCCTTCAAAGTGGTTGCACGTTTTCTTTTCGCCTGACGACGAAAGACAAAGTTCTTTCAAAAGGCCTAGCGCATTCTTTATTTTTATGGTGTTTTTAAGATTTTTTTATGCTTTTATAATATAACACCAGTTTATTCAATTCAATCTATATAATAAAAGCGTAAGTCATGTGACTGTCATTAACACTTCCGGGATGACCGCTTCACTTTTCCATATTACATGGCAGCCATTTTTATTCACAATTATTTTTACGAATAAAACTGCATGAGAAATACATTTTTAGAAAGATCGTTCAAAATAAATTAATATTTGAGAGATGACTTACGTTCAATTATATGTATATTCTGCAATAATTTCAGTTGAAATTAGCTTCACATTTCAAATTCTATATCCATGAAAATAAACAACAGCAAAAGAAAAACATTCATTCGTCGTGAACGTTTAAAATATTAAACCATGGAGGTAATCATTCGTAAAGCAAGTTCTCCGAGAAGGAATTTTTAAACCGCTGCCTGGTGTCAAAAAATAATTCGCACCAGTGAGACAATCAAAGTTTACCATAATTATGTGCGATACAACTCAACTTCCTTCCGGATCTCTTCTTGACGCAAGCTGAATGTAAACAAACACAACTCATGTAATAATATTTAATGAATCAAATTTCGAAACGAATTGTCAATTAATATGGTATTTATATATCATATGCGACAGGAAGAGAGAGCACCAAAAATGATTGTTAATCATCAATCATATTTACCATTATGACCAATCGCGTTCAAAACAGTAATTTATTATACATTTATAAAATACATAACATCATTAAGTACTTTTATGTTATTTGGGCACAAATCTCGCCAATAACATTTTTAATATCGCCAATACCAGCTTTTATTTTTTGCGTGTTCAAATTAGAAACGATACTTTGATTTTAAATCAAATGTTTTGATGGAACAGCTGTCACAGACGCATCGGGGTTGGCACGATTTTTGTTTTGCGCCATTTTGGCGAGAAAACCCCATTTTCAGGTACCTGTTAGATTTTACTAAAACAGCATATTACTTTTATTTCATTATGAAATAGTTTATTTTATATTAAAAACACACGATTTTATTATAAAACACACACAATGATTAATTTATGATAAAACACACACAATGATTAATTTATTATAAAACACACACAATATTTAATTTATTATAAAACATACGGAATCTGCTTTACCGGGTTGCCATACGAAGCAAAATCTAGCCGAAACCGCCGGGTTGCCCAGGCATAAAATCGTCGTTTTGGCGCCAAAATGATACCCGGTGCGTCTACGACAGCTGTACCCAAAAGGACCTATCATTAAAAACGGTAAATAATATAGAATCAAAGTAAAATAATACAAAAAATGAACCCTATAGGCTTATAATAGAGAGAAAAAGCGTGTTACTTCGGGACGGAAATTTTTCTAACTTTCCGTAATCGAGTCTACAGCCAAAGTTAGCGAGAAACAAAAAAAAATATTAGCAATAATACGATTCAGTGTAAATGTGGATATCATTAAAGACTTTCACAAATTTTGGCTATTTAAAATGAATATGTATCATTTGTAGTTCGTTTACAGTGACACACAAATAATCCCGTTACATTGTGGTCTATGGGGAAAAATCGTTTGTCGTGCATTTAATTTAAATTGATTAATTAGTTTAGATATCTCATTTCATTGTAAGAAGAAAAAAACAATTTTAAATAATGATTCGTGACTGTTGGGAAGGTCCCTTGGAACGGATCTATGAGGTTATCTACATAGGAACTTCTCTTTCAGAACCGGGTGTATATCAACTCTCGTGAGGGAGCCCTTGATTAGTTCTCGAGTCTCTGGTTGCTCTTGTGGGCTTTCAGAGGTACTTGGGGGCGATGATGTCATGGATTCTCCCACAGGAATCTTACCTGAATTGTAACCTTTCGTACGTACGGAGAGAGGCCGTGTTTAGCAGAGGTACGGATGTCAAATGGATATGCGGGGTCATGTCCAATATTGGATGAATACCACGGGTGTGGGAGCTCTCGTTGTTCAGACAATAACGGTCTGTTTGGGCGGCGATGGCTGCATTCTCATCGGTCATGACTTATTGCTGTTGGAAAGTGTTTCATAATCTATGCTTGCTGCATGATGTTGCATTTTAACACTTTCCAACATAGTTAAAATCGTTTATGAATTCGGTTTGCTTCTCTGCCGCATGTGTGTCGTCTGTCCGTGCGTGTACTCGCGTAAATATACTTGGATTGCCATGTATTTGATATATGTTATTCAGATTTAAAATGGCATGTTCAGTATTGAAAATGATATATGTACCATTTATAATTAGTTTGCAGGGATACTACAAAAAAATTACATTACGGTCAATGTGGAAAAATCGCTTTCAGTGCATTTTAATAACGGTACTGTATTTCAAACATAATAAAATTGATATGCATCACTGAGGGGAAGGGCAGCGTCTTTTCTATAGATTATAGAATAAGTCGTAATTATAATACGTATACAGGGACACTCAACATTATTCTGTTACATTATGGTCAGTAAAGAAAAACCGTTTTCAGTGCATTTCAATGATGTTACACTGTTTCAAACCTAATAAAATGGATATGCATCACTGAAATGGATGGCAAAATTCTGTATATAGAGCACAGAGTAAGTAGCAATTATAGTTAGTTTATGTGGATGCACAAAAGTATTCCATTGCATTATTACCTCGGGAAAAAATCGTTGTTAGTGTATTTTAATGATGGTACATTAATTCAATGAAGTTGATATAAATTATTTAGATGAACCACCGCATTTTTCAATAAATTATAAAGTACGTAGAACTTATTGTTTGTTTACAGAGACACACAAAATGATTTAGTTACAGGACTGAGTATGAGCCATAACTGCTGGATGCGCGTTTTCAGCTGCGATATGCATTGAAATATTTGATTAAATTTTAGTGTATTACGATGAGTGTAGATCATAAACAGGATTGCACGAAATAATTCGTAAACATGAAAGGCTATGGACAGCAATTGCCGAAAATGAATTTTTACTGCGTTGTATTTTTTTAAAATGCATATTTAGATAACTCATTTCAGTGAATAAACAAATAGGTAATTTCTTAACATTATTCCGATAACGTTGGAAAGTGTTTCATAATCTATGCCGTGTTGCATGATTTCTCGTTCTTCTTGTTTTATCTTTTAGAATGGGCTTTTTGAAAGTGTGGCATAAAATGTAGACACTTCTTGAAAAGTAAAACTATCTGTTACTGTAGATAATTCATTTAATATTAACAGCTAATCATTAAATATTTTTATATGGAATATAAATTATAAAAAAGTATTTATAGATTTTATAAACACAGTAAGATATATACTTTTTAAATATATATATATCTTATATTTTGTGACGTATTATTTATGATATGAGTTAGCATCTCGAAAACATTTTTAAAAGTGTAACTTAAAAATAAGAATAAAAACACACTTTAGAAAAACACCCATTGACATTCTGTTATAAACATTTAAGAATATACAAGGGTCACACTGAAATAATGGCAAAATGGTATAAGTCAATTTTACCACCTCTTAGGAGTGTTCAAATTAGTTTCCTCTAAGATCAAAATACTTTTGTAAGCGAAAATCAAGCCAACCATTTCTGATAATATATGAAACATATGCTTTTTTAGCTTTATCAATCTCATCTCTGGAATAAAAACGACGCACACGTAATTTTATTTAGATTAAAAAATTCCCAAATGCCACCCATCAGATCAGGAGGATAGGGTGGATGTTCTATCACTTTGATGGTTTTTTGCTCAAGAAATTTGACTGTAAACCTTGCTGAATGAGAAGATGCATTGTTATGGTGTTGCATGATTCTCCTAACATTCATATCTTGTAGAATTTCTGGAAAATGCGTAGTGTGCCAGTTAGCTATAATTAATTTCTGTCCCTCTAGTTTTGTGGCTTTGGCCAGCCCTGTACTTCTGAAGAACACGGCTTTTTTCATTGTTCGTTATATTTTCTCCATTGTTGGTTTGGGATCCCCTTTAAAGACCCATACTTTACTTTCTTGACCTGTTAGGACGTCAAAAAATTATACGAGTCTGATCACAAGTTATGATTTTACAAATAATCCTGTGCTTAATATTATTAAATAATTTTAGGATTTCATTACTGATTATGACACGGTTCGCTTTTTGGTGTTATGTTAAATTATGGGGGACCCAACGACAAATTAATTTTTATATGTAGTTCTTCATGGATAATTTTATGCATAGCTGCGGATCCTAAGATAAGTTCCTTCTTTATCATTTGGTAGGTAAAGCGATTATCATCGATTAACATTCATCGATTAACAATGAGCATTTTCCTGGACTACAGATGACAAAGGTGTGTTCTTCGTCCAAGAGAGATTTTCGACATTTTTTAAATTCTGTAAACCATCTCAATACAGTGGTAAGAGATGGAGCTTTATTTCCGTATGCTGCTTGTAAATGGGAAGGCATTCTTTTTGATTTAGACCCAATTTAAAATCACGGAAAATCACTTCTCGATAATGCCTTCGCGTCAACTCCATTTTCTCTTCTTTTAAAGTTTATTCTACGATAGCTAAAATGCAATTGTTGTCACAAATTATCGTCCGCATACATAAAAGAGTTTAAATTTAAATATTTAACCAATATTTTTTTCGCGCATATAGTCTAAGAAATTAAAATGTTATCCTAGTACAATAAATGCAAAATCTTGTAATTTATTACTTCTTTTACACTTTTAAGCTACTCACAATTTTACAAATCTGAATGATTTTGCTTTTCAATGTTTACTTAACTAATTAATTTATATGTTTTAAAAAGTTAATTTTAAGTAAAAAAGCTTTTATGTTTTCTGAAAATTTTTGAATTTTTCAGTCAAAAGCTCAGTACGTTTTTAGAAAAATATAATCGAATACCATTTCTTTTTTAAAAATTTTTCCGATTTTATGAAAAATGATATGTACATAGATATTTATTTCATGCGTTGCAGTCAAATCTCAGAATTTTCTCATTTTTCTTTTTACTTAATTTTCTTTTGAATATGCACTTCGAGCTGATAGGATTGTGTGGATTTTCTCTGAAAGCTTTTCGTTCAGGTGTCGCATGTTGTTTTAGTATTTCATTTTAAATGTATTTTTCGGTTTATGTTGTGTTCTGAGAACTTGAAATCTGTCACAAACATGTAATGCTTATAAATCTCCTCAGAAGATACAGTTGTATAAAATTCTATAATTTTAAATATCAGTTTCTTTTTCTTTTAATACATTATTTTTTTCAAATACAAATTTCAAATGGATGAAAAATTGTACGCTACAGAATTTATAAATCTGGTTCGATTAAAAAGAACAGGTTTATTTATGACAAACTGAAGTTAAAATATATAAATGCTAGTCATTTTAATAAAGTATTTTAATCTAACGTTATTAACTGTAAGTGAAGGATTTTTTTAATAAAAGGTAAATAAACTCTACAAATTAAGAAAAAAATTATATGCAATTAAAGTATGTCGCATAAAATAGACACCTTATACTTTTAATACATTTAAAAGAACTGTTCATGAAAACGCAATTGAACCTATATTTAAGTTTTTTGTTCTTAAGAGAGAATAACAAAATTTAGAACTATAATTTAATCGTGTATTAATTGATCAAATCTTTACACATTTATTTAGTATTTATTGTAAAGGAACTAATAAGAAATAGTCATTATTATTGAATTTGAATACAAAAGGGTAAAAAAGGTTATTTTTAACATAATTCAAAAGGGTGTATGACTACAGTTGATCTGTCGGTCTCTTTCCCTGGCTATTGAGTTTTATATTAATGAATCAGAGGTATGAAATTTGTGTATATATATATATATACACATTTCTTTTGTATGTAATTCTTACTTCAACTGGATAGAATTATTTGAGTTTCTACAGAAACATTTTGTGAACGTTTTAATAGAAAATATATGTTTCAGTGTCATAAAAAGTGACAAATTATGAACATATTTGTGTACGTTTTTCGTTTTTACAAACGCTTTGATATCAGAATAACTATATTGTTTGCATGATTTCTTTGATTACTCTGCAAATGTTGCGCTTGAATTTCGAAAGCGGAGAAGCCGCAAAGAACGCTTTGCAAAAACTTCAAAACGCATCACATGCAGAAACATCTAAATTTATTCACACAGAAATCTAAAAATGAAAATGATCTCTTGTGCGCAGTAATTAGTACTTCACTCCAAATTAATGATTCAGTCGAATGAAACGTCCACCAAATAATGAGTTCTTATATATTATCCTCATTTGAAAATTTCCGGACAATTCAATCGTATTAATGCCTGTGATGTGGTATCACATATATTTTTCTTAAATTAATCATTTTCTTTAATTTTCAGTTTAAACTATCTTTTAATTACTTAGTTATTTTATCCTAACTTTTATTTCAGCTCCAGCCGTAATTTTCCTCCATTAAAAGAAAATATCTTTAACATATGCCCTTTATCAATAAAACTTTCTCACATAGATAGAATTCATTTAAACGAAAAGTTCATTCAATGTAGGTAATTTTTAAAGACATACATTTTTTTTTCGAATTTTTTTCATACACTACACTTGTTTCTAGAAGTATATTTATTCACAGTTGTTATGTTATCGCAAACTTTTGGTGTTTATACCAGCTGTATGTTCTGTCGAAGTTACATATATGGGTTTGCATACATTGATTTCTCACACATCTTTCACATACTTACTGATTTTACATTTTCTACACTTTATTAAATGTATTCTAACCACCAGTAATTTTTTTTTCAATCTAAACATATTTATAGGTGATAGGGAATGTAAGCAAACGAAAAACAAAGTTACGTTTTGATACACATAATCATTTGTTACATTATGGAATTGAATGGCTTATGGCAGTGTTTCAAACATTTTTCCCTTCACATACAGAAATTCAAATATTACTGAATCCTCATCTCTAATATAACTTTGTTTTAAATTCATGTTGTGAGTATAAAAATAAAATTAGAAACGCATAAATTTCCAAATTATACCTTTATTCATTATTTTGGGATTAATACAGAATCCTTGGTTATTTATGCTGTATTTCTGTTTATCTGTATATTATATATGTTATATATATCATATTACTCCAGTATTTTATAATGATTATAGTATTGATCAGTACCCATATTTAGCTACATTTAATGCTTATTATAATACAAGCATATTTTTAAATTAATGTCAGCTGGTAACTGACCTGTAAACATAGGCCTAATGTTTGTTTTATTTGTATGTGCACAATTTGATACAGGTCAACGTCTGACTAAGACAAATTGAAAAAGTGATCACGAATTTTATTAAAATTGCTGCAGCTGTTTCTAAATAGAAACAATATATGATGTCACCTGTATGACAAATTTATGGTACCAATATAATTATATCATGATATACTTTTATTTTTGGATGGATGCCTGCTACGAGAGATCTTCAATTACTGTTTGCCTTTTGTCATGTTTCGTTTTATTTACATGTATCTGCTATAATTGATGTAGTCGTAAGAGCATATAAAGATTTTTTTCGTCCTCAATTCAAATTTTTTTTTCGTCGGTTTAAGGGGAGATATATGTGATGTGGTATCACATATATTTTTCTTAAATTAATCCTTTTCGTTAATTTTCAGTTTAAACTATCTTTTAATTACTTAGTTATTTTATCCTAACTTTTATTTCAGCTTCCGCCGTAATTTTCCTCCATTAAAAGAAAATATCTTTAACATATACCCTTTATCAATAAAACTTTCTCACATAGATAGAATTCATTTAAACGATTAATCACCATCACTAGATATCCAAAAAAAAGAAAAGAGATAAAGATTGACTTTGTATTCGGTTTGCATTTTATTTCTCATTCCGTCCAACGTTCGTTAGAAATATCTGTGTCTGCTTAATTTTTGAGTTTAGCCTTTTCGGTAAAATCCTAAACATTTTCCAGTACATGATAATTGTTTTGTCTACTTCAGCTAGATTCCCAAAACTTTGCTCTCAACGTACATTTGGCATTCACATTCTTGTTGGCTCACTTTTTAGGACTGCTATTCTGGTACCCCTGTCCTGTAATTCAAAAATTATCCTAATTGCCTAATGCGTAACTGATAATTTTTAGCTTATATGACACCATTCATTTTCGTATGCTCTTTCGCCAATTTCATGGTGCCAATATGTGTATAGCATAAAAATCGACAGGTGTCGGAGCGGACATTCTCTCTCTAGCACGGCCTCGGATAAGAAGTTAATAATGTAAGCTTACGCTGCTAAACAAAATGCTCTCGGGCACCATCCCATCCCTTTATGTACGTACTTTGTAATCGTACGCTTATAATTTAAAGTTTAATAAACTAATATCGTAAAGAATCTTTTCAGAGCATTTAATTCTACAACCTACTGCCTTTTTATGTTACTTTCAGTGGATGCATATTGAACCTGGATTATTTTTCACGCAATGTACTTTTAAACACGTAGTTTTCCGTTACCATAATGCCCCTATCGGTGACATTTTAAATAACCACTCTTTCGGCTGTTAAAAGAAATTCCGCATCATGAACACGCTTTTGTTGACAACCACACTTTCTGAAACTCACCGTACCCTTGTTTTCATCAACTTATTTTTATAAAAGTGCCATATCAGTCACAAGAGTGCAAAGCTGGAACTCTCTAGAGTAAATTCACAATCCATATGATTATTTCCAGTTTCGTTTCATCTTAGATCATCTATAGATATGTATGAATGTACTATAGTTTGCTTAGGGTTTAAATACTATACTGGCCGTATAACAAAGAAGTACCAAATTTTAACTATGATAAATTACAATCAAAGACTTGATTGGAAAAAATATGTCACATTATTCTCAAAAATTGTCTAACTTTATGATGAAGGTCTTTTGAAATAACAAAGTTAAAATACTACTGTTTTACTCTGAATGATATGAGTTTGAATAAAACTATATATTATTTAATAATTTTAATGATTAAAATTAATTTTAAAATTATATGTTAATACCTTTTTAAAGAATGTAGTACCGCACATGCTAGCATTTTATACCACGGAAAGTCAATAAGTAAGTCACAAAAGATAATTAAATAAGTTACAATGATATTCACTTCAAAACTATTTTTATTTCTCAACATATTCTCCACCAATATTTATGCACTTATATCACTGTTTTATCAGTGCCCCAACACCAGCTGCATAACATTCTTTGGGTTGCTGTCTCAGGCACATTAAGACTTCACGTTGAACCTTTTCATCATCTGTGAACATCATCTTGCTTCCAAGATGGGATTTTAGTGGACTAAACAGATGAAACTCGCTGGGGGCTAAGTGAAAGCTGTATGGTGGATGTTGAAGAAGTCGTACATTATGAGGAAAGTTTTTTGTTTAAAATGAGATTAAAATGTTTTAATGGTTCTTTCAGGGTTACGCATCACAACAAAAATGAATTAAAAATATGTCATAAAGTAGTCAGTAAGGATTTGAGAACAACGTTAAGTAACACGTGTAAGATTAATTGAAAACCAAGAGCCACTGAAATCTCAATGATAATTCGAATGAAATGGCTCCCGTGAACATGGCCCACTTCAGTACCGTACGACAGTGCACTTGTTTGTTTTATCTACCTTACGAGGCTAACGAAAAAGAAAGGCTACCGCGGTGCTTTACGCATATCTTTTTTTACAGACCGCCGGAGTCACGTGATGCTCGAATCCACCAATGCAGGTGTACGAAAAGAGTATCACGTCACTCCAGCGCTCTGTAAAAAAAGATAAGCAGAATGCACCGCGGTAGCCTGTCTTTTTCGTTAGCCTCGTCTACCTTAGGACTGAGTTCATGATCACAGATCACGTGATATAACACCGATACAAACGGTCGAGAAAACTTGTGTTTCTTTCTCGAATGGATTTCTCATCGGATTGGGTCGGAAGAGTTGACGACATCTGTCGTCCGGAATTCCGTCCTAAGCCACCGCACTAACAAACAATAGCTTCCTCGGCCGATACTAAAGTCGAACTTGCGCTGAGCAATGTGATAAATAAAATTCACCCGTTGCAGCGTCGCCACCAGAAAAATGCATACGCGGTGGATTTTGTTTGAATAAAAAAAAAACAGCGAAAGGTGTTTTCTCAAAGGAACTTGCAACGTCAACTGCATGGAATCTGAATCCACAGTAAGAGATTCAAAAATAGATTTATTATGACTATCGGCAATATGCTTGTATAACAGCATTGTAAATTATTCGTTACTTAATTTTTCTTGTCGTTTAGAAAAAAAAAATATTCAATTCTTTTTTCAAAGAGATAATACCTTTTAAGGAAAAAAAATATATATAGCATGGGTATAAGATTCACATTCAAATCAAACACCTTTTTCTCATTTTTTCCTTTCGTATTTTTTGAGTGCATACACAATTCAAGTAGATAAATCCATCTGGATTTTCTCCTGAAGCTTTTCATCGATTATATATATTTTTCTACATTTTATTTTAAATGCACTGTTCAATTTGTCTGTTTATGGTGAAGCTTGTCTAAAGAAATATTTTTCATAAAGACCTAAAAATGAAGTACTCATGTTTGATTTAACACCAGTAGTTTAACATAATACTTAAAGTGTTTTAATGAGTAAAATTTAGTAAAGAAACGTCTCTTTTAGTAAAGAAACAAGTACGGAACATAAAAATTAATATGGTGCAGTATAAGAATATTAGATATTGGACGCAAAATTAAATCAAATAGTAAAAAAAAAAAAATTCTGACATTGGTAATTTATAATTACAGGAATTTAAATCAGAGGATTTTAAATCACAGGTAAAAACTTTCAGAAAATATGAATTAAAAAAAATAATAGTTAATTTCTCTATAAAGTAAGATGAAATAGGTGATTCAAAATGGAGGTAATGAGTTTATCCCTCATACCGCGGAATATTGAAACATACTTCCAATAGGAAAATGTACTATTCAAACAAAGTACAACTTTTAGGTATGATGTTTATTTTATAAGGGACTGCGTATGTATTAAAATACGAAATTTAAATTTTTGCAACGATCCCTTTTCTTATAACATATATTTAGCATAAAAAATTACCCTGTGTCTAAGAAAGACATTTTTAAAAAACATACAGGACATAAAGGACACAAAAGACAGACACATAAAGGACAGAGTATTTGCAACACCAGTTAAATCTATTGAAACACCCAAGGTCAGGATCACAGATGCTGTGTCTAGTGTGACAGCCCAAATGTTGGGCAATACGTGGCGAGAAATGGAACACCGCCTTGACATTCTTCGAGCTACCAAGTGTGCCCACATTGAAATTTGCTGACGTAAGTACTTGTGTTATAAACTTCATAAATGTCTTTACAATATATTGAAACAAGCATATGCCTACCACCCTATATTATATTTCCAAACAATTATTTTAAAAAATGTTTTTTCAATGGTGTTGCACCAAAGGTACTCACATCGAAATTTACTGACATAAGTACTTGTATTAAAAACTCCATAAATGTCTTTACAATATATTGAAACAAGGATATTCCTAATTATATTAGTTTTTCTACAAAAAATTATTGTAATGAGAGACAGACTTTATGACCACACTATATTATAGATAGTTATTTAAGAAAATGTTTTTCAGTGGTGTTGCACATTTTTAATTTGAACAAATTATTTCTGGCTACAATCTATCAAAAATAGTTTAAAACTTTCTAGTCAAAAATTCTCTTGAAGATTTGCAAATTTGAGGACGAAATTTTGCAATTTTTTTTTTTTTGGGGGGGGGGGAAGAAATTGTAAAATATTATGGTTTTACAAATTATAGAAGCCGAATTATTGTAAATACTCCAGATTATCTATGATGAAGTTACAAGATTTTCTCGCAAAAGGAGAAGTTAAGAAGCATTAGTAGACAATCAGTGAGTTAATGAACTTGCAATCAATATGCTAGCAAATAATATTTCAAACAAGAAATCTCAAATTATAATGTATTTGTATAAATAATTTTAGGTAGATTTGAGCATGATCGTAAAAGTTGTTATAAGTGTGAATAAAAATACTATTTGCCCTATGCTTCTAATTGCATTATTTTTTATTCAAGACAAAATATTGGCTACAAATGTAAAGAAGCAAGTACAGTTTTTTTCACACAATCATTAAGAACATTGATGCATTTTTCACAACTCTTTTAACACGGTTTAAAAATAACGGAGCGTTCCGCATACGGATGAGCACTTGGCGACGGCATGGACTTCTTCATTGCTGTAAAAGTGTTTTTCTCTGACGGCCTTTTACAATGCAGGAAAGAGATGGAATCCGCTTAGTGACGGTTGACTCTGTAGGGGAGTGAGTGCAGGCCTTCCATGTGGGAATGGTAATTGAACCATATAGCTCTGTTGTAGATTTGAGTACGTAACATCCCACGAGGCCATTTATACTAAATAGGCAGATGCAGACAAGCAACAGGACGCGTGTCTTAGGAGATAAAACAGGTTCGAAACAGATTTATTCTTTGTTTAAACCTGTTTTTTCTCCTAAGACGAGCGTCATGTTGCTTCTGTGGCCTCAGTATGCGGCCTGAATAAGAACTCGAACTTTCTCTTTTGTCTATGATTGCAATACACACTTTCGCTCCATCCCTGTGGAACTGAGAATGCCCATGCACAGGTAAAATATTCTTTCTGCTACGATTGTGCTAGCATTATTTACAAAATCTAGATCGTACGTCACTAAATAATGCATTGATGACTGTAGTTTAAAATCGAGCACTGGCTTGCACAATTTCATTACGATTTCACGAAAAAAAAAAAAGGATGAAGTTATTTTTCGACTTCCGCTTCTATCACACTTTAAAAAGAACATCCTTCCATTATTCACTGAATATACTCAGAACAAAATAGAAATTCATGTTTTCATCTACATATTTCATTTGTTGACATTGCAGAAAAATAAACAAGCATAAAGTATATGAAAAAGAATTTTTTAATTTTTTTTAGATTTAATAATATAAAAAGCCTTTGTAACATTAGCAAAGAGAAATATTATTTAAACATGTGTGACTTAAGAAAAATTTACAATTATAACAAACAATGAACCTTTCATAAAAACTTAAAACATACTTCAGAGACGAAGAAGATCAAAAAATTTTCTATCCTTTCTTTCATTGCTTATGACTTGCTTTCATAAGTCATTAACGAAAAAATTAACTTTGTCGATTCAATTGATTGTAAAGTGAAAGATTTTTTTTTCTTTTTCTGAACAGTTTAGCTGAAACCGTTGTTTGAAAATTTATAGGGTGTAAAAGTTTTTGTTTCCGTAAAAAAAAAAAAAAAAAAAAAAAAAAAAAAAACTGTAAAAATGCTGTTTTTTAACGGCTTAAAAAGTACTTCAGAAAGATTTTATTTCAATAAATTTTACTTAACCATTTTTATCAAAGTAAAATATTAAAACAAGTAATTTTTAAGAAAGAAAAACAAATGATTTCAAGATACTGTTTCTTGCCTTATTGCACTGATATTTTTTTCGTTATATCAGATGGCGTATCTTAGAATGATAAACTTGGAAGAACAAGTATTTTTGTGCAAACCTTTATTGTTAATCATATTAATTTGGAAACACTTACTGCCAATATCGCTTATTTTGCGCAGTAGACAACACTATAATAAATTTTTAAGGTGTCCATTTAAATAAAACTACGTACGATACAACTATTATGAAAACATAAAGTAATATTTGTACCTTAATAACATATTGGAATTCAGGAGATGGGTCAGATTTATTATAGTTACAGACTATAAAGTTAAAAAGAAGACAAAAAATTACAAGCAGACAACCACACCCTCTTTGAATCCGGATGAAATTTAAAATGGCACCGCCGCCGCTAAAAAGAATATTTTATAGGTACTTTTCTGTTAGCGCGTTCCCAATCAAAATTCACTTTTCCTTTAGCACGGCACCAATTGTGACCAAGAATTAGAATATTAAACAAAATTACGTTACTACGTTATTACGTTACTACGTTATTTACGTTATTACGTTATTACTACTTTCACGAGATGAGCTTCACGAGTAACCATATTTGGCGCGGTTGGCGGTGCAAGACTGAAATTATTGGCATGCTATCGCTTATTTTTGATTGGGATCTCGCTAACGGAAAAGTACCCTTCTAAAGCAAAGAGAGAATATTTACAAAATAGAAACATACGTTGAAATATAAGAACCAATAAGGGATCCAATCCGTGCTTTTAGGGTCACATAACACAGGTGAAAACCATTCTTTTAGATTGCTCACTAACATAAAAAAGCATAAAATTGAAAAATATTAATAATGTATTTAGATAAAGATCTGAAGTTTATTAAAACCTATAGTTTTATAAAAGCTGTATGTCAGGAGTTAATAGACGATTAAATTGGCAAAGATTTTGTTACTTACAGCAGTCCTTTGCATTCCAATAATTTCAGTGTTTAAGCACTTAATTCGATTACATGTCTGCTAAATTTGTTTTTTATTTATATTTTATTTATTTATTTATGAAGTTTTAATATCGCTATTGAATATTAACCGTAAGCAAATGGTGAAATATTTATATTGTTTTAAGTGCAAACGGGTCAATCTTTTGTAATCGGGCTGCACGCTATAGAGATAAACTTAAAAAATTATGCTCGAAAAGTACTTTTAAATAAATAAAAAATAAGTAAATTGAGATACTGTTTTCAAATAAATTGCATTTAAAAGAATATTTTTTTCCTATTTGACGGTGTAAACATTAAAATTGTGCGACATTTAGAAGTTAAATAAATTTCTGTAAAATCGAAAGTTATTGGTCAGGTGTTGCCCTCCTCAATATGACGTCAGTGTGCATTCCGGACAGTTTTCTGTTTTATAACAGACATACATAAAAATCTCCTTAGATGGAAATAGATTAAAAACTAAACAAGCAAAAAAGAAGCAAGAAATATTAAATTATAGTTTGATTTAATGTGAAGTGCCTTTGTAACCTAAGTTAAGATGTGTTTTAAACAGAACCAAATATTATTTCAACATCTGTGCCGTGAGAAGTATTTAGAATGATAAGAAACAATGAACCTTTTTAAAAAACTTACAATATACTCCATTGACAAAGAAGATAAAAAGATTTTTCTATCCCTTTATCTATTGCTTATGATTTGCTTTTATAAGTCATTACCAAAAAAATTACTTTTTATCGATTCGATTGATTCTAAAAGGATTTTTTTTTCTTTTTTACGATGAAGTTTGACTGAAGGTATTTGTTAAAAATATATAGGG
Organism: Maratus michaelseni; assembly: GCA_963931845.1. NCBI lineage: Eukaryota > Metazoa > Arthropoda > Arachnida > Araneae > Salticidae > Maratus > Maratus michaelseni. The sequence goes on from OZ007593.1 coordinate 128,093,951, forward strand.
CGTAAAAGTTTTAGTTTCCTTAGAAAACACAATCTTTTAAAAAAATTGCTTTATCGAGTGCTTGAGATAGCGTGGTTTTATTTAAATCATTCTTGAAAAACTATTACTTTATTATTCTTTAGGGGGGAGGGTGAGTGGGGAATTAAGAAAGTGCCTTATTTAAAATATATTTATTTTAATTATGTTTAAGATGGTCCCAGATATAAGTATTGTTTGTAACATTTGTTTTTCGCTCATTTCTTTCTTGAAATATGCAGGGTAGTTACAATATAAGTATCTCTATTTGGAGCTGTCTGTACCTCGAAGGAATGATCCGAATGAAACCAAAATTGGTACACTTACTATTCGAGAATGGGGAAAAAGAGTGGAACAATGCAAAAATATAATTGCAATAATCACCGACAGATGGCGCTACTCAGTGCGAAATATAATGTGCAATAAATGAACAAAAAATTAAGGCGTCAAACGATGCCACACCTAATTTATTGGAAAATGTCACAGTGAACGTGGTTGGGCTTTTGCATGACAATGCCGATCATGTTCAGGTTCCACATGGTCATTGTGCTGGAGGACACAATCCAGGCGGTGCACGACGTGCTCAACTGGAGAATGTAACGCATCAGGAGTGATGTTTTGCACATGTGATATGCGGTAAAGTCATTGAGGTTTGCGACACCACCACGGTACACAATAATACATATTACATTTCACACTCAAAAGCGCCATTTCTCGGAGATTATTGCCATTTATTTTTTTTATTGTTCCATTCATCTTCCCCCGTTCTCGAATAGTAAGTGTTCCGGTTTTGGTTTCATTCCGGTTATTCCTTCAAGCTACAGACAGCTCCAAATAGATATATTATAACCACCCGGGATATAGGGTGAGAACCCCAGTTATTGACACCTAACCAGTAACTGACACTTGAGCAAAAATCTAACTTAAATAAGAATTTTGTTGTAAATTCTAATAATGCATTACTGTGTTGCATTACTTATGTTGCATTACTAATAATGCAATACTAAATATTACTTCTATATACTCTGACTATATACTCGCATTACTAATAATGCAGTACAGCTTTCTAAATCCCACTTTTTATAACATATATATATGTATTTTGTTTTTATAATAAAGAATATTTTTTAAAAGCATTTTAATCTTTTAAAATAAATTGTTAGCTACTAGTTCACTTTGTGTCAGTTATTGGTGTTCCAAAATAGGGATGGTGTCAGTTACTGGCGTTTTTGAACATATTTATGAATAAAATTAATTTTAATAATAAAATGCATAATTCTTCAGAATTTTGCCAACAATATATTTTTAATATATTTCTACTATCCTTTAAAAAGCAAAGGTCTAAACTAGATTTAAATTTTTGTAATAGTTATTTGAACAATAAATAATCCTTAAATTGGCAGTTACTGGGGGTTTCACCCTATATAGGATTACATTTTCCTTTTCAAATGTAAAATCTTTAAAGGAATTCAAAACTTAAATTTTTATATTTTAAACTTAAAATTTGATTTATTTTCTAAAAAAAAATATTTTTAATATATTTTTCATTTTTGAGTGCAGTAAAATAATAACTAATAATTTACCTCATATTGATTTAAAAATAACAAAATATTGATTTAAAAAAACTATTGATTTTAAAAAGTTTTGATTTTAAACAAATATATTGATTTAAAGAAAAAAAACAAAAAAAAAACAAAAAAAAAAAAAAACAATGAATTATATGTGAATCATAATTATAAACTTTTATCATAGAAGCAAAAATGCCGAATGCAATTTAAAGAAAGCGTAACTGAAATCATCGTACAAAATTCATAAATATCCCTTTTACAGAAATTAAGATGCAACAATTTTTATATGAGAAATCTTGAGAAAAATGAATTAAAGTCCTAGAAGACAAAAACCCAACCATCACAAATTATTTCTACTGACATAAAGTAAGTTATATTTTTTTATCTATTTATCTCATTTACTTGCGGTTTGCTGCATTTCATTTGAAAACCGATAGGATATTTGCTTGCCCAAAACAGTAATATTGTGATTTTTTTTTTCATTTTTATGTCTCGAGCTTCTTTAAATAAATCCATATATTCACTACATACAGGGTTGCGTTTTAGTCTGTGAAATTTAGTTTTTGTCAGGATTTGAGGAAAGCGTGCTTTTAGCGGTAAATACTCTATAGAATCTGTATAATTGTCAATAAACATTGTCATTAAATTTTTGTCGATTAACGTATTGTTTATAATTCATAATTTGTTTTATTTTAAATTATAATACTTAAAATATAATTATATAATATTAATTTCTCAATTAATACTATAATAATAATTAGGTGTCATTCACTGATATATACATTACTAGCTGTTACCCGTGTCTTCGTTCACGTAACATTAAAAAAGGAATAAATGCATTAATTTAGCAAAACATTTCACTTGATAATTAACAACATATATAATTAATCAAAGCTTTATCACATTTTATAGGAGACCATACGGTATTTCTTTGCTATAGGGGCCTTGACATAACCCAGTCTTTAAAAAGTGAAATTTCATGCCGAATAATATATACAATTGCGAAAATGAAACTGCAACTAATGAAAAAAGGAGGACCTAGTAAAATCGTGAAAATCGAGGAATTCCTTTTCGTAAAAGGAAAAACAACACTGGCAGAATTCTTCTATACAACAGTGCATTTTAGGTGGTATTTGGTGTACAATTTGTATATGTGTGCATTGCTAAATGGGCATTATTATATTGTATATTAGCATAGACATATGTTATATATTTCTTACTACATTATCTTGTTTATGTATATATTAAATTAAGTGTTTCACGCTAAGTGGTGTAAATAGTGAACAAACTGCTTGTGGATTTTATACATTGATAGATATTTCACAAAGATATAACAATCTGATGCGATTCTAAAATGTAAATAAAGGATTACTTTAAATTCTGCCCAATTTAACCTCGATATTTTCTCTATCGCGTCAAGAACACTATTAGCAAATAAATACCGACGACACAAATCTGATTATCTAAATTTACATGTATTTTTGTTAGTATATATAGGATTATTTTAATTTATTTCATGCGCTTGAAATTTTTTACGCTTTCTCTAGGGTTAGGTGTCGAATAAATGTACTTTCTTGTTATTTTATTTTGCCATTTCAATTTATTCTATTTTCCATTCATTCCATTTATGGATATTGATTTAATTTACATATTCGTGTCAAAGAATATTCTTTAAAGTTATTATCAAGATTAGGATAGGATACGATTAGGGTTAGGATTAGGAATAAAAATTGAACGACAATGGCATGACCGATTCAGGTTTAAAGTATGAAACATCATGAAGCAATAAGAAAATTAGAAAAATATCGGCTAATAGTTTTTAATATGCTTTACAGTCATAGTTGGCATCAAAGGTGAGCGGGGAAATGATCATCTAAAATACCATTAAGTGTTTACCACGCAAAAAACAAATCTGGTTACAACAATGTATTTAATTTTGCGCCAAATTTCACTTGATAAAAAAAAAAGCAAATTGACTATGGACTTAATTACAGACCCCTAACCTTGTTATTCTCGGAATTTTTCTACCTATATGTAAAAAAAAATCTACTATATAGAACGCGCTTTCACGTTTATAATGTTATGAATTGGCACGATCGGCTTGTTCAAGTTTACACAATTCGGCTGGAAGAAAAGATTCATTACTTTTTGATTTCTTCTTTGCTTTTGCATTACGCGAATTTGTTGGTAAAATCGATTTTCTTTTCGATAACATTGTTGTTTTTTAAGTTTTAAAATATTGTAATTTTACTTAAACATTGCTTTAAAATCTATCCAATTTTTCTTATCCTACAAGACTTTATAAAAATCTATTATGAAACAACTTTAAAAAAAGCTATATTTAAAAACGACAACAAAGTTTTTCCTATTTTAAAACTAAAAGAAATGTAAAATTAAATTCCGGTTCGAAACGACGATTTACAAATGTGTTTCGATTGTGGAAAAATGATAGAGGAAAAATGCTGTTACTTCGACACAATCATATTAAATCTTTAGCTTTTATGAGAAAACCAACTTTCTTTTAAAAATTAGTTATTTTTATTAAGATTTTCTGATTTTCGATACGGATAATTTTGCGATGCATATCATTGATATTTGCCATCCAATATTTTTTTTTTACTTTTTAAAATTTAAATTAAAAATATGGTATCTTTATGTTAGCCGTGTGCAGACGATAAATCGCCAACCTATCCCATCATTCGTATTGAATTCATTAAAAATATAAATCTTTCACTCATTTCATTTAAAACACAGAACTTTAATTTACAACACATACATTTAAAATACATATATTACGTATATTTAAAATAATTCCTTTCATGTCAAAAAGAAAAAGAAAAAAAAAAGAGAAATTAATCCCAAATAATTTGATAACCCAAGATCATTTTATTTCAACATCAAAACAAATCTGTTTTATTTTTCTATATATGACATCATATTCGCTTGTTTTCCATACTTACTCGTATTTTCATAGAGAATAAATGGACATTTTTTCTTTGCACATTGACATTTGACAATTTTTCTTTTGCACTTTGTATTATTATCAAAGATTTGAAAACGCACGTTTTGTTTTTAATATGACATCATTTCATATTCTGTTTAATTCTTAAATAATTCATTTCCTTTTCATTTTTCACGTGGAAATTTTTCACTTGAAAATAAATTGTTGATTAAAAATTATTACTCAGGGGTTTTATTTTATATTGGCAACGATAAAGTATTAGCAACGGTAAAATAAATTTAACCATTTTAAAAAAAGCTGCAAAACCGGGCCCTTTGGGACAAACCAACCAACCATTTTAAAATATACGAAAAAATGTCCATTTATTCTCTATGAAAATAATGAAATTTTGAATTATTAAGAAAAATATTGAAATAAAATAAACAAAAATCATTCTATGTTCATTTGAGGGTTATAATCAACTTATATGCAAAGATACAGGATAATTAAATGCTTCAATTTGACGCGGGCTTCAGCCTAACATTTGCACACAATCAGATTTATAATATTATTAGGATGGTGGGTCGAAAAAAAAATCAAAATAAATGTTTTCATCGCTACATCGTGGACAATTTGCGAATTTTAGAGACAAAATAAAAGATAAAAAGATAAGAAATTTATTAATATCTTCCGACCAAGCATAGACCTGATATTTCATAAATTGAGGAAAAATCCACGATTTTAAGATATATATTTTAAATATTAAACTTTAGAGGATATCCGAAATAGTTGAGAACAATAGGAAAAAATCATCACAATCAGAGAACGCCTTCACAAGCGAATTTATGTAAAATGTTGCGGAATGAAGTTTCCGCGCTCGTAAGCTCTGTACCTTATTCCCTTTTGATTTCTCTATCGGTTTCTTCGTGCTGAGGGCAGTCGGAAGATGATATGCTACGTTTTTGTGACTTTTTCTGATATATTATGACCACATCGAAGCAAAGAATCATAAAAGAGGTATTTGGATGTATTTGATATTAAAAAACTTTAAATTGAATAAGCTTAGCAAGCCTTAAGACATGACATGATTTAGTGCTGTTTCAAAAAGAAGTTATAATTTATTTCTAGATAATCAAGAGAGAAAGTTTATTTTTAAAAAAGTCCCACATTTTATGTGATTTGCCAAATAAAAAGATTTTTTTTAAAAGAAAGCATCCATTTTCGTGGTTTTCTGTTACAGAATCGTACAAACAAAGTCGTATAATCTGAGATTAAAATATTGCGTCTCTGTTAAACAAATTTAAATACTAGAAGCAGATCTACTTTTCTTTTTGACATAGCATTCTGCAATCAGTTCATTTTTGTGTCGCATACAAAATCTTGAATTTCCGTTGATGAGTCATTGTTCTAATTTTGTCTACGCATAAATCAGCATGCCTGTTATTTCACTGTAGTTTGTTTATTTACGATAGGAATTCGGAGGAATATAGTATCAATAAAATTAAATAATACAGACTAAAAAAAACTGAAACGAAAATTTGTATCCAGAAATTAACTACACATCATGCTTCAAAACCTGCATGCTCAAAGTCAATGGTTCATTATTTTGAAATGGAAGACGAATGTTCTTATGGTGAAGATTAAGCCATCGACAAGGATATTAAAACGAGCTATCAAGTTTCTTCCTATTCGTAGATGAAAATGAAAAGTTTAAAATCACCTGCTTTTCTTAGCGAACGTTATAATGTTTCTGATCGCTTAATTGCCGTGACTGAATTAAGGGTTTACAATACAGGGTGTTTATAAAGTCCCGGACCCATTTTGATGTTTAATAACCCATAAAATAATAAAGATAGATTAAAATTAATAACATAAATGGTTAGATAGACTCAAAAAGTTTCATGACCCTTGTCAATGAACTTCCACGTGTGCCCCCTTCGTCGCACGGAGAATATCAAGTCGGTAGTCAATTTCACGCCAAGTAGCGGCAAGCATGTCGGCATCCACAGAGGCTATTGCGGTTGTAATTCTGGCTTTTAAGTCATCAATGTTCGACACTCTCCTCCTGTAAACATTGTCCTTTACAAATCCCCAAAGGAAAAAGTCCAGCGGCGTTATATCAGGTGATCTGGGTGGCCAAGGAATTGGACCTCCTCGCCCAATCCATCTTCATGGAAAATGGTCATTCAAAGAAGTACGAACGATGGTACCCCAATGAGGTGGTGCACCATCTTGTTAGACATGTTGGAAAACTTCGTATTTCCACAACTAGAAGAGCTTCAGCCACATGTCTTTTTGCAACAAGATGGTGCACCACCTCATTGGGGTACCATCGTTCGTACTTCTTTGAATGACGATTTTCCAGGAAGATGGATTTGGCGAGGAGGTTCAATTCCTTGGCCACCCAGATCACCTGATATAACGCCGCTGGACTTTTTCCTTTGGGGATTTGTAAAGCACAATGTTTACAGGAGGAGAGTGTCGAACATTGATGACTTAAAAGCCAGAATTACAACCGCAATAGCCTCTGTGTTCGCCATCATAGCCATCATTGTTCATTACGTAACCTTCATTGTTTCTTTATGACCATAATTGTTCATGATGTAACCATCATTATTTCTTATGTGACTGTTCATGATGTAACCATCATTTTATTTGTTAACAAGAAAAGAAAAATTTTGCGTTAAGCGCAGATTATGAAATATTTTCCAACACTTCCAGAATCTATACTTATAAATGAAAATTTCGCTCTGTGTGTGTGTGTGACTGTCTGCGATTGCCAGCAAAATCTAGCGCACCTATAAGTCTGAAAATTTATATTTAGGTAGTCCAAAGCCTGATCTGATGCACCTGGGACTTAGAATTTTTGTATTTTGATAATTACCAAAGATATTAATTAGAATCACTTAAATAATGTGTCAAAAATGTCATCTTTTTAACAAAATGCTTAAAGAAAATAACACCTGTTCTTGATTTGCAAACAGAAATGAACGAATTTGAATTTTATTTACTAATTAGCGAATTTTAAGAAAACTAATAAAGATATCGATTTGAAAATTTCTGAGCATATGTAGAATAATTTTCTACATCCGACAATGCAATTTTTGCTAAAATTTGGCTGGAAATTTATCTTAAATTTTGCAAAAATCTGACGATGCCAGTCAAAAAAATCCGAGAAAGTTTCAGACAGAGATCTGCTTTCATTAAAAATTGAACTACAAAGAGATCTGTTTCTGGCCGATCCCTCCATTTAGTAATATAATTGTCCATTCTTACTAATGAACAAATATTAAGATAACTATATATAAGATATCTATATATCTTAAGATATCTATATATTTAAAAGGAAAAGCGCACTCTGTCAACTCCACGTGAAAATCGTCTCTTTGCAATTGTGTCAACGTGAACCCTTAGAAACGGGAAACCTGATTGATTAACCCAACCCTCAACTGTTTAGCCTAGAGGGATTCAAAAGGGTTGATTGAAAACAGATGACGCCGTACCATTGCACTGAAAACATATGTTTTTGCTCTGAGGTTTTTTTTAAGAATTCGTGTTTTCACTAATAAATATGCATATTTTTTCGCAAAATTTTAAAGACGGTTTGGATGCAGTTATATTTATAATCGATTGAAATGTCAGAGATTTCGGAAGATGAGAAATATTTTTTTATTGCTATGTTAAAGGAGCCGACCCGAAAAGAAACAAACCAACAAAAAAGTGAGAGGAAAACATTTCTTTTACAACTAGATAACAATATTTTTTCACGAAATTTTTACACGGGCTGTAAAACCGTTTTATTTATCACCAATAAAGATTTCAAAGAGTTTGGACAAAAAGAACATTTTATTTTAAAACTATGAAACGACCCTAGGTGGAATGGGTGATTGTTAGCCCATAGAACGAGAGGCAGGAAAGTTCCCCCTGGTGGTGAAAAAACAAACTAAAATCGGTAAGCTCTATCGATGTCGAGTCGAATGAGCCAAACCGCGTCTTGATGTGAACCTTAGAACCCGAGTTAACTGCAAAATCCTTTAGTTACACCTTACACCACCAGGGGGCGCAATATGTTCTTTACGAACATAACCGAAATCTGTAAAGCTATCGAAATCCAGTCGAATGAGCCAAACCCCGTCGTAATCGGTTCCATAGAACTCGATTTACGGAAGCTCCCTCTGGTGGTGAAACTTGGAACTGAAATATGTAAGCGCTATCGATATCGATTCGAATGAGCCAAACCGCGCCTTAATGTGAACCTTAGAACCCGAGTTAGCTGCAAAATCCTTTAGTTACACCTTCCACCGCTAGGGAGCGCAATCTGTTCTTTACGAACATAACCGAAATCTGTAAAGCTATCGAAATCCAGTCGAATGAGCTAAACCCCGTCGTAATCGGTCCCATGGAACCCGATTTACGGAAGCTCCCCCTGGTGGTGAAACTTGAAACTAAAATATGTAAGCGCTATCGATATCGAGCCGAATGAGTCAAACCGCGTTTTGATTGAACTCGTAGAACTCGAGATATTTTGAAATGAAAACATAAATTCTGATATTTGTTATTCGAAAAGAGTGGTATAAACTCAGAAACTTTTTAAAATGTTATGGAGGGTCCTTATTACGTTAATTATAATGTTTGGAATCAGTTTGGTGGAAATCCGGGACACAGTTTATGAGTTATGGAAACGGACCATTGTTAAGAGAAAAACGCTGAAGGGGGGAGGAAAGGGAGGGGTGATGACACTGCCTTTTCTCAAACAACTGATTTACACTGCCGGAGTACTTGTTCAAAGACTGGGACTTTTAGAAAAGCTTGGAACAGAAAAATAAAAAAATCAGAATTTACTGGAAATATTGGATAAAACTGGGGCACGTTATTAAAAATTTAGATGCAAAAACCTTAAAAGGGCCCCAGGGGCCCCGGGTCTTAAAATATGAAAAATCTGAGCCTCAGGTCTTCAGGACCTGCCTTGGACCATCCGCACGCAAATTTTAAGACTTCTACGTGCGGTAGATTTCGCTTTTCATCTTAATAATTAAAGCAATATTGATTTAATTGATCTAATTCATTAAACTTGCATGTTCTCAGTAGGGAAATTCACAAAAATTCACGTATGAAAAAAAAAAATTCCTCCATAATCGCCTGTGAAATGTTAGTTATAATTCTGCATATCTAAAAAACAAATTATCATTAAATAATTTTACTAAAATATCCTTATTTTTATAATAATAGCCTTCAAAGACATTTTCGCTGCGACGAATTGATACCACGACGAATTGATACCATGACAAATTGATACCGCGACGAATTGTGCGCGATGAATTGTTCCGCGACGAATTGTGCCCGATGAATTGACGCGACACCATTCTATAGTATACTTCTTGTTGTGCACCTCAGTAATTTATACTAATTTTAATATGTTTGAAATAGTAGAACATTATTAAAATACATCACAAACAATTTTTCCCATAGACCGTAATGTAGCGGAATTCTTTTGAGTGTCAGTGTAAACAAACTATAAATGCTACACACTTCATTTTCAGTACAAAGCATACATTAGAAGACATCAATAACACCTAAAAATTGAGTATATTTACGAGAATTAGCGTACGAATGGACAGACAGAAAATCCGGATTCATAAACACTTTTAAATAATGACGGAAAGTGTTAAGAATGGGAATTCTTCTCAATAAATTTTCTATGTGCCCTGTTCGTTGGCAGGGATTTGAAGTGCTAGTTTCGTTCAACCAAAATGTGCACCCCATAAAGTTTAATTGTATTTCGCGATCTTAGTTCGGCAAGTCCCTCTCCCGTATCCCTGCTTAAGATTGTGTGATTTTATTTAAATTATTTTTAGTTTAATTATCTTCAACAAGTTACAATATTAAAACTATTAATTTTAAGAAAAAAACAAGAACGAAAAATCATACGTCAAGCATGGATTATGTAACGGTTTCCAACACTTCCAAAATAATTTTACATATCTTTAAAGTTTAGTAAGGTGAAAGATGGTATTTAAGTAAATAATTTGGAAGACGTATAACATATTTAAAAACCTAATTTCAGGAATTATCAACAATATTCGTAAAAGTATCCGAATTCTTTTGTGCAGCCCTTTGTATGATCTATTGATTTGTATATACTCTAGATACAATGGTAAATTTGTGTTCAGTTAGGAAAAGAACAGCACAGCACCCCTGAAGGAATTTCCACTAATAATTGGAAATGTACTCGAGGTCATTTGTGCTGTCCTGTATATGGTCTATAAAATTTATGCACACCAAGTAATACTCAAAAAATGAGTTAATTTGCAAACGTGTTAAGTAACTGATAACGCACTTCTAGCAGAATTGCTGTTAACATACAGTACTGAATTCTTTTGTGTGTCTCTGTAAATGAACGATGTGAATGTTATACACAAAATGTTCTGTAGTACACCTCTTGTAATGCACTTTAGTGATATGCTATATGAATTTCAATATGTTTGAAATAATGAATCATTATTAAAATAAACTCCAAACGATTTTTCTCCATAGATCGTAATGTAACGGACTTCTTTGGGTGTCCCTGTAAAAGAACTATAACAGCACTTAATTTTCAATACCGAATATGCCATAGTAATCCTCAATAACATATGTCAGTTGCATGATAATCCGAATATATTTACGCGAGTTAGAGCGCGGACAGGCAGACAGATGGAAGACAGGCAGACAGACAGAAAGACAGACAGATGGAAAACATACAGACAAACCGAATTCATACTTTTCAACTATGTTGGAAAGTGTTAGACCTCAGGGGATTTTTCTCGTTTCCATGCACTGATGTTTACTTAGTGCGCGACTTTTGATTTATTTTTAGTGAGACAACAGAAAGTATTTTTGCAATCATTATTCGCATTCCCATTTAAATTCCATTGATGTCAATATTCCTCATTTTGTTGCGCAGAAGACGATCCTACAATAGAATTTTGACATGTTCCTCTAAAAAAAATTATATACCATACGATGACTATTTTAAAATCATAAAGCAGGTTTGTGTACTTTAAAAAGTATTGAAATATATCGCCGATTGGCTAATTTTTAGTAAAGTTACAGCCTAGATAATAAAGAAAGATAGACAAAATGATAATAGAAGAAAGATATTTTTAAAAAAGTCTGAAAAAAATTCAAAAATGTTCGTACGAATTCCGAATAAACTTTTTGAAAAGAGGTCAAAATTTACTATATTGGGTTAAAAGAGTAAATTTGGATTCCTTTTTAAATTGGTTCAGAATCGCCATGGAACTTAGAAAATCGAAATATACTAAAATTACGCCTTCATTATAAAATATCAAACAAAAAAATCAAAAAATCAAAAATTTGAGTTTTAAGTGCATTAGGTCCTATCATTGTCTGACTGGAACAAAAATTGCAGATCTCTACGTCCGATTGATCTCTCTAGACATTGCGCGCAGACAGACATTCTGACATACATAGAAAGTTTCTTTATTAATTTAGATTTAATATTTCGCATGCGATAGACAAATTGATATTCAAACTATTATCAATATTTGAATGATTAGTTAGTGAGACATGAATTCTGGGAAAATGACAGATTAGCGTTAAGCAGAAACTTTGATTATTTATATATCGATAGTTTACGTAATTCAATGATTACTACTTTTTATGGTACTTTGCAAAAACCGAAACATAAAGAGTTTGTGTATATTTGATTAATCTTCTTTTAAGATATAAACCATGTTAATTAAAAGTACGATTATTGAATATTCACGAATTCAACGACAGACTTTCTCTGTTCAACATCCGATTCTACATGAACCTAAATCACCTAAAACAAATATCCATTCACTTTTGGGCTTTATTTGTGAAATTAAGAACAAATACGCTAAATGTCTAGAAAGTTAATCATATTAATTTTCAGATGAGCATCGTTGCTCTCTTTAATAATAAATTGTTATATTATTATTTTGTAATCTTTGATGCAATAGCACTGAATCTTCAACATGCATTTCCCATTAGTGACAGTGTATTCAAACACTGTTTAAATCTTATTTAACGGATTTTTAAAGATAAATGAAAATATGTGTGTCGCCTATATGCAGCAAGACAGATCGAAATAATAATGGGAAAATATAAATTGAGATTTTTACAATTCGTAAAAAAATAAGATACTCATAATGTTCCTCAAGGAAATTTAATTATATCATTTGTATAGAAAGATAATTTTATACGGTCATTGGCGCTTTTTAAAATAACATTGGTACAGTTCGGGCTTGGGTGAGATTTAAAGCCAAATTATATAAACATCTATGAAAACAAGATTGACGAATTATCATGCTTGTTTATGTACCTGTTAAAAAATGCTTCTGATTATACGTTTTCAATATATTACTTATGTTTGTTCATAATAATAGATAAATTACCTCTGTACTTAAATGTATGTTATTGCTGAATTGTTATATAGGAATGGGAATTAAAGAAATTTAGTCCACAGCCCTTGTGTATTTTCATACTTTTAATAAAATCTCTTGATTACTGTACAGGAAACATTTACAAACATTTTAGAGAGCTGGGCGGTTCGACTGCATGCAATGCAATCGGTAATGTAAGGCGTCATACAATTACGTGCGCTTCTCCATTTATAACTTACAGATGCTGACTTGGCTCTATTATGAACAAAGAAACTAACGTCGTGTCAGCGCCATTTTCACATAAAGAAGTTACTAACTCTCGCTTACTGCTGAACCAAGCTTTAAAGACTGGTCACGTGAGTAACAGATCTGGGTAAGACGAGTCTATCACTCATAATAGGGAAGTAGGAAATAAAAAGAATCGCCCCTAGTTTTGCTTTTGTGGGGAATGAATAGGATAATTCCACTAATTTCGTATTGTCTCCACCTAATCCAATGCTTCCTTACTTTCGGAACGGTCTATTTTATTGGCAGCATGCCAAGGTTCGTCTTTTAAGAAGGGTCAAGCAGTACTCAGATCCATTTATTGCTGAACTAAGACTTTTGCTATGGCTTGGGATTCTCTTTATTGTATTGCTCGTTGTTGCTACGGGCTGCAGTTCCATTCTGCGATACCGACATGTATATATTTAATAAACTGAAAAACTGTGGATTAAATTGTCTGTGAGCCTGAAAAAGTGAATAGGTTGATATAAAGTAACTTAAAAAACATTTTCTTCTCTTGCCAAGGTCATTTTCTCATTCTCGCCAAACGTCTTAATAAAAGGTAATTACCGAAAATCATTAACCGGCTAATTTGACGCAAGTAGCTTTATCCTACGACTTCAAAAATTGATAACTATAACTTACGTTTTCATTTTTTCTATACATTGATGAGTTAGTAATACATGCGTTACAACTAGCGCTTATTCATCTGCAATAGAAACTTTATATGCCAATTTCAAGAAAATCCAAGAACATTCTTGTTTCAAAATCCTTTACGATGGATTGTAAATTCACAAATTTAATCACGTCCATAGTAATTACTTCACTTCCCACATCACCAGGAAATTTTGTGAAATAAAATGTATCACAAAAAAACAATGCGTTTAAAACAGCCCCAAGAAGTTTATTTTTAAAACAGTCAAAATCAGTTCAAATATATTTTCCTGCCTCAAAAACTAAAGAAAATAGGATGATGCATTAAAACTAAAAGTCCTCAGCGTCCTATGCATTTTCTTTTAAAAGGTGCTTTCAACGAAAGACAAAAAGAATTTTCTCCATAAAGTACACTTTTATTTGATTTTACGGGAAAAGGCATGACTTTTGCCGTATGCCTTTGTTTTTATTGCTATTTCCTGTGAGTTATGATCAGTGAAACATTTGTAATACTTACTTTGTTTTCCAAAATACAACTTAATAATTAAATAATATATATTTTTAATTTGTTAAATTACTGATCGAGTTCCTTTGTATGGATTTTCCTATCAGAAAGATATTTCTAAGAAATTGTATATTTTCAATTACGCAAATACATAATTAAATAATATTATATAAACTTTTTCTTAAATTACTGAAAAGGATATTAGAAAATAACAAACAATAAGCAATTATTTTTTTATTGCTAATATATAAATGGTATTAACAATTGTTCAATATAAATCAATATTAAAGTAAAATTATTTCTTTATGGTCAATATAGAACTATCAATTCTTATTGATATTGCAAATATATATAATATTCTATAAATATATTAAAGCACAATATAATAAATTGTTATGATTTTGTAAAATGAAAAGTTTCTTGAAACGAATTGAGGTACTAATTTTATTTTAATCTATACTAATATTATAAAGAAAAAATACGTTTATTTGTTTGTTGGAAGAAATTGTTGAATCCTATTTAAGTATTAATGGTCTCAAAATAATGGTGAAAGTCTCTACTCAAACATAGACTAATTTCCATCTTGGTATTCGTACCCCTGTGGGGGTATTAGAGCGAAAAACGTTAAAAAATAACGAATTTGTTTAAACTATTACGGCTATAAACTTGAAAATTTACCTTAGGGGATACTCTAATCTGGTAAATGGTAGCTCTGAACTGTTTTAAAAATCTAAATTTCAAAGGGTGAAATGAGCAGAAAACTTTCTAACCTCTTCTGGACCTGCATCTCATACAAAAAAAAAAATATAATTCGGTTGACACCACTTTTTCTGTACAGTTACCTTTACTTATTTGATCACGGAAATGCCCTAAGTAAATAAGGCAAATATTATTTTTCTTTATTACTGGTATCAAAACCATGTGCTGTATGTAGCTCTTGTAGTTGCATATACGCACCCATCGTCCCAAAGGGGTTAAATTGCAATTACTACGAAACTATTGAACTAATTTCAAGTTCTTTCAGTATTATAATGATGACTATCTCTTTTTAAATATCGTATATATTTTACCCCGTGATCTCTGTGCTTTCCAAAGAGTGCAATAAATTTAAAGAAATATTAAAAATTTACGATGTCTTAAAAATTGTTTGTGTTAGAAACTTCAAAATTGACATGGTGGTTAGTTTTAAGACACAGATGCTCGCTAAGAACTGTTTTAAAAAAATCGAAATTTAAAACGGTGAAGTGAGCGAAAAACCCTCTAAAATTATGATTATTTTGAAACTACCTTGACGATTAAAAAAACAAAATCAATGTAGAAAAGGTGGTGGATGAAATTCACGAAAAGGCGTTATATTTCGCAAATTGATGGCTGCAAATGGAAAGGAATGTAGATTATTTCTTTTATTTAGTTGTACTTTTAGTAATAGTAGCAGTATAATTTTCACTTCAAGTTAATAAGAGCACAAATTACATTTTAACATTGTTTTCAAAAATTGCATTCAATTTTCACGCGCAAAAAAACACGGGTTGTTTTATAAATCCTTTAACCCTTAACATAAACATATATCTAAATCAAAATGGTACCTTCGTTCGCGCGATGTTGATTAAATAGATAAAATTTAAAAAAAAAAAAAAAAAAAAAAAAAAAAAATTACCAAGTGTGTAACCAAAAATATATGTTTAACAAATGTACCGAATCGAAATATTATATGATATTGAATAAATAAAAAATTATAAAAAAAATTATAATAACTTTAAAAAAAATGAAATTTCTTTGTTCGGCATTGAAAAGAGAGACTTTCTTATTCTCATGACCACTGTCATAGTTTATAAACCCCAGTTCTTTACTTTTCGGGATAGAAGAATTGTTTTCGATATTTGTATCTGTTTGGCAATTTAAATATTTAAGGCTGTTATTCAGTGAGATGTCACATTCCGCATGCTAATGTTAAACGTATGGGTGTCTGATGAATTCGTATTTTTAAAATACCTCCTTAGGAAATTAATATTTTAACTTATTTTATCTGCATACTTTTCTTAAAGGATGTCACTTATTTTTTAGTTGTCAAAATATTTCTGAAATATATACTAAATTTACAATTTTATGTTTCAAAATCTTGGCGAAATTGAGTAAGATTTTAACACTTCATAAAAATGATGCATATACTTTAGAAATATTTTCACTGCTGGAAAGAAGAGACAACCTTTAAGGAGGGTTCACAGAAAAAAATAAGTTAAAAATTATAAACATCAGAGGCGATATTTTAAGAATATGAATGCATCTCACGTCGATAAGTTTAATATTAACGAGGGGAATTTCAGACATCACTGACCAATAGCCTTAATAATTTATAGTTAAATCTTTTGAAATGGAATAATATGATAACTTTAGTTATATAACCGCTATTTTACCTGTTATCCATGAAATTAAATTATTCTTATGATAAAATGAAATGTGATAAAAGTTTAATTAAACTGAATACAAATTATACTATTGATTTTTTCTAATGTTTGTCAATGCATTTATTGTTTCAATGTAATGTCAATGCATTTATTGTGTAGTTTTAATTTCAGAAGGAAAACAAATTATTCAGAAACTAAGTTTTCTGAAATCTGACATTCTATATAATCTTTTAAACTGCATGAATCTGGTTACTTTGTGTATAAAGCTGAAATTTCCTTTAGATTTTAATTTCCGAATTTCCACATCAAATAACTTCCTCTTTTGTAAATGTTTGATTGGAGATTTGAAAATTTTAGTACATATGAATTCATTTTAAAACTTTACCTTAATACATTTACGGTATTAATTTCTATTCAATCAAACGAAATTCTAAATTTTATTCAAAATTTTCTTTAATGAATACTAAAACTATTTAAGATAAACAATAATTTATGAACATATATTTCGTTCTGTATTCAGCAGTATATGAATTAAATCTGTATTATAATGCAAACAACTGTCCAATGAGTAACACTGAAGTCATACAGATCATGGTAACAATCTGAGGCATCAGTTTCGATTGTTTGAAAATTTATTAACTTCTAAGTATCGAACAATTTAAAATTTTTCACCATCGAATACTAAAAAATTAATAATAAAAAATTAATTAAAAAAACCCTTTCAAACCGATTTAGTTTGAAAACTGTACTTGTACTTTACGTTACTGATTATGTATAGTTTTAAAAAAAATTCAGGCATGATTTACTTTAAATCTATTTCTATCGTGTGCAGCCCAATTACAGAATATTACCCCGTTTGAAATTAAAACAATATAAATAGTTCTGAAGTTGTTTTCGGATTATATTCCACAGCGATAATAATATTTCACCCAAAATTAATGAAACGCAAGTTTGACAAATGTATAATCTAACAAACACTAAAACTAAAAGCACGAAAATAATCATAATCAAAAACATTGCTATAAATCTGAAGTCTTTGGCTTTAAAAGTCTACCATGAGGCCAATATACAAGTGCAGATTTTAATAAATTTAAAAATTTTATTTCAATATTAAATTAATATTTTTCATATAAAAATTATATTTTTCGTATTGTTAGTAAGCAATATTAAAAATAAATAAATAAATAAATAAATAAATAAATAAATAAATAAATAAATAAATAAATTAGAGATTTTGAATTAAAAATTATTCTTTCGTATTTCCTGTACCCTGGTCAGTATGTTCTGTAAAACGAGAAGCCCGGGTTAGATCCCGTAGTAATAATAACAGGAATGAAAATACATGCATCGTGCATAATTTATGAAACAATTTACAACACTGACAGAATATTATTAAGGAATTTCCTTTTTAGTAAAATGAAATCGATCATAGTCCGTCCTATAAGCGAATTCGTTTGCTCGTGTCTGTAAACGAAGTAAACGAACTTTAAATGCTACAATTTCTATATCCCTTTGAAAGCATTGTTTGGTTCCTCTCAGTGATTCATATGAATTTTATTTTGTTTCAATCATCATAATATCTGTAATATGTTTCGAAAACGATTTTATCCCATTTGAATATACACTAGGAAAAATGATATTTTCAAATCTGAGTAAATCGATGTTTTCATTTTGTTATGAAAATTTTGTTTCAAATAGGACGACCCAATGTTTTCAATTCTCAAATACTAGAAATAGTCAGAATATTGCAACACTGGCATACTCAAAACTGAGCACGTAGACGTCTGTTCATACTGATTTTTGAAACATGGACGTACTCAAAAATGATTAGGATCAGTTCAAACTCATTTTTGAAACATGGACACACTCAATAATGACCACATAAAAGTCGGTTCATACTTATTTTTGAAACATGGACATACTCAAATATTAGCGCATGATGTTTTATACGTGAGTGTTTGCATGTTTTCAGAAATAAGTATATACATGTTTCAAACTTGAGTAATTTTGATTCGGACCCATTTTGACTGTGCGACATACTTAGATTTGAGTACTTTTTGCTCAGTTTGAAAATGTCGTTTTTAGAGTGTAACGTAACAAAATTATTTTATTTGTCCCTGTAACGAACTATAAATGCTATGTACTTCCTTTTCAATACAGAACATTCTATAATAAATATCAATAACGTATAAAAATTACATGACAATCCAGATATATTTAAGAAAGTTGGAGAACGGACAAACTGTCAGACAAATCGAATTAATAAACAATTTTGAACTATGTTGTAAAGTGTTAAACAATTAACTTTTAATGAATAACATAAATTTTATGTTAAGCAGTTTGCTATTATTAAGTTTGTATTCAATTACGACCTGTATTTGCTGTAGTATGTATCAAGATCAATCATCAGACCTTTTGAAAATTTTGAACAAAAATTTAAACGAATAGAGCAAAGTTCTACAAGTTTAAAACATCTATAAAATAAATAAAACATGATACCGTTGCCATGCCAAATTTCTTAAAATATCGATCCGATGCATTATGCATATTTGGTTACTATAGCAATTAAAGGACAAGATTCATTTCTTATAGAGTACACCAATTGATACCAGATACGTAATTTCAATTACCAGATACGTAAGGAACAGAAAAGCCAAGATCTGATACGATATGCTTTTATTTTGTCGTTAATTATCTGTTAAAAATGTGAAATTTTAGCGTTTCTTAATTTATGTGATGATAACTATTTCAAATATCCAGAAAGTGGTTTTGGTATTTAATAAAGATTTTTCAATGAAATTAAATAATCTGAATTTTAATGTTTGTAAGATTTCATTATAAGCTTACTTGTATTAAAATCGCGTGTATTTTAATGAAATGGGTTAATGTTTTATATAAAAACAGGCGATACAAACCGGATTATTCGGGTTATAGAACGTACTTCCATGTGTAGAGAATATAGGTGAAAATCATTTTCAATTCAATGATAGTTTTCAAACCAATATTATTTTCAAGTTCTTTTAGGTGCGTTCGTAATTATATAAATATGTAGCACCTATTGTAGTCGTCTGGTCTGTCCGTCTGTCCGTCCGCATATAACAACGCAAAAACTACCCAACCGAATGGTTTGAAATTTAAGATATATTATCTTTGCAGAATTTTGTCGAGACATTTCAAATTTTATTAAAATCGAATCAAAACTTTAGAAGATATAAATAAAAATATTCATTAAGAAATTTGATTTTTTAAAAAACATCGGTGCTTTCTTGTTATAGGAGCTTCCGAGGTTTAAACGTCAAGCGACCGAGATACTTATTTTATGACAGAAATTAATCTGCAGACGATATAATTCATTTCACAGAATTAAAAATCATCAAGATATTAATATTTATATAACTAGCTATAGTACGAACGCACCTCATTTGTCACGTTTGACGTACAATTTCCAACTTGTTTATTCTATTCGATGCTGTGAAAATAAATTTTTGATACATCAAAAACAGATTATATGTGTGGTAAAAGCGAAAAGGATACTGCGGGTTGTTGTCGCAATTATTATGATGTCAGTGTTACTGATACTCAGGTTTTTACTTTTTAATATAGAAGCGTAAGAAGATATGAGCGTGTGTTATTTTCAAAGCATTGGAATAAATACAGAAATTGGGTCTCACAGGCATTTTTTTAATATACTCAGTATTCAGCTCATTTAAAAACAAGAAAAAAAATCATACGTCAAATATAGACCCAAAACATTTGGAATACTGTAACAACAGTTAACCATTTACACTAGATTAATTTTAACACAATTATTCAAATTGGTAAAGAAATCATACGAGTTGTAATTTTCCAACTGGACAAAACATGTCCGTGCCAGGATTCGAACCTGGGATCTCTTGGCATGAAGATGCGATTAACATTTTCCGTCCAGTTGGAAAATTACAACTCGTTTGATTTCTTTACCAGTTTGAATAATTGTGTTAAAATTAATCTAGTGTAATCACGTATCCAGCGTTTACTGGAGTTCCATTACCTGCGATACCTGTTGAGCTGATTCAAATATCAGACCTGATGCTATGATCAATAAGATGAATTATGTCCTCCAGATTAGAGAGGGACAGCTCAGTCGGTAGAGCATGGCGGCTTCAGTCAAGAGATCCCAGGATCGAATCCTAGTCCGGACATTTTTCGTCCAGTTGGAAAATTACAACTCGTTAGTTAACCATTTTGAAAAGTGAAAGTTTATATCTAATTAAGGATTTTGGAAAACACATAAGACATTTTAAAACCCAATTTGAGCAGTTACAATCTAGAGTCAGAAAAATGTTTAAATTCTTTTGTGAAGCTCTGTATATGATCTAAATATTTGTATACGCACAACATAGTGTGCTAAAATTTAGTTCCGTTAGGAAACGCATACCACAAGTTGATGATTCCATTTTAACAATTTCCGTGAAAAAAACTGATATACTCGAATTCTTTTGCGCAGTCCTGTATAGGATCTACAGAATTTTTTTACACCAAGTAATATGCACAAAATTAGTTTCATTTAAAAACGCAAACCACAATTGAAAACGCACTTCCATCTATAGACAATACTGTAACCGAATTAATTTTGTGTGTGCCTGTAAATTAACAATAAATACTACGCACAATATATTGTACTTGTCTTATACTGGTTACATATTTCCTATGCATCTTGCAGTTAACCTGAGTTATATATATATATCAATTTCAATGTGTTTGAAACAGTCTAACATCATTAAAATACATTGCAAACGATTTTTCTTCATATGCCATAATGTAACGAAATTCTTTTGAGCCCTGTAAACGAATTATAAATACTACAGACCTAATTTTCAATACCTACCATGCCACCCTAAACCTCAATAACATATATAAATTACATAGAAATCCGAGTATATTTATGTTAGTTGGATAGACAGATAGACGATCAGAAAATCCGAACTAATAAACACTTTTCAAATAGTATATTAGAAAGATTTGAAAAGAATGGCAGTTTTAAAATGAAATGTATTTTATTTCAGTGTGTTAGTATTGTAAAGAAAATATGCAAGATAACTGAAGAACATACTACTTCCAAAGCATTGGAATAAAGACAGCTATCATGTTTGTTTGTTTTTTTAACTAAAGGACTTGTCATCTGATTAAAAATAGTAGAAATGTAGACTTTAAGGGTTCTTGTACCTTTTAAACTCCCCAAAAATCAGCAAAAACATTCAAAGTTTGAATTAGTGGATCTCCAAAACCTTTTTAATATGAAATTTTGACTATTGATTAAACGGATTGTGCTTTTAAATATACTAACATTAGAAACTGATTAGTTTTTAACAAAATTTGTGATTGTTGAAATTAAAATAGCTCTTTTTGTTTTTACTCCGTAAGGAAAGAAAAAAAGAGAGAGAAAGTATGCAGGTAGTAATAAAGTATGCCCTTGAGAAGGTATGCATGGATTGTTATGAAATTTGATTAAGCTAAAGAGCACGTATATATTTTTAAAGTGATCTACTACTAAGTCAAAATTATTTCTATAACCTTGTAAAAAAAATATTTTTTTTGTGAAAAAAAATTAAAATTTTACATTTTTTAATGAATAAATATTGCCATAACTAAAAATCTTATCACTGTAAATATTTAAAAGTAGATAATTTTAAACACACATATATCCTTATTATCTATATCAAATTTTATAACAATCCATACATACGATCTCAAGATATCATGCGGACAATGACTTAAGAAAAGGAGTTATTTTAATTTCAATAATACACAAATTTTGTAAACGACTAGCCAGTCTCTAATGGTAGTATATTAAATAGCCCAATATGATTAATCAGCAGTAAAAATTTCATGTTTATACATAAAAAGGTTTTTAAAATACACTAATTCAAAGTTTGAATATTTTTGTTGATTTTCGTCGTTTTTAAATGGTACAAGACCCCTTAATTAAGAAGCAAAGTCAAGAAATATTTATATTTTACCAAATCTTTAAATAACAAGTCCTTTTGCTTTCGTTAAATAAATTTTGAATGTCACATTTAAAAATCATTCCTTATTCCCATGTGTTTAATTCTATATTACAAAAGATGCATTTCAATGTAAAGATATGTTTATAAATAAGAAGCTTAAACAGAAAATTGCGGCCATATTGCCATATCTTACATACGATTTATTACATAAAGAGAAAACCACATTCTTCCAGAGTAATCCTCATTCATGTTTATGACTCGCTACCACACTTTTCGAAGACGCTGTATGTGACTTATCTTTGTCAATGTTCTAAAAAGAGCACCATATCGCACGCAGATTGGCGTCTCTAAATTGAACAGCGCCATTATCTCAGGGTGTTCGTTCATTTTGGAAAATATGTCAAAATCACATAAAGCTGTGATCTCACAGCTAGTTTTATTTCGTAAAGTACTGAGAATTATGTGATGTGGATTTGATAAAAATCATTTACCTAATGTCACTTAAAGTAAGGAAATACATAGCCTTCCTAAAGTCGATGAAGTACGAGGATCGTTATCTCCATAATTCTCTTGTTAAATCCTTTCAAACTCCTCCGAAAAGTGATGGAGTGTCTTTGAGGTTTATCATAAGAAAAGCACGCTTTAAGTTTGTTGTGAGTTTTCTGTCTTAGTCTCAGATCGGGAGAGTACATGTGGGGGGGGGGGTGTTCAAGAATATCGCATCCCCGTCATTGAGGTTTCTTGGCAACGGCAGTAGCTGTGTGACAATGGTGCCACCTAGAACTCCTATAATAGAGGCTGACGCATCCTCGCAGATTTGGTACCCGAATTCGAGCTCAGTCGAAAAACAAAGCTAATCAGAACCGGTTTAGCCAATTAGAACCGAGTCTTAGACAACCCCAACTCCGGCTGCGGTAGATTGATGCTGAACTGCGTACCAAAAATCCGAAACAAAATGGATATGCGCCAGCTCCTATTATAGGAGTCTTAGTGCTACCCAACAAGCAGCTATCCGATATGGCAATACGTCATTCTTATATGCTTCTTAGACTCTAGCGTGGCATCTACCTCTCCAGAGCTCTAGTCTATACTTGGTACATATGGAGAGCAGATCTCTTTGCAATCATGGACAAAGGTGTAAGTGAGAAATGTTGAGCAGTAATAATGTAATTGTGTCGAGGAAGAGTGCTGAAATCTAAAAAAAGCTCGTGGTATGGTCTGGGTGCCATTGCAACCCTCGTTTGATAAAAGTCTTGCCTATCCACCGGACTGCCCCGTTCTGGCTCCAAGAGACTTTCGCCATCTTCCTCCATTGAAGAAGACTATCAGAGAAAGAAAGTTTGGCACCAATAAAAAAGTAAACACAGGCGCTAAACAGTTCTTCCGCATGTATATTTCAGTGCGTATTTAGTTGAACAGAGTTGTTAAATCTTTAGTATGGATAAAAAGTAAGCCTAGTTCTTACGAAGTCCATTAATTATCTTCAATAAAAACAGTGACCATAGTAGCCTGGGGAAACTTATCTTTCAACTTTACATACTACGATTTCAGTACTTTAAATATCTGTTATAAGACATTTTAGAATTAAAAAATAATAATTTATCAGGGCATTTTCACATTTTTTTAAATTAAAAAAAATATTATCACAGCAAATTATACATAACTAAAAAATGGTCTATATGTTCAATTGCATAAATATGAGAAATGTTAAAAACAAACAAACAGTACAATTTACAAATAATTAAATAAATAAATAAAACAATTGAAAAAAGATTAAAATACACAAAATACAATACAAAAAATTACAGAAGTATATATTGTAGATTTAATGCTGAGTTCATTGCTTTTTAAATCAAAGAAAAAAAAAATATCTAAAAAATCTAAATTTCTGAATCTCAAACTATTTGTCATATTATTAGAAAATGATAATATCTCGAAATTTATGTTCTCAAATACAATAACATAAGTTTTATTTTTCCACTTCTCTGCAACCCCAAAATCATATGCTTTCACTGAGAGCACGTCTCATACTTGTAAGCATTAGGCACGGAATGCAATATTTCATGTTTAACGTAAAATATCATCTTGAACTTTATAAGCTATCTTCTGTATTCCGTGTTCTCACAATACTCATTTTGTTTGTTCTCTATTTGGTAATCTTGCGTTACCATAGTAACAAACTAGTCCCGTTTCATCCTTTTTTTATTGCGTCATGTGAACCAAAAAAATAACTCTTTCAATAAGAATTATTTCTCTGACGAAATATTTCAAGAAAATTTGGTCCCTGATACTTAGACACATTTTTTGTTGTTGTTGAAATGTTGCATCTGCAAGCAAAAAATATCAACAAGTAAGATATGATTTGTAAGTATAATACTTGCTATTTATTTTATGAATGCAGGGAAATTACAAAATGTATGATAAAAAATATTAAAGGAAAGAGAAATACGCTTTTATAAAAGTTTTATATACAAGAATAAAAGAAACTGCCTTACTAGAAGATTTTATTTATACACTACAGCAGTTAAAATTAATACTTGAGCAGTCAATTTTGAAAGTCCATTTTATGTTATTGCGAAATATTTAATAGTTTTTATTTGAATGGGTTTAAACATAATTCGTAAGCAGTAGTAGACTTATTTTATATTATTTTGGTGTTCATTCAAGTAAATTTAATATGAAATAATGGTTACCCGAAAATGGTTACCTGAAATAAAAATGTTTTTTGTATGCGTCTGTAGACTTGTTTCACTATCAAACGCAATGATTTGTTGAAAATGTTCATTTGCTTTGGATGGATTATAATTAGAATAGCAAAAAATTCCCACTTTTTGATGTAAAATTATTTTCGTTTTATTATAAATTTTCGAAAGAAGAATGAAATATTTCAATAAAAAAAAAAGAAAAAATATTCAGTGTTAAGTTATTATGTGTATAATTATCATATATTATAGTATACGAGAAAATCTTGTATCTATGTGTGTATATATATATATATATATATATATATATATGTAAATTTTATCTTAAAAACGGGTCAAACGATTGTGATGAAATTTTGTATCCTAGAGTTTTAGGGTACCAAAAGACCATTAGGCTAGGTCACATGTTCGTGAAAATTCGATTAGTGGGTCATTTTGAGTCACAATGGGTCAGGGTCAAACTCATTTTATCTACTAAAAATGGCTCAAATGGTTTTGACTAAGTTTTGTATATTACCATTTTGGATTACGAGAAGAATATTGGGCTAAGTCACATGTTCGAGAAAATTTGAGTAGTGGGTCATTTTGGGGTCACTTCGGGGTCAAGCTAATTTTATCTAATTAACGGCTCTAACAATTTTGACTAGATTTTTATCCTACCGTTTTGAGGTAAGGGGAGGATGCTCATGGAGTGTTCGATGCTTTTAAGGAAAGCACCACACGAAAACTTTTAGCGAAAGGCAAATCTCATCGTTTCTTGCGTTTGCATTTGTTTCATTTAAAAGCCTGCAGCCTTTCTTTTTATTTAATCAGCTGGCTACCCCTGCTGTTTAATTACTACGCTATAGTAATTACAAAACTCTCTGTAAATTATTTTCATATATTGATTAAAATAGTGCAGTTACACACCAATAACTTTGAATATGAAGCATGCGGATATCATTTGAACTTGTTATGGAGTTTAAGTGATCAGTGAAGAGAAAAAGCACAGCGATTCCTGTTCGGCATTCAAAATTAAACGTTTATATTTTTACTAATCAACATGTAAATATATTATTTAAAACAGTAAATAAAAGATTTCTATAAATATAAACTGAGATACAACTATAACATTCATAGCAAAGCAATTATAACGGTCAACAAACACATAGCTGTTGAGTGATAGAAACAAAACTTGAAAGAGCGTATTTAAAATAGAAATAGACATCTTACATTTTACGCGTGATGAAATTCTATCTCGACGAGATATAGCTATCGCGCAAATTATGAAACATAAGACATAGCAGGGCCATATGTTGGGTGCTATACACCCAAATTTAATCCGCACCAGTTTATGCAAAATGCAAACGATGAATTTTATGCATTATTTCTATAGTTAATCGCCCCAAATACATATTCTATAGAGACGTACATATAGATATTAGTCAAAAAATAATTAAATTTTATTCAATCTATCCAAAACCGCATAAATCCTTCAAAAATCGAAAGTTGAAAATTTTCACGAATCAAAAATTTTCTTCGTATGAACATTACATAAAATTTTAAAAACATGATATTCCATCCCTCTTTCTATTTCAAAACGTTTAATTTAAAATGTGATTGAGTAAAATTGGGAATTTTACGTGTACTGTGATATTTTTTTTCCGTTTTATGAGCTAAATTTGGACTTGCATAAGAAACATTAAACTTGAGATTATTAAATATTAATAAAACTATTTTTATCAAATATCTAATACAATTTAATGGCTATTTGGTTAATGAAATGCAATTATCATTGTACAATTCAAGACATTTTAATGTTCCACTTCATTAACAGATAATTAACGATAAAATAAAAGTATATCGAATCTGCTTATGGCTTTTTGTTAATTACATGAAAAGGAAGTAATTGGTTTACTCTATAAGAAGTCTATCTCGTCTTTTAATTGCTATAGTAACCAAATATGTATGATGCATTGGATCGATATTTTAAGAAACTTTCCATGGCAACGGTATCATACTTCATTCATTTCATACATGTTGTTGAATTTGTAAAATTATAAGGCAGAAAAATTTTAAAAATAAATAGACAAAAAATACAACATTCATAATTTTCTTTTCAAATTAATGTCTTAGAAATATCCATAGGTTACAATAATTACTCAAAGATAAGATATTTTTTTAGTATAGTTAATTTTTTTTATTATATTAGTCAAATCTAATTTTTTAAACAAATATTTAGATTTATCTATAGATTTTTTCATTTTTACTTAATTCCACTAGAAAACACGTCGAACTAATATAAAGATATGTCAAAATATGTAGAAGAAACTCATTCTACTGCTCACTACCTCAGTAGATCAATTAATATGAAAAGTTCTCCAGAGAGAAGAGTTCTGATGTTTGATTTCCTGGTGGTAGAAAAAAGTTATAGAGGCATCAGAACCGTGAAATCCCTGAGCCTGCATGAGAATTCGTTGTTATAAAGTGTTTTGTAAATATTTGTTAAATTATCCAACAAATATCGGTCACTCTAGAAGCATTTTACTCCCTGTTTTTATATCTATCCAGTAAAGTAGTTTTAGGAAAATTCACGCTTGGCGTTCCTTTTTCTTTCTATGCGAGTAATTTTTAAATGCAATATTAACGCAAATTTTCGAACTTAAGGCAATTGATAAAACGAAAATAAAAACCACCAGTGAACTAGGAAATTTAATATGTATATTTATACAAAATATGCTGTTATCTAAATAATGAATTTTGAAGTGAAATCTTCTGTAGTCGCACCATACACTCTTTTCTTAGGCAATGAATTAAGCTCCTACGCAACACTTTGAATTGAAATGTTTATTTGTTCAACAAAACACAGATGCAATCACATATTTTTTCCTGCTCACCCGGCACGTTTAGAAGTGAAATATATATTTATGTACCAAACCCTGAGACGCAAATTAAAACTGGTCTATTTTCGTAGATTTTTTTTGTGAGAACTTGCACTTATGTATTGACACACAGATACACCCACGCACGAGTGCCCTTATGTATCAAATTTTCCATCAGCTTGGCGATATTTGGCAAAATAGTGTCAAATTTGGAGAAAAAATAAGTTTCCATAAAAGTCATAATTTTCGATAACTGTCTAATTTAGCGACATTTCCATTCCACACCGATAATTAACTTTAACTATGAATTGGTCGAAAAGAAAAAAGAACATCCTCCACCTATACATTTTAATTACCAAATTATCCCCCAAAAAATGCAAATAGCCATTCGACTGCAAATTATGTCTTCTTTCAATTTATGTTTTAAAAAGAATTAAGCTTAAGATATCGTCTTCATACTCAAATTGTAACAAAATTTTGTATACGAACCGCTAAATTTGACATCATATTTGTCTGTTTCTGTATATTTCAATACAAAATACCAAATTGTAAGTAATTTGGTCAAACAGCTTAGAAATTATATAGGTTTTAAATTTTATTAATATACTTTATTTATATACTATTATTATATAGGTTTCAAATTTTGAAAACCTAATTTTAAATTCGTTTGTAATCGTTTCAAAACATATTGCAATTCTGGTATTTTTTTAAGCACAAGAATTACTTGGCGGAAGAAACTAATTTTAGAATCGCATATTTGAAGCTTTTGGAAATCAATTTCTCTTACAAAATGTATAGGTAACAATTCATATTTTTTTTCAAAATGGTCTATTATGAAAACATATATTTCTTGAAATCATATTTCGAAAAAAGATAACGATATAATTTGAATTTATTTTTTGTTATTCAGGTATCGTTTCTAGAGAATTTAATTTCCTTGATTTAAAAAAAGAAACAAGTAAATCCGTTAAATTGTTCAAAAGTTATCTTGGCAAAACTGCTAAAAAAGTGTATTGATTAAGTGTCTTGTTGAATTTAAAGTTTTAGCCAACATTATTCATAGTCAAAAGTCATTTACCTTAGTTACCTTTAGTGCGATCGTTTAAGGAATTTTCTTATTGGAGTAAGTATACGGCATTCTTAAAGGTTCAAGCATTATAAAAATAATAATAAACACGTTTTTTCGACATTTCAAACTTTTCTAGACTCCTTAACCCTTTGGGACATATGTAGTCTCAGCGACTATTTTTTCTTCTGTTCGAACCACTTTATGAAAATAATCTCTACCTTACACTTATATTAAGAAACTGAAATAGAAACAGTTGTTTGTTTCAATGGGATTCCCAGTTGTAAACAACTCCACTCCCTGTATATGAGTATAACCCTATATATCACATCCTAGAGGAGCCAGGGGAGAAAAAAAGTTTAAATGTAGCATATGTGTACTACAATAGGAAAGAGAAGTAACGGATTTGACTGTAAACTTCATCAGCCAATCAGGCGAGAGAAAGCCAGCCAGTCAAATTTAACTAGCGTAAAGCAGCCAATCAAATTAACTTGCAGTAGAGGAGGCGGGGCTACGCTGATAATTTGTCAGGAAGAGAAGAAAGTAGAAAAATGGGTTAAAAAAACCCATTAAAATATAAGAATTACGTAGAAAAATAAGTAAAAAGATGAAGAGAAATTATGCTTTACTGTTTCCAAAGGAGAATCGTTCGCAAAAAAAGGCAAGGAAACAGCAGAAAATCTACTCCTACAGAAAAATGCAGTTTACATTGCCATACATAAAAATACAGTCTATTTTCAAGAGAAATCTACTACATTTTTTTTTTAATTGTGGTATGAATGAATATAAAAATAGTCGCAGTCCTGGTCTGTAATCAAAAGGTTAAACCCGCATTTTAGAAATGCCATTTTCAAAAGTTTCAAGGCCTCTAAAAAAGGAATGTACTTTTTACAAATATTTAAATGTATTCGTACAGTTTCAATATTTTATGATTCATCTTATTTCGAGATTTATTTATGTAATTCTTTCCAACTAGACAGTGTCTGAAAATAATAATCGTTAATTTATTAATAAATACCTTTAAACAATATAGCTTCAAGCAACAGTGCAGTAACTTTAGTCAAAGAATATTATTTAAACTGCAAGAAAATTTTCCTGTTTCCGCTATCAATAAAGGTTTATTAAACAAACTTAAATGCAATATGTCTTAAGGGTACGTTACAGAAACGTTAAATACGTTTATCTCTAGAGAATTTTTAAAATAAAAAATGACTCCATTTAGAAAGAGGAATTTAATACGTAAGATTCATAGTATTAAATTGAATCAAGACAATTTTTAAAACAGATATTCACATTTTTCAAAAATAAATTTTAACTGTTCATGCAATTTCACAGAAACAACAATTATTTTTGTATCATTAGGCGACTCTGAATAATGAGTTATTTTACATTTTATTTTTATATAAGCGCTAATATAAGAACCGAATTATTTTATTTGAAGAACCAAAATATGATGTGTAGTATAAACAATATATAATCCCTTTTGGATATTTAGACTAACTATTTATGTTTAGGTTAAATTATTTTTTCATAATTATTTTTATTCAGTACGCCTTGTGTTGAAATCTAAAATTTATACAGCATTTGGTTATTTTGATGCCACAAAATGACTTTTATGTGGAATCATCATTAAAGAAATGTGTCGTAAGAACTTTCTTAAATGCTTGCAGGCAGTTAAGTAGTTATAAGTTAAGTAGTGCTTAAGGCAGTTAAATATTTGTAAAAGGTACTTCCTTTTATAGAGACCTTGATACTGTTTAAAAAGGCATTGGCAACTTTATTGAACTTTGAGATAGTGTCTGAAAGTAAATATCATTAATTTATTAAGGTTATTCATTTATCGTTTATTTTATCAACAAAAGGAACATTGTTCATTGTACAAAGCTAAGCGGATATGCCTCTAAGCTATCTTGCATAGAAACACTAAATATGTCTAGAGATACTTAAAAATGAAAATCGACTTCGTTGAATAAAGAAACTGAATACGTAATAATAATTTTTTTTTTAATCACATTGACATTCATATAGATGTATGAATATGTGGGTCAATTGTCTCTCATATATATAATTTTTTGATTCGTTAACAACATAAGTCACTATAGCGGTCCTTAATTTTAAGCCTCTAGTCATTAATAGAGATATCTGAAATGTATGTTTGAGCACAATGCTGTTGAACAGATATTTTCGGTCTGTTATAAAAAAAAAAATATCGCTTTAAAAAAGATTACTACAATAATAGAAGTAGATTATTTTATACAAATCTAGGTTTTCTAGCCTTTTTAATCATTTAATGAACTCGTCTAAACATGCGTAACTCGTATGCGCAATAATCGCGGTCGAAAAGTAGTAGTGCAAGTAAAGTAAGGCTGGGATGTTTACTAATAATGACACTGTCCAAGCACACAAGAAACTGGTATAGTATATTTATCTGTCTGATTTTCTGACAAGTTCATACTGTAGTTAGTTTAAGCTAGCGCAGATGTTTTACATATATAATCTCTAAAACCTCTACTTGGAATGTATTCAAAATTGAATTTATTAAATATTAGTAAATTGATTTTATATTGTGTATTTAAGAACAACTAATGAAACTGTTAAAACGCGTACAAAAGGAAAATTGAAAACAAGTACGCAGTAGTCAGATTTTATTTCTAAATGGTGAAGTGCTTAAGTATTCGCGTGAGTAGAAATATTACATGCATTTTGACGATTCTCAAAATAAGAGTAATTCAAGGAATCTACACGCGAATTTGTATTTAAATACTCAGATTTTTATTCATCTTATGGACACTTGTAAAATTCAACCTAAATGAATATTTTCTTTATCACCTTCTTCATCCTCCACACTGTCAAAAATCTGCAGAAAACTGTCCCTCATTCAACCGTTTTTGTAAATAACGGTTTCTTGACCATATTATGAAACGTTCTCATTGGTCAGAACAGAATCCATTAAAACTTATGGTTAAGCAACCGTTATCAAGAAAACGGTTGAATGACTGAAAAGTTTACTGCAAATTTTTTACAGTGCAGTTCCTAATGAGTGCACCTCTCTTTCTGAATGCGACTCTTGCTTTCTACACAATTCTTCAAAGAATTGTCACAAGCCAATTTAAGACCATATGTTGGCTTTCTGAGGAACTAATGAAGGTGTTGATACCTAATCAACACTTGTTGTTATAATCAGATGATTTTTATGACTTTCCAAACTTACTCGTACCCTTTCAAATCTCACCACTTCGTCTTTGTCTAAGTTTTCTCTTTACCATGAGTTGTAAAACGTGAATTCTCAAGTTTTTTCTCGATTTATCGTTATCATACTAATTTTAGAAGTTTCATGCCTGAAACTTGTGAAGGAATGTTTGCTATATGCACAATGCCATGTGCATCAAAATTTTAAACATATACTTGTTAGTTAGAGGCCATATAATTTTTTTTAATGCTCCGATAGATTCCATGTGGGAAGTGAAGAGCTAACTGGAATCACAAGATGGGTATAGGCGGTAATGATGCTATTTGCTAGTGTATAGGTAACTGTAATCGGTATATTATAAAATAACTTATTGTGAGGCGGTTAAAGTTTAAAGCAAACGACGTAATACTATTTTTTAATCTATTACATTTTTAATTGAAAAGAAAATGATCTAATTATTAAAGTAATTTTAGTTAAGTAATTACAAGAAAATTCTGAATTTTCAAAAGATTTATACTAGAACACTTCACTACATAGTATAAAACAAAGTCGCTTTTTCTGTCCCTATATCCCTATGTACGCTTAAATCTTTAAAACTACGCAACGGATTTTGATGCGGTTTTCTTTAATAGATAGAGTGATTCAAGAGGAAGGTTTATATGTATATCCATTAAATAGTGGAGAAATACTGTTATTTTTGAGGTTTTTAATGTGATGTCGTAAATAATTTCATTTTTTCCGCTTATACATTGCAAACACAGGCTGAACCCTACAAGATTTATCAAAATAATGTACTAATTATTG
Organism: Maratus michaelseni; assembly: GCA_963931845.1. NCBI lineage: Eukaryota > Metazoa > Arthropoda > Arachnida > Araneae > Salticidae > Maratus > Maratus michaelseni. The sequence goes on from OZ007593.1 coordinate 128,127,321, forward strand.
TACACATTAAAAAGGTCTACAGAAAACACAAAGAGATGAAGGTTTTCAAGGTTAACCCGAAGCAAAGCGAGGGAGGGCCGCTAGTATTTACATAAAAGTATTATCACCTAACTTGAAAAAAGCGTTTTAAGAAAATTGTGTGCGTATGGTAGATATGTCTGAATTTTTTAAGAAAAAATAAAAACGTACAATGATGGTATGATAAAGATCAGATACATATTTTCATTATTATTCTAAATTTATAGTTCACTTATGTTTCCTCAAGATTAATTTATTTTTACTTAAACTCTTTCTATTTTAAAGATTAAAAGTAATTACATTTCATCAAATACATTAGCGTTTCTTTTCTGTCATTTTTATGGCTGGTCTTTTTAAACGCAAAAAAACGTATCTTCCTTTCTTGCATATAAATGCAGCTACAAATTATTCAATATGTACGTTAGATATTTTCATTATACTTTCAACTTTGTTCTCTGTTTGGAAAATTTAATGATAAATAAAAAATGGTTTTCATCTGCACTTTTGTCCATGCAGAACAATAACTTCCTCGTTAATGTAAATGCTGTCTTTAATTATTTCCCAACGGCCAAAATTCTATTGAGCTCAGCATATGATTCATCTCCAGAAAATCACAGATGCTCGCTTTCTCAAAACATTCATTGGGTTGCTTGTCAAAATTACAAAAAATAGCAATAAGTAGCTTGGCATGTCACTCCTTTCATTCCTCTACCCCTCTAAATTAATATGCTAGAAGCCTAACTGATATAAATTCTTTCTGGCGAAAAATGTTCAATATACATGTATATTCGCGTCGTAACCAAAGTCTTGGCGCGCAAATGTACTGCAAAATTTTCCAGATCATATCTGACTCTCGTGCTAAAAACAACTTAATTGTTGCTGAAGGAGGAGGCTACCTCTCAAGTATCTCATGTCTTAAATAAATAAATAACATTTTCCATGGAATACTCCTTGTCTTTAATGTGTCCCAGCGTAACATTGTGCAGGAGGAGAACGCTGTCGTGGCCCAAAATGTAATATTTTTATCCTGAATTCAACCAAAATATGTTTTCACTCAGTCATCATCTTCAGAGATGGATGACTAAATGATTATTTTTTAAGAATGATAAGGTAATGATACATATGGCATTGCAAATTCTAATTACCTTCTATGCAAATAATTATGCTACGATTGACATTGGATATGTCAAAGTTACTGAACTTAAAATAAAACATTTGTAGAACCGATAAAAAAGCACAAAATTACCACAAAATAAATCCTCGATTCTTACTAATAACAATATTTTTTACATATAAAATATCATATTTTTGAAAGAAATGATAATTTTTATTTTTATTCGCCGACATTGGAGTTTTAAAAGTAATGGACTGTGTAAAAAAGGGAATAGTACGTTTAAAGATATATTAAAACTTCGCAAAATGATTAGTAGAATTTTTATAATAATTATATTTTTAAGTATAAAATAGTTTGAAAAAAGAAGTTACATATTATATTAAAAGTTTCGATGCCATCGGAGTGTTTTAAATAATGAGATTAAACTAAAATAAATGTAGTATACTCTAAATGACAGATAAAAACACTGCAAACTAACTCATCGACTCTTTATAATAACTATATTTTTAAATCCTATAAAGTATTTTTTAAGAATAGTTACGTGCTTTTTTAACTGTTCAGTGACAATGAAGTTTTTAAAATAAGGAACTTTAATTAAGATAAATGTAGTGCTATAAAAGATGTATTTAAATTCCGCAAGATATTTCATAGACTCTTTATAATAAATATATTTTTAAACATAAAAAAATTAATAGTAAATACTTTTTAAAAATTTTAATATCGGAGATTTGAAACTAATGAGCTTAAAGTATTATAGATGTAGTACTATAACAGATATATAAAAACTCCATACATCTACTCATCAATTCTTTATTATAACTATATTTTTATGTAAATATACATTTCTTTTAAATTTTGAATATTTGTTATTTTAAAATAATGGACTTAAGATAAAACAGATGCAGCACTCCGAAACATATATAAAAAATCCACAAACTTCTTTCACTCTTTTTAATTATACTATATAAAATATTTTTGAAAAAAATAGTGTAAATAAATTTTATAATTTCTATTGACAATGAAAATTTTTAAGGTAATTAATTTAGTTTAACTTGGTTGCAGTATTCTAACGAATATATAAAAATTCTGCAAACCAATTCATGGGTTATTTTTAATAATAACTATATGTTTAATAAAGAAAATTAGAAAATTATTTCAAATTTTTAGCTATAAAATCTGATTACTAAATAAATTTGTTGGTAGTATAATTAATATCTAAATTGTTGAATAGTGGGCTTGAAAACTGTTCTTTGTTCTACTGATTTCAAGCTAAACAAAGTGTAATTCGATGACAAACGAGGCATTGTCAGGTGATTTCATCATAAACATCAAACTTGTCATCATAACAATGACATTATTGTCACAATTCATAAAATAATTTAATTCAATGAATAGCAAGCGATGGAAAATATTTAAATGATTGATTAAAATGGGCAAGCATTATAATGAGTTATATGATAAATTTACATTACAGCATAGTTAAACTAAATGATTTCGGAGACTTAAATGATTTGCGAAAATAATAAATGTACTTGACATTTGCGGGAAATATTGGGAATCAATGCTGCTGACAATTTTTGCAGAAAATGTTATAGATGTAAATGTTTATGTGATGTAATTGTAAATCACTGAAGTAATTTTTTTCCTAAAGTTATTTCGAACTAGCTGGCTATTGTTGGCAGCTATTCGCCATTCACCAATATATATAGCAGTTAAGTCTTCAGATAAATATGATAACGCATTCCCTTGCTATAAGAGAAGGTACATTTTTATTGCCAACTATTCACGGCAGAAAATAACTGCAAGTAGACTTTTTAGCCCATGTTTTGCTCTTTTTAGCATGTTTTTCAGCACAGTTTTGGAAATATGCATGCATAATATTCAAATTGACTAGATATGGGGATAGGTTCTATAACAACATTTTTATAGGGACTAAATGAGACAAAAATGGTTAGATTTAGCGCTGACAAGATTAATTTCGCAACACTGATGAAAAATAACAATGGAAATCGTACACATATGCAGGGTTTGTAAAACGCTGCCGATAATATGATATTAGTATGCTATTACCGCCACCAAAGCAGGATTTTTCTTGAAGAGTGTGTATACAACATTTATAGTTATTTTACAGGGTCTCACAAATAAATACAAAAATATGAAACGAGTATATGTTAAATATGGTATTCGCAAAATGCTGACAATGATGTAATTTTAGCATGTTGTTACAGTCAGTTGCAAAATATTTTTTTTTGAAGAGTGTAGAGGTAGCATTTATAGTTATTGTACAGTGCTGCACAGAAAAATACGAATATAATTCCGCGTGATATGCTGCATATTTTTTTTGAATTTGTGTATAAAATCCCATAGTGCACATAAACTAAATCAAAAAATCATGCTATGCTATTTAATGTAAAAAATACTACACATGTACTGCGACAAAAAAATATAAAAAATAATTAATAATTTAAAAAAAAAATTTCTAAAACATTACATTGCGGCGTGTCACCCATACATTCAGGATGAGACGTCGCACTTATGCAGGAATTATGTCGCGCTTGTCATGAGAAGAGAATGAAATTATAAATAAAAAATATTCAAACAAATATTCATATCTGAACTATAATTAACTATTTAAGAACAAAATAAACTAAATGAGTACAATGAAACGTACTAGTAGCTTCAAATCAATATTAGTCTGCTTATTTTGTTCACTACTAAAATTATTTACTTATTGTTTAAAGATTGGATTTTAATTGTTATTTCAGCAACAACGTAACATCAATGTATTAGAGAGGGAACAGAAAAAGTAAAATAGTGTTTACATTGTTTTATTTGTTAATAAACTTGTTTTTTCCGACAGCGATCTACACAAAAAGTCGCGAAAATAGTATAGTCTTCAATCTTCATGTAACCACATTTGACACATGATGCAACGAAGCCAATCACACTTCCTCTTAGTTTTGGAGTAGTTTTCTACACATTCCTTGCAAAGAACGTCTGCGTCACATGTGTGATCCAATTTTCATAATTATTATCTCGACTTGCATCTTTCTTCGCTTACTTACTTTTTATTTTTCCCCTTTTCTCCTTAGGTGTGGTAAACTTCATACTGTTTGAACCATCATCAATGTCTCATGAACTGAATTTTATTAATTTGCGGCCTCCCGTACAAAAGAAACAGCGGCTATATATACCGGATGAGCAGTGCGGCATGTATCCTATTTTGAACGGTGCAGACGTAGCACATCACAGTTGCCTGCCCTCGCAAAAGAAAATGGCGTAACCCTACACACAGTACTCTATACAGACTCTACACTTAGCTTTGACTTCGAAATCATGCATGCATTTAGTAATTAGCGTATAAAAAGTATTTAAGCATAACGTGTTTAAAAGTTTGGATAATGAAATAATGCGCTTATCTCAAAGTAAGGATTCTACAACTACAAGTAAACATCGAGATAGGATTCACGCGATACACTGGTTAAAGTAATATCATTGCGCACCTATACTGTGCGTCTGACTGTCATCTATCCATAATTACAAGAAATACAAGGAGTGAAGCATCTATTCCGGATGCGGTGACACTCTCGGTTTTTCTCTATGTAATGATTTAACCCGTTGGGGACGAGCGACACGAATACGTGACGCTTAAGATGCTCAGAATCCATCATTATTCCAACCAGTTAATTTTTATTGTAAGTTTTGCCTTATTTAATCATCGCATTTCTGCGATTCAATTAGGCGCAAATTTCTGTTTTGAAAAACCGGTAGTAAAAGATTAAAAATTCTGTAAAGGACGCTCGTCGAGAAGGGGTTAATGAAACGATTATGTGCAAAACGCGGGGCTTGGAGGATACAAATTTTAATGTAATTTTAGTATGTTGTTATAGTCACCTATAGCAAGTTATTTCTAAGAGGGAGTATATATAGCGTTTGTACAGTTATTGTGCCGGGCCGCACAAAATAATTCGTTTACTCAAGATGCCTTTTAGTAGCGTTGTTATTTGAAACGTTACGAAGTTTCTGTATGTTACTAAGGCTTATTGCAGCATGATCTCTATTTGAAATATGGGATGTAACATTTTATTTTTTTACAGTGCAACACAAGACAATACAGATACATTACACTTTATCGTTAATTACTGTTGGAAGTGCTAGATATTTTCTATGACTTTTATTTAATTTATCTCTTCATATATCTCTTATAGCTTCATATATTTCTATGTGTATAAATAACTGTGTCTTCAACTAACTTTTTGAACGCATTTTATATTCAATTTCCATGAACAAATTTCGCACAAATTTTCAGAAAAAACTTCCGTCATTGTCAAATATATGTGATAACACGTATTTCTTATTAGTTTTTTTTTACGCTGGTAGCGCCTCTGGAAAAGAATTGCATAACTAAAATTTTAAATTGATTTTTTTTTTTTTTTTTTACTGTTTTCCCATGTAACAACTATGTTCTAAATTAAAATTAGATAAAACAATTTAAACTCGAATTTCTTTTATGCCGATAACGCCTACTAGCAAGGAATGTATTAACAAAATTTAAATAAAAGGTTCTTTTATGTTTCACTATATGATGGTCGTATTCAAGATAGGTCGTACTGATGCAACACAATTTAACTCTTGCGTCCACTGGAGAAATTAGGCTAACAAAATTTAAGTAACATTTATTTTTGATGTTTCTGTATGATACCTATATTGTAGTTCAAAGAAGGTGGCACATATTCAACACAATTTTCTTTTCTGTTTATAGCGTCACCTGGAGGGGGAAAAGGTAACTAAATTTAAAGAAAATTATTTTTTTATGTTTTTAAATAAATTATCAGAATAAGCTTCTGCCACTGTGAAATTTATGTTTTGATAAATATTTTTACATGATAGGTTTTTCACACTGGTAGCGTGCCTGGTGGTAAATTGCATAACTAAAACTTTAAAATAGATCTTTTAAGGTAAAATTATGTAATACAGATTAAACAAAATTTTCTTTTGTGTTTATAGCGCCTCCTGGGAGGAAATAAGGTAACTAAATTTAAGTAAAACGGATTGTTTTATTTTTTACTGTATGATAGCTACACTGATGTTAAAAATAAGTAGTGCAGATTCAACACAATTTCCTTTTCCGTTAATAGCTTCTTCTAGCGGGAAATAGGGTTACTAAATTTAAATAAATTTGATATTTTATAAAGATTTTTTTAATAAAACTTCAGAATGAGCTTTTGACACGGTCAAATTTAAATGTTTATAAAGATTTTTACATGATAGGGTTTTTTTTTAGGCTGGAAAAGCCACCTGCGGTGGAAAATTGCATAAGTAAAATTTTAAAATGCATTTTTTTATGTTTCCTTTTATGAAAAACAGGAACAGATGCTTTACACTCATGCAGCGTTGTTTGACGATTTTTTGGTAGGCGTGATTTTCCAGTCTGCGCCAAACCAATAACTTAATACAATTGCTAGGTTGCCATTAAAGGATTATCCCCTAAATTTGGCCATTTCTTTCCTTTTTATAACCGATAAAAATAAAACTGTACGTAAGTGTATGACATCATAGCCGAAAAATATACTTCAAGTTAAAATTATGCAATACAGATTCAACAAATATTTATTTTGCCTTTTTTAGTATCCTCTGGGAAGAAATAAGTTAACAAAATTAAAAATATATATTTTTTCAATGTTTTTCTTAATAAATATTCAAAATAATCCTCTTCCTTGGACAAGTTTATGCTTTGATAAAACTTTTCCCATGACAATTAGTGGCTGAGAGGTTGTGCTCTCGAAGCTGGTAGACGGGAGGTGCTGGGTTCGATCCCAATCGCGCCCGTCGGCCTAATCGTTCGGAGTTTTCGTGGTTTTCTTCGGGCCGTGGATTTATCCATGCGTAAATACGGATTAGGTTCCCTTAGAAAGACCCCCACGAAGGGCACTCCCCCCGGGCCTATATCCCTAGTGTAGATAATTGGCCGTCAATAATCAACCCAACCCATGACAATTATTTTACGCTGGTAGCGCCCCTGGAGAAGTGGTTCAAAAAATTAAAATGGATTTTTTTGCATTTTCTCATATGGGAACCATACTCCAAGTTAAAAATAGCTAATACAGATTCTACACGATTGTGTTTTGCGTTTTTAGCGTCCCCTGGCTGGAAATAGGGTAACTAAAACTAATAAAACTGATTTTTATGTTTTTTTTAATAAATCTTCATAATACGCTTCTGCCACATCAATTTTATGTTTTGATAAGAACATTTACATGATAGTTTTTTTTTCCACTGATAAAGCCCCGGTGGGTTGCATAGCTGGAATTTTAAAATGGATTTTCATATGTTTTTTCATGCGGCAACGATACTCCAAGTTAAAATTAGACAGGGTAATTTAAATTGAATTTCCTTTAATGCCTATAATGCTCCCTACCTAGAAATATATTAACTAAATTAAAATTAAAGGGTTTTTGTTATGTTTCACTGTATGACGGCCGTACTGAAGACAAAAATAGCTAGTACTAATTCAACACAATTTCTTTTCGCATTTGTAGTGACCACTGGCAGGAAATAGGCTATCTATATTTGATGACATTTACGCTATTTATATCGTCCCCTCAATTTAAACTAATTTTATAATGCAAACAAACTTTTAAGTTATGAATATGGAAATGAATAGCAATTAGCTATTCATTATTGATACTAAAACTCAACTAAGTTGTTACATAAAGCACACAAACGTAAAAATAAGGTGTATGCAGTTACTCTTTCTGCTGGCCTGTCTATGCATAAACAATTTAAATTTCTTAAGGTAGTAAGAAATTTTAATTTCTTATTATTCCACCAATGGATGAATTAGGAACAAATTTGCAATAAGCAAATCTGTTGAGAGTCAGAGGGTTGGCGCATGAAGCAAGCAGGGAGAAGAGCTTCCCAGTTTTCAATACAATTCATTAATTTTTTGTTTTGTATTGCCAGATTTTTAAAGAAAATTGAGAAATAATAAATATACAGTCAAACCCGGTTAAGACGCTCACAGTTAATATGCTATGCCGCTTAATTACGCGTATTTTTCCGGTTCTTTGAACATCGCCCATAAGATTAATGCAATAATATCCCGTTTAATACGTGATCGGTTATTACGCGAACCCGCTTAATACGCGATAAATTTTTGGTCTCTTGAGACAAAAAATCTTACTTAATACGCGAAATCATAGATCAAAATGCAAATTTCAACTCACTTCTCCAGTGTTGTTAATTTAGTAGGGTTTTTTTATTCAGATATATACCACTATTTCCGAATAGTAAAATACGGCTTATTCAATGACAGATTAATTAATGTGAATATTACTAATAGGAAATAATGGAAGATATTTAAATAAAAAAAGACAGCTCGCTAAATTGAGAACACTGGAACTCGTCTTTGTTCCCGCGTCCTAATATTCTTTATCTCTAGCTTCGTGTATGGTTTTACTGAAATAGAGAAAGATAGACGATTTTTTTTGTTTATTTATCTTTCTTTGCGCGGTGTATGTTGTCAATTTTTGTTTTTTCCTCTCGTACACTGTGATAAATAAAACCTCTCTAGTACTGTGTGATTTTAAACGTGTTTGAAGAGAAATGGAAAAGTAATTTCGTTTTCATTTCTATTTATTCCTTACTTTCTTCTGATCTTGTCTTCTACCTGTTTTATTAATGTACGGCGAGTTACTTGCACTACGAGTTTTATGGAGTCAAGTCGTCTCTGATTGTGTCTGTCGAGTTTCAGCAAATTTTCTATTAATATGGAGAATAGTCATAAAATCAAAAGGAAGTCGTTACTCATTATCACAAGTAATAAATATGGTTTTAATAACTGGGTTGTTATCCAAGGATTTAATATTTTTGGTTGTGTTAAAAAAATAGTTGAGCAAGTAAATTATTTGTTTTTGTTTTATTTTTGGTTGTAACATACACGTTAAAGTCATATTCGAATCCATATATTTTTTTTTCATTTATTTTTTAGTCGGTGCTAGGAAACACAATGAATTAAACTTAAACAGAGTTAAATTGTATTCTAAATATGTGTAAAAGACACTATTTTTGACTGTCAACGAATAAGCGAAAGCTCTAAAGTACATTTAGATGATTAGATGTGTATGGGACACGTCAGGTCCTGCAACATTATATAAATCACGTTTAATACACGTTCCCGCTTAACCCTTTCAGGGGCAAGCACTTGTGCTCCTGTAACGTTGAATTCCCACCGGAATTTAGGAAATAATTTTGCTCAAAATAAGAATAAGCAATTTTTCAACTTTTTCTCGTCAAAGTTAAAAAACTAAAATTTAATTAAAAGTTTCTGGTTTGAATTGGATTAAAATTAGGTGGTATATAATATATACCACCGCCCCTCAAAGGGTTAATACGCGACTTTTGTCCAGTCCCTTGAAACGGGTCTTAACCGGGTTCGACTGAATACTGATACCAACCAATACATTCTTTGTTAACATTAACTATGTGGCATTTATATCTGAAAGTCGCGCTGTGTTTAGCAGGTCACGTGCATTTGGATTTATAAATCATGAACTGTAAAGCACCTTGCGGTAGAAACTATCGTCATATTTAAAATGAAACGTCAAAACGCATAAATATGTTATTACGATTACACAAAATTGCACAATTTCTACAAACTTTTCCGTTCCTAGTTCCTTTATCCCAGATATTTATTTCTGTTATTTTTCGGGGGTATGGGAAGCAGGAAATGATATTTTATTAAAGTAAAAGCGTTTTTAATGCTTATTTCATTCACTGAGTCTATTTCTTATAATAATATTTATCTTTAATAACCACAGAAATATTACATTTTTAGCCAATTATTTTTTTTCATTTTAGAAGACAGCTAATTAGCGTGTTTAAAGAAAATGTGGCATCTTGACAGGAATGGAAGAGTTTAGCTCGTAGGGGGCGGAGCTTGGTAGTTGAATCACGTTTTATTTATTTTTTCATAATATTAAAATATTCATCGTATCACAAAGATTATTATTTTTTCAGTAATATTTCAGAATTTCCTCCTTTTTTATGCACGTAGGAAAGTTCATGCGACTAAAAACTCAAATTCTAATTTAATGAAAGCAAATAGTATTCATACACTTTCTTTGTGGAATGTGACAAAGAATAAATGGACAGTTTTCATGATGTACATTTTCACGCATCGTTACTTTTAAAAATATACGTTGTACTGAAATGAGAATAATTCTTAATATGTTAAAGTTGCAGGATGGTGATTCTACCTGTATTATTTAAATATTTATTTTTCAAAAATGTGTTTTACTCTGCGGGAATAAAATCTTTTTACTTTGTACACACGTTAAACTGCCTTTAATTTAAAACTCTGAGATTAGCGCAATGTTGTGTCACTCAGTTTTATTTCATTCTTTTCTTTACTTAAACTCAGCTATTTTTCTTTATTTTGTGTTGTAATTTCTGGAAATGGACTTTTTTCCCGAATTTATGTTGGTTTTAATTCAATGTGGCAATATTAGGAATGCCCATTCTGAAGTTTTCTTTAAAACTTTTGCACTTATATTTCGATTTTACAATTTAAAAATCACTTTCAATCCCATAGTTATGAACGGAATATGTGTATTTGTTGGGACATGTTGCCTAGAACGTTTATCTTTATACGATTGTTATTTTTAAAGTAAATACCGTTTTGAAATTAAAAAAAGTATAATTTTCGTACCAATTTTATTTTTATATGAAACCCTGTACCGAAATCTATTTCTCTATATAATTTACACCATTATTGAGGCACTTTTTTTTATCGTATAACCAGTTTATGAATCCCTTCTTCATAGAAGTCTGCCGCCTGATTCGACATCCACTGCAACACGGTTCGTTCTGACCTCATCATTGCCGTTGTGGCGAAGACCACCGAGATGCTTTCTGCGTCAATTTCTGCACCAAATCTTCAGTAATGACTGAAGCTCGCCCACTTCGTTCCTTATCATGAAATTTCGTGCGGCCATTGTTAACAGCTCTAACCCATCTCCATATCATTCCACCAGTCATAAAGTGTTGTCCATAAACTTCCCTAATCTGACGATGAATTTCAGCCACTTTCACGTCTTTAGCACTGAGAAAATGAATCACCGATCGTATTTCACAAACGGCGGGATTCTTAATCGTCGGAGTCATTGTAAATACTCAAAAACAAACGGTAAAACGGCCGAATGTTTCAGTAATGGCGCCTGTGGCTTTCCAACAGATGTAGGTAAACAGCACGCAAGCGCGGAATGCCGACCACAGCACCCCCACGCCGGAATTTCAAAACGGTACTTACTTTAAAGATAAACCTCGTACAATTCAGAATTTTATAAAGTAACTTTAAACTGCATAAATATGTACAATTTAAGAATATATCTTAAAAAATACATTTTCAATTTTCCATGTTTAAGTAAAAAAAGAAAAGAAAAAGTATAACGTTTCTGTTTCGATCCAAAAATACATGAAGTATTTGAGATGTAATCTTCCCAACTGGACAAAAAAGTCCGGACGAAGATTCGAAGTATTTGTTTAAAAAATAAAAGCGGTTCTACAAAACGAAAATTTCTTGATAAGTTTACATTGGAAGACAATGCTGTTTCCGGCACTTTTTAAATATTTACTTTTAAAAGAATTATTAGTTTCGTTGCAAAGGGAGTAAAACTGTTTTACTCTGCACAGATTAAACGGTATTGTTCTAATCCTCTGGGATTAGTGCAATGTTGTTTGTCCCTTCTTGAATTTCTTTTTTTTCCTTTTCATTTAACCTCATGTCTATTTTATCCTTTTGTGAGTTTTCTTTTCTCACTTAAGGAAACATTTTCCAATTTTATTTCCAACAAGAACAAAAATCATGCATTATGCATAGATTATGAAACACTTTCCAACATTAACAGAATATTATTAAGAAATTTATTTTTCTCGTACAATGAAATAGATAATAGCCCGTAATGTAACTGAATTATTTTGTGCGTTTCCATAAATGAAGATAAATGCTGTGCACTACTTAACCTATAGAAAACCTGTTGTAGTGCGCCGTAGTGATTCTTTTTAATTTCATTATGTTTGAAGCATCATAACGTCATTAAAATGCATTGCACAATATTTTGTTCTGTAGATCATAATGTAATGGAATTCTTTTGCACGTCCATATAAACGAACTGTAAAAACTATTTATTCTATACTCATAAGAAAGCATATTTTAGACCACCTCAGTGACGAATATCAATTGCATTATATTTGTAGTATTATAAAATCACACAAATGCATCGGAAACGATTTTTCTTCATGGACTTTAATGTAACGGAATTGTTTTGTGCTTCCCTGTACACGAGCTATAAATGACACGCACTTCATTTTCAATACCGAGCATTCTGTAGTACACATCAATAACATACAAAATATCCATGACAATCTGGAGATATTTGGGGACAGAGACGGTAGACAGACAGGCAGATAAACCGAATTCATAAACACTTTCATGTTGTAAAGTTTTAAAAAGAGAAGTTTGGGAAAATTTCGACACATATTTATGTTTTAGAATTATTTCAAAATTTCTAACTGAAAACGGTCATAACAATTTTTTTAACAGACAAAGTTACATATTGCTTTTTATTGCTAGAAAGAACGCCGAGTCATTAATGAGAAGAACACCCAAATGATGGAAATAAACAATTGTATCATTTTCGTACCATTGTTGTATAGTAGAGGTAAATTTTGCTGTACGTACTTATGTTATAAATTATTATTATAGAAACTGTTACATATGGTTATAAATCTCACAACATTCACATCAAAATAATGGACAATCGTCTATTGTCTTCTACTGGTGTATTGTCTGTGTATTGTCTTCTACTATAGGGTGTATAAAATGCAAATAGAAATTTCGTTCCGGCTGCTTATAACTGAAATTCTGCTGAATGGATTTTGATGGGTATTACACCGCTAGTTGGATAATTTATCAGGGGTGCTTTTAGTATAGAACACATTGTTCTATTTTGCTTAGTTATAGAACTATGGGTGAATGTTCTGTAATCAGGTGGCCTAGATTATGAAACATCAGCCTTTGTAAAAATCTCTACTGGGAAGATTTTGATGTGAATTACATTCTTATATAAATACTTTTTCAGGGATGCTTTTAGTATACTGCATATTTATCTACGTTGCTTAGTCATAGAGTTATGTGGGAAAGATCTATAATCAGGTGAACCCGATTATGACAGATCAGCTTTAAAAAAAATCTACTGGATGGATTTTGTTAGTTAGTTTTGCATTGCTAGTTAGATAATTTTTCAGGGATAGTTTTAGTATATTTAATATCTTTCAATCGTTCTTTACCAAATGCTACTATAAATGACCAACTAAAATTTGTCTTTAACATAAATGGTTACTGCACATTAGGAAATATAATATCACAATGGCATTCTTATCGTTTTTCAGCAATGCGAAAGAGTCCGGTAAAGGTCCATATTGCTTTAAAACAACAGGTCAAATTCACCGAAAAACACAATTAAAGATTGGTATAAAAGGAAAAACAATGGACGTTGACTCTCATTTAAAAGACAAAGATATGTATAACTATAATCCAATTACATGTAAGTATAACCCGTTTCCTACCCTCTGACCCTTCAATTTTTTCGATCTACAATAGTGTGTACTTTAAAAAAATGCACAATGCACTAAAGCGAAAAATAAATGTTTTTCGTAGTTTACATTAAAAGACGATTCTACTTCCAGTACTCTTTAAACATTTACTTTAAAATTTGCTTTCACTGCGCGGGAGTAAAAGCGTTTTACTCTGTGTAAAGATTAGACATCTATTATTCTCATCCACTGGGATTAGCGCAATGTTGTTTTCTTCAGTTGTAGTTCCATTATTTTTTTCATTTAATCTCTGAACCCCATCGTCAATCTCTTTTGAACTTTCAGGAAGAGATTTATTTCTTCTCTGAAATTAGTTTTAAATAAATGTCACAATATTAGGAATAATTGTTTTGAAATATTCTTTTAAAGCTTAAATTTATTTTGCGTCTTCATAATTTAGAAAAACACTGAAAACAATGTAGATGTCAGAAGACTGCGTTTATTACTTACCCATCATACGTAGTATAGGGTAAGTCTTGTAATCGTTTTGAAAATCGAAAAAATAATTTGACGGATTTACACGTTTCAGACACTGGAGATACCGAAAAACATATTTTTAGAAAAAAAAATTTGCTGTCCGTCTGTCTGTTTGTCTGTGTGTGTGTCTGTAAACGCTCTACCTCCCGAACAAATTGAGATAGAGACTTAAAATTTGGTATGTACTTAGTATGTAATAATGGAAAGAAGCTTATTGAATTTCCGTAACCTCGATTATCCAGAACTATTTTTTCGGACTCTCGAAATATTCGTTCTGATAAAAGGTGTATAAACATTTTCGAAAATTTTTATTTTAAGGAGGGAATATAAAATACAATAAAAAAATATAAATTTTTCATAAAGAAGGAAGTTGATAAGATAATTAGTTGCCGAGATATTTATAATCCTATTTTCAACACTCTTCGATTTTTCATGACCCTGTATTTCATCCAAATTTCAATTCAAAGATATATTTTAATTGGAAATGAGACGCTTAATCCGACGCAATAAACCGTTGGTTAATATGATTAACATTTTTGGAGTTATAAGGATGTTTCTTTTACGAAATTCAGTAATAGAAGATTTAAAGTTTTTGACGTCATTAAGCCACGATTCTATTCGAATTGCAATGCCTTTTATAAGTAGTTTACACATGTTTTTTTTTTCATATTTTATATTATGCATATCCATGATGCGTAAGTATTACGTTGGCCCCCAACGACTAGTTTGTTTTGATATAGTGTCTAGAATTTATTTATTTTCGAATTTTAGCAGGCAACTTTAAATAGTATAAGTATACAATTTCGAAATGCTTTTAAAACATAATTTTTTATAGATAGTTTGGAATTTTAACAGACATTTTTAAATAACGTAAATATGTTTATAGATATATAACTCGCCATGCTATTTGTAATTCTTAAATCAAATAAGCTTGATATTCTAAAGCAGGTATTTTTAAAACATAGAATTCATTGATGTATTTTATTAAAAATTTCATTGATGCATTTTATTCACTTTGCAGTCATATAAATTGAAGGGTAATGGGAAAGATGATGATAGTTCAAAATAGTTTGTAAATTTTGGAGATGACAATGGCATCTGTTTGTATGAGAGGAATACTATCGTTTTCCAACGTTGAATAAAGGCAAAAATGAAGGTAATTTGAGGTAAATCCTTTGAAGAACTCAGTTGAAGACATATATGAATGAGTAATAAGGGTAAATGTCGTGTAAAAAACACAATTAAAGACTGGTATTAAGGGACGAACAGTGAATGTCGACGCTCGTTTAAAAGAAAGAACCATGTATAGCTATCATCTAATTATATTTATCTATCATCATTTTCCTACCTTCTAACCCTTCAATTGTTTCGATGTACAAGAACATGTACATTTTAAATAAAAAATGCACGACGCACTAAAATGAAAATAAAAGTTATTTTTAGTGTACATTGCAAGACGATTCTACTTCCAGTACACTTTAAACATTTACTTTTAAACTTGCTTTCACTCCGCGGGAGTAAAAGTGTTTTAGTCTGTGTACAGATCACACATCCATTATTCTAATCTTCTGTGATTACTAGAACAGTGTTGTTTCTCCTTTTGCATTTCCATTATCTTTTCCATTTAAACTATCAACCTCATCGTCAATCTCTTTTTTTTTTTACTTTCAGGAAGAGAAGCATTTCTTGTCTTGTGCAGGTTTTAAATAAATGTTACAATATTAGGAATAATTGTTTTGAAATATTCTTTAAAATTTTGAGTCTTCATAATTTAGAAGAACACTAAAAACAATGTAGAGGCGAGAATACTACGTTTATTTGTTTCCATATAGTGTCTAAACTTTATTTATTTGAGAATTTTAGCAGGCAACTTTAAATAGTATAAGTATAAGCGATTTAAAAATACTGTTTCGAAATGCCTTTCAGATCATACAATATTATAGATAGTTTGAAATTATAAAAGATACTTTTAAATAACATAAATATGTTTGAAGTTAAATAACTCGTCATGCTATTTGTAATTCTTGAATCAAATAAGTTTCATATACTAAAGTAGGTATTTTCAAAACATAGAATTCATTTGTGTATTTCATTAAGAAATTCATCGATGTATTTTACTTTACTTTACAAACATATCAATTGAATGGTAAGAAGAAAAATGATGATAGTTCAAAAATTTTGTAAAATTTGAAAATGTCAATGCCATCTGTTAGCATGAGGAGAATATTATATTTTTCCGACATTGAATCAAGGTTGAAGACATATATGGAAGAGTAATAATGGTGAATGTCCTGTAAAAAACACAATTAAAGACTGGTATAAAGGGAAGAACAATGAATGTCGATGCTCGTTTAAAAGAAAGAACAAAGTATAGTTATCATCTAATTATATTTAACTATCATCTTTTTTCTTCCTTCTGACCTTTCAATTGTTTCGACGTACAAGAAAATGTACATTTTAAATAAAAATGCACGATGAACTAAAATAAACAAAAAAAGTTTTTTTTTGTTTACATTACAAGACGATTCAACTTCTAGTACACTTTAAACATTTACTTTTAAATTTGCTTCCACTGCACGGAAGTAAAAGTGTTTTACTCTGTGTACAAATTAGACATCTACTATTCAAATCCTCTGGGAATAGCGCAATGTTGTTTCCTCCAGTTGTATTTCCATTATTTTTTTTTTTCATTTCAACTCAGAACCCCATCGTCATTGTGAAATATTCTTAATATTCATAATCATTGTGAAATATTCTTTAAATATTAAATTTATTTTGCGTCTTTATATCTTAGAAGAACACTAAAAACAATGTAGATGTGAGAAGACTGCGTTTATTTGTTTTGATATAGTGTCTAGACTTTATCTATTTACAAAGTTTAGCAGGCAACTGTAAATAGTATAAGTCCTAGCATTTTAAAATACAATTTCGAAATGCTTTTAGAACATAAAATTTTATAGATAGTTTGGAATTTTAACAGACACTCATAAAGAAGTTAAATATGTTTGCAGCTAAATAACTCGTCATGCTATTTGTAATTATTAAATCAAATAAGCTTAATATATTAAAGTAGGTATTTTTAAAACATAGAATTCATTGGTGTATTTAATTGAGAAATTCATTGATGTACTTTACTTTAATTTACAATCATATCAATTGAAAGGTTAGTAGGAAAATGATGATAGTTCATTCAGTTTGTAAAATTTGGAGATGACAATGCCATATGTTAGAATGAGAGGAAGATTACAGTTTTACAACATTGAATCAAGGTTGAAGACATATATGAATGAGTAATAATGATGAAAGTCCTTATAAAAAACCCAATCAAAGACTGGTATAAAAGGAAGAATAATGAATGTCGACGCTCGTTTAAAAGAAAGAGCAAAGTATAGCTATCATTTAATTATATTTAACTATTACCTTTTTCCTACCTTCTGACACTTCAATTGTTTCGATGTACAAGAACATGTTCATTTTAAATTAAAACTGCACGATGCACTAAAATGAAAAAAACAGTTTTTTTTTGTCTACATAACGATGATTCAACTTCCAGTACACTTAAACATCTACATTTAAACTTACTTTCACTGCGCGGAAGTAAAAGTGTTTTAATCTGTGTATAGATTATACATCTATTGTTCTAATCCTCTGGGATTAGCGCAGTGTTGTTTTCTCCACAATTATTTTTTTCATCTATACTCTGATATTCATCGTTATGAGGTAGAGATCATATATATTTGTCATTTCATTCAAAATTTATAATTTCTTAATATTTTCTAAAAGTTAATTTATATCTTCTTTTAAATTCTATTCATTCTAAAGTAAAGTCATAACTACCCCATGATATATGCTATTTAATCATGTACACGTAATCTTTCATTTGTTCTGCAGATTTCTTTAACCGCATAAAGGTTATTTCCCTTATAAATTAACATACGACGAATTTTATTTCACATATACATTGATACTCTAGTATTCTTTTTATAGCAATATCCACTCCGTAAATCTATTAAAGATTACAGATGTTTTACATCTGCGGTGCCTTTTCTGTCAATCTTCTAGTGTCTATGGTATCTAGAATGCAAAACTGTGCATACTTTATAGCTGCCAGTCTGGCACTTCTCATTAAAATCTATTCACACCCTAAATTACATTTTCCGATGTTCTCAAAACATGCCGCAAGGTTACTCTTTTAAATCATGCTATTTTGATAACGCGCCTAGTATGGCATGCTTGCTGTGTAACTCCCACGTAAAATTAATATTGTTATCTACTAAACGGTTTTAAAATTCCGAATGGCAATTAAATTGATACACGTGTAATCTGACGAAATTGAGTATGAACCCTAGCGCACATGTGCACCCCAAAAGTTAGTCAGACTTCCCTTAACCACCGCATAAAGAAGTCATATTTGTTTTTATGTGAAAAGACCACCTCCCAACTTTAATATCGTGTCAACGTCCAAATAAACATGAAAACATTGCAAGCACTCATGGACTTTTCACTGTTGTTGTTTTGCATTACTATTGATTTCTATTGCAGGAAACGGGTCTCTAGGTTTTTGAAAACAACCATATCTGTTACGGTCATTTTTAGTTAGATGCTTTTCCAGCCCCGCATCCAACACGTATTATCGATCACGAAAGCCAAACATCCGTATCTATCCGTACCCCAGCCATCAACGACACGATAATCGTCAATCTCTTTTGTACTTTCGGGGAGAGATTTCTTTGATATAAGTTTTAAATAAATGTCATAATATTAAGAACAATCGTTTTGAAATATTCTTTAAAACATTTTAATTTATGTTGCGTCTTAGGAATTTAGAAAAACACTATAAATCATGTAGACATGAGAAGAATATGTTTACCTGGTTTGATATAGTTTCTAAAGCATTAGAGTTTATTTATTTTATAATTTTAACAAGCAACTTTAAGAGGTGATATCTACCTGCAAACTTTCATAAAATGCATATTTTTTATTGCATTTTCTGAAAGTATAATTAGTAAAGAATATCAGTTACAATTTCAAATTGATTTGATAAAAATTATGAAATTTACTCCTCTTTAATTTACTTTGTTCTGTCCAGATGATTCATAACTTGAATCTTCAAACGAAATTATCTCAAAAATGTGTTATTATACTCGGTGATCAGAATATTTCGAACAAATCTCACTCAATCTTCTTCAAATTTTGTCTAATTTTTAACAACAATAGTATCTAGAGTGTAATTGGGCCTTTTGGCTATCTACTGACTTTCTCTATTGTTTGTAAACAATCAAATTTTTTAAAAAAATGTGAAGATTGGTACCATAATTTTGAACAGCCACCATTTTGTTTAAAATCAATTTTTCAAAAATCAGAACGATTACTCTATAATTTTACGTCTTTAGAGAATGACATTATGCTTTTTATAATTTTAGGCAACATTTGACAGAGTTGCGGTGATCACCGTGGACAGCTACCGGAACGACACTATCTCCGGGGAACAGGTCAGCAGGGGGCACCTACAAAGTTTCTTATGCTGCTACTGATTTTTGAAAATGTTTACAATCCGTTTTTGTACTGTATTAATTCGTTTTCTCCACCTGGAATATCGGATTTTGTAATGCTATTGTATTCGCCTCCGCAGATATAACGGCGCCGGCTGGCGCGCATGCGTGGTGACTTTTTTTCCTCTCGATCTGTGGAGAGAGTGAGTTTTGATATGCTTCGAATGAGCAGGATGTTAAATCCGCTGACAATAACAGTTTAATTTGAGAACTTTTGCTGTGTGAAATGGTGTAGTCTTCAGCTATCAATTCTCAATTAAACATTTTCGGCTACGTAATTGTGCGTGCAAGAGTAACAAAACAATATTAATTTCAATGTTAATGTTAATGCAGTTAATTCATCATGTTTATCTGTAAAACATGTTTAATGAGCATGAAAATGTTGACTTGAGAATTGATAGCATCCAAAAATTTACATTCCGGTAGGATAAAAATAATGAGTACACTAAAAAACTAATTAATACACTAAAAAACCTACTCGGAAATGTGTCCGAAAATCAGCGGCATCATATGGAACTTTGTTTTTATAAATAATTCTTTAAGGTCGTTCTCAAATAAAAAGAGCTACTTTCTAACACCATGTCGGGATTTATTTTTGTTCGGAAGCGCATGAAATTGGCAGGTGTTCTTATTCAGAAACCATGTAATCGAAAGACATTTTGCAATTTTTGGTAATAGCAGATTTTCCAGAAAATACAGTCAAAGTTGGCATTTCGAAGTGAATTTCTGACATGGGAAAGTGAGAAAGAGGGAAATCTTGTCGTCAGGTGACAAGGATTGCTTATAACTTTATAAGAAATGTATTCATCAAAAAATGAAAAACACAATATGATTCCAAATCGCTTCAATAGTCAAGTCTGCGAATTTTATGTCTTTACATTTAAAAATGAATCAGAAAATGTGGCAGAAAGTTTCACGTTGTTGAGCAGGGAATTTGAGAACCACCTTAAATCTCGAAAATATATTGATTTATGAGGTTTATAAAGATAAAGAATGCTTTTCTTAATGGTGAATAACACGAAAGAGGTTACTGTTTATTTTCGTTTGTGGTTATATTCTATTTTTCTACATGAACAATTTTTTTTTTGCAGTGTACGTGACAAGAATTGCTTATAACTTGATAAGAAATGTATTTATCAAAAAATGAAAAACACAATTCGGTTCCAAATCGCTTCAATTGTCAGGCCTACAAATTTTATATCTTTACATTTAAAAATGAGTCAGAAAATGTGTCTGAAAGTTTCGCTTTGTTGAACAGGGAATTTGAGAACCACCTTAAATCTCGAAAATATATTGATTTCTGAGGTTTATAAAGATAAAGAATGCTTTTTCTTAATCGTGGATAACACAGAAGAGGTTACTGTATATTTTCATCTGTGGTTATATTATATTTTCCTAGATTAACAATTTTCTTTTTTTACAGTGCACGTGCTATTCTTACATAAATCATACACGCATCTTACACAGCAATTTTAATCAGAACTACAGATTATTTCAAGTTTTTTTTATGATATAGGGTGATTGCAAATATTTTTGATTTTTTTTTTTCAATTTGTTGTTGACCCACTAATTGACCTTCAAACTAAATCTTCACAAAAAAATAGTTTAAACATGTTCCTTAAATCCCAAACGCTCAACAGCAATTCATCAAGTATTTCTAGAGATTATCAGCAAAAGGTCTAAAGTAGAAAGTGTCCGAATACTTTTGACTTCACATATTTAAATTTATATTGAAAATACGTCAACAGTTTAGTTATAGCTCTTATGATACAGGCTGAATCATCCGCCATTTATTAGCCCAATTGGACCAAAAACCTGGTTGAATTATCCTATATATATCCTCGATATATACTCTCTTTGTATGCCTAAGTCTAATTCATATGGAGGAGATTATTTATACCAGTTCCTACATACAAGCTAAAATATTTGTCTTTATTTGTTTATGATTTTTCAAACAAATTAAAAATTTTCAAAATATATATTTTTTTTTTTTTTTCGTCACCTTCAGTATCAAAATACAAAATGTTTATGTTTTAATCTAGAAGTACCTGAAATTTTATTTAAAAAAATGCCTGCAGCCCTGAAATAAGAAAGTTTTAGTTAAGTCTATATTGCATGATTTTTTTTTCCAAGCGTTCCTTCTTTAAATATTTCTTGTTAAAATAATTAATAGTTTCGCTTACAAGAGTAAAAGTATTTCACTCTGTGTGTAGATTAAACAATCTTCAACATAATCCTCTGGGATTAGGGCAAATTTATTTTTCAGACTTTCACTATTTTTTCCTTCATTTAATCTCAGCTCCACTACGCTATTTTGTGGTGTACTTTGCGTATTAAAAAATAATAAATAAAAATAATAAATTTATCTATTAAAGGAATATTTTCAAACTTCTCCGAAATAAAGATAAGTTTTGCTAATTTTAAAACTTTTCGATATTTTACTGAAAGGAATTAATTGATGACTATACTGTACTATACTTATATTATAAAATGCAAATAGGAATTTCAATCCGGCTGCTTATAACTTCAGTTCTAATGAATGTATTTTGATGTGACGTCCTGTTAGATAGATAATTTTGCAGGGAGAGTTTTAGTATATAATATATCGTTATATGGTACTTAGTTATACAATTATGTGGGAAAATTCTATAATCAGATGAACCGTATTACGAAAGATTAGCCTTTTTAAAAGGTTCTGCTGAATGGATTTTGATCAAACTTGTACTGCTAGTTAGATAATTTGGGGGGAAAGTTTTAGTATATATAAAATCGTTTTATGTTGCTTAGTTATAAATTTAAGAAGAAAATTTTCTATAATAAAAGGAACTGAATTACTAAGGATTAGCCTTTTAAAAGATTCTTCTGAATGGATTTCAATGGAACTTGTACTGTTAGTTAGATAATTTGGGGGGGGGGGGGGGATTTAGTGTATAACACGTATTTGTACGTTACTGAGATATAAAGTTATGAGAGAAAGTTCTGTAATTAGGTCAACTCGATTGTGAAAGTCAATTTCATTCCGAACTCTTATAATTCACGTTATACTAAATAGATTTTTATAAGATTTACATTACCAGTTAGATTTTTTTAGGGAAGGGGGAAATATTGTGTAACACCTCGTTCTACGTTGCTTGGTTATAGAGATATCAGAAAACATTCTATATACTATTTATATAAAATGCAAAGTGGGAATTTCATTCCGAATGTTTATAACTAACGTTCTGCTAAACGGGGTTTTATGGGAATTTCATTCCGAATGTTCATAACTCACGTTCGGCTAAACGGATTTTTATGGGAATGTCATTCCGAATGTTTATAACTCACGTTCTGCTAAACGGGGTTTTATGGGAATTTCATTCCGAATGTTTATAACTCACGTTCTGCTAAACGGGGTTTTATGGGAATTTCATTCCGAATGTTCATAACTCACGTTCGGCTAAACGGATTTTTATGGGAATGTCATTCCGAATGTTTATAACTCACGTTCTGCTAAACGGGGTTTTATGGGAATTTCATTCCGAATGTTTATAACTCACGTTCTGCTAAACGAATTTTTATGGAAATTTCATTGTCAGTTAGGGATATTTTAGGGGAAGTTTTTAGTGTGTGACACATCGTTATACGTTACTTAGTTATAGAGATATGGGAGAAAGTTCTGAAATTAGGTCAGTACGATTATGAAATATTAGCTTTTTTCAAGATTCTACTGAACGGATATTGGTGGAAGATGTATTATAATTAGATAAATTATGCAAATATACACACACACACACACACACACACACACATATATATATATATATATATATATATATATATATATAGGTAAAATTTTCACTCCGAATTGCAAAACTTACATTCTACAGGTTTGCGTAGCCATAGACAAAAGCTAATCTACTATATATATATATAAAACACAAACGGAAATTTCGTTCCGTTGCCTTATAACTCGAGTTCCGCTGAATGGATTTTGAGGGAACTTGCACTGTTCGATAGATAATGTTTCAGGGAAAGTTTTAGTATACAACAAAACGTTCTACGTAGATTAGTTATATAATTATGATGGAAAGTTCCGTTATTTTGGACGAAAACGTTACCATTGTTCGTTTTTTGGCAACCATTATCGTTGGTGAAAGAATTGAAACTGCTATATAATTTAGAAAATAATACAAACACATCAAAAAATAAAAGAAAAAGTTACTAATTTTATTTAAAATAAAACGGGGAAAAAAAGAAAAACGTTTGAGGACAAATAATGTTGTAAAACGAAAATATTCAATTTATGCATGAAAAAGAATGTTCGTAATGCTTACAAAATTATCCAATGAGAAATATTGCAATTAAAACCATATTTGGCGATTTATCGTTTGTGTCAGGTTAAGAAAAAACTGATTAACAATTTTGTTTTTGATTTGTTCTTTTTAAAATTTTATCTTTAATAAATCTAACTCCTTCATCATGTGACATACAGACGAAACTTGCAGCTGCAATTATAAAAATGGCTGTATTTGTGAGTTACATTTTATTTGTTTATTTACGATTTTGATTTTTCTTTTGTCGCCAAACAATTTAATTTTAAGTCAAAAAGGCTTAAGCGTGACATCGGTCCAAGCAATGTTAAAAAAAATGCTGTTTTTCAAGTATACAACAGCATTTTTAGTGTATTTTTTTATATTCTAATGTATTATATAAATATCAGTTAATATTATAAAAATGAAGTCAAATATTTAAGTTTTAGTGTAAATTATAACACATACTTAAAAAGTTTTTCAACATTCATTTCTTTTTAGTTTTCTTTGCATAATTTTTTTTTCTTTTTGGAGGTTTTTAAAAGGTAATGGAATAATCTTCTGTAATCGTGTCACCCACTAATTAGCGTATATGTTATATTGTTGGAAATTTCGAAACAACTGTCGCAGACGCACCGGTGTTAGCGCCACATTTGTTTTCGCCATTTTGGCTCAGAAAATCCAAGACCAAAAAAACAGAAAAACCCAAAACCCGGTTTTTGCACCTGTTAGGCCTAGATTCCTAAAGCAGCATGTTAGTTTTATTTTATTATGAAACACGCCTAATTTTTATTATAAACACACACAAATTATTTTATTTTAATACACACACAATGATTATTTTATTATAAAACTTACATTATTTAATTTAATATAAAACCAATTGAATCTGCTCTACCGGATTGCCATACGAAGCAAAATCTCGCCAAAATTGCCAATTGCCCAGGCATAAAATCACCATTTTCACACCAAACGGATACCCCGGTGCGTCTGCGACATTTGCACTGAAATTTCTTTTATATTTGAAGGGGACTTTGGACGGTAAATCCGATTGGAGAAGATTACACGCAATTTGTATTCAGCAATCAGTAAATTTATGTATTTTCATTATGAAGTAAACGGAGAAAAGAAGATATACTATTATATATTTTCTCGCTGTCAGTTATTTTACTATCTCTAAACAAGCAATACTTGCAATGTACCAAAAAATCTTGGACATGCCAATGGTGGCCAAGTAACAATGTTTGCTCATTTTAGCCTAGATAAGATAAAAATACCTGAAATTCAGATTAGATACAATTTTGATGATTACAATGCAATTTTTGCTAACGCACATGTCTAGCCGCTAAACGTAGTGACAAATTATCGATTATGTCCAATATAGGGTTTATTTGGACAACATACTGAAGAAGAATCTAATCTTCAGAATAAAAGAAATTGCTAAAGAGATTGCACACATTTCTTTTAAAAATGAAAGTTAAACACTGTTCTTTATGTGCAAGTAATTTATTGCATTTTTCACTATAGTTACTCTGCTGTAATGCAAAGATAGAAAACTGCAGTAGATCTGCCAGAAGATGACGAATATTACAAAATATATTCAAGGTTAACGTAGAGTGAGATTTTAGTTTAACTACCAGAACCATGCCTAGCGCTAAGCTGAGAGGCCCGGAGTTCAAGAACTAACAAACGAAAATGAATAACCCAAACATTATTTAAATTCAATGGTCAATCTCTGCAATGATTGCTCTCTTTTTTAGTAGTAGGGTGACTAGAGGACATTTTAATTTCTATTGGTCATAACAGCCACATTTGTCTACCAAACTCTACTATAAATGATGTAATAAAAGGGTTGCTTCTTAATAGCTTGAATTTTGTCTAACACCTAAGATAAAATAATAGCGCAATGGCATTCGCATTTTATTGAACAAAGCGGAAGAATTTCCCAGCTTAAGGTCCAAATTACTTAAAAATACATGGTCGAATTCACCATTTCGTTTTATTCAAGGTTCGTTTGGAAAATTGACCATCGTAGCGGGAATAACGTGCTAGTTTATGATAAAAGCATTTCATCACGGAATGAAATCAATTTTATATAGTGGTTACTGTGTCGTTGATAAGGAATATGAAAGATTCCTCTTTAATCAGTAAATAATAATCTTTTTTTTAACTTAATTTCAGAAATTCGGAGATCAAATAAGACAAAGATTATTTTTCGGAATATGTGGTAGGAGCGTACAAAAATTGTAGCAGCATTCACACCCTTGCATTAACTAAAATTTATAGATATTCATGCAAAATTCTGTTTAAATATATGCATTATTGGATCACAAAAATACTTCCTGTACTGTTCGTTTATAAATTTAACTCTATCTTTTAAAATGTAAATCAAGAATTTTCGCAAACAAAGCAGTAAAAATATTGTTAATGCATTAAATATTTTAACACCTCTAATCAGTATCTCAAATATTTCTTTTTCATTATAGAGAACTCAAATTTCTGCTGCCGTTTGGGGAATATTTGTTCAATAAACTTTTCCAATTAATTAAGGTTTCATTTCAGTTAAAGTTTAGCAGAAATATTTTTCGCGCTCCTTTTCTACACGATATTTACAAAACAAGGGAATCTCATAGGATTAAAAAAATTGCATTAATAGTACTTTAGGGTTTCTAATTAAGTTGTCGACGAATAAAAGATTTTCCGGACAAAATAAATCAGTACACAAGTCACGCGAAGATGGAACCATTCTCTTAGAATTTCTCACTTGGATTTTAATATTTTTAAATTATTTTTTTAACAGGATAACTAACGACTCTAAGTGGGTTACGTTTTAGTTTTCCGATTTTGGATGCAGAGGTTTTTTTTTATATAAAGTTACTTTTACTTTAGGAACCGTTTCCGAAAGTAAAAGTAACCTCATTAAACAAAACAAAAACTGCCACCAAAATCGACAAAGTAAAAGGACACAACATTAGATATAGACCTTAGCTACCCAATGCAAACAATATTTAAAAATATTGAGGTACAAAAGAGAAATTTGAAAAAAAAACGCTGTCATAGATTTAAAATTAGCTTGCTAGTGTTTTCGCGTGACTAGCCTATGCTTTTAAGAGGTAATAATACCTTTAACTGATTCAAAATGTCGAACTTTTTTCTTTTTGCTGCTTAAAGTATTCTTTATACACAATCCCTATCTAAAGTGAATGGGCAATGTAGGAGCCATAAAAGTACAGCAAGTAAACAGTAATAAAAACTTTAACCTCTTTTTTTCTTTCATTTTTTTTTTAGAACAGCACTTTCAAAAGTGGTGTTTTTTTTTTTTTCAGATACGCCAATTTTAAATAAACCAACTTGATCTTTTTGAAAACGAATTATCACATATTTTTCTAGTGAAATATGTAGGATTTTTTCGAAATATCAAAATCTCAATTTTCTGTGCAACTTTATGTAACGACACCTTAGTTAAGAGTTTACATGTTACTTTGAATTGATTCTAAAAATGCATATTTTTAAAAACAGCTGCGTAATTCACTAGCTTTTGAAATAAAAAAAAACTAGTTTTGTTTTTCTCATTGTTTTAGTTTGCCTACACTGAAAAAAAAGGAGCTGTGAAAATTGAGTAAAATTACTCAATTTTAAATACATCACATACTCAAAATCGAGGCTAACAAAAAAGAAAGGCTACCGCGGTACTTTACGCGTATCTTTTTTTACAGACCGCGAGAGTCACGTGATTGTCGAATGCACCAATGCAGGTGTACGAAAAGAGCATCACGTCACTCTAGCGGTCTGTAAAAAAAGATAAGCTGAATGCACCGCGGTAGCCTTTCTTTTTCGTTAGCCTCGCTCAAAATACCACCAATCCAAACGTTTTCAAAATTCAGAAACACATGTACTCATTTTCGATTCCATTGATATGTTCAAACATGAATCGCTATGTGCTCATTTTTGATCTCATGGATGTATTCAAATATGAACTGTGATGTACTCATTTTTGATACCACAGATGTATTCAAATATGGACTCTGTTTGCTCTCTGTTAAATATTCAAATATTTAAATTCATATTCTACAAATATTGAATTTATGTAAATATTAAATTATGCACAGCTTTTTAAAACAATTTAAAAGTGCTTGAAAACAATGCTCTTGGTCAATTGGTCATAAAAATATAAAGTAAAACAAGATGGTGCCCAATATGTCGATTAATAACACGTGCGAAGCCAAAATTTAGTTAAAACATTAGTTAAAAAACTTTTAATGAAACAGTTTCAAAACTGTAAATAAGTAAAATGGAAAAAAATTCTTGTCAAGGGGCTACGCCCCGAACCACCCCCTCCACCTCTGCCGTTTTTTATTTCAGATTAAAGTAAAAATGTACTGATATTTATTTCCCGCTTAAAATTATCTTCTAAAATAATTATCTTCTAAAATAAAACCGTAAGTCATGTGACTGTCCTCAACAGTTCCGGGATGTCCGTTTCACTTTTTCATATGCCAAGCGGCCATTTTTATTCAAAATTATTTTTTCGAATAAACTGCATAAAAGTTACATTTTAAGAAAGATCGTTCAAAATAAATTAATATTTGAGAGATGACTTGCGTTCAATTATGTATATATTCTGCAATAACTTCAGTCGAAAGATTCGCAGTTCAAATTCTCTATTCATAAAAGTAAACAAAAAAAAGATTGATTCGTCGTGAACATTTAAAATATTAAATCATGGAGGTAATCATTCGCAAAGCAAGTTCTCGCGAATGAATTTTTGGACCGCTGCCTCGCGTCAAAAAAATAATTCGCACCAGTGAGACAATCAAAGTTTACCATAATTATGTGCTATACAACTCAACTTTCGGACCTTTTCTTGACGTAAATTGAACTCATGTAATAATATTTAATGAATCAGATTTTTAGCATTTTTAAAATCGCTAATACAGCTTTTATTTATCGCGTGTACAAATTAGAAATGATACTTTGATTTTGAAATCAAATGTTTTGATTTATGATATTATTTCTTATTTATTTATTTATTTTCTCTTTTAAATGAAAAGTGTGAAGTATTTTAAATTTATGTAATATAAGCATTTTAGATTAAAGTTAAGTATTTTAAATGAAATGAGTGACAGGTTTATAATTTAAAATTAAAATAATTGTAGTATGAATGACGGTGATGGGAACGATATTTGGCGAATTATCATCTGATCCCGGCTAACAAAAATACTCATAATTAAAAAAAAGAATAAAAATAAATAAATGATAGTTTGATGTAAATAAATATTGATATACTTATCAAAAATAATTTATAGAATTAAAATAAAAAATAAAAGTAAATAAACAACAATTTCCATAACAAAGTTTTCGCCAAATTGGCGGGGGAGGGGGGGGTGGGGAATCGCGCCAACGTGCGTATGTGACATTTGTGCCCCAAAAATATGCGAAATGCTACCATGATCGCAAAAGTTCATGATTTGTCTATTAGAATCTTCCGATTTGGCGAAGGATTAAGGGAAAATTAAATTATGAATAAATGTAACGTGTTGCAATGTTTAACATACATTTAAGGGAGACCAAACTGGTCGCCAGTGGCGGCTAGTTAACAAGAAACATTTAATGATTTATTTATTTAGGAAAATAGTAAAATTATTATCAAGTTACCCAAATGAAATATTTTTATGACATGTTTGAGCATTGAGATGAGCACATGATTGAGCAAATGAGATGAGCATTGTTTTCAAGCACTTTTAAATTATTTTAAAATACTGTGCATAGTTTAATATTTAGATTAATTTAATATTTAAAGAAGGTTTGTTTGTTTGTTTTTGCAGCTTTCTACTTAGCCATTTTGGCTCGTATATAGCTGACATGGAATCAGGTCTCCTAATTTTGAACCAAGTCCAGATGAGAGACCTGCAGCTGGATTGGCACCCCCAGAGGTAACGCTTATATAGAACTTGGAGGACTTTCGAGCCACGAACAGATTAACGTGCACCAGCTCCCATTAACGTACACGGTCCCACAGCAGAGGCAGACGAGAGAGGATAGACGATGCACCCTCCCAAACAGTGACCTTGGTCGATGCTGCCTGGCTTTCCGTGATCTTACGAGAACCGAGATTCACCGTCCGCGCCACTGCGTGACTACAGAAGGTACTGCTGATTACATAAAATAAGAAAAAAATGCATTGCATATTTAACAGAGAACACTTATTTTCAAAGTTGTAGGCGAAATCTTGAAAATACTATTCTTCTAATTTTCTTTTCACAAACAAATCCATGTACTGTAAGCACACAGACCAGGTCAACCGCGTTTGAATATACGAAGCACTCACAACAACAACGCAATTTAATCTTACGCATTATAAAGGAGGCTCAAGCTATAGTTCCTTCCAAGTAATCATATATATTATTTCTCCTGTCAACATCCCTTTTTCTCAGAAAATACGAAACGGAGAACGACGATTGAGATACCATATGAAAGGATTTTAAACAGGCTTCTGACATAGCACACTTAACATTTCGTTAAAATATGTTTTTGATTAAAAATAGCTGTTAATTAAAAATTAAATCGGCATTGTTTTCATAACTGAAATGAAAGGTTTTCCTGAAATTTGTGTTGCCACAGAAATAAAATACCGCATTATATCATGTTCAACAATAATTATAAAAAGAAATAAACAGTACAAAAGAGATAAAGTATGATTTCTCCGCCCGGTTAATTTAATATTTATTTTTAAAAAGCAAAATTGAAATAAAATAAAAGATATGCTTTATTATATTAGAAATGCATTCAATTTATTTCATGTTTTTCAAGAATAGGCGGATGACGTCATCTTTTAATCCAGTTAAAATACGATTGTTAATTTATTTCTCGCTCGTGCTTTTTGAAAAAAAACATCGAGCTTTTAATCGGGTTTTTATAATTTTTATACGTGCGTCATCTATTGTTATATTTATCATGTTTGTGTATATGCGTACTGTAATGGAGTATTAGAGTACATTAACTTATTTAATGATTATCTTGGCAAAGTAAAGAAAATGGAATTGGCGAGAGAAGAAAATTTGCCAACATATTATTTGGCAACCTATTCACAAAAATTATTGAAATGAAAATTTAATTATGAAAACATACACAATGATCAATATATTATAAAACATACAAGGTTTAATTTAATATAAAACACATGCAATCTGCTTTACCGGGTTGCCATACGAAGCAAATTCTTGCCAAAATCGTCGGGTTGCCTAGGTATAAAATTGCCCTTTTGGCGCCAAAAAGATATCCCATTGCATCTGCAACATCTGTACCTTATTGAAATGTACAAGCAGAAGTAAATTGTTTATAAATAATATTGGTACAGATGCGCAGACGCACCGGGATATATTTTTGGCACTAAAAAGACGATTTTATGCCTAGCCAACACGTCGATTTTGACATGATTTTGCTTCATATGGCAACCCTGTAGAGAAGATTGTGTGTGTTTTATATTAAATTAAATATTGTATGTTTTATAATAAATTGATCATTGTGTGTGTTTTATAATAAAATAATCATTCAGTGTGTTTTATGATAATAATAATAATAAAAAAAAGGGTACTTACGTATTATACGGGAAGCTCAAATACAATTGCGCGAATTAACTAATTATAGTAACCCTTATTTTTCGATAAGTATGTATTTTATTTATGGTACTTTTCGGTTAGCCGGGTGCCAGTGAAATATATATATATATATATAGCTTTTTATGCTTTTATAATACCACACCGGTTTGTTCAATACTTTAGTATATTTTATTTATTTATTTATTTATTTTATATTATTTGCCATTTTTAACAATGTTATGTATTTAACCAGTGGACCTGTGCAAGGATTTCGCACTGCAGTCTAATAATTTTTAGAAATATCTAATATTTTTTAGATGCAGGTTTAAACTTCTAGAGAAAAATTAAGGATAAATATATCTTCAAACAACATTAGCCAAGCGAGAATATCATCTCATTTATTCTTAACAATAAAATCCCATCGAAGATAGAAAAAGGCATGCGCGAGGGGGAAAAAATAACAATTGTATTTTAACTGCATTAGAGGATGACGGCATCTTCTTCGGAAAAAATACGGACGAAGAAAAATAAATTGAAATATACTTAAATTACAATTCAATCTTATATAAAAAATTATACTTTTATGCTACACGTGTAAAATACCACTGCTTCGATCAATCAATATTATTTAATTTCTTCTAAACGTTTCAATTTTAATTTTGGTTTTTAATCATAAATATAAAATAACCCGTGCGAAAAGTCACATTTTACCTGTTTTGTACTATTTATTATTTTTTATAATCACTGTTGAGCATCATATAATGTGGTATTTTAATTTTGTGGCAACATTGATTTGAAAAAAGCTTTCATTTCATTTAGGAAAAAGCAATCTTGAACACATATCTTATATCTGTTGTCAACATCCCTTTTTCTATGCACATGCAAAACATACAACGATGAAAAAGGTATTATTAGAAAAGTTTTTGAACAGGCTTTTGACATAGTACACTCACATTTCGTTAAAACGCGTTGTTGGATTTAAAAAAAAATAGTTAATTAAAAATTCATACTAAAACGAACCAGGAAATAATATCAAAAATTTCAGTGCGAAAGCTTCGCACGGGTCCTTCTGGTAAAATGTAATATTCTTCCCTGATTTCCACGGTATATTGCATTGTTTTTCTATTAATGAACATCTTTTGTGCCGCTAAGAATAAAGTAAACCATCACAAGGTACAAAATTGTCGTCTCGTTTGAGTTTGATAAAATATGATGTTTCAAAATTGAAAAAGCATAGGTTATTTTTTTAGCCAAACATACTCAATTCGATATGAGTACATCGATTTACTCATTTTTGAGTACTTCATTTTATGTTCAGTGTACGATGAGTTACCGTGTTCAGTGAATTGCTCTCTTTTTTCGAAGCGCATTCACTCATCAGTTGACAAGCCGCCATTTTTTTATATGTCAAATATAAAAAATACAGTTTTGTAGTTTAATATATATACAATAATAATTTAGTGTAAATAAAATTTTAGAAAAACTTCGCATTTCCTCAATAAAAATTCCTGAAAAAACGTCATAGCGTCAAAGTGTTGTTAAGACATAGCGATGTTAGTGTTGGACAGTTTAATGTTAATTCGTTCGTATTTCTTCAAACTGCCATTAAATGAAAACCAGTTCTATCCTTTTTCAGCATACAACTATACAAAAGTATGTAAAATTCACAAACATAATGTCTATACCATATGAGAAATCGGGCAATACAGTTACTTCATTAAGCAAAACAATATTGGTCCAATCTTACGCCAGCATAGCATTCATTCTAAATATTTCCAGTTTAATGCCAATATTGGTAAAACATTTGCTTTATGTATTTCATTGATTTCTAAAATGTGTTAAATAGAAATCATTAAAACACAAAAAAAGTTTTAAAAAGTGGCTAACTGTCTCGGCTTCACCGAAGCTTTTATCTCGACAATTAAGAATATTCTACAGTTGCACGATTTATAATGCAATGTTTGGAAATGCAATCAATCGCGTTTTCCACGTTCTCCCTCAGATTACTTACGTTGCTATATATATTTTTACTAGCTTACCCGCCCGGCGTTGCCCGTGCCAACAAAACCTTAAATGTACTTGAAATCAGTGTTGAACATTTTTTTATTATTAAACAAATCTAATGTTGGGGGCCCCACTACCTTAGACAGCAAACACTGGGCGTGCCATACACACTCCCATATATTACTGTAAGTCGAGTCGAAAGAGCCATACCCCTTCATGATCCAGCCCATAGAACCAGAGATAGAAAAGCACCCCTGGTGGTGAAAATCGAAAAGCTCTATCTATGTAGAGTCGAATGAGCCATACCCCGTCGTGATCCAGCCTATAGAACCAGATATAGGAAAGCACCCCTTGTGGTGAAAATCCGAACTAAAATCAGTCAGCTCTATCGATGTCAAGTGGAAAGAGCCATACCCCATTGTGATCCAGCCCATAGAAACAGAGATAGGAAAGCACCCCTTGGTGGTGAAATTCAGAACTAAAATAGGTAAGCTCTATTGATGTTGTGTCGAATGAGCCAAATCGTGTCGTGATGTGACCCATAGAACCCGAGTTAGCTGCAAAATCCTTTAGTTACACCTTCCACCGCCAGGGAGCACAATATGTTCTATACGAACATAACTGAATTCATTAAGGTTATCGATGTCGAGTCGAATGAGGCATACCCCGTCATGATCCAGCCCATAGAACCAAAGATACGAAAGCGCCCCCTGTGGTGAAAATCCAAACTAAAATCAGTAAGCTCTATTGATGTCGGGTGGAAAGAGCCATACCCCGTTGTGATCCAGCCCATAGAAACAGAGATAGCAAAGCACCCCCTGGTGGTGAGAGGAAGTTGATGTAGAATAAATGTGATATTTAATAAAAAGTCGTTCCCACCCCACCCCCTTTATCTCGCCATTTTCGCTAATTATTACAAATATACAAATGTTTCTTAATTACATCTAATGTCCCGATCTGATAATGGGGTTTCCCTATCTACCTATCCTAATCCGCTTTTCCCTATCATAATAGAAAAAAAGCATATTTTATCAAAGAATCGCTGGCAAACGCAAATTTCGTCAAAGGTTCGCAAGAAAAACACGAATTTTATCAAATAATCGCTGAAAAAACATGAATTTCGTAAAAGGATCGCTAAAAAAACATAAATCTCGTCAAAAGGCAGCAGAGAAAACACGAATATTGTCAAACGATCATTAAAAAAGCAAATTTCATCAAAGGATCACGGAAAATGCGAATTTCATCAAAGGATTGCGGAGAAAACGCAAATTTTGCCAAAGGATCACAGGAAAAATGTGAATTTCGTCAAAGGATCGCTGAAAAAAAAAACACGAATTACGTCGTAGGATCACTGAAAAAACATGAATCTCGACATAAGTATGTGGAAAAACACGAATTTCGTTAAAGGATCACAAAAAAAGCAAATTTTGTCAAATGATTGCAGGAAAAACTTGAATTTCATCGAAGGATCGCAGAAAGAATACGAAATTCGTCAAAGGATTGTGGAAAAAATGCAGATTTTGTGAAAGGTTCACAGAAAAAACTTTCGTGAAAGGGTCGCGGGAAAAATGCAACTGTCTTTATTAAAAACAGCACACACACAAACAAACCTATTCTGTCTTCCACAATTTAATTTGTAAATATGAAGTTAAAAAAAAAAATCCCTGTTTTCTCACATATTATGAGTTTTATCAGCAAGTTAAAACATTAAGTAAATATGAATGATTTGCGGAGCTGTTTCTATCAAAAATTCAATCACATCGCCCAAAAACCCTCAACAAAAATAATTATAAAGAGTGCGATGACAACATAAATTTGCATGTCCGTTCTTGGGCGATTCTTATAAAACACAAAATTTGTCACAAATGGTGATTTTTTTACAACATGCTTACAAATTAAAATGGTTTATAATTATTTAAAAAAAAAAAACTCGGCCAGAAATAACATTGATTTTACATTTTTAAAGACTTATTCTTTATAATTATTTTGAAACAGCTCCGCAAATCATTCATATTTATTTATTGTTTTACTTTCTGATGAAACTCATAATGTGAGAAAACGGAAAATCACAAAATTGATCAATCAATAGTTGAAAAAAAATCTCAAAAATCATCAAATGGTCTCGGGGGGGGGGGGGGTGCAAATATCGGCAAATAGCTTTTTAAAAAAAATCACAATTTGTCAACTGATTTGGGGGGGGGGTAATTGTGAAATGTACCAAATGGTTTTGAAAATAATCAAACGACAGCAGGGGTAAAAAATCTTTTTTCAATCAATCATCACAATTGGCGAGTGTGACTATTAAGATGGCCAGTGGTGGCAAAACAGTCAATCGACAAATTTTTAGTATTACTTGCAGATTGGTGAGTGCTAATTTTGTCCTATATGTGAGTGATTCTTATGAAACTCATATCACAAAATGCACATCATAAATATTTCACGGACTGGGAATTTATAATCAGTTCATCAAAACAATTTGATAATTACCGTCAAATCTCGTTAATCCGCCCCCCTAAATGCGACGGAAAATCGTAAAATAACCAGGGGGGCGGCGCTTGCACGGTATTAGAATTGTATTATATGATATTTATGGATGGTGGTGGTGGTTGGATGCTACCGGCCGATCGTCGCAAAGTATGCATTCTATAAAGTGACAAAAGAAACAAATTTGGAAAAAAAAAATCCGTTCTCAGGTGATTAAGATTTAATAATTATTTACTGAATGTTTTCATTTTATTCAAAGTAAAGTTCAAGAAAAACATTAGATTCTTGGACAACTAAAAAAGTTCTTAAATCATAAACATCACTCAAAAACGAACCCAACAAAAAAATCATGAATATATAGAAACAGCTCAGAAAATCTGTTTCATTAAGAATATTTTTCTTGGGCGACTAAAAAAGTTCTTAAATGAAACTTCTTAAATGGAGTTAAAAATGGTTCTTAAATGGAGTTCAATAACAAATCTTAATGAGAACATACATCTTAACAATTTATCGCATGTTATGAATTCATCAATCTCGGGAACTAAAAATGTAGTCCAAAACAATTACAGGAAAAAAATTGTAAACAATAAATTACTCAAAAATTTAATGTAAATTGTTTGTTTCCATCAAAAATATTTAATTTGTAAGTATGAGGTAAAAAAAAAAATCACAATGGATTCCTAACCGCCCAAGAACTCAAATTATTTACTGAATATTTTCATACTAAAAATGCTAAAAAAATGAAACAAACTAACTAAAAATACAGTCAAAAACAGTTTTTTAAAATATTATAAGCGTTGCACAAATTATTTACTAAATATTTTCATACTAAAAATGTTAAAAAATGAAACAAACTAACTAAAAATACAGTCAAGAATAGTTTTTTTAAATATTATAAGCGTTGCAAATACATGAAGATATACTTTCTGTTCAGTGAAGTGTAAGATGAAATAGGCCTAAACCCCAGTGACAAAACTAACTATCGGGAACTTAATATGATATATATTGCATATTTCAAACTATTTTTGAAATATTATTAGCGTTGCAGACACACGAAGATAGTT
The DNA here is from genome assembly GCA_963931845.1 of Maratus michaelseni. Lineage (NCBI taxonomy): Eukaryota > Metazoa > Arthropoda > Arachnida > Araneae > Salticidae > Maratus > Maratus michaelseni. Next base: position 128,164,575 of record OZ007593.1, read on the forward strand.
CTGTCACTGGGTTTAGGCCAATTTCATCTTACACTTCACTGAACAGAAAGTAAATAAATCGTCGCTGGTAGCTAGATCCATAGAGTAATGGAATATCTTTAATCTGTGGCTAGATCCTGGATGCTGCACCTGCTCTCATTGGCTGGCTGCTTCGTTGCCACGGATGGTGTTGCCGAGGCTATTTCATGGGAGGAGCTTGAAATAGCCTCGAACCCAAAATTCCATATACACGTTTTAATTTTTTTTAAAAATCTAAATTAAAATTTAAAAATCCGACTGTGAGGTATACTGTCCGGTGATAACATCTACACATGACAAAAATTTCTGAGTCCTAGGTGGTATAATTACGGAGAAATCCGCGGGCAGGCAGACAGACACTTACTCTTTTATAGAGATAGAGATTTTGATGTTTATTTCGATACACGTAACCATGGAATAACTCAACCTATAATTTTGGTACGTTAAATAATGCTGTATCATTTCATTGATTTTGTACGTGTTGGAAGCTGTATGATTTATCTTATAATGGATGGACAGTATAGACTGAAGGAAAAAATTATTTTGCTTTCACTGAAATTTATTTGGATTGCTTTTTCTTGAAATAATCTTCAAGTTCTGTGGTTTTTCTTATATATTTTAAATCAGCTATTATATGTATATCAGCTCCTGCTTTCTATCTTTTTTACTGTTTTAATGAATGTTATTTAACATTTTTTAGCATTAATGGAGTATATTATCTCTGGGTGATCAGATTTGTTATATATAGTCTTTATGTTGCAAATATTTAGAATATTTCAGAAATATAAGCTCTACGTTCAAAAATATTTGTAATGAAATGCCAAATATTCAAGAAATATTGGTTGTATCGGAAGTATTTGCAATTGAATTTTAATATTGCGTCATTATTATCTTATTTGGCGACATATTTATTGTTAATATTGGTGAAATACACTTTTAAAATATAATCACCTCAATATTTGAGCATTATTTCATGCCAATATATGATTAAGATCTATAGATTCAGCCAATATTAACCCTATATCATTTTGGTGATACGATAAGTATTAGTTTTACCTTCGTGGTGTTATAAGACTCTTAGTATGTTTTATTATTTATGTTATTAGGCAAGAGCCATTTTTAGTTATACTCCCAAACATGATGTGTTTATTTTGAAGGAGGACGTTTGGGGAAATAGTTTGCAAAATTCGAATTTTTGTGTAAGAAAAATTAACCTATGTGTAAACATTACATGATCAATCTACATTCGAATTGTGGTTTTAAATTCGGAAACTTTTGTCACAGAATTGCTAAATACCAATTTTGTTTTCTGAAAGCATTATATTTCTAAAGCTAGATAAACAATAACAAAGTTATGAAAATTAACCGAAAACTGAAAATCTAGATTCGAAGTGTACATAATAAACAAACAACACCAAGTCATTCTTCTTCGGATAAGGATATTCTTTTATTACACTGAAACATGAAAAAATACATAAATTAGATAATTATAAACTCACTGCTCACTTTCCTTATAATAATTGACATTTGCTCTTAATATTCAGAAATGCTTTATTGACTCTCCAAAATTTATTCATTTTAGGGAAATATGAAGAAAAATGGGCACTTTACGGATTCGTGGGTAACACTGAAGCTTTTGTATGTTCATAAACCTTGCTAGATCCAAAATATTTTCTTTTTTCTACAGTGTATCAACAACAAAATCACAAAGGTCTTTGGGATTATGTTCATGTACTTTTTAAAATTTATAGGGTAGCATGCAATTTTTTATGCTTGTATCTTTACGTATTTTCAAAGAGTTATAGATACAGAGTCTACAAAAAGCTTACGGAATAGTTTTTCTGTTTCTAACAGATTCTCGTTTTATAGCCGTGTAAATTTATTTATGATAAATCAATACCAGAAGTTTCTCCATTGGTTAACAGAACTATTTTTAATGGCGCATAGAAAATTATTAACATTTATTAAAATTCCTAATATTCGTTTTATGCCGACCACCTTATGGAGAATGAGTGACTTAGGTATTTTTAAAGAAAATTGTGTTTAAAAAATTTTATGAAAAGGATGACTTTTTAAATTATGCCTAAATATTTGCAAATCACTTGCCGGTACATTTGACGCATTTTATGTTTTTCTCTCCTCTTGCAAAGGTGTTTCCACGCTCTAAAATTCGTTTAAGCATTTTGTGGTTTTGTTTCCATATTTATGTTAAATGTCTATTAACTTTTAATAAACTATATCTTAAATATTGCACACTGTAAACTAAGACTAAATTTTAAATATTGATGTTTAATTTTACTGCAACTATAAGAATGAAAAGTATGAATGAAAAGAATGAATAACGTAAGAATGAAATATATATATAAAGGTACCATTAGTCAGATTTTATAAAACATTACTTGTTACTTTCCAAAAAAAAATATTTTGATCGTTAAAGTCATGAGAAAGTGAAAGGCATTTTTCACCAAATTCTTCTTTCTAATGCAATGAAAAAATCGTTAAAAGCATTGTGCATTTTGATAATTGTATTATAAATGCTCAGATACATTAGCAACAAGATTTATGGATGATAAATCTTTTTAATAGTTTATTCAGATATCTACTAAAAGGATGAACATACCCATTAAAAAAATATCTGATAGAAAAATAAACATTTAAAAGGGGGTTTAACTTCTTGATGTCAAACAAATACTACAAAGAAATCTGATGAACGATGAGACCCTAAGTATCCGGTAATTGTCTGCGGCAAAAACTGATTGAATTGTTGTATGGCTTTAATTAGCATATTGGATACAATCAGTTTAGACGTAATTGTGTATGAAAAAGTATTATCACACGTATGAAAACATATATATGGATAAGCATAATGGAGTAAAATTACATTTTCATCTTTCTTCTATACAACCTGGTGTGAACATAAAAAGAAAACAGTGTGAAAAATGTTCCTAAAAAGTGAAGAGATATCAAATTTACAAGCTTAAATCCTGATACTTATTTAATCTTTTCCATTAACTAAGTTACGATATGCAATTCAAGTGGCAACGAATTATATGTTGATGAAAATCCTTCTCACCTGCAATAAATACATCAAAAGTGTTTCTGAAAATTATTTTTTTTGAAGTTATGCATGATGGGCTTAGCGGGCAGATTAAATAAATAAATAAATATATATATATATATATATATATATATATATATATATATATATGAAGGGGTTAGAATGACAGTGGAATAAGTCAAAATTTAGTGATTTGAGAAATGAAGGATTTTGTGAAACTTGTTGCATTGCCGTTGCATTGAGTGATCCAACTTGTTTTGCCCTCCAGCGACTCCCTAAATAAACTATGACTTATTTGACTGACACATTGAACAGAAAATAATATATGTTAAGTGAAAATATGGTTATCTCGATTTTCAAATATTTTGATTTACTCCACTGTCATTCTAACCCCCTCATATATGAAAAGCATAAAATGTTTCAGTGAGTAAATTTTTGAACTTTAATTTTAATAGTTGTTAGAAATTTGTGTAAAATCTGGAAAGATTGCCGCCAAGCCCATCATGCAAATCTTTTGTTAAAGTAAAATATAAATGGTAACGAGTGTATTGAATTTTATCTCCCGTTCTTCTAAACACAAATTACGCAAATGTTACAGAAACTAGTTTTATATAAAATCCGGGTTATCACATGGACGTAAGAAAAGTAACAACTTATAGGGATCATCCCCCCCCCCCCAATTCAAATGAAGACAGTTATTTTTATTTCATTTAAGCTGTTCCAAAAGTTATTTTCTCTCTTATTTGATAAATCATCTCTGAAAAACTCCGTGCTCTGCAAGTTGCAATTTTATTTTCAACTCACTTTCTTTAAAATTTTTGTTGCTTGTTATGATGTATGAATGTGTGTTCCGGAGTAGAAGATTAAACGGAACAACTAACGCCATCCATCAGACGCAAATGTTCACGTCTTAACACTCTTAAATCAACCTATATTTTAGAAAATAAGTAACATAATGTCTTAGGTAAAGGAGTTATTTCCACTGAAAAATAGAAGAGTTTTAAACATCGAAAATGTAGTAAAGACAGCTATTAAACCAAAAATACGTTTTGAAACCTATCTTAGCCATAAGTAACAAGTAAAACCAACTGATTAGATAACAAGTGTCATAGTTTAAGACGGGGGCATATTTTTTTTACTTTGTGCAAATCCCAGGTGTTAGTTACTTGTAACTTGAATTAAACGATGATTTTATAAAAAAAAAATTAAGGTTTTTTTAAATAAATTTAAAATATTTATCCATTTTTAGGACTAATACTCCGAAACGCGTTCATCCTGATTATTTTTAAATACTGCACAACAATTTTTAAGTACATTATTAACAGCGTACACATTTTATAAAACTGTAATATTTGTTTAAGCGAAGAAAAAATTGTCAAAATTTAAAGACATAAAATATGAAATACGTGCTTATAATTACGTTTTCGGATTAAAGTTGTAAAAAGGGTTTAAACAAAATGTCACAGGTTGCTGGTTTTAAAAGTGTTTTTACATACTTGTCACGCTTAATAGGATTACAGATTTTTCGGAAAGCTTTTAAAGGAAAGAAAAATTGAGGAGGAAAGTAATAGTTTCGTCTAATGTTCTTTATTTTTTCATTTAAAAGTATTAAATGAGTGAAATATTTCATAACAGAATTGTGTCATTAAGCGACAAATTTGCTGATTATTTTCAATCACCGAAAACACGTCGTGTCATTCATGATAAAATGTCCTCATTATGGTAAAAACCTCATTGTCTTATCGTTTTTCGCGCTGTAGATTAGGATTATGAAAAACATTTTATTAGTCACTGCTACTTTCACATATTGAAATTCGTATGTCGTGGGTAACACAAAAGTTTCTTCTATGGCATTGTATTATATATGGCATATATTAGTATATTAATTTAAAGGGTCATATGCATTCCAAGCATGGTTCCGAGCATTCCAAAATCTGTATTTTTCAATTAGTCTACGACATATATATTAAAAACCAAAGTTTTCACGAATACATTGCTTTTTTATGCATATTGAAGAAAGTAAAGAGGATTATTGTGTGTAAATATGAGGTATGGGCGATTTTCAAATTTGAGGCAGTTTTGCGTTTGAAATTTATAAAAAAACAACAACATTAAATTAATCACTGTTTGTGATTAACATTACATATATGTCTTGTATACGTTTATATGGTCAGCATGAACTTTTTATTAAAATTTTGTCCTGTAGCGTACTTATTATGAAGCAGAAAAATCAGGTCTGGAACTGGACATTTTTGGGGGAAATTTTAACATGAAATCACAATTATTTGAATGCTTCCACACAGATAACACTTCACACTTTTGGTTATTGACAATAAGAAGGTGAGTAATAATATTATTTAAACATGTCAAGTCTGTTACTTTTATGTGTTACAGACCTGACAGATAACAGTGCTGACAAAGTAACATTTATTTTTCTTTTTTTGATACTATGTCTAAAATATTTAGGCTTAAGATAGTAGAGATTAAATGTTCTTTTCATAGTGACTTTTAGTGTGCTAAACAGATAATAATGCTACACTCGTTTAATTGAACAAACCTGGTAACAGATCTGACAAGAGTTTTTTTTAAATACTCACCTTATGAAAAACAAAACTGTTAATATTGTCCTTTAGGTTCAGTATGTGATTTCAAAATGGCTTTTACTACTTACTGAATCATGAAAATAACCTTTAAAGCTTGTGCGGACATATACAGGATAATTTTTGAAAACTATTTTTATTAGTAACAGACAAGACAGTAATAAACCTGACATTTCTCTTGGACAAAACAAAATAACTAATATTAACTAAAAAATAGATATTTATATAATATTTATTACATTATATTATGTATTTTTAAATACATATGTTCTTGAATGTTTTTAAAATTTGAAATAGGTTAAATTTGATTAAGAAATTTGACTTTGTCATTTCGGACAGCCCATTTTTTAGATTTACACTTTGATAAAATTTTATTAAAAAAATATGTAAGGAATAGTCATACAGCAACATACATGAATAACTGATGAACTTAAAAAATGCCTCAAATTTTAAAATCATCTCGATAATATGTATTTAAGAACATAAAATGTACATAAGAATAGAGATATTGCATTAAATATTAAGTTTTGTGTTAATTCAAAAATTAAAATGTTATTGAAAAAAATATTAAATACTGATTTATTTTAACCACTCTCGATAAAATTTCATGATGTATGTTTACACAAAATATGAAACACTTCCATATTAATGCAATCATAATAATGCAATTTGTTTAATTTTTACTTGCATAGATTAGAACAAACTTTGATGTCATTATGAATAAAAATATAATCGGGAAAATTCTCACAAAAGTATGTCGTTGGACAGACGTTTATTGTTATAATACACGCATCAGAGTGGTCTGATTGCTCCATTCTTCGGAAATTAAAAGCAAGAGTGGAATGAAATACATTCATATGATAAAAGAAAGGGATATGAATTGACAGAACACACACTTGGGAGGAAATTAAGCTGTTCCTTTGTTGTGCTAAATGACAGAAATGAACGGAAATTTTCTTATCATTAGTTACTGTCTAAACGCATGCTCTTGAATTCGTTATAACTCGTGAATTATTATGGCTCTATGACAATAATTTTATTATTGAAACTGGCATATAAAAAGAGATTATCATTTTCAGAAATTATCTTTGATTTTATAAAATCTAACATAAGTTCCATTGATGCTGCTAATTATTAAGTATAACTTTGGTATATTTTATTTTCAAAAGACATATTTATTGATTCGTTTCAAACTATTTTTCCCTTAAAATAAATTTTTACTCAGTTGATTTTTATTATTTAAAGAATATATAATAATATTGATATGTATCTGTCGGCGATAGTTGGTATCACAATTTAAAACTATTTTTTCATAAAAATAAAGTTTAATTCAGACTTTCTTTTACTTTAAAAAAGTAGAATAATATTGTTCTAGATTTGATAAAAATAAATGATCTCATAACGTCTGTAGCGTATTATTATAATATTTGGAAATATACAAGGTGGCCATAATTAAACTGACGGTACTCAGAGTGTTCTGTAGCGCGATCTAATTGCGAGAATGACGCCAAATTTTGTAGGAAGATTAAACAAGACGGGAGACGAAAGATTCCGCGAAAAAAAAAGTTCCAAAAGTCACCGCCAGGGGAATATGTGGCGCTGTGTATTCGAAAAAGAGGGTTTCAAAAAAGAAGAATCAATACTGAAATAAAATTACCGTTTATTTAGCACATCCAACTCAGGTTCGATGTGGCCGCCGTTTTTGTAGACCACATATTGCATTCTGTGCACAGCATTTTCAACAGCAGAGAATAACATGTCTGCAGGAATCTCCTGTACAGTTCGCGATATGTTATCCTTCAACGTAGTGAGGTCCTGGACACCTCTGTGATATACCTTGGACTTTAGGTAACCCCATAGCCAAAAGTCGCAGGGTGTAAGACCAGGGGAACGAGGTGGCCATGCAGTTGGAAACAGCGGCTAATGACTCTTTCTGTTGTGAATTTCTGTCGTAGCAGCTGCTGTACCCGCAAAGCAATATGTGGAGGGGCTCCATCTTGCATGAAAATAATTTTCTCCAGGCACTGTCTTTGCTGAAGTGCCGGAATAACAAAGTTGTTTAGCATTTGGCAATATTTGTCTCCGGTAACAGAACAAGTTACAGGTCCTGTCGGAGTAATGTTCTCATAGAAGAATGGACCTATGATCATATCTGCTGTGAAACCACACCAAACAGTTATCTTTGGTGAATGCAAAGGAATTTCCTTGAATGCTCTTGGTGACTTGTTATCCCAAATTCGGCAGTTCTAGGTATTTACAGTTCCATTCAGGTTAAAGTGGGCCTCGTCTCCCCATAAGATTTTCCAAGGTCAAGCATCATCCAACTCCATTCTGGCAAGAAAAGTGAGAGCAAAAGTCAATCGCTTATCATGGTCGGTGTGACGTAACTCTTGTACACGGCTGATCTTGTACGGATAGAAGTGGATAATCTTTCGTAGGATTTTCCATACCGTACAATAAGGCATATCCAGATTCCGAGCTATCCCACGAGCGCTGGAAGTGGTAGCAATATTGTCTGGTGCTCTGTCGACAATCGCCGTTTCCACTTCTTCGATTGTATCATGTGATACGGGTTTTCGTCCTTTGCCTGACTGACATTTAGAGAACCTGTTTTCTCAAACTTCTCAACCATTCCTTTTAAACCATTAACTGACAAAGGACCGTTACCTTTACGCATTTTTTTGTGGTTTCTAAAAGCATGAAGGGCCGCTGGCGCATTGCACTGGTTGGGGTAAAAGAATTTGACTATTAGAGCTCGCTCGACTAAAGAAGGAGACATTATGAAAGATAACTTTCAATGAAATTGCTTCTAACAGTAGCACATTACCTTTTTAAAGCCGAACAAGCTGTCACTGGGCCAAAAGATGTAACGTGAAATTTGAATAAAGAATTTCTTCTTCTGCTGTTGCTTTCTTTGGGGCTCTGTAAGTGAAATTGCAGATAAAGAAACTTTAGCAGTGTTTATGTAAATTTTTAGCTTTTTATAAACTGTTACCATTTTGAGCTTAGATTAAATTTCTAAATTCGTTAAATAAACGGTAATTTTATTTCAGTATTGATTCTTCATTTTTTGAAACTCTCTTTTTCGAATACACAATGCCACATATTCCCCTGGCGGTGATTTTTGGAACTATTTTTTTTCACAATCTTTCGTCCCCCGTCTTGTTTAATCTTCCTACAAAATTTGGCGCCATTCTCGCAATTAGATCGCGCTACAGAACACTATGAGTACCGTCAGTTTAATTATGGTCACCTTGTATATATATATCTACAAAAACAACTTTTCTAAAGTAAAAAAAGCCAAGCATAAAAAAAGAAGTTGTGGCTAAAAAATGGTGTGATATCAAATTTCCAAGCTATTATATTGCTTATTTAACTTTTTTCCATTAAATAAGTTATCATGTATATAGGTCGAGTGCTATATGTTAATAGAAATCGTTTTCTCCTGTACTAAATACATCCTAACGAGTTTCTGAAAATTCAATTTTTTTCAAATTATGCGTGATGGGCTTGGCGGCCATCTTTGCTTATTATTCACAAAATTCTAACCACACAAATCCGTAGTTAAAATCCGAAGTTAAAAATTGTTATTTAAGCAAATATTTAAGAGTTTCATTTATAGACTTGTATGCTCTGAAAATTGTGTCTTAAGATAATCATGACTTATCTTAAAGATTCAAATTATGATTTATTTTTTAGAGTAATTATTAATTTCAAACTAGTAAAAATCAATTTATCAAAATATCATTCTTATCTAATTTATCTGTCCGTAGTTAGAATCTGCAGTTCGACATTTTTATAAACATATTACATTGCAAACATATTACGCTTTTACTTTAGAAATTGGGTGCTTAGAAATATGGAAAGATGGCCGCCAAGCCCATCATGCATAATTTGAAAAAAATTCAATTTTGAGAAACTCGTTAGGATGTATTTAGTACAGGAGAAAACGATTTCTATTAACACATACGTAGGCACTCGACTTATATATATGATAACTTATTTAATGGAAAAAAGTTAAATAAGCAATATAATAGCTTGGAAATTTGTTATCACACCATTTTTTAGCCAGAACTTTTTTTTTTACGCTTGGCTTTTTTTACTTTTGAAAAGTTGTTTTTGCAGATATCATTTCTTTTTTTAAAAATATATTGAACATAAATTAAATAATCTAAACATGAGAAATAATATTAAATTACATTTTACTTTCAGTCATTGTTTAAAGGGTTAACTAGAAATACCAGTAGATTTTTCAATTAAACTAATTACACTCTTAAAAACAACATACTAAATGTGGCTTATTATAATACTTGTTATCCTCCGTTAAAAAATATCACTGACTAATCTATTAAATGAATAAAAAAGGAATACGTACATAGCGTGTCAGCGCTGCATTTGAAATCAAACGTGATATCACGCTCTTTTATTATTAGCACTAGCTGGCTTCGCCCGCTAGCGGGCCCCTAATTTACACCGGGGCCTCAAATCTTGTAAAACCTCGAATAAGATAAACCACGAACCTCCGACCTGGTTCCCCGCTGCCTTCGGCACCGGCTAATCCCTTAACTTGCACATCGAATTGTATAAACTTCTAAACAAACGAACTTCCGACACGGGTCTACGCTGCCTTCGGCACCGTATAGCAGTCGTGCTGCGCACGCTCCAGTTCTATCTTCCACCACCAGGTAGCGCAATCTGTTCTATATGAACCTCGGGCACTGAAATCGTTAAGGCTATAGATGTCGAGTCGAATGAGCTATACCCCGTCTTGATCTAGCCCATAGAACCAGAGATAGGAAAGTGCCCCCTGGTGGTGAAAAAACGAACTAAAATCGGAAAGCTCTACAGATGTCGAGTCGAATGAGCCATACTTTGTCGTGATCCGACCCATATAAACAGAGATAGGAAAGCGCCCACTGGTGGTGAAAGCTAATCGCGTTTGGGGGGCAAATTGGGGGGATGAACACCGGAGATGCATAATAAGATTAGGCGGTCACAGACTTGTCCAACGATGTATCACATGGGGGAATATGTGCAAAATTCAGAAAATACCCCCCCCCTGCATAATTTGATTAAGCGTTCACAGACCTTTCCAACGATATATCACATGAGAGGTGTCGGCAAAATTTAGAAAAGTGCCCCCTTTGGGGGGGGGGTGAAAGTGGGAGGATGGACCCCAAAGATGCATAATATGAATAAGCGGTCACAGGCCTTTCGAACAATATATCACATGAGTAGTTTCGGGGGGGCGCAAAATGTGGGGGTTTCACCTGTGGTGCATAACATGAATAAGTGGTCACAGCCCTTTGTAACGATATCTGACATGACGGATATCGTTAAAATTTAGAAAAGTGCCCCCCCCCCTTGTGTAGGCAAAACGCGCTCCGCCCCTCCCTATAATTTTTGACGCAGCTTTATTTTTAAAATTTATGTTATGTGTTATAAAATATCGTAAAGTTTCAAACAGATAGCCTTATTATACTTCCAAATTTTGTTCACGCCCCTCCCCGAACTGTGATGCGCCATTCTTTTTTATAAATTTTTTAACATGTGTTATAAACTATCTTAAAGTTTAAAACAGATCGCATTGGAATTTAATATATTTGCTGAAATTACTATTATATGTAGAATAATATAGAAATAAACCCTCCTTTAGATTGTAATTAAGATATATGAACAATTTTTATAATTTCTGAAAGCTGATTTTTATTTATTTATTTATTTATTTATCTATTTATTTATTTTTTGTTTATTTATTTATTTATTTATTTATTTTGCATTGCCTGTGCATGTTTGGAATTTCTTAGCAATTTCTTAGATTTACATTATTTTATTCAATTAAACATTGTACTGTTACAATAAATTTAAATGGAAACTTCACTTCTAAAACAAAAATAATTTAACAACTCGATTTCATTAATTTATAGAAAAATGACGTAAAAGGTATTCCTGCGAATGAAATGCCTGTCCTTTACCATGTTTCTTTTTCTTTTTTTTCTTTTTTTAAAATAAATGAATCACTTTTAATTAATTAAAAAAAATTTGTTTACGTTTGGAAAGAAATTTTAAATGCCGATAACTCTTAATGGGTTATTTATGGGGCATTTTAGAAGGTACACCTTCCTTCAAAAAGTAATTTATTTTTAAAGATCTTTCTAAAAACGTAAATTATATATTTAAAATATTTTTTAAAGCATAACACTACGTCTGATTACTTTATTTTACAATATTATAAGAACACGCATTTTATCAGACAATTAAATGCACTAAACAAACACGAGTGAAAAACTGATCTGGGCCAGGACTCGAACCTGGGACCTTACGCATAGTGTGCCGACGCTCTGCGACTGAGCCACCCAGATCGATGCGCTTGACGGGAATTTCTCATACTTATTCTTGTTGGAAACAGTCATCTGCCACAGTTTGCAGTCATATTTAATAGTTTGATAAAATGTGTGTTCTTATAATTATGAAGTTTTATTTTTTTTTAAATATCTTCAGAAGAAAATGGCTGACTTGCAGATGAAATTTGATGTTGTTATAACTTGTAACTGATTTGTGCTATTATAATACAGATGGTACATGGTCGTTGGCATGTTTTATCTCTGTTTTGGCATAATTTTTTAATCGCTATGTTAATTAACAGTTTTTTGCTAATTAAGGATGGAAAATAATATTTTTTACACTGGATTTTATAAAAGCACATAGATTACGTAATTACTTGTCCAAAAATGTAATTCTTTTTTTATTCTGCCGAATATTAAGGTCTGTAGGTTGTTTGAAAAAAAAAGGTTTGACGAAGAAAAAAGTTATCATTTTAAGTAACTCGACGTTTTTTTAAAAATCTATATCTCTGTTTATAAATCACTTATGAAGATGAGTTTGGTCTTAAATTGAAGAATTTCTTCATTAGATTCTTCTAGTTTTCGTTTTTTATCTGCGACGCTTGGTTTATTTGATATCTGATATTTTAATCTGGCATGTTTTGTCAATTTAACATTGCGAAGTTGATTTCTGTAAGTAAGCAGTAGCGGTCTAGTTCAGTTCTTAGCGTTGTTTGTGTGGCGTTTTTTTTAAAACTTGGCTTGGCAGAGCGACCACCCTGCTTGATTATATATATAGAATAATATAGAAATAAACCCTCCTTTAGCTTGTAATTAAAATATACGATCAATTTTTAGAATTTCTGAAAGCTGATTTTTATTTATTTATTTACCTATTTATTAATTTTTTGTTTATTTATTTATTTTATTTTTTTGCGTTGCCCTGTGCATGTTTAGAATTTCTTAGCAATTTCTTAGATTTACAATATTTTATTCAATTAAACATTAATTAAACATTAACTGTTACAATAAATTTAAATGGAAACTTCACTTCTAAAACAAAAATAATTTAATAATTGGATTTCGTTAATTTATAGGAAAATGACGTGAAAGGTATTCCTGCGAAACGTTTGGAAAGAAATTTTAAACGCCGATAAGTCTTAATGTATACATTTTAGAAGGTACATCTTCCCTCAAAAACTAATTTATTTTTAAAGATCTTTCTAAAAACGCAAATTATATATTTAAATTATTTTTTAAAGCATAAACACTACGTCTGATTACTTTATTTTACAATATTATAAGAACACGCATTTTATCAGATAAGTAAATATACTAAACAAACATGAATGAAAAGTTGACCTGTGGCAGGACTTGAACCTAGGACCTTGTGCATACCGTGCTGACGCGCTGCGACTGAACCACCCAGACCGATATCCTTGAGCAGCAATTTCTCATACTTATTCATGTTGGAAACTGTCATCTGCCACAGTTTTCAGTCACATTTAATTGCCTGATAAAATATGTGTTCTTATAATTATGAAGTTTTATTTAAAAAAAATATCTTCAGAAGAAAATGGCTGACTTGCAGATGAAATTTGATGTGGTTATATTATAACTTGTAACTGATTTGTGCTATTTTAATACAGATGGTACATGGTCGTTGGCGGGTTTTATCTCTGTTTTGGCATAATTTTTTAATCGCCAAGTTAATTAACAGTTTTTTGCTAATTAAGGATAGAAAATATTTTTTTTACACTGAATTTTATAAAATCACATAGATTACGTAATTACTTGTCCAAAAATCCAATCCTTTTTTTATCCTGCCCAATATTAAGGCCTGTAGCTTGTTTGAAAAAAAAAGTTTGACGAAGAAAATAGTGATCATTTTAAGTAACTCGACATTTTTTAAAAAAAAGCTATAACACTGTTTATAAATCACTTATGAAGATGAGTTTGGTCTTAAATTGAAGAAATTCTTCCTTAGATTCTTCTAGTTTTCGTTTTTTTTTTCTACGACGCTTGGTTTGTTTGATATCTGATATTTTAATCTGGCATGTTTTGTCGATTTAACATTGCGAAGTTGCTTTCTGTATATAAGCATTAGCGGTCTTTATTCCAGTTCTTGGCGTTGTTTGTGTGGCGTTTTTTTTTAAAGCTTGGCTTGGCAGAGCGACCGCTCTGCTTGATTACCGAATTTCGAGCAGTTGTATTATTTGTCCTTATTATCTTTCAGCTTTAGTTAAAATAAAATATTTCGTTATGGTTCCGGTTTTCGTTCCCCTAATAACAAAAAATTTCGGTTCAGATCCGGTTTCCATACCATGAAAAATAAAGATTTTTATTGTTGTTTCGTTTGGTTTGTTTTCTGTTCGAGGCCGTGATTTCAATAAATTGTCAAAAGATGTACACCCAAGCTAACACTAAATATCATCATGACAAATTATCAAATTCTTATATTCTTTCGACCTAGGCTTTCCATGATTTTACAAAATTCGGTGCTTCTTTCTTATAGTGGCCCCCACAATTACGAATTACAACAAGTTACAGTCAATTTTGCCAAGGTCGTATTCAATCTCTTGAAGCGAGAACGTAGAGCGCACGTATAATAGGAGATATAAAAATAAAATATCATTGCATTTAATAATATAGTATTGTATGTTAATCAGAATATATCAAAATTTTTCATAACGAATTCATACTAATGGTTCATAGCAAACTCTTACAATGCTTCACAAGAATAACAAATTTTTAATTTATAAACACTTTTCTCATGGAACTATTCCATTCAATTGTCGTTTTTTTATATAGTTTTTTTCTTACAATATTTTATGTATGTTAATTCCTCTGCTCAACAGTACATAAACCTTAAAGCGATTACGAACGGTATTCTCAAACCAGTAAACCAACTTCCAACACGGTGGCGTGTTTACAACATTATACGCTGCAGCTTCTTCTTCTTCTGCATCTGTTGCAATTTGGTGATTTAATCTTTCGTTTCTTGTCGTAAGGTATAGTAGCTGTTATAAATCTGAGCCATTGGTATACTACCGATCAACTATAACAACTTTAACCCAATCGTATAGCAATGAACAACTATAAGAACTCTGATCCAACGTTTTAACGATGATCAACTTTAAGAACCCGTTAGCTAACTGGCAGTAAGAGCTGACCAATGGGAAGTGCCCATTAGTCAGCTCAGCAGGAGTTCACTAATGACGAGTACCCGGAAGTATAAATAGCGGTGAAAATCTTGATCTTGATTAATCAGTGATTTATGCTGCTGGTGGTTAGACGTGTCTTAAAATATTTCCGCCTTTTACCCTAGTGATTCATTTGAGAAGATTGTTGTTTGGTTTTAAAAGTTAAAGTTTTTACTAATATATATCATGTAAGCCTTTTGAAGAAGTTGCTGTCTTGGAGTCTGCGAAGAAGTTGTGCGCTATTAGAAAGTATTCTCAACCCCTTTCAACTTGATAATTCGGCATATAAAGACTAATTCTAACGGAAAGTCTTATGTATGTGGTGTTGAAAAGCCTTTAGACGAAAATCAATCTTGCAAAGACATTTGAAGACACATAATGGTATAGAACCCTCTATATTAGAGTGTGATGAATACTCTCAAGTATTTACAGAGAAGTACAATATACCTTGAAGCCCTGTGGATTTTAACCTAACAGCTGAACAAGTTGTACCTCTAAACTGTTGATACAATTGAGAATGCTGAGACGAAAAGGTTTGCCCCACATGCAATAAATGTTTTTAAACCGCTTCTAATCTAAATCAGCGTATAAAGATACATTTGAATGAAAAGCCTATTACCTGTGATACATGTCGAAGAACCTTTGTGCGGAAATCGGACTTAATTAGACATTTGGAAAGCCGCATTGTTGATGGATAGTCTACAATAAAGTGCGATAAGTGTCATGAAGTTTTAACTCGAAAGAATAATTTGGAGCACCATCTAAGATCATATGAAAATTCAACATTCCATTGTCATGATTGTGATAAAGTGTTTGGACGAAAATTTGAACTGAGACAATATTATACGCACCCAATACTTTCACACACCTCTTTATCCAGTGTAAAGTTTAAAAAACCGTAGCTTCTAAAATCTGATACTTTTATTACTCACTGATCCGACTCGCTCCGTTATCATATCCAAAGAAACAATATTTATGATTATATGGAACTGTATACGTCTGTATTTGATTTTTCTAATTATCCTATGAACCAACGCCTGTACTCTGAGAATAACAAGAAGGTGATTGGGAAATTTATGGCGAGGTAACAACAGAGATTGTTGGATTGAAATAAAAAATGTACTCTCTAAAATCCCTAAAATATGAGCAGAAACGTGAAAAGACGTGTCTGGCCAGATTGTTCAACAGAAAATCTAGCATGAAGATTATTTACAATGCCTACAGCAACTAACAACAAGTGTGGAGAGGCAGACAAGGATTGCAGAAGATGTCCATAACATTTATACACATTAACTCAGAATAAAATTAGTGTGAGTCCCTTTGATGACAAGATATATGTGTCTTCAGATGGGATGAGCATCTTCGCGTATTGACATTATAAAATTAATCAAGATTGTAATGGCCTAGAAAATGCTGATTAGTATCGATAATGTAGAATCCTGATGTAGATATTGTTCTGTAAAAAAAAAAAAACCTTTCCTGTAAATATATCTTTTCTGTAAATTGTTTTGTTTTAGTTTTAAAAAATGCTTATTTTAATTGTTTGTACTTATTTAAAACTTATATACAAACCTTTCTAGTAAAATGCTGTATATGTGATCTTATTGAAACTTTTTTTTTACACACACTTATACAAACATACATACATATTTTTATTAACTTGTGATTTAAAAAAAAAACTTTTTTATTACCATACAAGTTTTTAATTTTTTTTAAACTTCTAAATTTCTTAAAACGTACATTCACATACGTACATTCACACATATATATAGATAGATATATATTTTTATTATTATTATTAATAACTTGTAAATTTTCTAAAACTTTTTATTAAGATATAAATTTTTAAAACTGTTTTATTAACTTGTAAACTTGAAAAAAATTTAAACTTTTTGAACTTAAATATTTAAATTATTTTTGTAACTTATGAATTATATACATACATATATGCATATATTCACGCGCCCACACTCACAAACACGCGCACATTTATTTGCATACATGTACACACCTTTTTAATATATTGCAAGACATATATACTTATTAAAAATTTATTCCTATACACAAACCTTTCTAGCAAAATATTAAGCATGGTAAAAAAAAAAAAAAAAAAAAGAGAAAAAAAACTGTTGCGAAAAAGAAAGTTTTTTAATCAAAAAATGGAATCTCAATAAAAATAATAATAAATTGGAATTATCCACATTGAGCGAATGCGCCTGTTACCCTTGAACATGCCTTATCTTGATACTAGAGTGAAATTGATCTAAACAAGCCCCGAAAATACTTAAATTCTGCATTCAACCACAATTAATCTGAAAACATCCTACAAAGATTCTACTAAGACTATAGTTGAATTTCTACGAAATAAATCAAAATTACTCTATGAGAACTATCCTGACTATGGGCATCGAATTACGCAACTACATTCTCCGTAGAAAATGTTCTAAATTTTGTTGTCTTACGCACATGCGTATTGCACTTTTTCCTTAGTTTTTGTTTCGTTTACCTGCATCATGTAATGGTCCCAAACTGCCTTGAAGAGTCTTTAGGTGCAAAAAGGCTCGTCATTGTAAAATCTGTGGGTTCTCTTATCGTGCCCATATGCGCTTTAAACATCTTCCTTCGTTCCTTTTCTTCTTCTTTCATCATACAATTGACCAAAAAATGCCATAAATTTGACTTCTAGAGGATGTCTAGAGGTGTGATATTTTTACATCCTATGACTGTTTAAAAGACAATTTCAAACAATCAGGCGACATTGGTTATCAATGATTTGCATGTTTTTAGCATGTCATGTGTTGTCAGGGGCAGTGTGTTGTCCGCAAAGAGAAAAGGAATAAAAAAGAATATATTCTAACCAGTCCAAGATTCTACTGAGAAACTATTTATATAGTAATAAAATTTAAATGAAGTGGTATATTTTTGAGGATCCTTACCTATAGTGTGCTGTAAAAATATTTCATGATTGCAATAAAGAACGAAGTTTTAAAAAGAAGTTTGATTTTACAAAAAAAGTCTGACCAATTAAAGAAAATTATATATTCTATCTTATTTGTCAGAATGTGCTTTGCAATGTCCGTATCTTGATGAAAATTCAGCAGAAATGACATGATCCTGTTTAATGTAGTATTAAAAATTTGAAACTGCATTTTTTATTAAAAGTATGTGTACTGAAATATTTAATATACGTCCTTCCATTCGAACTTCTATTTAAATAAACTAACCTTTTCATATTGGGTATATGCTAAAGTAAGTTCCGTTCATTGGTTAAAATTACATGCTTATTTAGCAAGTATATAAAAGTGGTACATTATTCAAAGTATGGTCCATCAGAAGCAACAACCTTCACCCATCTTTCAGGCAATTTACTGATTCCCTGTCTGAAGAAGTCGTCATCTTTTGAAGCGATCCATTCGTCAAGCCAATTTTTGGTATTTTCGTGATATGTGAATCGTACGTCTTGAAGGCTGACTGCATCGACCAGAATAAATAGTAATCCAAAGGAGCAATGTCTGGCGAATATGGCTGGTGGCATAGAACTTCCCAGTCGTGCCGTTGTAAGTATGTTTTGACGACGACTGCAATATGTAGTTTTACATTGTCATGCTGCAAAATCAGTTTATTGTGTCTGTTCTCGCAATCTGATCGTTTTTCTTGAATAGCTCGCTTCAAACGCATTAGTTGTCGCCGGTAGACTTCGTCAGTAACAGTTTCAGAAAGTTTCAGTAGCACATTTATCTTCACGTTCTGCGTCTTCAACATCAAATAAACCTTCTTTAAATTTCCCGAACCATCGTCTACACATACTATCAGAAAAAGCATGTTCACCGTAAGCTTCAGTAAGTAAACGATGACTTTCAGTAGCGATTTTCTTTAAATTATAAAAGTAGTACAAAATTTACCGCAAATGACAAAACTATCCATTTTAAATCAAATAAAACACTATGTCGTTTACACTGCAGTCAAATGTCATATACTACGTTTTGAAGGTTATCAAGAGGCGCTTCAAAAGCATGTATTACCAGGAAAACCTATCGGAAAAACGGAACTTACTTTTGCATATACCCAATATCTCAAAACTATTAAAATTTCCAATTTATTATTCATGCATGAATGTCTACTTAGCTGATAATATATAACGCGATATTACAGAATAATATTTTATATATTTGTATAACATATGTATTGGTTATCCAAAAAAAGGTTTCATCAAAACATTAAAGAATTGTTTCATAACAGAATGAAAATTACGCAAATGTTTCATGCAAGATTTGACTTTGTAAATAATTTCAAAAGATTGAAAAAGTGCCCTCGACGGAATTGTAGCTTTATTATTATTTTATTCAAATTCTCTCTTTAAAAGTCTATAAGAAAATTCTAATCTCATTACGTCAGTAAAGCATGTAGAAATTCTTTTAAGACCTGGAACCTGTGACTCTTTATTTTATAGTGTTTTTCTTTTAATCTGAAAATAGTATTGAAGTACGTGTCTTTCATTTTTTGCATTTTTAAATTTTGTCAAATTTTCTTTTTTTCAAACAAATGTTAGCACTTTAAAATGGTACATTTCTAACGCAATTATCTTATCGAAAGGCTAATGCTTTTAACGATTTTTTTTCGTTGGAAAAAAATCGATGATATTTTTTTTTAACACAAGTTGGTTTTTGTATATAAAGATAGAATTTTCTTATCGATTTTTCATTCACTTCCTGATATCATAGAATTGTAAAATTTATATTTGCTGATGTGTTTCCAATCATTATACAACATTTTAATAGTTTTAGAACTTAATTATAAAAAAAACTAAGTTTAAGACATCTTTACGTTATCACGCTATGATGCCGCATCATATATTATTTAACTTTTGCAATTATTCCCCTCTCATTTAATTCCCTTTTACAAATTTGTTCCCCTTTTTCATTATTTTAACGCTCACTATTCTACAAAATGTTTTTCATTTCCCGTTCCCACCCTTTGTTAAATTCAGTGGAACAAATGTTATTCCGTTTATTCTAATATCCTTTTTAATTCAGTTACACTAAAAATATTTCTATACTGTGCTGATAAAGTAAATGAAAACCATTACATCTACACTTTCAAATAGCCAGCAAAAATATGCCCATCTGTTATCTCCTTATTTGGTCACACAGTTCTGTTGCTAACTGATTTATTCATACACACCCTTTTTAATTACAATGATTCCCAAGCGCATCTGAATAACTCCGGTCCAAAAATATCTAACGTACTTATCAAAGTCATAACAATCTCTAAGGTTCGCGGATTCAAGAATGCGAAAACTCTCTCCAGCCCCATTTGTGTGGTTTTTGCATTCCCACATGTTGACTTCCGCCGAAAAATTCGTTAGGACGATTTATGCCAAAAATGGCTCTGTTCTCTAAATTTTTAATTGTCTTTATGCTCTGTTTAGAGAAATGATCGCCATATTGTAACCTTTTGGCGAAATGTAATTTCATTCGACTTCATGCCATGATACGAGAAACAATCACTTCTCTCGCTAATCATCCTACTTCCAACATGTAACATTTTCATGAATTGTGTTACGGGCCCGGGTGCCCTGCGCTGCCATGGGAAGCCAACGTTTTCCTGTACTTGTGCAATATCTATAGAACCTGGGATTATTAAAATACCTTCATTTACTCATGTCTGCTTGTTCTTCCAAATGTGACTATTCTCATTCCTCATGAATTTATAGATTTCTTGGAAGGTAATGATGATTTTTAGTCATCGAAATACTCATTGTATCAAATCCACTTTACCACGACCAAGAACTCATATTACATAATTTTAGGAGATAAATCGCCGAATATGCTTTATAGGTACAATTCTTTACGTGTTACAACAACAATAGATTTAATTATGCGCCAAACCACGCTCGCCAAAACAAGCCAACTGGCTGTGAAACTGGAATAACGAAATAGTTTAAACATTAAAAAGTAGAAAATATAAATAAACAAGAACGAAAAATCATACGTCAAGCATAGATTATGAAACACTTTCCTACGCTTCCAGAATACTTTAACAAAACTTTACCGAATTATAAGGTGGAAGTTGATGTCTAAATAAACAATAAAGAAAACATACAACAAGATTGAGAACCCGATTTCAGCAGTTACCACCAATTGTCGGAAAAATAAGAGAATGCTTTCGTGCAGCCCTGTATATGTTATACAGATTTGTATATATACTACATAGTATGCTAAAATTTAGTTCAGTTAGGAAACGCATAGCAAAGGTAAAAATTCCTATTCAGCAAATTCTGCCAATAAAACGAAATGTATTCGATATCTTTTGTGCTGCCCTGTATATGATCTATATAGCATTTATAAACACCAAGTAAAAAAATAACAAATTTGTTAAATAAAAAAAAGCGTACCACATCTGAAAACGCACTTCCAGCAATTACTGTACATAGACAGTACTGTAACCAAATTCTTTTATGAGTCCCTGTAAATGAACGATGCATGCTATGTCCACGCTGTTGTATAGTAATACTCTTGTAGTGCACCTCAGTGATATATATCAGTTTCACTATGTTTGAAATAGTGTAGCAAGATTGTTGTGCAACCGATTTTTCCCCATAGACCATAATGTAGTGGAATGATTTTGAGTTTCCCTGTAAAGGAACTATAAGTGCTATGCACACCATATTCTATAGTAATCCTCTTGAAGTGCACCTCAGTGATATATATCAATTTCAATATGTTTGCAGTAGTATAACATCATTAAAATAAACCGAAAAAGTTTTTCCCCATAGACCATAATGTAATAGAATTATTTTGAGTGCTCCTGTAAAGACATATAAGTGCTGCACACTTCATTTTCAATACCAAATACGCTATAGTAAACCTCAATAACATATATCAATTGAGCACGGACAGGCGGAAGACAGACAGACAAACCGAATTCATAAACACTTTTCAACTACTTTGGAAAGTGTTAAAAATAAAGAATTTGATATATATATATATATATATATATATATATATATATATATATATATATATATATATATATATATATATATATATTTAAATATGCCTCAATTAATTAATAGTTTCGTATTAATTACATTATGATTATACGTTGAGAAATCAATTTAGAAATCCAAAAAAGATAGTTTAAGTAATGTTTTTTTTCTTTCCTAGCCATATCATAAAAAAGAAATAGAGCAAAAATTATAATATTATACATATTTTAATAAATTTAACAGTTTGCGCTTTCTACCATGCATAAAAAAGGCTGTGAATTTTTCATGATCGAGTTCCTTACCCACACAAAATTATCACATTACAAAGGAAATCTTTTGGAAATATCATGAAACAGTTATAAAATTAGGCGCGAGTTTCAACATGAACATTCAATGCTTGTAAATGAATTTTTACTTTTATTCTTTTTAGCAAATTTCCAAGTTTACAACACATTTAAAAATTGTTCATAAATTCAGTTTGTCGGTCTGCCTGAATCTCTGTCTGCCGTCTGTCTGTCTGTCTGTCCGTGCTCTAACTCGAGTAAATATATTCGGATTGCCACGCAATTGATATATGTTATTTAACATTAATATGGTATGTTCCGTTTTGCACTTATAGTTAGTTCCTTTACTGAAACACTCAAAAGAATTCTGTTACATTACGGTATATGGGAAAAAATCATTTGCGGTTTATTTTAAAGATGTTACGCAATTTCAAACACATTGAAATTGATATATATCACTGGGGTTCAATACATAGAATATGGTGTGCATAGCACTTATAGTTCCTTTTCAGGGCATTAAAAAGAATTCCGTTACATTACGGTCTATGGAGAAAAATTGTTTTCGGGTTATTTTAATAATGTTTCACTACAGTAGAGTCCCGCTATTCCGAAATAATTGGGACCGAACACTGTTCGGTTTAGCGGGAATTCGTAATAGGCGGATTTCATTATTAATAATCAACGTATTGATTTGTTAAGGCATAAATTAAATGCGGGACATCTGCTAGTGTCAACTCTATAGAGCGTTGATCGGCTCATGGTGAACAGGTTCAGTGAAATTGGGAAGGGAAGAGCAGTGACCTTCGACTACTCATCACCCCACCTTACCTATCCCTCACCCTTCCGCGTTCCAAGAAGTACTACAAGGGTTACTGCATTTCTGCTGCCACGTAGTATTGGCGTATAGATTCCGTGTTTTCGCCAACGTTGACAAATGACTTTGAAACTCGCCTCCCGGTCAATGTTTACTCTAGCGGAGTTTGATGAACTGTGTGCGCTTATTACAAATTTATTGTGAAAAATTGTGGTTCCGTGAGTATTGAATTAATACTTTACCGAGTCACTGTGCCTTTGTTAAACATTCAACATGTCAAGTAAACGACGTCGTTCTTCGTGTACCTTAAAAGAAAAACTTGAAGTGTTAAAAAGACTGGACAAGGGAGAAAGTGGTACTAAATTATCACTCGAATAGGGTGTCGGAAAAGCAACGATTAGTGACTGGAAAAAAATCGCCTTAAAATTGAGAAGTTTTGTTCTGCTTCAAGTGAAAAAACTCTTGAAAAACGGCAAAAAACGACTATGTCTTCATATGAAAAACTTGACCAGGCCTTATTTTTGTGGTTAACTCTAGAAATACAGAAAGGAATCCCCATTTCTGGTTCTTTGATAAAAGAAAAGACGCTTCAACTGAACAAGCTTGATGGTGACCCATCATTTTCAGCTAGCTGTGGTTTTTTGGATCATTGGGAAAAAAAGACACGGAATTAGACAGCTCACGATTGCTGACAATGAAGCAGCTGCGAATTACATAAAATAATTTAAAGACCTTGTTTCTTCCCAAAACTACTCACCGCAGCAAGTTTACAACGCGGATGAAACTGGACTGAATTTTAAGGCTTTGCTTACCAAAAGTCTTGCTCCGCAAGAAGAGAAATCTGCCCCAGGGTTTAAAATGGGCAATCAACGTCTAACTGTCTTTAGCTTGCAGCAACGGTTCGGCAACAAACAAACTTCCACTGATGGTAATAGGCAAATCGGTGAAACCACGAGCGTTTAAAAACATTAACATCAACTAACTTCCTTTGTATTATAAGAATTAAAAAAAAGCTTGGATGGAACGCGACATGTTGAAGGGATGGTTCGAGCACCAATTTGTCCCTAAAGTGACTGAGCTCAATAGAGAAAATAGATTGCATAATCGTACTCTGCTCATTATAGACAACCCAGAAGAAACGGAACTTTTTTGTGGAAACATCAAAGCAGTTTTTCTTGCACCGAATGTTACTTCAAATCTTCAGCATATGTACCAGGGTGTGTTGCAAGCCATTAAACAAAAATACAGAAAAATGCTGCTTCGCACTTTACTTGAAGAGGATGAAACTGAACTCACAATCCTGCAAAAACTAAAGAAAATTACAATACAAAATGTGATTTACTGGGTGACTGAAGCATGGGATAACACCACTAAGGTGTTATCCCATTAAAGTGTAAAGGCGCAATACAAAAATCATGGAAAAATCTCTGACCTACATTGGAATTTGTTAAAACAACTTTTTCACCAATGAAAGACTGTCATCTTCTTCCACTAGTCAAGAAAATCCCTGTCTGTGAAGACGCAGAGAAAGCTGTGTAGAGGAGTGGACTATACTGTTGACGACAATGGCTACCAGAAGTACGGAGAAAAAGACATCGTAGAAATGGTGCAGGATGCATCAGCTGAGATCGACTCGCAGGAAATCGAGGAGGAGGTGAACGCTCAAACTGAACTCATAAACCATACAAACGCGGCAAATGCTCTTGACCTCGCCTTACGCTACGTCGAACAACACGCTTCATCAACACCAAATAATGTTCATGCGGCAATAGTGGAACATTGCATCCTCAAGTCGATTCAGTGCTCTTCGTCAGAAAAACATCAATGACTTTACTTCTTAAGTGTGTGTAAATTAGTTATTTTTTGTGTTTAGCAGTGATTAAAAATGATTCTACAGAATTGTATAAATGGAGCCGACATGTACTGTAACTAAACAGTTTTCATTCCAATTTGGTTTCAGGCGTTTTCATCAAGCTTAGGCTCTATGTATATCTCTATTTAACTTCTTTGTATAACAATAAATGTACATTTTTTCACGAATGTCTTTTTAATTTTTCCTGTTTTAAGTTTAAAAAATCGGTATTTTTTCTGAACTCTGTTCGGAATAGGCGGATTTTCGGAATAGCGGGACTCAACTGTATTTCAAACAAATAAAAATTGATATATCACTAAGGCGCATTACAAGAGGCTTAATTTAGAATATTGTGTGTATAAAATTCATCGTTCATTTACAGGGACACACAAAATAACTCGGTACTGTTTGTTAACAATAATTGCTGAAAGAGCTTTTTCAGTTGCTGAATGCGTTTCTAAATTTAACTCCTTTTTTGTCTATTATTTGGTGTGTATAAATTCTATAGAACATATACAGGACAGCACAAAAGTTTTCGAGCACATTTCCGTTTATTGATAGAAATTCCAGAAGGGGAATTTTTAACTGTGCTACCCGTTTCCTAACTGAATGAAAATTTAGCATTCTATGTAGTATATATACAAAACTGTAGATCATATACAGGGGCTGCACAATGAGTTCGGATATTTTTGTAATTCGAACATTGTAATTTTCGGATACATTGTTAGTAATTCCTGAAATTGTGTTTTTAAATATGTTATGCGTTTTCCAAATTATTTACTTAGATATTATCTTTCACATTATTAAATGGTATAAGATTTGCAAAATTATTTTGGTAGTGTTGGAAAGTGTTAAATAATCTATGATTGATGCATAATTTTTTGTTCTTGTTTTTTTTAATTTAGCATTATTTTACCCACTGAAAACTGAAGAATATGACAGATACACTTTTCTGCCAAAATATTATTTTTGAAATTTTATTTGGACATTTTTGTTCCAGTCACATGAAATGTAAAGAGACGTTTTATGCTAAGTTAATCACAAAATCAAAGAAATTTCAGTTCGCATCTTTAATAATTATGACTCATTTACGTGTTTATGAGAAATGATATTTTCTGTCATTTCCTCTTTGCACTAATATGTTAAATTCTTAAAAGCTTTCACATAGCATAAGCTGTATTTCTTTCATTATTTATAAAGCATGAATGACAGTTGTTTTAATCGCATTTGAAATTGTCAAGATTTAAAATGGAATTAAAAACCTGTATTGCTTTAAGAACAAAGTTTCAGAGAGTTTTAAGAACAAAATCTGTTTAGAATTTTTGACATAAGAACACTCTATAAATTTTCTGGAATCATAAACATGTTATTACCTACTCTAATTCATATTAGTAAAAATTTTATTCATATTTTTCGACCATCGACTTCTCTTAAGTGAAAGAAAAAATATAGTAAAATATTTTTTTTCGCATATTTGAATCTCTTTTATTGAGAGCTTTCTATATTCTTTATCAGAAAAACGTGTCAAATTCGGCAGTTTCGTTAGTCTTTCGTGACAAATCTCCAGACGCAAAACCCTACGATTTTTGGCTTTGGGAATCTTTAAACAGGGGTTCTTAAGCCAGTGCCCATGGACCCTTTAGTGATCCGTTGTGAGATTTCATAGGGTCCATGAACTCTGTCAAAGCTCTGCCTATTGAACTACGTGGACCGACAACTGGTTGACACAATTAACTCAGATAAGCTTATCGTCAATAGCACCTGATCTGCCATGTAAACAATTCAACAGAATGGAACAGGTAATGGAACTCCATTAAACGATGTATACGTAGATACACTTTATTATTTTTAACTCAATCATGCTGATTGGTAAAGATATTTGCCAATATAAGCCAAAGATCTTGGATTCGACTCCTGGCCTGGACACATTTTCACTGAATTGGAATTTTTTCTATTCGTATTAGTTCATCTGTCTGTTTTAACCCTTTCTAATGTAGTGTTAAGTACACTTCTGGATTAATTGTAATGTCCGAAAGCTGAATTTCTATCAGATGTTTTGGAAAAAATTTTGCTTTTATAATTTACGTGACGAATTAAATTAGATTGCTTGGGTGTAACAATGTTAAATGTAGAAGACGGGGGAAGGGCATTTAGTAGTTCAAATTTCAATTGCTGAGTCTTATTACAAGCAAGTCTTGTTTACAACAATGCCCATGACATGAGGTAAAAAATTACTTAAAAGAAATTTTAACTCAAAATAAGCGTCATATTCTCATGTAAAGAGTCCGTGATTCTGAATAGCGAGTCGATGATTTTCATTAGATAGAAAAAGAGTTCTGTAAGGAAAAAAAGTTGCGAGCCCGTGCCATAATATATCTGGCCAACTTTCAAACCACAAGTACATTGCCAAAACTTAGAGCAACATTTCGCGTAGCAAATTTAACCCTTTGTATCGGAACGATACACATACGTACCAGCAACATTTTGAAACATTGAAAGTTCATTTCACCAGTATTAAGTGTAAGAAAAGTGTACTATTCCATTTCTTGAACATAAGTTAAGGAAATTTGCCGGAAACCGTTCGCTTAAATTGAGGTTATGTGGACTTCTGATCACATGAATGTGATTGTTTTGTGTTTTTAGGTGCGTTCGTAATTATATAAATACGTAGCACCTATAGTCGTCGTTTGGTCCGTCCGTCTGTCTGTCTGTCTGTCCGTCTGTCTGTCCGTCTGTCTGTCCGTCCGTCTGTCTGTCTGTCCGCATATAACAACGCAAAAACAACCCAACCGAATGGTTTGCAATTTAAAATATATTATCTTTGCAGAATTTTGTCGAGACATTTCAAATTTTATTAAAATCGAATCAAAACTTTAGGAGATATTAATAAAAATATTTATTAAGAAATTTGAATTTTTTTTTTAAATCGGTGCTTTTTTGTTATAGGAGCTTCCGATGGATGTTAAATCGTCAAGCGACCGAGATGCTTATTTTATTACAGAAATTAATCTGCAGACGATATAATTCATTTCACAGAATTAAAAATCATCAAGATCTGAATATTTATATAACTAGCTGATACATATATATCTGAATATTTATATAACTAGTTAAGATATTTGTATGAACAGTGTCATAAAATATATACTTAACTAGCTGTTTAACCCGTTCTACGCACGGGATATCATGAATTTAATTCTAAAACGTGCGTACGAACGCACCTCGTTTGTAACGTTTGACATACAATTTCCAACTTGTTTGATAAATGCTATTGATTTTTGTGCTTGTATTTTTTGTGTTCTTTGTGTTTTTATAGTATTTAGGCTGATACAATCTTTAATCATCGAAGTAAGTACAAAACAGCCTATAATTATTTTTATATGTAAAAAAATATTGTTTTGTTTTATGTGGTTCGTATATGTACCAACTGGGTTTTTTAGTGGTACACATGACTACCATCCAAGTTGTAATGTACTTTTTTCTCTTACATCCAGGGCTATAAATGACTAGAAACGAAAGCGATCTCTAAGTCAGAAAGAATTGAAAAATGTGTATGATTTATATGCCGGGGCGAAAGGATTACTTTAAAATGTGCTTTGGTTTACTGTGTGAATTGGTATTAATAGATTTCTAATTGACAATGACAATTATATACGACGTATTGAACAGGATTCGTTTTAATAAATTTATTCTATACTATACTTTTATCTATTCTAGATTAAGTTCTGCTACTTCGCGTGTAGCAGTTATGTGATAAAATATACTTTAACCCCTTCGGGACCGACGATTTTACACAAATTTTATTCGGTTAGCACCACTTTTAAAAAAAAGCTAACTTTACTTAAACTATCACAAAAATGCTCTAATTACAGAAAACAAATATTACTTTTATTTTTTACTGGTGCCTGAAACAATTTCGGTATGCTCTTTTTGAGGGTGCATATATGCACCCATGGTCCCGAACGGCTTAAAGTAGGGCTGGCCAAACTTTTTACTGAAAGTCGTTTGCCACCACATTTTCTGAATATAACACTTCAACTTATTTAATAGCAAAGTTTCTGTCATTAAATAAGGCAAACATCGTCAATATCATCGTCCGTTATTCACAGACATGTCTTTTCACTTTATCTATATTATAATAAAGAAACGATTGTTTGTTTGTATGGGAAACTCTCAAGAACTAACTAGCCGTTTTAAAAAAATATATTGGTTGCGAAATGACTGCGACAATCTTTACTTCAACACTGGCTATATAATATGTCTGTACCACTGTCCTCAGGAGGATGTATTGGCAAAAAACGTTCTAAAATTGCGATTTCTGTGATAAAGTTGGTACTAGAAATTGAAATTTCGCACGGTGGTTTCTTTTAAAATGTAAATGCTCGCTAAGAACAGTTTTTAAGAAATTTTCAAATTTAACAGTATGAAATGAGCAGAAGACATTTTAAAAACGCTCTAAATTACGATTTATTTCGAATTGTTTGGACTAGAAACTTGAGAATCCACATGGCTTTTACTTTTAAAACATAAATGCTCGCACATCACAGTTTCTAAAAAACCCGAAATTTAAAATGATGCAGAAAAACAAACTAGTGGATAAGTGTGATCGAAGATCGCACAAAGGGTTTCGTTTAATATTCCTTTCAAAACACTTTATCCTTTCTTTAATAAATCCAAATAAATTTCATAAAAAAAAAAAGAAAAAGAAAGTCATGTTTTTTATAAAGTAAAAATTTACCGGTCTATTTTTCTCGTTTTTTCGAATATATGAACCGGCCCGATTGCGGGCTAGAAACATTAAATTTGAAATGGATGTTACTTTTAAGACTTTTGTAAATACTTGCGCAGAACAGTTTCTAAAAAAAATATCGAAATTTAAAAAGCTAAATGAGCCCAAAGCGTTCTAAAATCAAGATAAATTTGAAACTATTAAACCGATTACAAAACTTCTTTCAGGGTAATACTGGTTACAGTTTCTGCTTAAAACTGGGCTACATTTTTACTCTGTGCAACTTTCGCCAAAAGGGCAAAAGATCGATAAGCATTCTAAATTTATAAAATTTTTGAATTTGTTGATACTGTAATCTGTGAATTATATGAAATTTTACATGATAGAAATCTAAATGCTCGCGAAAAATGGTTCTTAAAAAATCGAATTTTGAAAGTGAGAAAGAGATCGAAAATGGTCTAAAAAAGTTCGTTCTTAATTACGATTTTATAGGATTCATGAGGGCTAGAAATGTGAAATGGAACGTGGTAGTTACTTTTAAAACGTATATATATGTTCATACTTTGTAAAATTTCGAAATTTAAAAGTTTGAAATCGCGGAAAACGTTCTAAAATGACGATAGTTGCTGAAACACCAAACCGATTTCAAATCTTCTCTCAGGTTAATAATGATGTCACTTTCTGATTAAAAATAGGCTGTACTATATCGCTGTACAAACTAATTATTTCATGCACTTTTGAAGTGCTTAAATCTAAAATTTTAATAAAATTTGTCACTATAGAGTAATAATATTTTTTAATCAAAATCCCCCAAAATATTATAATATATTATATGTAGCGAATATGAAAATTTTATTTGCAGGAAATTTTATTTGTGTCACTGAAATATTAACAAGAAAGAAATTCATGCGTCAATCATCAAATATGAAGAACTTTCCAACACAAAAATCTGTTACAAAACTTCACTGATCAATAGAATGAAAGATGATGCCTTAGTAAACAATTTGGGGAACGTATAACACATTTCAAAACCCAATTACAGCATTTACTATCTATACACGGGAAAATGTCGGAATTCTTTTGTGCAGCTCTGTATATGATCTATAGCTTTGTATATATCATATATTCTAATACGAGCAAATCTTGTGTGTGGTTATATATATATATATATATATATATATATATATATATATATATATATATATATATATATATATATATATGCAATTTTTTTTCTTAAATATGGCTCTAACGATTTTGACGAAATTTTGTGTCCTACTGTTTTGCGGCACCAGAAAGCCATTGGGCTAGGTCACGTATTCGAGAAAATTCGATTAGTGGGTCATTTTAGGTCATCAAGGGTCAGGGTCAAGCTAATACTATCTAAAAAACGGTCCAAACGATTTTGATTAAATTTTGTATCCTGCGAGTTTAGAGCACGACAAAATCATTGGGCTAGGTCACATGTCCGAGAAAATTCGATTAGTGGGTCATTTTTGGGTCACTGTGGGTCAAGCTAATTTTATCTAAAAAACGGCTCAGACTATTTACACTAAATTTTGCATCCTATGGTTTTCGGGCACGAAAAGACTGTTGGGCTAGGTCATGTGTTCGAGAAAATTCGATTAGTGGGTCATTTTGGTCATGGGTCATTATGGGTCAAGCTGATTTATCTTAAAAACAGCTCAGACTATTTACAATAAATTTTGCCTCCTATGGTTTTTGAGCACGAGAAGACTGTTGGCTAGGTCTTATTTTCGAGAAAATTTGATTAGTGGGTAATTTTGGTCATGCTTTAGGATATTTGAACTCAAAGCTAATTTTGACCGAGCATAGCTCGGTCTTTCCTGCTCGTACTATATAGTATGCAAAAATTTTTGTTCAGTTAGGAAAAGCATAACACAGTTGAAAATTCAACTTCAACAATTTTCACCAATAAGCGTAAATGTACTCTAATTCTTTTGTACTGTCCTGTATACAATCTGTAGAATTTATATACACCAAGTAATATGAAAAAAATAGTTACATTTAAAAACACATATCACAATTGCAATTTTATTTCCAGCAGTTATCGCTCGTAGACAGTGCTGTAATCGAATTCTTTTGAGTGTGGCAGTAAATACAAGATAAACTAGTCGTTGGGGGCCACCGTAATACTTACCCATCATGGATATGCATAATGTAAAATATTAAAATAAAAATGTGTAAACTACTTATAAAATGCATCGCAATTCAAATAAAATCGTGGCTTGATGACGTCATAAACTTTAAAGGCTCGATAACTGAATTGCTTGAAAGAGGTTTTTACTTATAACGCCAAAAATAATAATCCTATTAACAAGCGGTTTATTGCATCTGATTAAGCGTCAAATTTCCAGTTAAAATATATATTTGAAGTGAAATTTGGATGAAATACAGGGTCATGAAAAATCGAAGAGTGTGGAAAATAGGATTCCAAATATCTCGGCAACTCATTATCCGATCGACTTCATGCTTTATGCAAAATTTATGTTTTTTTATTGTCTTTTATGTTCATTTCTTAAAATAAACAATTTCGAAAATTTTTATATACCTTTTATCAGAACGAATATTTTGAGAGTCCGAAAAAAATTGTTCCGGTTAGTCGAGGTTATTGAAATGAAATAGGCTTCTTCCCATTATTAGATACTAAGTACATACCAAATTGCAAGTCTCTATCTCAATTCTTTCGGGAGATAGAGCGTTTACAGACACACATACACACATACACACAGACACACAGACACACAGACGGACGGCAAATTTTTTTTTCTAAAAATATGTTTTTCGGAATCTCCAGTGTCTGAAACGTGTAAATCCGTCAAAAAATTTTTTTCGATTTTCAAAACGATTACAAGACTTACCCTATACTACGTATGATGGGTAAGTAATACTATGCAAGCCATATTCTATAGTAATCATGTCATAATGCATCTCAGTGACGTATATCAATTTTAATATATTTAAAATAGTGTAACATCATTAAAATACACTGCAAACGATTTCACCCTATCTATTATAATGGAACGGTATTATTTTGAGTGCCTCTGTAAAAGAACTATAAACACTACATACTTCATTTGCAATACCGAATATACTGTGGTAAACCTCATTAACGAAGAAATTACATGGCAATCCGACTATAATTACGCGAATTAGAGCACGGGTAGCCGAACAGACAGCCGACCAGACAAACCGAATTTATAAATGCTTTTAAACTTTGGTGGAAAGTGTAAAAAACAAAAATCTGGAGTAACTCCACTCGACTTTCCAAACGCTTTACAGAATAACGTGTGTTTAAATAAATAGTAATAAAACAAAAAATAAATCTTTGACCTTAATTTTACTAAGGTGAAAGATTTTCCCTGGTAAAAATTACCTTATGTTTAAGACAAAAATATGCAATTTCGTTTATAAAGCGTAAACATTTTTCTAAAGACAATTTTCAATACATTTTCATTCCGTCCGTGCTGAAGTTAAGGAAATAAAAATAAATATTTTAACTAACCAAATTAACTAACGTTGTGGTGAAACATAGTTGTTGTATCGACATTAGATGAACGTGAGCAATAGAAATAATTTAATTGAGGTAAATGAAAAGTTTCATCAGTTATCGTCACAGAATGGCTAACAAAATGGTTGAAATAAATGTTTAGATACCCGTTGACTGCGATTTCTACGAAAATGAATACAGTCCTTACGGCAGTGGACTGTAGCATATTCACCAAATGAGAGCTCGATCGAAAACATCAAAAAGATTCGGGGAACCTGAAAATGTAAAAGTATACCAATATTTCCATATTTGGGTTATTATTATTATTACAGTACGTTTCTGACACAGTAGGTGTACGGAAAGGAATTATAAAAATCCCTGACGGCTCGGCCTACAGGCGCAGGTAGATTTCGAAGACGCAAACCGTGTAGTGCCTGTTTATTGGGAATTGCAGAAGAAAGACCCATTTGCCATGATGCGGCAGTTAAGACCACCCACTTTGAGATGTACCTCTGGCGGAGCCAGCAGGGACTTTTTTGTTTTTATTTTTTCTGTAAGAGTTGGTCCTATAACAAACTTGTCAATATAAAAGTTGTAGATAATATTAAGAAGATTTATAATAAATATAAGCGGATCTGATATCTTGTGAATTGACGAAGTTATGATTTTTTTCTTGTGAAACCCCTATTTCACCCCACCCCCCCTCCTTGGGGGCATTTATAATGAAATCAAAAATTTGTCATACATAAATTTTTGACTCTTTTTCTAGAAGTAATAATAACTTTAAACGGATTCGATATGTATCAAAATTAAGAAGTTATGGGTTTTTTTCTGTTTTCACAAAAAGACCCAATTGCCCCTCTTTGGTTCGATTTTGCCCATTAACGAACTTGACCGAGATTTTATGTCGCTTGATTTTATGTATAATTTTGGAAGACATTTGTGCAGAATTATGGAAGATATCGTGTCCATAAAAAAGTGATATGGATAGATATATAGATAAAGTTTTGAACTGGGTGTGGTTTTGTGTTATAGGAGTCATAATCGGTGTAGATCTGCAAAAAATTTTCAGGGATTCCAACTTAGGGAAGAATATAATAGGTAGTATTTCTTACGAAATCTACCTAAAAATGCTGTTTCGCCAGTCATGATAAACTTGCCTAAAGAACAACTTTCATAGACGAAGATCAAAGGATAAAAAACACTTCGATATAACAAGTATATAATGTATGTTAATACAAATCGAGAAACTTTTATTTATATCTCTAAAAAAATACAGTTTTATAAAACCCTCTTTGGCACATACACACGTAAGAAAGAAGTAGTAAAACATAAAACTTTATTGCAGAATTTTCTGTTTTTTAAAGCAGTTTAGTTATACGCTTCAGTCTAATGCATCAATTTATATGCCTTTTTTTGTATCTTTTTGAACTTTTCTAAATGTTTTCCTAAAAATATCATTGCATTAACATAAAAAAGTACAATAGTGTTTTAAGTTTTTGTTTCATACTTTGTTCTTCTAAATTTTTTTTCTTCTTGATTTGAAATATCATTTAATGCACATAAAAAATTTTTTCGCTTTATAAAATAGGCTAAAATATTGCAAGACAAATGGAGTTGAACAATATGTTTCTATAATTTACTCATCTCCAACAAAGATTTTACTACTCAAGAAAAGATGAGTAATAGCACTGAAATTAATAGTTTTTTTTATGTTGCGTTTGTTTTTAAGCTGAATTCCAATATTTTAGTTAAAATCTTCCACTGAATATAGATTTCGAGCTATATTAAAAACTACCCTTATTTTTGGTTATCTACGGATAATAAAACTTTGAATTCCACAATTTAAGGTAGTATTTTGAAATTAAAAAAACTACCTTTTCCTCATAGATGGCGCTGAATGTTGCCGGGAAATTTAACAGTGGGTAGTACTTTTTTAAAAAAAAGGAGGAGATTCAGTCTGTCATTCAACTGACATTAGCGAATAATTAGGTACTCTTTCATTTCATTCTTTCGTTCAAAATGACCAATAGATGAAACGTATTTCGTAGTCAATTTTACTGGCAATACAATGTACTGCTTCAGATGAGGTCAGGGGTTTGTGTGTATGGGGGTGGGGGATATCGTATTACCGCTTTTTCAATTAGTACCGAAAGATTAGCATTCCGTGAGGTACGGAAAATGAGATATTAATCAATGAATGAATATTTAATGATTGCATGGTTTATTAGATGTTTTAAGAGAATATAAATGCTTTTCTCAGCCATTCAACATTGAACTATTCTCTTGAATTAAATAATTTAATTTTTTTCTTTTACATTTTTCATTTGAAATATGGGAAAACAACGAAATAAGAAAAGGAAGAATTGGCAGTGTCATCGAAAAATTTCTAAGGCGTCGAATAGTCAACGGATTTGACAAGAACGAGGAAAAAATATCTGAAGAAAATCGTGTAATTGATAATGAAATGTAATATTTACTGCATTATGTAAACAATACTGATATTACATTTTAAAAAAATCGTATACAAGAAAATATATGCATGATTCCTGTAGGGTTATATTGACTACTAAAATAGTCTTTTGTTTAATTATTGATTCATTATTTAAATTTATGGGGGTTTTTTCCTGCAATATATCTGTCTATAAAATTACATTTCACATAAAAAAGTTTCTTTAACATTTTGTAATTTTATTTTTAAAAAGTAAATTTTAATTTTAAACTTATGTAATTTTTTATAGTACTGATGAACCTCTTGCCCGATTTTTTTTTTTTTTTTTTTTTTTTTACTTTTTACTTTCTTCTATCTTTACAAGAAGAAAGTATTGGATTCATGAAAATTTTCGACTTCCGGTTTTCGACGGATTTATACGTTTTAGAAGGTCCTGAACAAGATTTGACGGTTTTTAGAAAATGTATGTCTGTCTGTATGTGACAAAAATTTTGTGGGCGCTCTATCTCAAGAACGAATGCACGAAATTTATTAAATCTTTATATTCAGTTAGTCCCTGACATAATTTGGTGCTGATTAGTTTTTGGTGATAAACGCCCAATAGGTGGCTGTGCTATGCTGCATTTTTTGCGATTTTCGCAATAGCTCTATCTCAAGAACTAATACACTTATTTACATCAAACTTCAGATTCAGTAAGACATTGACAGTTGATCGACAATTAGACATTGACAGTTAGACATTGATTCAGTTAGACGCTGATTATGTTTTAATATAGATATTTCAACAGGTGGTGCTGCTATACCACTTTTTAGCTCACAGGCTATCAAAGCCTGAGAGCTAATGTGCTCGCCCGTTCTGTATGTATGTATGTATGTATGTACGTAACGCGATAACTCGTGATAGAATTATCCGTTTTGCTTCAAATTTTGTTTACAGGTTCATTCTAATAAGGCGCTTCCCTGATTAGTTTTAGGAGTTCATTGGTTAAGTATAAAGGGGGGAAAGGGGGGGGCTAACTCCCCCTTAATTTAGATAAATGGGTTTTTCATGCAGAATTATCCGTTTTTCTTCAAATTTCGTATATAGGTTCATTGTGATAAGGCACTTCCCTAATTAGTTTTGGGTGTTCATTGGGTAAGTATAAAGGGGAGGGTAAACGGGGGGGCTAATCCCCCTAAATTTAGATAAATGGGGTTTTCATGCAGAATTATCCGATTTTCTTCAAATTTTGTATATATATTCATTGTGGTAAGGCGCTTGCCTGATTAGATTTTAGGGGTTTATTGGTTAAGTATAAAGGGTGGGAACGGGAGCTTATCCCCCCCCCCTTAATATATTGGCGATTTCTTTATTTTTCGAGTGGCATTATTCTTTGAAAAAGTAGCATAATATACAATTAGTGT
The DNA here is from genome assembly GCA_963931845.1 of Maratus michaelseni. NCBI lineage: Eukaryota > Metazoa > Arthropoda > Arachnida > Araneae > Salticidae > Maratus > Maratus michaelseni. Next base: position 128,201,811 of record OZ007593.1, read on the forward strand.
GAATAGCCTGTGAGCTCAATGCCCTCAGTTTAACTGGGCAGTTTTTTTTATTTCATGATTATTACGATAGCTATATCTCAAGAACTAATGCACGGAATTTCATCAAACTTCAGATTTTGTTAGACCTTGACATAAATAGATACCGCTTACTTTTTCGTGTAAATAGCCTAACAGGTGTCGCTGCTATACTACTTTTTTCATTATTATCACGATAACTATACCTCCAGAACTAATGCACGGATTTTCATCAAACTTCCGATTCAGTTAGACGTTGACATAAGTTATTATTGATTATGTTTTGGTCTAAATCTCCCGACAGGTAATACTGCTGTGCTACCTTTTGCAGGATTTACACGATTTTAGCAATAGTCATATCTCAAAAACTAATGCACGGAATTTAATAAAACTTTAGATTAAGTTAGATCTTGATATAAATTGGTGCTGATTCTTTTTAGTGTATGCGAAACGTGTGTGAGATAGAAGAAAGTTTTGGGATTGTCACATCCGATTAGTTTCACTGTTGTTTGCTGGGAAGGTTCCTTGTCATTTGGTCTTCAGAATTTATAAAATTTTTACTTAAAAAATTTTAATAAATTTAAAAGTAAAAAAAAAAAAAAAAAAAAAAATAGAAATAAGAAAAAAAGAATTTTTGTCAGTGATTTTTACTTCAAAGAATATATATTTTTTAAATCCTTCAAAATTTTATTTTTTTATTTATAGGCAAATTTTAGTGATTTTTAGCTCACAGGCTGTCAAAGCCTGGGAGCTTATGTGCCCGCCGGTTCTGTATGTACGTACGTATGTATGTATGTACGTAACGCGATAACTCTTGATAGAATTAACCGTTTTACTTTAAATTTTGTTTATAGGTTCCTTGTGATAAGGCGCTTCCCTGATTAGCTTTGGAGGTTCATTGGTTAAGCATAAAGGGGGGAAACGGGGGGCTAACCCCCCATAATTTAGATAAATGGGTTTTTCATGCAGAATTATCCCATTTTCTTCCAATTTTGTATATAGGTTCATTTTGATAATGCGCTTCTGTCAATAGTTTTGGGAGTTCATTGGTTAAGTATAAAGGGGGAAAGGGGGGATACCCCCCCCAAATTTAGATAAATGAGTTTTTCATGCAGAATTATCCGATTTTCTTCAAATTTTGTATATAGGTTCACTGTGATGATGCGCTTCTCTGAATAGTTTTGGGAGTTCAATGGTTAAGTATAAAGGGGGGAAAGGGGGGGGGGGCTAACTCCCCCTTAATTTAGATAAATGGGTTTTTCATGCAGAATTATCCGTTTTTCTTCAAATTTCGTATATAGGTTCATTGTGATAAGGCACTTCCCTAATTAGTTTTGGGTGTTCATTGGGTAAGTATAAAGGGGAGGGTAAACGGGGGGCTAATCCCCCTAAATTTAGATAAATGGGGTTTTCATGCAGAATTATCCGATTTTCTTCAAATTTTGTATATATATTCATTGTGGTAAGGCGCCTGATTAGTTTTGGGTTTTCATTTGTTAAGTATAAAGGGAGGGGAACGGGGGAGGGCTCACCTCCCTTAGTTTAGATAAATGGGTTTTTCAAGCAAAATTATCCGATTTTTTGCAAATTTTGTGTATAAATTCATTGTGGTAAGGCGCTTGCCTGATTAGATTTTAGGGGTTTATTGGTTAAGTATAAAGGGTGGGAACGGGAGCTTATCCCCCCCCCTTAATATATTGGCGATTTCTTTATTTTTCGAGTGGCATTATTCTTTGAAAAAGTAGCATAATATACAATTAGTGTGAATAGCCTGTGAGCTCAATGCCCTCAGTTTAACTGGGCAGTTTTTTTTATTTCATGATTATTACGATAGCTATATCTCAAGAACTAATGCACGGAATTTCATCAAACTTCAGATTTTGTTAGACCTTGACATAAATAGATACCGCTTACTTTTTCGTGTAAATAGCCTAACAGGTGTCGCTGCTATACTACCTTTTTCATTATTATCACGATAACTATACCTCCAGAACTAATGCACGGATTTTCATCAAACTTCCGATTCAGTTAGACGTTGACATAAGTTATTATTGATTATGTTTTGGTCTAAATCTCCCGACAGGTAATACTGCTGTGCTACCTTTTGCAGGATTTACACGATTTTAGCAATAGTCATATCTCAAAAACTAATGCACGGAATTTAATAAAACTTTAGATTAAGTTAGATCTTGATATAAATTGGTGCTGATTCTTTTTAGTGTATGCGAAACGTGTGTGAGATAGAAGAAAGTTTTGGGATTGTCACATCCGATTAGTTTCACTGTTGTTTGCTGGGAAGGTTCCTTGTCATTTGGTCTTCAGAATTTATAAAATTTTTACTTAAAAAATTTTAATAAATTTAAAAGTAAAAAAAAAAAAAAAAAAAAAAATAGAAATAAGAAAAAAAGAATTTTTGTCAGTGATTTTTACTTCAAAGAATATATATTTTTTAAATCCTTCAAAATTTTATTTTTTTATTTATAGGCAAATTTTAGTGATTTTTAGCTCACAGGCTGTCAAAGCCTGAGAGCTTATGTGCCCGCCGGTTCTGTATGTACGTACGTATGTATGTATGTACGTAACGCGATAACTCTTGATAGAATTAACCGTTTTACTTTAAATTTTGTTTATAGGTTCCTTGTGATAAGGCGCTTCCCTGATTAGCTTTGGAGGTTCATTGGTTAAGCATAAAGAGGGGAAACGGGGGGCTAACCCCCCATAATTTAGATAAATGGGTTTTTCATGCAGAATTATCCCATTTTCTTCCAATTTTGTATATAGGTTCATTTTGATAATGCGCTTCTGTCAATAGTTTTGGGAGTTCATTGGTTAAGTATAAAGGGGGAAAGGGGGGATACCCCCCCCTAATTTAGATAAATGAGTTTTTCATGCAGAATTATCCGATTTTCTTCAAATTTTGTATATAGGTTCACTGTGATGATGCGCTTCTCTGAATAGTTTTGGGTGTTCATTGGTTAAGTATAAAGGGGGAAAGGGGGGCTAATCCCCCCTTAATTTAGATAAATGGGTTTTTCATGCAGAATTATCCCATTTTCTTCAAATTTTGTATATAGGTTCATTTTCATAATGCGCTTCTGTCAATAGTTTTGGGGGTTCATTGGTTCAGTATAAATTGGGAAAGGGGGGGATAACCCTCCCCTAATTTAGATAAATGAGTTTTTCATGCAAAATTATCCGATTTTCTTCAAATTTTGTATATAGGTTCATTCTGATAATGCGCTTCTGTGAATAGTTTTGGGGGTTCATTGGTTAAGTATAAAGGGGGAAAGGGGGGCTAATCCCCCCTTAATTTAGATAAATGGGTTTTTCATGCAGAATTATCCGATTTTCTTCAAATTTTGTATATAGGTTCATTTTGATAATGCGCTTCTGTCAATAGTTTTAGGGGCTCATTGGTTAAGTATAAAGGGGGAAAGGGGGGGATAACCCCCCCTAATTTTGATAAATGAGTTTTTCATGCAGAATTATCCGACTTTCTTCAAATTTCGTATATAGGTTCATTGTGATAATGCGCTTCTCTGAATAGTTTTGGGGGTTCATTGGTTAAGTATAAAGGGGGAAAGGGGGGGCTAATCCCCCTTAATTTAGATAAATGGGTTTTACATGCAGAATCATTCGATTTTCTTCAAATTTTGTATAGATATTCATTGTAATTAGAGACTTCCCTGATTAGTTTAAGGGGTTCATTAGTTAACTATGAGGGGGGTAACGGTGGGATGACCCCCCCCCTTAATATACTGTTGATTTCTTTATTTTTCGAGGGGCATATTTCAAATTCTTTGAAATAAGAGTATAATATACAATTGAGTGTGAATAGCCTGTGAGCTCAATGCCCTCAGTTTAACTGGGCAGTTTTCCTTTTTATTAACATTTTCCAACCTAGTTTGAAAGTGTTTATGACTTCAGATTGTCTGCGTCTGTCCGTGCTCTAACTCGCGTAAATATACTCGGATTGCCCTGAATTTTTTGTATGTTGTTGTCATTTAATATAGCAACTGAAGTGTGTAGCACTTATAGTTTTTTTACAGGGACAGTCAAAAATAATTCTGTTACATACTGTCCTATGAGGAAAAATCGTTTGCAGTGTAATTTAGTGATATTTCACTATTTCAAACGTAATGAAAATTATACGCATTACTGAAGTGCACTATAAATAGCTCTCTTGTGTGCATTGCGTTTATTTACAGGGACACACAAAAGATATCGGTTACAATACATGTACGATATTTATAGTCTATATGTGACAAGTGTGTTTTCAAATTTGTTTGCGTTTTTTTGTTTAACTCGATTTTTTCATAGTATACGTGTGTGTTTATAAACTCGGATGATCATATACAGGGCTACACAAGGGAATTCGTTGTATTACAGACTGTGTTAGTGAATTGTTTAAGGGTAGTTTTTAATTGCGTTGCGCATTTTTCTGCTAAACTACATTTAGTAGACTAACAGAAGTTTGTGGAATATAAATAAATTCATATACAGGGTTACCTGTACATGAATTTATGCGTTTATTATTATTATTTAGAATTATTACGTTTACGCAAAGAAAAAGATACATTGTCGTTTACGTTTGGTAATTACTGCCAGTGATTTTTAAGTTACCTTTTAGCTTAATATGCTATGTGTACATCTCCAGAGAAGCGAAAAACGTTCTAAAATTTCGATTTTTTTTTTATACTGAAGGAGCTAGAAACATGAAATTTGGCATGGTAGTTAATTATAAGATGTAAATGCTCTCTAAGAACATTCTAAAAAATTCGAAATTTAAAAGGGTGAGATGAGCGAAAAGCGTTCTAAAAACATTCTAAATTACAATTTCTAGGGAATCTCTGGAACTACAGAACCGTTTTCAAAAGTGATGGTGGCAAATTAATGGTGACAGTATCTGCTCCAACATTGCCTATATTTTATGTCGGTGCCACTACTCCCGTGGGTGCAGGAGCAAAAAACGTTCTAAAATTTCGATTTTTTTTATACTGAAAGGGTTAGAAACATGAAATTTGGCATAGTAGTTACTTATAAGATGTAAATGCTCTCAAGAACAAATTCTAAAAAAAAAATCGAAATTTAAAAGGATGAAATGAGCGAAAAGCGTTCTAAAAATATTCTAAATTACAATTTCTATGGAATCTCTGGAACTACAGAACCGTTTTCAAAAGTGATGGTGACAAATTGATGGTGACAGTCTGCTCCAACATACGCTATATTTTATGCCGGTGCCACTACCTCCAAGGGAGTGCAAGAGCGAAAAACGTTCTAAAATTTGATTTTTTATATTGAAGGTGTTAGAAACATGAAATTCGGCATGGTAGTTACTTACAAGATGTAAATGCTCTCTAAGAACAAATTCTAAAAAAAAATCGAAATTTAAAAGGGTGAGATGAGCGAAAAGCGTTCTAAAAACTTTCTAAATTACAATTTCTATAGAATCTCTTGAACTACAGAGCCATTTTCAAAAGTGGTGGTAACAGTCCTTGCTGTAACATAGGGTATATTTTATATCGTGACACTACCACAGAGGTAAAAAAGCAAAAAAACGTTCTAAAATTTCGATATTTTTTTCAACATTGGTGTGGTTTAATTAGTATTTTCTGAATTATCTGTGGCAGTAAAATTTCCTCTAATGAAAATAGGCCAACGAATACCATTTGGCATTTTTCAAGAATTACGCGAGCAAAGCCACGGGTTTTGCTAGTATGACAATAAATATGTAAAAAGAAATGGCACATGGCTGCAACAAAAGTCGTTTTGTTCACATAAATGTTTACAAATTTATTGTTAAAAATACATAAAAATAAAAATAATGCAAGATTTATAGGGAGAAAATCGAAATAATGTGTAACTCCGCCCTAAATCTATTCTTTTCCGTAATTTAGTATTTTATATATATTTGTAAATACTTATGTGTGATACCCATCACACAACTTGAATCTAAATACATATATAAATATGGCATGATCAACCACAATGAATATTTAATACACACAAATATGCGTAAAAAAAGGAAAATATTGCTTTTACAACAGTATCAGGTATGGGTATCTTTTTGACTTTTTAAGAATATGTATCATCGTTTTTTACACAATTTTGCGCTAAAAGATATTGTAAAAACAACTACCGAATTCTAATTCTTTAGTATCCCTAAAACATACTTTAATTTTATGAAATTCGGTGCAATGATTAAAAAAAAGAAAAAACAGAATTTTTATGCAAAATTCAAAAATTAGATATTTCCTCAACTAATATTAATATAATTTTCATCTGTATTCAAATCGTGCTGGAGACGATACTCCGCCTACTTCATATAGCTTTTTTTTTTTTTTTTTTTTTTTTTTGCACTAATGCTACAGTGAGACATTGTACCAATGCTTTTATTATTAATGAATACATATCTAAATGTCGATGGGCGGAGTTTAAATATAAAAAACAGTGAAGGTGGAGTACAAATATAACAAAAAATATATTAATAGATTTCTGGTGTATAATCCATAAATTAATAGTGAAAGCTATATATTTTGGATAACTTGTTCTTCACTAAAGAGTAATATCTGATAAAACAAAATCAGCAAATTATGGTTAAAAGGTATGGATATGCTTAAAAAAATTTTTTTACATGCTTATACAACACCACCCTCTATTATTCTCAGATAGACCTTGACGGCTGTAAATCTCCTTTAAAATTATTTGCTATAAGAATCTAACTATAATAATAACAATAAGTCTTTGAATAAGTGGAAATAAAACTAGAATAATAGACCAATTGGGAGAAACGGGAAAAATCTATTGTTAAGAGAAATTTGGGAGAAATATCTATTGTTATGACTAATACTTAAAATGTACAGAATAAAATTTCTCTATAGGATCAGGATGTTTACATTTTTAGCAAATCTTTTCATATAACGTTCTTCTGTTTCATTTACATTATACATTAGTACTTTACTTCATTACGGGTATAATTATAACGTATTCTCCCTATGCGCGTAATACGGGGGGGGGGGGGGGGAAGTAGATCAGATGGATGATTTATTTGGTTTTACTTGAAAAGAAAGACCCCAGGAAGAAAGAAAAACCAGATCTAATATCCCCGCCCCTCTTTCTCCACTTTCTCAAAATGAAGCACCTTATGAGGAGTAGTTTCACAAAAAGCTTCAAGTGATTACAATCGAGATGCTGAAATCTGCAAATGATTATTATATTCTAATTCTGAGAGGCTGAATGACAAAATAAGCAGTGTACGATAAGGTGGATACTACTAACAAACGTTACTATAGAATACTATCGATTTGTAAAATAGAGAGTGGAATGAAAGATGATTTTTTTCATTCAATTTTTTTTATTCAATGCCTTTTATAGGCATTGCCGTTTTTTACGAAAGTTAACTGATGTGCATTTACATGAAAAAAAAACAAAAAATGCATATTTAAGACAAAATAAGTTTTAAAACTAGAAGTTATTTATCTCCTGCATGTTATATATATGCATATATATGTGTGTGTGTGAACATTATATATATATATATATATATATATGTGTGTGTGCCCCAGGCGCCAGAATAGAAGACATACATACATACATACATACATACACACACACACACACACACAGACACACACACACACACACACACACTATATTGCCAAAGGTGATTGGTCACTTGCGATTTTAGACGTTTTGTTAACTATCTAGAAAAATACATGAGAAATTAACCTGAAACTGCAGGTGTGTAAACAGTATAGTATAGGTTATATATTTCCGCGAAGATGTTTTCACGAAACCCCATAGGGGACTGTCAACAAATTGAAAAATAACGAATATCTTTTGGATAACCCTGTAAAAACTTTAATGTTTTTATAAAAACAGTCCCAAATTTCGCATAGTTTTTTGCTCATAATTTGCAGAGTTCATAATATAAAAAAAAGTTCTTTTCAGAAAATATGACAAACAACATTGTACATAAAATACACTGCAATCAGAATTATAAAATAATAAAAATTGGATAAAAAATGAGCAGGTATACTAAAAAATGTTTCACTGCGCATGCGCGAATGCAATCAAAATATAATATGCATAATGTATTAGCTAAGTATATAGTGCAACTTTTGTGAAAGTCTCAAAATCATAGCTTGAAAATTCTGAAAATTATCGTCGATAGAATAAGCTCGAAATCCGTTGTTCCCAAAAGGAAGCAAAAATATGAGGGGTTGTATCCAAATATAGTAGTACGTGAAATATTTTGTACGCTATCTTGGCACTAATCAACAGATATTTGATACAACCCCTCATCTTTTTGCTTCTTTTTGGGGACAACGGATTTCGAGCTTATTCTATCGACAATAATTTTCAGAATTTTCAAGCTATGATTTTGAGACTTGCACAAAAGTTGCTCTTTATACTTAGCTAATACATTATGCATATAATATTTTGATTGCATTCGTGCATGCGCAGTGAAACATTTTTTAGTAAACCTGCTCATTTTTCATCTAATTTTTATTATTTTTTATTTCTGATTGCAGAGTTATATGTAGAATGTTCTTTTTTATATTTTCTGAAAATAACTTTTTTTTAATGTTAAGAACTCTGCAAATTATAAGCAAAAAACTAGACGAAATTTGGGACTGTTTTTATAGAAACCTTAATTTCTCTACGAGTATACATGCTATCCTCATACAAATGAACGTAGTATATTACAATAAGCCACTTATTAATAATCTCGAGTTTGAACGCCTTTGCTACATTAGTTTTTACAGGGTTATCCAAAAGATATTCGTTCTTTTTCATTTTTTGACAGTCCCCTATGGGGTTTCGTGAAAAAATCTTCGCGGAAATATATAACCTATACTATACTGTTTACACACCTGCAGTTTCACGTTAATTCCTCGTGTATTTTTCTAGATAGTTAACAAAACGTCTAAAATCGCAAGTGACCAATCACCTTTGGCAATATAGTGTATATATATATGTGTGTGCATGTATGTATGTATGTGAAATTTTGGTAAAATGTTTTGCAGCTGCAAAATCCAAAAGAAAAACTGAAATAAATGCATTAAAATTGACAAGTAGATAAAAAGACTTGTGATGTCGGGTGTCGGCCCTAGACTCCGCAAGCCACCAATTAACCCATAGCGGGCCACAGGTTGTGCATCCCTAGTTAGTTGCTTATTTACAGGGACGTACAGAACTATTTCGTTACATTATGCCTTATGGGGGAAAATGTCTGTGCAATGTATTTTAATGATGTTACACTACTTCCAACATAATGAAATTGATATGTATTATTGTAATGCACTACAATATGCTTTATATAGAATACGGATAGTGTAGCTTCTATCATTTTTTTTTACAGAGATGCACAAGGGAATTCAATTGCATTACTCTCAGTACAGTAATTGAGAATCATTGGTAATTGAAGTTGGATTATTGTTATTGACAAATTTCATGAAAAGTAACGTGGCAGACTCAAATAGGATGTTAAATAAACATAAAATAATTCTGCATGAACATAAAAAGCGTACATATCCCAAAGAAAGTGCGATTTTATAGATAAGAAAGTCATAAAATTAAAACATCCATCTGAAAAGTTTAAACATATAAAAACAAGCTAACATATTTTGGGCACCAGTATGATAAATTAAAATTTTAAATGTGCAGAAATAAATACACTTATGACGCTAGAAATTTTTGGGCCCCTTAAATCTGTTTGTTCTGGGAAAGTGCCTCGCGTGTCTTGCCAATAATAGGGAATTAATCCTAAATTAGAAAAAAAAGATGAAAAAAATATTTTCATCGATTATATTGGAAAGGTATTTCTGTTGCTAAAATATTGAAGTCAGTGAATGGCGCAAGAATTTATGGACAAATTGATTTGGAAAAAAAAAGAAAAAACAGTGGCACTCCGGGAGTGCCGACAGAAGTGAAAACTTGAACAATTACGTGTGTATTTTTTGAATCGCCAAGAAATGTTTTATTGTGCAGGAAATTTTTTTAAATGAAGTGTTTTTTAATTCATTATTATAAACATCTACTACAAAAATTATATTACAATTTTCATTTAATGCGCTATTGTACATGAAAAATAATAATGCATATTATTTTACATACAAACATTTCGGGAACCAGACTTCAGTCGCACTATACCGCTTACTATACCGCTTACATTTTTCTGCGTTACTATATCGCTTACATTTTTCTGCGCTTACTACACCGCTTACATTTTTCTGCGCTTACTACACCGCTTACTATACCGCTTACATTTTTCTGCGTTACTATACCGCTTACATTTTTCTGCGTCACTATACCGCTTACAATTTTCTGCACTTACTATACTGCTTACATTTTTCTGCGCTTACTACACCGCTTACATTTTTCTGCGTTACTATACCGCTTACTACGCCGCATACTATACCGTTTATATTTTTATGCGCTTACTATACAGCTTACATTTTTCTGTGCTTACTATACTGCTTACATTTTTCTGCGTTTACCGCTATACCGCTTACTATACCACTTACATTTTTCTGCGTTTACTATACCGCTTACTATACAGTTTACATTTTTTCTGTGTTACTATACCGCTTACATTTTTCTGCGCTTACTATACCGCTTCTATACCGCTTACTATACAGCTTACTATACCGCTTACATTTTTCTGCATTACTATACCGCTTAAATTTTTCTGCTCTTACTATACCGCTTACATTTTTCTGTGCTTACTATACTCCTTACATTTTTCTGCGTTTACCGCTATACCGCGTACTATACTACTTACTATACCGCTTACATTTTTCTGCGTTTACTATACCGCGTACTATACCGCTTACATTTTTCTACGCTTACTATACTGCTTACATTTTTCTGCGCTTACTATACCACTTACATTTTTCTGCGTTTACTATACCGCTTACTATACCACTTACATTTTTCTGTGTTTACTATACCGCTTACATTTTTTACGTGTTACTGTACCGCTTACATTTTTCTGCGCTTACTATACCGCTTCTATACCGCTTACTATACCGCTTACTATACCGCTTACATTTTTCTGCGCTTACTATATTGCTTACATTTTTCGGGGCTTACTATGCCGCTTACTATACAGGTTACTATACCGCTTACTATACCGCTTACATTTTTCTGCTCTTACTATACCGCTTACATTTTTCTGTGCTTACTATACTGCTTACATTTTTCTGCGTTTACCGCTGTACCGCTTACTATACCGCGTACTATACTACTTACTATACCGTTTACATTTTTCTGCGTTTACTATACCGCTTACTATACCGCGTACTATACCGCTTACATTTTTCTAATCTTACTATACTGCTTACACTTTTCTGCGCTTACTATACCACTTACATTTTTATGCGTTTACTATACCGCTTACTATACCACTTATATTTTTCTGTGTTTACTATACCGCTTACATTTTTTCCGTGTTACTGTACCGCTTACTATACCGCTTCTATACAGCTTACTATACCGCTTACTATACCGTTTACTATACCGCTTACTATACCGCTTACATTTTTCTGCGCTTACTATACTGCTTACATTTTTCTGGGCTTACTATGCCGCTTACTATACCGGTTACATTTTTCTGCGTTTACTATACCGCTTACTATACCACTTACATTTTTCTGCGTTACTATACCGCTTACTATACCGCGTACTATACAGCTTACATTTTTCCACGCTTACTATACCGCTTACATTTTTCTGCGCTTACTATAGCACTTACATTTTTCTGCGTTTACTATACCGCTTACTATACCACTTACTATACCGTCCCACCCTACCTTATACCTAACTATACACCATACATGTACATACTTATATACAGAGGTGTCGGTTACAGTAACAGTGTCGCGAGTTCAATGGTTTTTTTTCCATCTCAAAAAATGCCCATCGTGCCTAAAGAAGTTTTCACTTCAAATATACAGAGGTGTCGGTAACAGTGTCGCGAGTTCAATGGTTTTTTCCCATCTCAAAAAATGCCCAAAGCGCCTAAAGAAGTTTTCACTTGAAATTTCCAAAGCAATATCAAGTTTTTCTAAAACAAGAATCGTAGCCAGAAGATACTTTATATTATTTACTTGGGACTCCAGGACAATTTTATACATTTTAAGTTACAATGACTGTCTTTCAAATGGAAGTATATGAAAAAACCCATTAGCACTTTTCAACTTATATCGGCAAGGAGGGGGGGGGGGGCGTTTTGGGACCGGCCCCGTACTCTCCCTCCCGATATCCTCGGGCTACGGCCATATTGCAAACATGATTTCTGTTTACAACACAATTAAATGTTTTTCGTGAGACTCAGAACGTTATTGAAATTTAAGTCACCCCGCCCCCGAAATTAAATCCCGGGGACGCCACCGACAATTAGACGTATTAAGCTTTCATTCCGAACAAAAGCTCGTAAGAAAACCTAAATAATAAAAACACGAAAAAAAGAATTAGAGTTCTGTTACTGCATAATTTATTCAATCAACAGGGCCAGAATAGAGCATGGGCTCGTTTTCACTGTTTGGGTAGCAGAAACTAGGTTGTTCTTCGTTTGTTAGCATTTAAAAATCCATAGCAATTTTCTCAATAAATCTTTTTTATCCGACCACGATTATTTTCAGCAAAATGCAGTCTTGTTTGACTATGTACGTCTTTATCTGACCCGTCCCTCCCCCATTTTCCCCCTCCAAAGCATGTAAAAAATTTTAAATCTTATTTTTTTTTCATAGCATAAAAATTTTGACCTATTTGCTGCTTTCTAGTGATAATAAATTAATAATCAATCAAGTAAATTAACCCTCTCTCGCCAAAATTTATGCTTTCTCCTATCGTGCATGATAGCATACAAAATAAATAAATAAATAATAAAGATGGAAAGAGGAAAAGAAAAAAAATGTACATATAAATACTGTTTAACATTGTTTATTAAGGTGCCTAAACGATTTCCCTTATGCGTCACTCTCAATTTGTGGAAAAAAAACTTTGTTTCTTTTTCTCCGCCTTCAAACACAAAATTTCTGTTGTTTTTATTCAAGTATTCCCATTTCTTTACGCATTTCAACATTTTAAAAACGTATTTTGATGCTTAGTAATAGTAACATATGCAGATTTTATTTTATATCTTTCCGCAATGTACACGCTCGAATTTGTATGATTATTATTATTTTTTTTTTTTTACGAAAATCTATACAAACAAACTATGGGAGTTCCGTTTTAATGATTGCCAATTTAATTTATGACATTTAGACAAATTAAATTTGTATTTCTGACCAAAAGTTCATGAAAAAACCTAAATAATATAACCACCTTCCCCTTCTTTTCCGTCTTTTAAAACCAATTTGCAAACCAGAATGGCGCAAGCTCCAGAAACCCTGTCTATTAATCAGTCAACATGCATCAATAACACAGCAAAGAAGGAAAAGTCAAAAGATTAAACTTTTTTCGCTCATAACCTTATCAGAAAAGTCATTAAAATTATTTCCATGAGAATCAAAAAATTAAATAAACTTTATTGAAACCCAAATAATATGAAACGCCCCCCACTTACGTCTTTCAATAAGCTTACAAACGTTAGATATTTCGTAAACCGCGCCCATACTTACACACAGCCAATTGAATGTAAGAATTTAACGAATTGACCAATGATGTGACCCTTGGATAAAACTCCACCTTTCATCAAATAATGCACAAAAATATCTGAAAAGCTATTGTAGCGCCATCTGTCATCGTACTGAAGAATTCACGTACCTATAGGGTTACCATATCAAACATTCTCACAAAGATTTTAATAATTCGCCAAGAGAATTTCACTAAAAAAACCTAACTTAACAACTTCAAATTTTCCAATTTTTATTGTGTACTTCCATAAGGTTAATTTGCATATAATACTGAATTTTTGAATCCTTCTGTGAGAAATTTTCGGAGAACTTAAGTATAAAGTAATTTTCATGAAACACTCAAAAAATCAAACTTAATAAATTTAAAATTTAAAAAATCTGGTGGGGACCTCCATAAGGTCAATTTGCATAACATACTCCATTTTTGAATATTTTTCTGGATAATTTCTGGAGTTGTTGTCGGACAAGTGATTGCCTTGGCGACAATTGTTCGAAATACAACCTTAATGTGAAATATTTCTGTATAATTTCCGCAATAATAACTAAATTTAGTAAACTATTTAGTAAATTTAGTAAACTACTAATATCTGTAGAATAAAAATAAATTTATATACAGGTTATGCAACGAAACTATATATATTGTCACCTATGGCTAGTAATTGCTTAAAATGCATTTTTGGTTGTGTAATGCGTTTCTAAACAGAATTAAATTTTAGTTAAATATGTGGCACACATAAAAATCTGTAGATCCTATACAGGGCTACACAAAAAAATTCAAACTATCTTCTGCGTGTTGAATATGCTTAAAGTAAATTTTCATTTGTGTTATGCATTCTCTATTTGAAATAAATTTTAGTAAACCGTGCAGTTTGTGTACAAATCTAGAAATCATATACAGGACACCTAAATAATTTCTAATACTTTAATGACTACGGACTCTAATTGCTGAAATTGGGTATTCAATTACGTTATGCGTTTTTTTTTAACTTGGTTACTTTGATATATTTTCTTAAATGTCATATTAGATTCTTATCCTTATTAAATGTGGAAGTTTCATTAGTGTGTTCTGGAAGTGTTGGAAAGCTAATAACCGACACGTAACGCGCTATTTTTTTTTCTTCTTCTAGTATTTGAAGTTTTCATAACACCATGATAGCTTTTTACATATGTTTGAAGTTATTTTCTACATATTAATATACGCAAAAACTATGATGTTTTTATGCGCGCTCGAAAAACAATAAAATTGACATCTACGGCTTTTAAAAAATAATTCATTTTAATATTCAAATTAACTCTTGTAACTAAAGAACCGTCTACAAATAAAAATGATGCTATTTTTTTCTTACGCAAAGGGAAATTGGAATTAAACTCATTAAAAAAAAATAAAAAAAATCTCCATTATAAAGTTGTTAAAAAAAAAATAAATAAATAAATAAAAACATACCAATTTATTAACACTAAAAATCGATTTCTGCTAAGAAAATTCCTTTTTTTTTTTTCGAATATAACATATATTATTTGAAATATATATATATATATATATGAAAAACAAGTACATATTTCAAATATTTTTCAGCTAATAATTTATTTATCGTTACTGTTCTTCAGAACGCCACCCCTTTCCTTTGTATGCAGAAAAGTATGTCTGTTTATTAAAAAGTTTCTAAGCCTTTATGCTTACTGTAAACACTTTTAGCATATGTATTTTTACTTAATATAATGATAATAAGGGATTTTTTTTTAATATAATTCTATGTTCTTATTTTACTTATGTAAACAATGAAAACGAACGGTTCGAATTTAGAATTTTAAATTTTTGATTGAATAATTTGATACAATAATGACTCATTTATAAAGCTTATAATGCTCCGAAAAATGTAATATATGAAATTTATTTAATGAAAAAACAGATAAATAAGTCCATGATTTCCCAATTAATTCTTCATTAAATTATTTATGAAAGTGTGTTCAGCTGTTTTCATTTAGTTTAACACTCATTTTAAGTCTAATTCAAAACATAGATGGCAGCATCATATGCATTTTGAATGCAAAAGTTCTTTACGGTTGAGTTTTATGAAAGTGACACATTGTGATTTTGCAGTCATAACCTTAGTAAATATACACTAAATTTAAGCTTAAATTAATACAACAAAATATAAATGACTTTGCATTATTTAAAATGTTTATATTTTTGAGGTATAATATACTCTGTAAAATATATTTTAGCTAGATCGTAAAATTACGTTGTGTGTAATTTAAAATTCCGTACATGAAAATTACTTAATATTCTTATTTAAACGTAAACTAAAATGTATAATGGTAGAAACATTTTTAAAAGTAACTTGAAATTAGATTATTATTTTTTAACCCATCGCAAATTAAGCTTTGAAAGTAAACTAGTAACGAATAAACAAAACAAGTTAAACTATTTGTCGTGGGTTGTTTATGCAGTTTAGAGACAACTAAAAGTATATATATTAAGATACTCCTTAATGCATTTTTTCCTAATTATATGTTTCCATTATTTTATTTAATTTTTATGTCAAAATTATAGGCTCGCATTTTAATGGAATCAGGCAACTTTCCGGTTTTGTTGTTTTTAGAAAGATAGATATTTGGTTGGTTGATTTATGACGGCCGATTATCTACTCGAGGGATATAGGTCCTAGGGGAAGTGCCCTCCGTGGGGAGGTCTTTCTAATGTATCCAAACCCGTATTTACGGCAATGTTCGAGGAAAACCACAGAAAATTCCGAACGGTTAGGTCGACGACCGTGAAAGGGCTTTGAATCCAGCACCTCCCGTCTATCAGCTTTGAGAGCAGAACCTCTCAGCCGCTGGTGGGGCTTTAGAGCGACAGAAGAAATAAGATGTTTATTTTGTTGATATTGATTTTTGATGTTAATAAGATAATAAGATAATAAGTGATATTAAAACAATGAACTTAAATTATTTTGAATGCCCCTTCTTATATACCATCCTCCCATATACTAGCACAAATTAAACTGTAAAATTACTGATTTAACCTTAATTAATTGTTATTAACCCTATTGTGTTCAGCAGAAAAAAAAATAGTGGTTTAAAAAAATAGTGATATTATGTAATTTAAGCATAAAAAAAAATATATCCAAGTTTTTTTTTTTTTTTTTCTTATTACGAGTTTTGAACTAGATATCTTCACATTGACTGACCACTATGTCATAGTACGCCTGGCTCCCACTAGTCCGTTTTTTGAATGCCAGTATTTATGAAGAATGAATTCCTGTTAGGTTTTTACAACATTTTCAAAGATAATTACGTTCCGGGAAAGAGTCAAGAGAATTTTTTAGAAACATTTAAAAAGGAGATTTTTCTTAGAAAAAAAAGCGGAATTAAAAAAAAAAAAAAGAAAGAAAACTGACCGAGAGGGAGGCCTGAGTACGTCACAATGAACTGTCACTCTGCACAGCAATTTCAAATGCTACAAAGGTGGGCATAATATGAAAATATGTGCGAGTGTGCATGAAAGTTTGTATTTAATGTTTTCTGACCTTGCTGATTACAAATCTGATATAAAAAATGAAAATTAAAAATGTCTGGCACTATATGGTACCTGTAAACTCTTCATTTCAGAAAAGACAGACCCCCCTCCCTTCCCATCTTCAGTTATTTAGTAATATAAGTCACCATTCTGACTACTCAGAATGCTCACACAATTTTGACTTTCTCTATGATTTAAATTTAAATGCAAAACAACAACAACAACAACAACAACAACAACAATAATAATAATAATAATAATAATAATAAAACTTTTATGGCATCAATTTGGAACAGGATTTAATTAGCGTCTGCGTGATTAAAGATATTCTTTGTTTTAAAATGTCGATGCAAATAAACAATGGATTGAAGGCTTTGTATCTGAGCTTTACGAAGAGAAATACTTTTACTCGATTATTTAAAACATGTGGGAAAAGCATGGTTTTAATATTTATACATGTAAAATAAGCGACGTGATTATTAAAAATGAAAAGAAACGTAAAAGTTTACATCTGATTGAGAAAAAGTTAAAAAACAATACATGACCAACAAAGGTACATTCACCGCTTATTATATCTAATATCGCATCTCATGTTTTAAGGAAAATCCAAACCCCAAAAAACTATCGCAAAATCTTTATACATCTCTATAGAAACTGTAAACAAAATTATAAAATCTGATTTAAAGCTAACCAAAAAACAACAACAACAACAACAACAAACATGATGTTCACCGCCTAATGCGAAAACATGTTTTCTCAGCGTAAGACTATGTGCATATTGTTGTATAAAAATTATTTAGCAGGTGAAAAATTGAAATATGTTGTTACAATTGATGATGCTTGGATATATTATCTGATTTCAATAGAAAAAGATTGATTTAGTACCGAAAAAAGGAGAAAAATACCTAAAATGTAGGTTCAGAGAAAACAGGGAAAGTTGGCTGAAGGTTTTGCGGTTGTTGCTGTATTCTCTGAAAACGGAAAACTTAGGAAAGTAGAAAAAACTGTCGAAATTAATTCAGATTACCATCATAAATATGTTTTAACAACTATTTTCAAAGAAGACATTCCATCCTTTTACCCAAACAATCATCATTACGTTACGTTTTAACAGGATAAAGCTACCAGTCACATCTCTAATCTGCAGCTATATTTTTATTAAAAAAATAAGAAATAAAATGAGGAATCGAGGCTATTCCATTTAAATGCATCCAACTCAAGTACTCCGACGTGTCTCTTATAGATTACTGTGCATTTTGACTTTTCAAAAAAGCTCTTTATGAGCAACATTCCAAAACATTAAATGGACTCTGGAAGATTGTGGCCGAAGAGTGGGAAAAAATCAACCTTGAAAAGATGTTTTATCTTGAAAATCAAGATGTAATACAGCAGTTAAACAAAAGATTAAACATATCAGAAAACAAAAGTCTTACCTTTGTTTATATGTTTCTTTTTCCAAAATCGTTGCAAAAATGTGTGAATACTCTCAGCATTAGCTTTTTTTTTCGGAGAAAATACATCCCCTCAGTTATTCAGTAACACAATTCACTATTCTGGCTTTTAGCTTGTATTCGTAGAAAATACAGCCCCTCTCATTTATTTAGTAACACAATCCACAAAATTCTATTCGCCCGAATTCGCAAAAAATGCAGACCCTCTCAGTTATTTAGTAACACAATTCACCGATTTAGCTTGTTTTCAGGGAAAATACAGTTATTTATAGTAACACAATTCACCATTCTGACTATTAGCCTGTTATCTGAGAAAATACCCCCCCCCCCGTCAGGTATTTAGTAACATAATTTACCGTTCTGACTAGAGAAAATACAGCCCCCCTCCCCTCCTGCACCCAGTTATTTAATATATTTAGTAACATAATTTTTAACAGTCTGCCTATTAGCTTGTTTTCGGATAAAACTCAGAAAAGATAAAAAACGATTCAAGTTTTGATCCATATTTCGGGTAAATACGACCTTGTGAGTCATACAGTTCACCAAATACGTTGGCGCAGCATGTCCCTAAAGGGACTTTGTACCATAAAACCCCAACCAACAAACCACCAAATACGTAGGACGCACAGTGTTGTGACAGAACCAACATGTCACTTGTCTTAGGAGAAAAAGCGGCTTAGAACAAAGAAAAAGCCAGTTTCGCACAATGATGCGACAGGAGCAACATGTCTCTTCTCGTAGTTGGGGGCCACCGTAATACTTACCCATCATGGATATGCATAATGTAAAATATTAAAATAAAAATGTGTAAACTACTTATAAAATGCATTGCAATTCAAATAAAATCGTGGCTTGATGACGTCATAAACTTTAAAGGCTCGGTTACTGAATTGCTTGAAAGAGGTTTTTCCTTATAACTCCAAAAATAATAATCCTATTAACTAGCGGTTTATTGCATCTGATTAAGCGTCCAATTTCCAATTAAAATATATCTTTAAAGTGAAATTTGGATGAAATACAGGGTCATGAAAAATCGAAGAGTGTGGAAAATAGGATTCCAAATATCTCGGCAACTCATTATCCGATCGACTTCATGCTTTATGTAAAATTTATGTGTTTTATTGTCTTTTATATTCATTTCTTAAACTAAACAATTTCGAAAATTTTTATATGCCTTTTATCAGAACGAATATTTCGAGAGTCCGAAAAAAATAGTTCCGGTTAATCGAGGTTATTGAAATGAAATAGGCTTCTTCCCATTATTACATACTAAGTACATACCAAATTGCAAGTCTCTATCTCAATTTTTTCGGGAGATAGAGCGTTTAAAGACACACATACAGATACACAGACGGACGGCAAAATATGTTTTTCGGAATCTCCAGTGTCTGAAACGTGTAAATCCGTCAAAAAAAAAAATTTCGATTTTCAAAACGATTACAAGACTTACCCTATACTACGTATGATGGGTAAGTAAAAAGCGGCTTAGAACTGTTGAATATCCGTGGAGATATGTTTGCGTTAATTGAAGAGGTTGATGAATCGTATTTTAAAGCTTTTATTTACAGCAAGTCTATCATTCATGAAAATAAGAAACGCCGTGAGTATAAAGAGAAAATCACTCCTATTTATAACATTTAGACAGGATTCGAAAAGTACCAATATAAGGATATTTAATAAGACAGACAATAGAAAATACTGATAAGAGAACCAATCAAGATTTAATAAAAGAATGGACTAAATGATGTAATGTGCGATTACACATTTCTAGATCCCGCCTTTAATCGCACATCAAATCTTAATTTCTAAAATTCAAATTTTGAGATAATAATTTTAAAAGTTCATGAAATTTTGTTTTAGGAAGTGATTTTGTAAGCATGTCAGTAATTTGATCTTCAATAGAAATGTATTCTACTTTAATATAATTAATATAATCTACTATTTTAATTTGTTTTAATATATCTATTTTAATATAATCTACACTAGTCATGTTTTTTAATGAGGTCAATTTCTATTTCGGAATCGAATCTTTTCCGAAAGTGAAAGTCTGCACATAAAAAAAAAATAAAAACTACAACAACAACAAAAAAAAGGGCCTGGTTAGAGATCAACCTCAGCTATCATATATATATAAAAAAAAGAATTAAAA
Organism: Maratus michaelseni; assembly: GCA_963931845.1. Taxonomy (NCBI): domain Eukaryota; kingdom Metazoa; phylum Arthropoda; class Arachnida; order Araneae; family Salticidae; genus Maratus; species Maratus michaelseni. Next base: position 128,222,589 of record OZ007593.1, read on the forward strand.
AATATTGAAATGCCAACGAGAAATTCGAAAAGAACGCTTCCTCTGGTTTGCCATTAGCTTGAGAGTGTTCTCTCTGGATTAATGTAGGCTTTTAACTTGGTTCATGAATGTAAAGATGGAATTTTATAATCGATTTTTCACTCACTTCTTGGTAGACTAGAATTGTAAAAATTATGTATGCAGGGTTGACAATACACTATTAATATTTTTGTGCATAATTATAAATTGAAAAATGATTTTTAAATCATCTTTTCGTTAGCCGGTTGTACGTGATTAATCGCCAAATATTGTGTATATGTTTACAACTATACGCGAGTTATAACAACAATGAAGTTAATTATGCTCCAAACCACCCTCGCTAAAATAGATCAACTGGCTGAAAAACTGCAACCATAAAATATTTTCAACACTGAAATGTAGAAAATAAAATATAAACAAAAAATAAATAATGTAATTCATTTTTGGGAAAAATACGCTTTAATTTTTTCTAATATCTAATAATCTTTGCAACAGTTATTATATATAATTATATTATTTATGGTCGTCTGCCTTTCGAGAATGCGGAACCGAGAATGCGGAATGTTGAAAAATCTACTCCATCATTATATATAAATGTAACATACATAAAATAATTGCACATAAAAATATTTTACGATTCATATTTTAAATACGGTCATCATAAAAAAAAAAAAAAAAAAAAAAAAAAAAAAAAAAATCCTTTAACGTATAGGAATTCTGTACATTTTGTTACTGCCTACAAATAATTTTAAAATTATTCTGCTTGTTTGCATGGTCGAAGTGAAACTCCTACACGAGGTTTCAAGACATTTTGTTTCGCTTTTATTTGCTCATTCTTAAAGCCATATTACACAGAGCATTTCCACTCGAAATTTAAACCTACACAATATTAAAATCAAACGAGTTTCTCTCTTTTTTTTAAAAGAAATTTTGTTTTCTTATGATTAATATTTCCGTAAATTGTATTACTATACTATTTCATTATTTTTATGACTTTTTGTGATCCCAGCAAATATTGTCGAAATATTTTACTTGTCCAGACGCCCTAACAACAGATCAACGTTGGTTATATTGTGTCAAAGTATTTCTAAACATTGCATTTGAACTACTTCCAACGAAATATTATGACGCATATAAAATGACGCATTGGAAATATTTGCCATAAAATAAATACCCTGTTCCAGAAATATTGGTCTATACTGGAAAACTTTGAAACGGAACGACAGTATAGTATAACTATTGGCAATGAATTATGAAATTATTTCTTGCCACTGTATTACAGTATTCACAAAATGTAAATACTCAAAAGTAATAAGGAATAATTTAGTGCCAGTACTGCCAATATTGACCAATACAAATGATATTAGTCCAATATTATTTAGCTGTTATGGCTATTTCAATGTATTTTAATACCCATTACACTTGACTTTCATATTAGGTACTTACGTGAAAATTATTAGTTTAATTTGTAAGTCATCGTGTGCTAAATTTTAAGTAATTCAAAACAGGCTGATTCATTGCATATGTTCTCGTTTCGCAAGTATATTGATTCACGGATAACGGATGGTAAATAGTGGAATTTCGAAGATCGTTTGTTCAGCATTTTCTTCTTGAAGAAGTTGCCGTTAGAGCGCATGAAACATGTCATCTTTATATTTAAAGGTATTTTTAAGCCTTTTGTGCAATGTTTTTATCACTTTAAGCAGTAATTATATCTTTAATGTAACGTTAACAAATGATTTTATAAGACATTATTTGTAAATTAAGATTGTTGAGGTTTTCTTTCTTTCTTTTCTTTCTTTTTTTTTTATTTTATTTATTTATTTTTATTTTTTTATGTTCAGAAAATACCACTCTTATATATATATTTCTTTTCAAAAAGAAAAAAAGGAATAAATAATAGATTTAATAATCCTATGTTCTATGATTCTGTAACCAGATTTTTATAACTTGGAATAGTAATAATAGTTGAATAGTTTTTAGAAGATATAGGTACACTCAGAAAAAGGAATTCATTAAAACTACAAAACATTTTTGTTGAGTACATTTTGCTTGTTTTAGCAAAATTGGAGTTAAATTGAACCATTTTACTTCAATTAACAAAACATTTTTGCTGACGATACAATTTTTTTTTTTTTTCGGAATTACAAAAAAGGGGGTTTTCAACAATTTTTTTTTTTTTTTTTTTTTGTTGATTCAAACAAAATTTCCATTGACATATATTTAAACAAAATTTTTGTTTAAATATGGGTCAATAAAAATTTTGTTTGAATCAATAAAAAATATTTTTTTTTGCAATTCCAAAAAGAAATTTTGTATCGTCAGCAAAAATGTTTTGTTAATTGAAGTAAAATGCTCCAATTTAACTCCAATTTTGCTAAAACAACAAAATGTACTCAAAAATATGTTTTGTAGTTTTAATCAGTTTCTTTTTCTGAGTGTAGTTGGCACCATTTTTTTTATTTATGTTTTTTAACTTTGAGAGGCCTGCCATGTATTTAGTACCAGCAAATTCAGCTGCAAATTAATTTTTTTAATTAAAAAAACATATATTTTCATATGTTTAAATTGGAGCTTTTATCAGAAACCTATTTTTAGCATAAAAAAAATTGCAAGTTTCAAAATTCGTTAATCGTGAATCCACCGCCAGCTATAGCTGACAGGTCAATGATTTCATAATGAAATAAGATAGAAAGAGTACATTACTAATTTTCAGCTTTTATCAAATACCTGCTCCAAATTACATGCCACCTCTCTGGCTATAAGCTTTTACCAATAAACAATGACTTTGAGTTTTTTTTTTTTTTTTTTTTTTTTTTTTTTCAATTTGAAGCTAAAAAGAAACGCGTCCTGTGTTACTTTGCCGGCCACAAAAATGCTATTTGTAAAGAATCATGTTAAGACCTAAAATATCATTTTTATAAAGTGATGTGCGTTCAATAAGCAACGAACTAAAGACTGGCACAAATACCTAAGTATCGGACAATATTAGCGAAGTGCGGAAAGATAATTAACTGCATTAAGTAATAACTCATACAAGCATGAGGCGTCAGAAAGAATGTATAGTCGACTTATATACGTAAGATGGGACATAGTCATTCAGGTGCATTGTCCAATAGCCATTATTATTCTTCCACTGATGTTAGAATAACATTTGGTAACATGATCTCAGAGTATGGAAAGAGGAACAACAACAGTAGTAAAGTGTTTTTAGGACATTAGATGTAACGGTTACAAAATTCATCGGAAAATCTCAAGGGTATATTGCATCTCCGTTACATCAGACGTGTTATAATTGTATCGATTTTTATCTAAGGTTGTTGACTCGCCTGCACTGTTTGACACCCATGTGTTTTGCGCCAGACTTAGGCTAGGCTTCTTATTGATTGAATACATTTAATTTATTATTTTTTTCTATTTATGGGCATCACTTTTAAGTGTATAACACACCACATGTAACTGCTGTTGAAATTATACTACTTGCCACTGTCTACGTAAAGGAGTACTAGGAATGAATTCTAGTGTCTAATATAACAATTGTAAGTGTAAGAGTAAATCTTCAATGAAAATAAGTCAAGAAGCTACTTACGCTTTTTCATCTATTTCAAGCCCTTTTAATTTTGCATGCAGCAGAGCACATGTCTTTTGATCTCCGATGTTCGCTGCCCTTCGCCTGTTCAGCTGTGCTCCTGGTGGCAGATCAGGGATGGACAGATGATTCGGAGATTTATTAGATCTGACTGCTGCCGCAATTTCTTCTGCCGCCGAGGGAGTGATTGAAGGTCGTGGGGAAGGGGCCGGCGTTACACATGGACTTATAGATCTCCGACGATGGTGCCGGCTAGCAGCTGCACCCAGCATGGTTACGGCCTATAAAGAAAGAAAAAAAAAAGGAAACTGGTTAATTTTCAATATAATAACATCAGAATTTAAGATATACAAACATGCTACGTCTGATTACTATCTATTTATATAGTATTCAAATGAGGTGACGATTCCGGGCAGAACCCATCCATCTAACATCAATTTCCTATCAAATTTAAACATTTTTCGTTATAGCAGCTGCCAACAATTAAAAATCTACAATAGAATTATTTCCACAGCAATTAATTTTTTATTGAAAGATTTCCACGGGAAAAATGAAAATACAATAAAAGGTTTCAAGAATGAAAAAGAAGATGAATATGACGTCATATTGGAAGTATAACAGAGATTTTCAAAGAGTTCTCAATAATACAAGGAGCATAAATAGAGAAAGAACAGAAAGCAAGTGGTTATATAACGTCAAATGTGTTTTAGGAACGTATTGAATCATGATACAAACCCGATTATGTAAATATTAGAATATTTTAACATTTTGAAGTTATCTGAATTCGTTTTCGCTACTTTTAAATCTATTTAATACCTATATACGTGTGTGCATGTGCATGCATGTATATTAGAATTTCTACAAATGTTCAGGTCCCCCGAGCTCATTCTTAGTGAAGAACTGAAATAAAGATTTCAATTTTTTTTTAAAGTACAATCTACATGTTTATATTTCTTGCAATACAAATCAGTAAAAGCTATTTGTACTGATATTGCCATCAATCTATATCTTTTTTTCCTTTACTAATTAAGACAGAACTGTAATTTCTCCTCTGTTTTGTCATCTTATTTACATCAAATAGCAAATTTGTTGTTAAAACCCAGAGTGAGCATGCATTAATGTGACTGAACTTTAAAAAAAAACTGCAATGACACATTATTGTCGATGATTATGAATATTTTTATCAATTATTTAAAATTTTAAGTGAAAACCATGATTTCTACCCACCGTTCTAGGACGAGCATTTCAACCAGTACTTATATAAAAAACAAACTATTTCAGACACACAATAAAAATACAATTAAAAATCACTAAAAATAGAAGTTTCGAGCTCACTATCAGAGCTCCTCTTCAGTACACACATAACAGACACCAAAACGATGATAAAAAATCTCTACACAAGAACAAGAGGTTAAATACCCCAAGAGACAAAAACCAATTGAAGTGTATTTGAGTAATCCTTATCAACACAGAAACGCCAAATAGAAGTAAATGGCAATGTCACTAATTTACTCTTGCAGCACATGTGCAGCATGAAATGGTCTTCTTCGTTTCATATCGCCATTTTTATAACTAAAATATTTTTTATGCTATGTATGGTTTTCCACCGCGAAGATCATTTTGCAATGAAAAATATTGGGTGTTGCCATTTAAAATCTTCAAAATTTTGTCACTGTAACCGTAAATATGAGAACTCAATTGTTATTGTTTACCTCATTCTAGAGCTCATGCCATAAAATATAAGCATCCCAAATGCCATCCCGTTTTCTTGAAGGGTATGGTCGCTAGGAGCTCCTATATCCGAAAAGACTTTTATAATCCCTTTGTATATAACGATCATTCACCTAGCGGCGATTATGGAATATGCAAACACTGCCATAAAATAAGCTGTCCGGAAAATTAGTAGTATGTGTATGCCATTACTAACATTTTTATTTTGTCACATTCCAAACAGCTTCGTATTTAGAGCAAATTCCTAAATTTCGTTAAAGAACGTAGCTTATTTACGCATTAAACACATTACTGCATAAATATTTGTTACATGGATAAGTTTTTATCGCTATACTAAATTTTATTTTCACCTAGTTTTTCCCAATGGGCTAATTTGTAGCATACTTTAGTTCTTCTCTCGTTTTGCGTTATGTAGCTACTCAGCCATTCATTAGTTTTCTTATTTGTAGTTTACATAAAATATTTTCGTTAGAACTTCTTTCTATTTACCAGTGTCGAATTTGCTTTTTAATTCTTAACTTATTTTTTATTTTTTGTTCCAATCGACTCAATTTGTTTTTATACTATTGAACAAAATCAAGTATGGCTTCTTACTAAACTATTATCAGTGGTATTATCATTTGGTAAATATAACTTAACCAGTGGACCCGTGCCAGGATTTCGCACTGCAGTCTAATATTTTTTCAGCAAAATTTAATATTTTTTACATGCAGGTTTAAACTTCTAAAGAAAAATTAAGGATAAAAAATTCTCAAACAAAATTAGTCAAGCAAAAATATCCTCCCAATTATTACATCAAAGTTAATAGTGATTATAATAGGGATTTTGTGCATGTTTGTATAATATATATTTTTATTTATTTTTTATTTTTTTGCTTTTTTGCTTTAAGTAAATGGTGCCGGTGTGTAACAACCACGATATTTATTTTTTGGATAGGTCTGACATTGGCTGTTTTTTCGCACATGATTACAGTCCAAAAAAATCGATTTTTTCAGTTTTGTTTCCTGGCAAAACAATTGAGAGTTGTAATTTCTTGCATGTTAACTTCTCTTTTTTTTTGGATTCATTTAGTAATAAACCACAAATTATTTTTTTTTTTTTTTTTTTTTTGTAAAACTGAACTTGTTTAATGGATGAAGTGAGAAATAAAATGAAATTGATATTCTTCGTGACATAATATGCATTGTGTATTTCTGTTCTTTATTTCTGTTCAATACGCATTTTTATTCATAAAACTCTCACACTTCAATGTATAGTTGTGTCGAATTACATTTTCAATAATTTTTCATTCTTCTGGTAAGTAGATCGAAACCGAATTTCAAAAGGGGTATCCATTGGTATAACGGACGTCATGTTTTTTTTACTGTATTTTCATTCTAAAAAAAAAAAAAAAAAATACAACGATTGTTTCCAACTGACGCAATTTTTTCACGTAAATTTTCCCCAGTACAGAGATTATGACATCAATATGAAGATGCGTTCGCATGAAATGTTCTGGAGTGCTTCATGTGAATACTGTACTTTGTATTTACATTGTCACGTTTATCCCAAGGCCTCCTTAGCATAGTATCAGGCCTCAAAATCAGTAAGTTTCCTTTGACCGCATGGTTGTCCTGCTACTAGCGCCATCAATCGTTAGTAATAGGCATGATCTCCATGGTAATAGGAGTATTTACGACACGAAATAACACGAAATTTTTTCACAGCTCCATTTGTTCTATGCATTTGGTTATGAACTAGTATCGGTAGTATCCACCAGGCGGCGATACTTTCCGGAGAAAGTCAATTAATAAGTTGTCAATTACCGCGGACATTTTCTCCCATAGACTTTCTCCGGATTGTCAAGTCTGATCTATGGTAAGGGAGTCTTGGTTTATCCCTTGGTATAGCGCACCAAGTGCTTTTTACCAATTAAGCCATCCGGTATAGCATTCTCTCACTCTTATATGGCTAGGCTACAACCGTGCAGCACAAGATGGAACGTCAATCTTGAGCACAATTCCATTAGCATACATGAGACAAATCAAACCAAGTATCGGTGAATATTTATATAGCAATTAATTTTTCAGCAGGACTGAAATTACGCTGTAAATTACTGAAATACAAAGAACCGATACTGTGTTTGATTTGTCTCATGTATGCCAATGGAATTGTGCTCACAATTGACGTTCCATCTTGTGCTGCAAGGTTGTAGCGTAGCCATAAAAGAGTGAGAGAATGCTAGACCGGATGTTGTCCGGATGGCTTAATTGGAAAAAAGCACTTGGTATCGTTTGTATTTCAATAATTTACAGCGTAATTTCAGCCCTGCTGAAAAATTAATTGGTATATATATATTCACCGATACTGGGTTTGATTTATCTCATGTATGCTAATGGAATTGTGCTCAAGATTGACGTTCCATCTTGTGCTGCAAGGTTGTAGCCTAGCCATATAAGAGTGAGAGAATGCTAGACCGGATGTTGTCCGGATGGCTTAATTGGAAAAAAGCACTTGGTATCGTTTGTATTTCAATAATTTACAGCGTAATTTCAGCCCTGCTGAAAAATTAATTGGTATATATATATTCACCGATACTGGGTTTGATTTATCTCATGTATGCTAATGGAATTGTGCTCAAGATTGACGTTCCATCTTGTGCTGCAAGGTTGTAGCCTAGCCATATAAGAGTGAGAGAATGCTAGACCGGATGTTGTCCGGATGGCTTAATTGGAAAAAAGCACTTGGTATCGTTTGTATTTCAATAATTTACAGCGTAATTTGAGCCCTGCTGAAAAATTAATTGGTATATATATATTCACCGATACTGGGTTTGATTTATCTCATGTATGCTAATGGAATTGTGCTCAAGATTGACGTTCCATCTTGTGCTGCAAGGTTGTAGCCTAGCCATATAAGAGTGAGAGAATGCTAGACCGGATGTTGTCAGGATGGCTTAATTGGAAAAAAGCACTTGGTATCGTTTGTATTTCAATAATTTACAGCGTAATTTCAGCCCTGCTGAAAAATTAATTGGTATATATATATTCACCGATACTGGGTTTGATTTATCTCATGTATGCTAATGGAATTGTGCTCAAGATTGACGTTCCATCTTGTGCTGCAAGGTTGTAGCCTAGCCATATAAGAGTGAGAGAATGCTAGACCGGATGTTGTCCGAATGGCTTAATTGGAAAAAAAGCACTTGGTATCGTTTGTATTTCAATAATTTACAGCGTAATTTCAGCCCTGCTGAAAAATTAATTGGTATATATATATTCACCGATACTGGGTTTGATTTATCTCATGTATGCTAATGGAATTGTGCTCAAGATTGACGTTCCATCTTGTGCTGCAAGGTTGTAGCCTAGCCATATAAGAGTGAGAGAATGCTAGACCGGATGTTGTCCGGATGGCTTAATTGGAAAAAAGCACTTGGTATCGTTTGTATTTCAATAAGTTACAGCGTAATTTCAGCCCTGCTGAAAAATTAATTGGTATATATATATTCACCGATACTGGGTTTGATTTATCTCCTGTATGCTAATGGAATTGTGCTCAAGATTGACGTTCCATCTTGTGCTGCAAGGTTGTAGCCTAGCCATATAAGAGTGAGAGAATGCTAGACCGGATGTTGTCCGGATGGCTTAATTGGAAAAAAGCACTTGGTATCGTTTGTATTTCAATAATTTACAGCGTAATTTCAGCCCTGCTGAAAAATTAATTGGTATATATATATTCACCGATACTGGGTTTGATTTATCTCATGTATGCTAATGGAATTGTGCTCAAGATTGACGTTCCATCTTGTGCTGCAAGGTTGTAGCCTAGCCATATAAGAGTGAGAGAATGCTAGACCGGATGTCGTCCGGATGGCTTAATTGGAAAAAACCACTTGGTATCCTTTGTATTTCAGTAATTTACAGCATAATTTCAGCCCAACGGAAAAATTAATTGATATATAAATATTCACCGATACTGGGTTTGATTTGTCTCATGTATGCCAATGGAATTGTGCTCATGATTGACGTTCCATCTGGTGTTGCAAGGTTGTAGTCTAGCCATATAAGAGTGAGAGAATGCCGTCCGGACTTGGTGCGCTATACCAAGGGATCCGGGATCGAACCCAGTCTGGACATTTTTTTCACTATATTGGTTGTACGCTGTTTAGTAAAATGATAAATCACATCCTTTGTATTTCAGTAATTTACAGCGTAATTTCACCCCTGCTGAAAAATTAATTCGTATATAAATAGTAATAGAACGTTTTCCGCCCATTTCACCCTTTTAAATTTACAACTTTTTAAAAACCGTTAATAGCGAGTATTTTCATCTTAAAAGTAACCAACACTCCAAAACTGACAAATTTCAAGTTTCCAGTTCCAATAATATCACAGTAATTTCAATTTTAGAACGTTTTTTGATAATGCACTCCTAGGTTGTTGCTGTACTAATATATAGCTTATGTTGGAGCAGAGATGGTCACCAGCATTTTGCCACCATTATTTTTGAAATTGACTCGGTAGTTCCAGAGATTACTTCCTACAAACAAACACACAAACGTTCTTTATTTATAATATTTGTTTAAAGACTATAAAATTCACTCATTTGGTTAAACATAAATATGTTTAAAAAATAACCAGGACTGTCATTTTGAGATTTTGCTTCGAGATGGAAAAATTATTTTGTTCTACGCAATTAATCCAGGTTTCTTGTTAATGTTACTTGCATTCATTTTTCAAAGAAATGTGTTTTGTTATAATTTATTTACATGCAATTATTAATATATTGGTTTACTACAAAAGTTGGAAGCTCTTATTAATTTAAATAAATAATTTGCTCCTTCCAATTTTATTTTCGTCCTCAGGCAACAGATGGCAGCACCAAACATATTTCCAAAATATAAAATTTTTCTACAGAAAGTATGAGAAAGTATTTTTGAATAATGCAGTCGTTAAACTGGAATCTCGATTTTTTTTTTTTTTTTTTTTTAAATTCAAGGAATGTATCTTTAAATGATTCCGCTTAAATAGAAAATCAAGTAGTTATCCCTTTTTTAAATCCGATTTTTGAAACCCAGTCTTAGAGAATGAAATTAAATGTTCGTAAATATTAAATATATTTCTCATAAAACAAAACAAACAACAACAAAACATGAACGAATCTTTGTCTGTCCTTCTTTTTTTTTCTTTTTTCTTTTGTTTTTCTTTCTTTTTTCAAACTTAATTACATGTTAAATTATTGATTCTAAAATTATTTTGAGTTATTGAACGCGTTAGCTATAAAAATTTCAGAAGATAATGATGATATAATCAATACATTAAAAATAAATAAATAAATAAAATAAGATAGAGGGAAGTTTTTGAGAATTTTTTTCACAATGTGGAACTTTGTGGATGAAAAGAAGAACTATTAAAATTATGTTCAATGAAATATCAGAAAGCTATATCACCATTTTGAAAATACAAGAAAGATGTTCATCACGTTTTATTTTATATTAAGCTGTTGAATTTTTTAAATGTGTATGATAAGAATTCTTCTTTTATATATTACTAGCTAACCCGCCCGGCGTTGCCCGGGCCCGAGATAATTACAATCGCAGAGAAAGGCGTTAACCCCCCTCCCTCCCCATACCCGCAAATATAATGAATAATTTGTTCAAGAGAACCACTGTCACCTACATTAACGCGATCATTAAAAAAAATAATTACATTTTTCTGATAATTAGAACATAACGAAGACGCTAAGCTAAAATAGCCGTCAGATGACACATCTTCCCGATCTCAAACCGCATAAAAGTTACGTTATTTATTTATTTATTTAATTATTTATTTCAGAGACGTATGTTACATTTTATACAAATGTAACCATAAAGGACATTCGGTAATTCATCACCTGCGCCGGCTACCGAAAAAATGCCTTAAAATTATTTAATTTGCAGTTAAGTTCTAAAAATATTAAAATGTTACGCTGATATTGGAAACAGACCACTGTTCATAATTTTTAAATAAATCTACAGTATCAGAAACTAAGTGAAGAATCTAATTATAAAATCCCATGTTTTCTTACGTGAATAAATTTAAATAAAAGAGTGTAACATATAGACACTCACTGATATTAATTGAAATTTTAATTGTAAAATGCACAATACGTTAACATATTGTATTTTTGACGATGTAAGTAGCATTAAGAACTCTTTTTTATGATTTTTAGACAACATCCGCTGTTCACATGAGTAATTGATGATTTCGTTCAAGAATAATCCTGGTGCGGATGAATTCTTGTAAAATCACAAACACCATGTAGCTTTAATCAAGTATAATACAAGAACATTTATTATGATCCCTTATGTAGTAGCGATCCCTTCTGTCAACAGCGTTAAACAGTTGTGCATTAATCACGAGTGTGACTCGTGAAAAGTAAACCAGGTTCGCAGCGTTCCTGAAAATTTTCTCAATTTTCTATGCCACTATTAAAAAAAAACAAAAAACAAAAAAAACAAACTCTGGGGCACCTGTTTATTGGGAATTGCAGAAGACATTACCTCTTTGCCATGATACGGCAGTTGGGACAACTCACTTCGAAATCTACCTGTGTCTGTAGGCGGAGCCGGCAGGGATTTTTTCGCTTTTATTTTTTTTTATACTAAAAGGGTTGGTTCTGTAAAAAAAAACTTGTCAATATAAAAGTTGTAGATAATATTAAGAGCATTTATAATAAATTTAAGCGGATTTTATACCTTGTGAATTGACGAAGTTATGCTTTTTTTTTTCTTAAATCCCTATTTTTCTCCCCTTTGAGGCCATTGTTAATGATATCAAAAAACTGTCGTATCAATTTCCGGCCCTTTTCCTAGAAGTAATAATAACTTTAAACGGATTTGATACATATAATTAAGAAGTTATGGTTTTTTTTACTGTTTTCACATAAAGCCCCCCCTCATCCCCCCCCCTGGTTCGATTTTGCCCATTAACGAACTTGACCAAGAATTTAAGCCCTTTGATTTTATGTATGAGTTTGGAAGAGATTTGTGCAGAATTATTGAAGTTATCGTGTCCATAGAAAAGTGATTATATATATATATATATGTTATATAAAAATTTATTTCCTTCGTATCCTTCAATTTTATTCGCATTAATCTTTTAAATTTAATCTAACTTCTGTCATAGTCAGTATTTCCTTAATTCTTAATAATATCTATTCCTATTTAAAGTCCTTTTAAAAGTAAATATCCGTATATTAATAATTATTTTATTCCAAATCTTAATCTAAAATTTAAGATCATTCGTAGCTTTTATCAGTTCCCCAATCTATAAAATTCTGAGACGCGTTCTCATTTCGAATGTTTTTTAAAGCCATTTTCTTTTTATTATTATTATTATTATTGCTCTGAATTTTTCGCGCGCTTGGGATTTTAACTTCAAAATTGGTCCGCACCCAAGTAAGGGATTCTTTATTGTTTTAGCCTCTCCCTCTAGCCTCATTCGTTGGGCTGGAGCTAGCTTCTCAATCATTGGGTTGTGCGCTCGTGACTTAATTCTGTGTATGTTTCCGCGGAGAGAACAAAACTCGCCGCACCGGTCGGAGCGGCAGATTTTTTGACGTTTTCGGAAGCTAAACAAATATGTGTCTGGTATTTTTATGACCGTAGAATATTCATCTGGCTCAGTAACATCTTAATTCAATGAAGTGAAGCAACGTTAGCCCGAGGGAAATAAGTTTTAGACCTTTGGAAATCGTTTCTGTGTTGTTCGTCTTCTAATAAAATTATTTGTCTGGAGATTGGCTGGATTTATTGGAAAACTTTGGTGGAATCATTTCATTGCCTTCTACAGGGTGTCCATAATTAAACGACCCTACTTTAAAGTTGTCTACAGACGAAAATATTGGTCAGAAAGTTGTGAGATTTTGTGAAGGACATAATGAAGGAATGGGAATTTGTTTAAGCGAAAAAAAAATTAGTTCAAAATTTCGCCGCCAGATGGCGTTTTTAACGAATTACACATTTATCATGCACTTACGATAGTTTACAAATTTTTATTTCAACAAAAAATGTTTAACAAAACTTTTTTTACGACATGTTCTTAGCATTTTCCAGAACAAACCACGGGTAACATAACATACATCTGTGGAACATGCTATCTTACAATTCCAGATGGTAGCTGAAAATGATGGCCGTCATGTGGAAAATGTTTTGTTGCAATAAAATATGTAAACTGTGGTAAATGTAAGCTAAATGTGTAGTTAATTCATTAAAAACGCCATCTGGTGGCGAAATTTTGAACTAATTTTTTTTTTCGCTTAAACAAATTCCCATTCCTTCATTTTGTTCTTCACAAAATTTCTCAACTTTCTGACCAATAGTTTCGTCTGTAGACAACTTTAAAGTAGGGTCGTTTAATTATGGACACCCTGTACTTCGCCATACTTCCTAATATCGACTGCAACTTGCTATATCGTTGAAGGACTGCCATCTTTTCATCGAATATTATTCATCGTAATATCTCAACCTCGTCAAAATGCTACATATATATATATAAAGTTTTGAACTGGGTGTGGTTTTGGGTTCCGGGAGTCATGATCGGCGTAGATCTGCAAAAATTTTTCAATGAATTCCAACATAGGGGGTAATGCAATAGGTAGTATTTCTTACAAAATCCACCTAACAACAATCTTCTATTGTGTACTTCTATTGCAGATGTTAAAGGAGGGTACCACGAAGATTTTTTATTTGAAATAGTAGTGGGAAGTGTAGAAAAATTTAGGAACGCTGCGAGCCTTGAGTAAATTTTGTCTTGTGAATGAGTCACGAGTATAACTCATGATAAGTAAAATATACATTGTGAATCAAGTACGAGTGTGACTCGTCGTGAGTAAAATATATCCTGTCAAACAATCACGAGCGTGACTCGCGTTTAATGCACAATGGATGGGGGTAAATCATAATTCTTAGTACATAACTAATTTAGATAAATAAAAACCACAAGGGGTTAAGCTAAAAAATGACACAAGATATTGAGATAGGCACTGTAACTTTCGCTTTAAACGTATTACTTATAAATATAGCCTATTTCCAATATTTATTAAATAAAATAGAAGAATATATCTATTTCCAAATGAAAGTTTTTTTATATCTTTAAGTTAATTTGCTGTTTTTTTTTTGGCGATTTTTTAAAAAATCTTTCAAGGATTATTTAATTTTGATCTAATAAAAAACAGTTATTTGATATAAAAATTTCAAAATAACACTTGAAACAACATAAATAAAAACCGAATATTTTGGCGAATAACGCGCGGTTCAAACAGACACATTTGGAACAAGAAATTATTAACAATGAATAAATGAAAGTGTATACTACGCATAAACAGGTTACATTTTATTAAATAAAATTTTGGGGTCTTTATATGTTTGTTTGATTCGTGCGTTATTCACAGGAATATACGCTATATAAAAGTAGGGGAAAACTGACAACCTTGTCACAACTGTAGATTTTACAGAAAAGCTTAGCGATTTCACTTTCGTCGGGTTATTAAGAACTTACTTTATATACGTGACGTCACAACCCAGATCTGGCAGCATTTTGATGCGCCCGAAAGCTAGTATGCGCAGCCACAAATACCGCCAGCACTCAAATTTTAGCCTCGACCCAGATTGCGTGCATAAAGTTTAACTGAAATTTTGCAAATTTTGCAAAGTTCTCGGATACAGAGCAATATTTAGAATTGATATGACAATATATTAAATATCTACTGCTACAACAATGAATTTTTTTCTGCTGTATTTCTAACAAATAATCATTAATTACACATACGCCATAGAGCGCTTATATGTTAATATTCAAAAAAGAATTTGCCAGCAGATGCATTTAACCTCGACCTCAGGTCGCGTGCATAAAGTCCATTATTAAACGTTTTATCTTAGAAATGCAATTTTGTAAGTTGTACGCCTTTTATCAAAGGAAAAATATATTTGTGCGTATAGTTATTACTGAGATATCTGTAAAAAGCGATGGATAATAAACTCCGACAATTTAATGTAAAACGCAGGGGGAAATGATACTATTTCAAATTGGAAATAATCATAAATATTTTACGTGCAATAATTTTGTGAAACAATCAATTTGCAGCGTAAAAACAAAGACTATTTAGAAGAAAAAAACAAACATTATTTTCAATGTAGTTTCTAATCGTATGATAATTGTAACCAGATGTCACAAAAATAGATTTGTTGATCACGAAAGTTTTTAAAATGAAAAAAAAATCTTTTAATATTTTCTAGTGTACTTAAGATAACATTTTTATGGCAGTAAGATTGAACAGCTTTTTCTTATCAGTAGTTTTAGCATATTTCAAGTAAAACATGAGCTATGAATAAACTAACGTTTTTAAAATGAGAAAAAAAAACTTTCATTAAAATAAATAATATCACACTAATGAATATTTATATCCTGTGCTCTTTTTAAACGTTGGTAAGAGGAATTTGCATATAGCTATTGAAATGCAGTTTTCATATACAAACCGGTAGACACGTTGTAAACCCATTCTTTGTACGGATAGCGTGAAAAAACAATATTCATCAAATCAAAACGTAGAAAGACGCAATACTTCCATCGATGAATATGACATGTGTAAAGGTATATCGGAAATTTCATGCAAAAAAAAAAAAAAAAACATATTTTGTTGGTTTTTTTATTTTCAGCCTAGATTAATAATAAATTCCCACATCACAAAGTTAAAATGTTTTAATATATTCACGCATAAATAAAACTTTTGTCTGTTTCGTCGAACTGTGTTCAAACGAAAAACACAGTTCGTTTATACTGTGTGCGAATTATAAACAGTTCGCATAATCGAAACTATTAAAGTGACTAAATGACAAAAAATCCGTCATTGAAACTGAATCATTTCTAAAAGAAAACGTGCATTTTCATACATGAATTTAAATCATTTAATTACGATTGCGCGAAGATGAGTGCTTATCACTAAAGTGTCAGAATTCTAACAGCACTTACGTGGTTTGACATTTTTTTATTTTTCCAAAAGAAGGAAAAAAAAAGTAGTAGTATTAGTATTTCAGCGTTGCTAAGAGAAACAAATGCAATTAAATTAAAAGTGTGACATTCAATAAATATAAAACTGAAATTAAAATATCAAATTGCAGTTTGATATTTATTGAAATTAAAATAAGTAAAAGTAAGTAGTTTAAAAGTTTTTAATTAACCCTAGATCTGGCGCACTTCTGAACCCCCCATGTTCGGGCGCAGTGCTCCTGAGAAAGAACCTTTTTTAAAATGGTAATTAGAGCCTAGTTAACTAAATTTTAATGCTCTTAAAGTCATTAGTAACCTTCATTACAAAGTCCAAAGGGAAAATATTCAATATCTGATTTTAAAAACCCCATTTACTAACATAAAAAAAGGCAGTCTTCATTAAACACCAACGGCTCGCCTATCAGGCCGGTTGCGCTCAATCTAGGGTTAAAAGTTTTTTTTTTTTTTTTTTTTTTTTTTTTTTTGAAGTGAAAAAACCTCTTTAGGCGCGTTGGGCATTTTTTGAGATGGGAAAAAATCATTGAACTCGCGACACTGTTACCGACACCTCTGTATATTTGAAGTGAAAACTTCTTTAGGAGCGTTGGGCATTTTTTGAGATGAGAAAAAATCATTTAACTCGCGACACTGTTACTGTAACCGACACTGTTACCGACACCTCTGTATATTTGAAGTGAAAACTTCTTTAGGAGCGTTGGGCATTTTTTGAGATGAGAAAAAATAATTTAACTCGCGACACTGTTACTGTAACCGACACTGTTACCGACACCTCTGTATATTTGAAGTGAAAACTTCTTTAGGAGCGTTGGGCATTTTTTTTTGAGATGGGAAAAAATCATTGAACTCGCGACACTGTTACTGTAACCGACACCTCTGTATATAAGTATGTATATATATCGTGTATAGTTCGGTATCAGGTAGGACGGGGCAGGCGCGTCGCGCGCCCCATGCTTGCCTGTGCGCTATTGTTTTTTTTATGAAAATTATTTATATATTATATTTAATATATATATTTATATATTATTTTTATGTAAATTAAACAGTAGTATTATAATATATTATATTATATTATATTGTATATTTAAATATATAATATATTAAATATTTATATAATTATATATTAATATATATATAGTTAAAAATTTGCAGCAAACTGTCCAGTCATTTGACCGTTTTTGTAGAAAACAGTTACCTAACCGTAAATTAACTATATTCTGACAGTATTATTGTTCATTTTATGGTCAGAGTATAGTCAAATTACGGTTATGTAACCGTTTTCTACAAAAACGGTCAAATGACTGGACAGTTTACTGCAAATTTTTAACAGTGTATAATATATATATATATATATATATATGTGTGTGTGTGTGTGTGTGTGTGTTAGAGATTGTGACGGTGTCTCAAGAGGATTATACTAGGTTAACTCAATCTATTAAAGAGCTTCAGAGTAAATTTATAATTACATATGTCGATAAAGCTAACACAAGTTATGCATTAATCTGTAAAAAAAATTATGCTGAAATATTAAATGAAAGTTATAATAACAGCGATAACTATGAGCTATTGAAATTGAAAGTTTCAGTGATGGAAAACAGGGTTAAGGCACTATATAAAAAAGTTAAGTTGAAGCAGAAAAGTCAACGTTTCCCATATCTTGTTATAGTGCCAATGTTTCACAAAAAACAGTGAAATTTAGAATTGTAACTTGAAGGTATGGTTCATATCTAGAGTCTGCTAATAAGAAATTGTTGGGAGTTTTGAGTAGTGTGTTTGATAGAGTGTTGAGTACGGAGTCCACATTTATTATAAAGAACAGCTACATTTTATTAGATAAATTGAAAAAATATCAAAACATAAAGAGTTTGTTTGTATATGATTTTGCAGACCTATACAGTACCTAACTTACTGAGGATTGACTGTAAATTAACTTACTGGATTTAAAGGACAAGGTTATAGATTTTTATAACAAAAACAGCAATATAGATAGCGATAAAGATTGGTTTATTAACTTGTTTCAGTTGGTAGTGCAAGAGAATTACTGGTATGAGGGGAGTAGAGTATTTAAACCGATTCGTGGAATCCCAATGGGGGGGGGGGGGGAGTTGCAGTTCAATTTTAGCTGACATGAACTTACATATATATGAGAATAACAATATTTTAAATAGAGAAATATTGAGTTATAGGTATATTGATGATGTTTTAATAGTTGGATTAAATGAGGAAAAATATAAACCTAGATTTTAAATATTATCCAAATACTTTAAAACTAGAACTCTCCTCCCAGAATATTAAAAACATCAATTATCTGGATGTGAATTTAGAGTTGGAGAATGACAATTTGATAACAAGGGTTTATGATAAGAGAAATGATTTCGATTTTAAAACTTTAAAGATCTTAAATTTTGAATCGAACGTGCATGTTTCAGCATTTAGAAATGTGTTTACAAACGGTTTAGTTCGTATTGAGAGATTATGTTCAAGATTTGGCGATGCAGTTGGCAAATTCATGGAGTGGATTAACATGGCATTGTTGCAGGGTTACCTGTGAACTTTGTACGGAGAAATATGATTAATTTTATAGGTAGAAGTAAATATAGAAGTGAACTGAATTCATTTTTGAATGCTAAGTGTGGTCTAGATCAGTTGTTCGATGAGTTCAGATAGGGTTGGTTACTGCTGTGTGTAGCTTAGTGTTTTGGTTGATAGTTTAAATTAATTTGGTCTCGGCAGGAGAAGGGGGACGTTGTTTGCGTGGAAACCAGTTTTAACCCTGCAGTGCATGTCGTTAGCCATGCCCTCCTGCCTTCAGGTTTAATTTTCCTGGTATTGGTTTTTCGTTAGTATTTTGGTTATAATTGTATTATAGTTTTAATTCGTTATATTTTAGTGTTCAGTTGATATAATGTTATTTATTTTTGGCTATATAGTGTGGTTAGTGTAAATTTGTAATTGTATTTTAGTATATATATATATATATATATATATATATATATATATATTGCAAGAAGAATGTCTTACAGAATTTTAGAAGTAGGAATCTGGATAAATAAAGATGATGACAAAATAAAACATGATATAAGGAAAGAGCTTATCAGTAGTGATATTAGACATAATATCAATTTGAATACTTCGAAAAATCTAAATATTTGTAAAGAAATAGAAAAATCAATATTTAATTGTGATAGTAATTAGGGCTGGACGATATCAGAAATTTAATATCGCAATATATCAACAAGTTAATATTGATATTGCTGATATATCGCGATATTAATTTAAAAGGGAGGGGGGGGGGAGAACAACAGCATTAGCTATTTTAAGATAAATGATATGGTATCAACAATTTAAACACAAAACCTAGTTGAATTCAACGAATTAAAATTTTTATATATATTTGCTCATAGAACACAATTTTTATTTTTTACGTTTTTTAAAATAAAATACTTAAAAGGAAATAAACTAATTGTTTAATAACTATTTGCATTACCATTACTTACATAAAGCTTTTCTTTAAAGATAGTATATCTCCTATTCCTCTCATTTTATTCTATTAATATATATATATTTTAAGTTTCATTTTCACCACTATGATATGATTAATATATGATTAAAAAGCATAATTAATAAAATGAAATTCAAAGTTGTCCACATAAAAATGTATAGAATTTCCGTTTAATAGAATTTAATTATTTTTTTAATAATACCAAACTTTGTTTTACTTGGTTTTACAGTTTGGGGGGTGGGGGTGGGGGGAGGCTGAGTCTGATTTCGTTTATTATGTACACGAAATGGGCCCGGGCCAAACCATCCATACATCACGATCCTTTCGTCATGTATCCTTCGTTTAATCTTGGCATAAAGAAACCAGTCCGGCCTGAAAAACTTCATTTTATCAATTATCATTATCGTTTCTTATTTTTAATTTAGCAAAGGAATACCTTGGATGACTAAAAATATGAATTTAAGGAATAAAAAAAATATCGCATATTTTGAGAAACTTACGATTTACTACAAAATTTAATCATGGCAACCATGCAATTTTTGTTTCCTTTTTTTGCGTTAATTATTATCTAACATTGTTTAAATTATTTAAAGTATCTCTCATTGAAAAAAAAAAGTATTCTTTGCTGAATAACTGATAGACATCCGTTCAGAAATTTAATTTACTAATAAAATCCACTAGAATAAGCAATAAGTTAAATTTAAATAATCTAGTGAAATTCAGTGTAAAAATTTTCAATGTATTTAAAGCACCTTTTTTATGAACGGGGCAACCAAAAAAGACCGAATCAATTCAATTCGATACTCATTTTAAGCTCGGATATAAATTACTTCCGACTCCAAGAAACCGCACTCTATAAATAAAGCTTTATCAATACTACGCAATAATCAACGCTCATCTTTTTCGTCATGACATATCAAAAGCTCAGAGTTATCGGAATAAGTCTGGACCAATCACAGCAGCCAAACAAGGACCGCGCGATAATTGTTATTCAGTAGGGAAAGTGTTATTCAGTATTTATCTGTAACGAACAGTAGAATTTGTGGTTTTTAAAGACTGAACGTATTGGGATATATTGGAATATTCCTTACTTTGATATGTGATAGAGAAGAGATAATCAGCGGATGTAATTTTCCGTTTTCGATGAAGCAGGATAGTGAATAAATAAATGGATCAAATGAAAAAAGGATTGAAGGACATATTGGTACGGGATATTTGTCGCTGTTTATCGGGGCTCGATTTTACGGTGATCGTAAAACAAAACATGAATATTATTGTTATTGGGATATATTGGCAGAGTCAGAGTTCAAATATTGTTATTGCAATATTTAAAAAATATCAATATTTGACCGATATATTGATAAATAATCCAGCCTTAATAGTAATCGAAGTGAAAATGACATTAAGGGAATTATATTTAATCTAAAGAAGAAATTGATACCGGAGACTTTAACAACTTTACAATCTAGCACAAGAAATGTTAATAACGATTTGGGCTTGGATTTATTGTGGTATAGAATCAAGAAACAGGATCTACAGAGATATTGTAATTTAAAGAACTGTCAGAAAAGTACGGAAGAAAAGATCTATTTTATATTGGATTATGTGGGGAATTGCTATAAAGGAGTTAATTTTGGTAAATATTTAAACAAGTACAATGATCTCCTATACCAGTGAGTAAAGTAAAAATAATTAAGGCATTTAAATATGATAATCCTTTAGGCCGTGTTATGTTTAAATTATAATGGATATGCAAAATACCTAAAGAGGGGTATTGATGAAAGTACATGCAGTTGCAATGATGGAGAATTTATTGAAGTGAAAACTTCTTTAGGCGCGTTGGGCATTTTTGAGATGGGAAAAAAACGTTGAACTAGCGACACTTTTACTGTAACCAACACTGTTACCGACACCTCTGTATATTTGAAGGTAAAATTTCTTTAGGCGCGCTGGACATTTTTTGAGATGGGAAAAAAACATTGAACTCCCGACACTGTTACTGCAACCAACACCTCTGTATATAAGTATGTACATGTATTGTGTATAGTTCGGTATGAGGTAGGGCGGGTACAGGCAAGCATGCGGCGCGTCGCGCGCCGCATGCTTGCCTGTGGTCTATTGTTTTTTAAGAAAATTATTTATATATTATATTTAATATATATTTATATATTATTTTTATGTAAATTAAATAGTGGTATTTTATATTTGTTAAGACTATGTTTTATAATTTGTAATTTGACAGTGCTATATGGTGTAATAATTTCATTGCATATGGTCAGTTGCTTCTGTTTCAATGGTTAATTTTTGCAATAAGTTTATATATATATATATATATTATATATATATATATATATATATATATATTATATATATATATATATATATATATATATATATATATATATTATATTGAAATTCATGTTTTCACTTCTGTCGGCACTCCCGGACTGCTTGTTTTTTTTTTTCAAATTAATCGTTAAAAATCTGTACATTACGTTACTGTTTTGAAGTTAACGTTATATGAAAGCGCATTTTTTGTGTTATTCTGTGACGGAAAGACTGAAATCATGCAATATTTAGAAACATTAGATGCGAATGGGAAAAGAAAATAGCTAGTACAACAATCCAGTAAAAAATACCGTGAATCCTAATTTGTAAAAAATCTTAATCTAATTTTGAAAAAAATATTTTTGAGTGGTTCTCGGTTACCTACACCTTAGCATACCTCCAGGCCCAATGTCATAGCACTGGCGTTATCCATCACGTGAGGGTTCAACACAGACAGGCATACAGGCTGGCAAACTGTTTGTTTTATCAATATACATTGAAAATACTTTTAACTTGACAAAATCTCATCAGGATCCATGTTAGCTGTTAATTAAAAGTGTGGCGTAGTATAATGACGGGTTTTAATGAAATTTTCACCAAACTGGTTAGTTGGCGCAAATTGAGCCAAATTTATTAAAACTATAACTTAATTTACCATTTAAAAACTCTTTTGATAAACATTTGTTACGGTCGACGATAAACAATTGTTTGCTATAATAATGTAAAATATCATAAATAAATATGTAAAACTATGGAACAAGGCAATGTTACCACAACTGGCGTTTTATTGCCCAAGCTTGGAGACGGATCCTTCTTCTGGTTATTAATAAATGTACATACATCTAAAAAAAAATAATTTAAAAAACATTTTTTAAACTGTGCTTATTCGATCAAAGATGAAATACATTTGTGTGTATAGTCATTACTACTAAGATATCTCAAAAAACCGACGGAGGTTAAATTCTGATAATTTAATGGAAAGATTTAGGTAAATAATTGTACTATTTCAAATTGGATGTAATCATACATATTTTAAGTGCAATACTTTCGTAAACAATATAATTACCCTGTAAAAAGAAAGAATCTTTAAAAAGGAATAATTCCTACTCTTTTCTAAGTAATCTCTAATCATAAGATAATTGTAAACCCATTGCCACAAATTAGGCCTGCTGATAACAAAAGGCTTCAAAATGAAAAAGAAATTATCCTTTAATATTTTTTATTACACTTAACATAATAGTTTTAGAACTGTAAGATTGAATTTTTTTTGTTATTGGTATTTTTAACATAATTCAAAAAAAGCATGAACTATGAATAAAATAACGTGCATAAAATGAGATATAAATGTCATTAAAATAAATAATATAACGTCAAATAATATCTAAACTGCATGTTCGCTTTTCGAAACGTTGATAAAAGGAGTTTGCATATAGCTATTGAAATAAAATTCTTATAAAATATTGAAAGGGCTTTTAATTTGACAAAAATTCGTCAAGTAACATAGAATTTTAATTAATGTTAGAAGTTAAGAAAAATTAGCTTTGTGTGATAACGGGTTTTAATGAGAATTTCCTCAAACTTCTCAGTGCTTATGTCAATAACACTGATTTCAAAATTAACACTCTTTATCACGACACGATACGCGTAATCACTTTCGCTTTAATCTCCTATATATTTTATACTAATTGTCGATCAATTTCAAACTTTGCTTCATGGGATAGACGAGAAAGATATGCCTTCAAGTAAACTTGTGTGAAATATACAATTTGATTTATTATTTTTGATGATTTTATAAACACATTTCAAGAATAATTTTATTAAATCTATCCACGGTGAGATAACAATAAACATTTCTTTGCTAGAATAATGCAGAGTATCATTTTCAGAAATATAAGTATACATACAAAACGAGGTAAATATAGCAGGGTTGCAACAAATGGCAATTTATCGCCCAAGCTTGTCTACGGTACCATTATTTTGATTTTGATCATTTTTAAACGTATTATCTCAGAAATTATATTTTTAAATTGTTTTCCTTCTGTCAAAGGAGAAATATGTTTGTGTGTACAGTTATTACTAAAATAACTTAAAAAAGCAATATCTCTGACAATTTAATGGAAAAAAATTGGAGAAAAAATCATGCTACTTCAAATCGGAAGTATATTTTATGAGCAATAATTTCGTGAAACAATCAAATAGCAGAGTAAAAACAGAGAATCTTTATAAAAAAAAAAGCCCAATTCTTTTTCTAGTTATGTTTAATCATAAGATAATAGCATCTTAATGTCACGAAACAGGATCTGTTGATCACGAAAGCTTTCAAAATGAAAAAGAAATAATCCTTTGACATTTTCTAGTGCACTCAACAAAACATTTTTATGGCTATAGGGATGAATAACTTTTTGTTAACAGTAGTTGTAACTTAATTTAAATAAAGCATTAAGTATGAATAAAATAACGTGTTTAAAGTGTGATAAAAATGCTATTAAAATAAATAATATAACACCAACGAATATCTGAACTGCATGTACACTTTTCGAAAGGATGCTAAGCTGTATTCTATATAAGGTATTATCAGAGTTGGCAAATTCCGGGGTTTTCCCATTGTAAATTTTGTACATATTTATCAGTTCATATTATTAGTTTGTTTTATTTTCATTAATCTCTGTAAAGTAATAATTCTCAACTTGTTTAGTATTACTATACCACTATTCTTCTTCACAAACATTGTATATTCTTTCCAAATCATCTTTTACCTTTACCAAATTTGTTAAGTTAAACTAATGTGCACCCTTAATATAGTTAAGTATGTAAATCTAAACTTGGTTAGACACTTTTAGTTAAATAATTGCGAACTTTAGACATTGAAAAAAATTGTCCAACCTTCAACACATTGTATGCATGTTAAACAGTGTGTTTGTATCTTCGACCCGGGATTGCACTTATACTCTGAAGTGACAGCAGTGTTCCCGGAGCGGTCATCCCAAGTCATCCCCTTGCATATAAGCTAAATGTACCAATAGTGGACACCTCATGGACATTTATCTAATTATTATTAATATATTACTGAACTCCGTAAAAGTATATATTGTTTTCGCCTGTTACTAACCTGTATCTATCAGAACAAACATTTAATGTTTCAAAATATATTCCTCGGGAAAAATGAAAAGTTATAAATGTTACCTTCCTCTAATCTTCAGTATTGGAAATAGTAATTTTCAAATACACCAGTAGTGATCCCCCACCCCAATCCCCGTGATCCACAATATTCTTGAGTTTAGTATGTATCATACAAAAGTTACAACTTGTTTTACAGTTCTAAAAATAAACACAGTACATACACAATAATGAAAACGTATTAAAAAGTTTAAATCTGCATATCAGTGGTCTCAATTTCAGTTCTGAAAATCTTTTTTACTTTGACCCCACTTTACATAATACTTAATGGCTTACAATCCAAAGTGTAATTTTTATAACTTATATACAGGGTGTCCCTTCTTATCGTTGAACAATAGCTAGTTTTAGAGGTAAAGTTCTAATTGCAGAAATATTTCAACTGCTGTTCTTCATCATACGACAATCCGTTTGCGTCAAAATATAGTTAATTTTTTTCTTTAAAATTGCGAAATTTAAATTGTTAAACAGTTCCTGGGTCTTATAAATTTATTTAGAAATTTTTCCTCCAATCTCTAACAATTTAAACAATAAACATTCTGACTTCTACTGCAAAAACTTACCAAGTTATGATATTTTAAGAATTTTCAGCTTTTTCTGACATTTAAAAATGTGCTTTTTCGTTTTTAGTATAAATGGTAGGAGGGAAAACATGAAATTTATCAATTTCTATTAACGATAATAATAGGCATTAGAACAATCCTTTTTTGTCAAAGGACGTAGTCTTTCTTTAAATATTACTTGGTTTGGTTCTGTCTTTCTGGGAGAGAATCTTCTGTGTTTCAGCAGATTTCTGCTTTAAAACAAATTCTTTCAAAACTGGTATCCCCTCCTCTTACCACAATTTGCACAACTCCTTTGCCGTCTTCAGCGTACAAAGTTTAACATTTTTACTTACCCATCATACGTAGTATAGGGTATGTCTTGTAATCGTTTTGAAAATCGAAAAACATTTTTTGACGGATTTACACGTTTCAGACACTGGAGATTTCGAAAAACATATTTTTAGAAAAAAAATTTGCCGTCCGTCTGTGTGTCTGTGTGTCTGTGTGTCTGTGTGTGTGTCTGTAAACGCTCTATCTCCCGAAGAAATTGAGATAGAGACTTGCAATTTGGTATGTACTTAGTAAGTAATAATGGAAAGAAGCCTATTTCATTTCAAAAACCTCGATTAACCGGAACAATTTTTTTCGGACTCTCGAAATATTCGTTCTGTTGAAAGGTATATAAAAATTTTCGAAATTGTTTATTTTAAGAAATAAATATAAAAGACAATAAAAAAACATAAATTTTGCATAAAGCATGAAGTCGATCGGATAATGAGTTGCCGAGATATTTGTAATCTTATTCTCCACACTCTTCGATTTTTCATGACCCTGTATTTCATCCAAATTTCACTTCAAAGGTATATTTTAATGGGAAATTTTACGCTTAATCAGATGCAATAAACCGCTAGTTAATAGGATTATCGTTTTTGGAGTTATAAGGAGGTTTCTTTCAAGCAATTCAGTAATCGAACCTTTAAAGTTTGTGACGTCATCAAGCCACGATTTTATTTGAATTGCAATGCACTTTATAAGTAGTTTACACATGTTTTATTTTAATATTTTACATTATGCATATCCATGATGGGTAAGTATTACGGTGGCCCCCAACGACTAGTTTAATTATATTTCATTTTCTGTGCAATTTGTTACTTTGTGGTAACAAAAAATAAGCAATCATTTAAATTAGTATATGCTCAATGCCGAAATTTCTGATTCTGAAAAGTCAATAAAATTCTGCCTAATTTGTTACTTTTCATTTATTGATAAATAATAAGTCAATCATCTAATTAAGGGGTGTAGAGGGCGAAGGAAAGCAAAACATTTTCATTCTTTTTAAACTTTTGAGACTATTTCCACAAAAAGATTTTGATGTTAATGAAATTTGTCGTAGAAAGCATAGTAATTTTCTGCCACATGGTCTTCATGAGTGTTGAAAATTGATTCTTTAAATAACTGTTTTAATTTGTTAAATTAGCTATTAGAATGATTGAACAAATATAAGATTTCCTACAAAACAAGGGAACGCCAACATGTTTTTGTTTTATGTTTGTGTTCATGTGAATTTGTTTCTATATCGTACAGCAGAATCAGTTACAGAAAACTCTTACTATCTAACTTGATTTAAAATATGTTCAGATAAAATGATTAAATATTTAATATTCTGTTAGATTTTAATATGGTTAGAACACAAAGTAACCAAATTCTAAATTTTTTTCAGTTCAGCGAAAAACTAGTGCAATTTAATGGGTATGAACATTTTCAATTAACTTATAAATATTTAAATCTGTATAAACGTTTAATAATGAAAGTTTAATCGACCAACCAATGAACCAACTTTGAAGTATAAATCATTTCAGGTATTAACTTCATTTTTATTAATCACATATCTGATAGCTTACACTTTCTCTGCTCTAGAAATGGGGCACCTGTCCACTATTAGTCGGCCACTACTGTTTCTAATTAACAAAAAACTAAATATATACAAATGCTTAGAAACGAAAAAAGTACTTAATAAAAAAATAATAAAATATGGCATTCGTTCCAGTAGTGTGCCCAATGCCCACTATTTGTACATGTTAAGGAATAGTGACCCCGCTAATGTTAAACATATCGGAACATTCTTTTCAAATTTCTCGCTTGCATTTTAATATTTTTAAATGATAATTTTTTTCATTGGATAGCTAAGGTTGATTTATAACCGAACTAGCTTTTGCTTTTTCGATTTTTATTGCAGATGTTTTTTTTTTTTTTATAAAATTTCACTTTCGAAACCGGTTCCAAAACAGATTTTTTTTTCTGTTTTGTACCTTTTTGTGAGAATGACCTTTATATAAATGACCCTTATATAATGACCCTTATATAATGAACCTTATATAATGACCCTATATAAATGTAAGTATTACTCTAAATGCGAAAACATCGCAATGGTTTGCTACATTTTTCTAATTTTTCTGTTTAAAAAACGTAATGATCATTGTAGTAAGCTGGGACATCATGACTTCAACTTCACTGACAGAAAGACTGAGATGTTTGTGTTTCATGTAGTAGATAGCTGTAAGTATATAGAGTTCAAAAGTTTTCTACGGATAAACTACGTGTTTCATTACCAACATGTCATACATAATCCAAAATATTTCTTTCCTGTTTTAAAATTTAAATAATAAATGGTAAAACATATTAGTAAAAAAGTTTTAATTTAGATAATAGATTCCGTTAGCCTTTTAAAGATTAACCAAAGTAATCTATCAATCAAGATCTAAATATAGTTAATTTAATATGAGTTATAATAACATTTTTTAATAAATATGACAAAATAAAAAAAAGGTTTATATTATATTAATTAAATCTCAGTTTTGTGTTTTGTTTTTTATAATGATAATCATTGTTAAAAACTTAAAAATGTTATTTAGAAAAAAAAAAACAGAGAAAAATTTGATAAATTTGACCTAAAAAGAAATGCCCTGAAAATATAAAATAATTCCAAAATTATTAAAATTGTCTCCCGTATGCTATTAATAATTATTTGTGAAATATCTGTATATATTACCCATTGTATATATAAACTATATTCAGTCTCAATTAACAAATTATTTTATTCCGTATTACACGATTGTGTAAAATACTCTCTAACCATTAAATATTTGAAGATGCGTTCATTTCTTTTGCAGCTGAATAATTCATATCTAGAACTATAATGAGGCACATTTTTCCAGAAACTCAAACATTCACGGTTCACCTCATTTTTCGAACTTACTTAACTGAATCTATTTGATTGAGTTATTTCTAAAACAGGTAACTGGCTATGGAATCTAAATACATATTCAGTAACAAAGTATCGATTACAAAGTATTTTGGGAACTTGACTGACTGGGGGTGGGGGATGGGGTCATGGGAGGTAGAATATGCTTGACAAAATTATCATCTGGGATTGCATATTTTGCTAGAAATAGTTACGTGTTTTATGAATAGAAAAAAAATCAAGATATTTACAATAAAAATAAAATTATTTCTTGGAGTTAAGTAATGCTATACACACGTAATGTAACCCTATATTTCCAATTATACATTTCAGATTGCTCCTATTTTAGCTTCGTAATTCTTTAAAAAATCGTCAAAGGCAGGTTCCGGCCTATCTATTGCCTTCTTGAGGAACTAATGATATTTAATCAACATATACTTTTTATAACTGTTGTCTAAGTTTTGGGTTTACCATGAATTGTAAAAGTTGAATACTGGCGTGATTTTGCTGCTTATTATTAATATAACTGTTTTAGAAATCTTGTGTATGAAAATTGTCACGTCATTATTGCTGTACACTGTAAAAAAGACAAATGTTTCTTAATCAATGAAAATATGGTATAACGAAAATATACAGTAACCTCTTCCGAGTTACTCACAACCAAACTTTAGAAACCCCAGAAACCAATATAATTTCAAAATTTAAAGAAGCATTTATAAAATTTCGCAGCTGAAAATGCTTAATTGAGAATCAGTGACATTTTAAAAACAGATATTGCGGGTTGGGGAAACTGATTAATACACTATAAAATCTACACTGTCACATTTCCAAAAATCAGTGGCAGTGAAAACAAACATTGTCTTTATAACACTTCTATAAATTAAAAAAATATATAGGATTATGAGGTTTCAAAAGATAAGACCGCTTTTCGTAATCATAGGGTAATTCAGAAGAGATTCTTGCGTATTTTCGTTCGTGGCTATATTATGTGTATTCCTATATTAAGAATCCTATATCATTTTTTACAATGTAGGGAGTAATGCACTCTGTGGTACTATAGCTGCCATATAATAAAATAAAACCCCATTAAAACTGCGTACATTCGACGTATTTAGAGGCTAAATAACTAAAAACAATTGGAAAATTGAAAATTGCTTGGTAGAATAACATGGAAACTGAAATGTTTAAACTTACATATCTAAATTTTTACTTCAATTTAAACAGCAAACATAAATTGTCCTTCCTCATTTCTTTATTCCGATAGTATTACAAAATATTGATTAATTAACAGAATAAAAAAATGTTCTATTTAAAAAGAGAGACAAAATTTTTTCACATATCATTTGCGTTGCTTAGATTCCTCTCTAATTAAATGTGCTGTCTTAATCTCGAGCCTTCAGAGGAATAGGAGCTATGATGTAAATCCTACATCTATTTCTTTTATTCAAAATTAATATTTTCCTAACTTTAATTTCGGTATCAATTAAGATTCTTTATTAAAAAAAAGATATCTGTTAATTTTAAACTCAAATGTAATTTATTTTCTCATATTAAATGCTATCTTTGATAAATTCTACAGGTACGTTAAAATCTATTCTTTATTTCATCTGCGGTTTTTAGTCTGTAATCGTAATGTATTATCCAGATGTCTATCAAATCTGCGCATTCGGCTCGCCTATTTTCTTCACTGTCATCAAAAGCACAGTTTAATATAATTTCCCAGCTGCGACTAATGGTATTTCCTTTATCTTAACTAATTCCCATAGTGTTGTCTGTTATATTTACTGAATTATCACTCGCCAAATATGGAAAACCTGTCAGCGAGTCTCTCACACTCAAATGTTTACATGCAGCTCTTCCGAACGGTAAAATTCTCCTTGGCATTTTGGCTCAATGTGTATCGAAATTTTGGCGGCTCAATGTATAAAAAGTAAGCAGATCACGTTAAACCACCGTGTCTAGAAGACATAACCATGATAAAGGAGACGACCCCTTACCATCTTTTGATATCTCTATGTGAATTAAAGGGCTTTCATGTAAAGAAATGTATATTCTTATTTTCAAGTGATTTGAATGCCTTTCCTGGGGATGCAGAACTTTGGAGTTATTATATTTTATGCAACGTTTTAAGTACTTGAACAATTACGGCTTTTAAAATAATTCCTAAAAAACATTACTTAAACCATCCACCACCACCATTATCCTTACAGGGGCCATTATTTGGCACCAATTAATATATATATATATTAGTAATATATTCCAATAAATATAATATTTTCAGTTTGTGTCCAGAGTACTGCATCACGCCATGTAACCCGATTTTATCCGATCCCGTTCCAATCTATGTTTCGGGTCGGGTTGTGTTAGGTTAACGCTAACTTCTTTCCTAGTGAGTCGGGTTGATGTTAAATGTTTCAGGCTTGGGTTTTAACTCTTCTGGCCAGGGTTTGGTTTGACTTTTTTTTTTCAAAAGAAAGTCCCATTTTTCTCAAATAAAAACAAAATAACAAAAAAACCAAAAAACACTATATATTTGAATATTAACAAGTGTATATGTGTTCATTTTTATAAAAATAAAATAAAATTGATATTAGAGATATAATTATAGACTACTTTCCAAAATTGTATTAAAATGTGGATTAATTTTCTTTCACTTCGGGTTTGGATTTGAATATTTCGGGTTCAGGTCGGATTCGGGTTGAAATGTGTCGGGTTTGGATCAAGTTTTGTGTTGACTTTAAACATAATATTCAGGTTGGAAACAGGTTAACACTACCCGAGCAGGATTCTAACTGTGTATAACACGTAGGATTTTAAAGTTACAGAATGGTACATACACATAATAAAATTTTCTATTTATTTAAAAAAAATAACTTTTTTTAAATGAATGAATTTGATACTTCGATTTGTAATTTAGAGGTAAAATTAATTTTATTTAAAATGTCGATTCTCTCTTTTTTGTGTTTTAGCCTGTTACATTCCTTAATGTACATATTGTCTTTCTTGTAATTATTAAGAAATATGGTATTTAATATATTTTTTTAACTCTTAAGGAAGAAAGAAAATGTTTCGCGTATGAGTTATATGTATTCATTTTTGGGAGACACTATATGTGCTGTTCTAAATGCATTTTTCTGGAAACTTTTGAGAAAAAAAAGAAGTATTATGATGTCATGTTATTACATATTATTTCGTTTCCTTATATTTTATTAAAAATTATTTCATTTAAAAAATAATTACTTTAAATTTTCTTGTTTTAAAAACATTATTAAATTAAGTACTATTTGTAATTTGTTAAAACGACATACTTTTTTTTAAAATTTAAGCTATAATTATCACGTCTGTGTTTTCTCATATACGAGGTTAAAACTGTTGATTCTTCCATCTTAAAATCGAAACATTTTCATTTTATTTCAAATCAGATGTAAAAAATAAATATAATATTGAAAAAATTTTCCACCGTTGATAAAACCAGGCACATGGCAGTAGGAAAGTATTTATTGTTTTTCATATTAAAATATCAATTATCTCTCATTTCCTTTTTAACGGCATTAAATGCTTCATATGTAGAGTTGCAAAGGCTAGAAAAAACACGGTTTAAACCTGGGAATAAAACCTCAGATTTTTTTAGAATAAACTTGTTTTTTTGGGAATAAACCAGGTCTTTTGGGAATAAACTGGCTCTATTGGAAATAAACCTGGAAATAAACCAGATTTTTGCAACTCTATTCATATGTTAACATTTGAAGCTAATTTTGATGTCTCAATATAAATAGTTTGTCCACTCTGGTTACGTTTAAATCTAATAATAGCAATTGAGTGTAAATCATTAGTTGCATACCAAAATATTTTCTCAGCGTATATTACCTCACGTTTCCTTTGGCTAAAAGTTTTATGGGAAAAAGCGATTATCCTTTAAAACGTAAATGAATACTTTATTGCACAAGCCTATGTATTACATGTGTTACGTAAAATTCTCTTTTCATTGTAAACATTGAAATGAGATAATAAGACAAAGTAGATATTTGATGTTTGCCAAACAGTTTCTTGTAATCGTTTAACAAATCATTAATGAACATACAATCACAAAAACATTAGACAGCACATCATGACTTTTTGCTGGGTTATCAGCATGTTATGCTTTAAACCGTAAATAGATGTAGCTATAATATACGAGTTAAACCAACAGTAAATACATTTTAAAAACAGTGACAGTCTTTTAACACTCTGATAAACAGTAAATACATTTTAAAAACAGTGACAGTCTTCTAACACTCTGATAAACAGTTACTTGTATT
The DNA here is from genome assembly GCA_963931845.1 of Maratus michaelseni. NCBI lineage: Eukaryota > Metazoa > Arthropoda > Arachnida > Araneae > Salticidae > Maratus > Maratus michaelseni. The sequence goes on from OZ007593.1 coordinate 128,256,042, forward strand.
TGTAGTTTGCACTATGTATAAAAGTGTCAAACTGCTGTATATATATATAAATACCAGTGGCGTAGCTACATATTCAGCGCCCTGGAGCAAACAAAGTTGGTGCGCCCTCTTGTCACTCGAAAAAGTTCAGCACAATTTTGTTTTGAAATGTAAAAATTATGTATTCTTATTTTGATTTAAAACTATATATCTTTATTTGAAAGTCAAAGTATTTTAACAACAAGATATTTAACGCACTAAATAGACAATAGTATTTTGTAAATAGAAATAATAACAAATAAATAATTTATATTAATAAAAGAAAGAAGTTGTATGTCTGTGCGTACGGGAAAGGGGAGATGACTACAAAAACCTATCATGCGTAGAAGTCTGAAAATTTGCATGAGGATAGTTCAAAGCAAGGTTGTAAAAAACCCGGGTTTTTTTTTAAACCCAGCCCGGGCGGGTTTTATTAAAAAACCCGGGTTAAATGGGCAATTTCCCCCGGCTAAATTGGATTAAAATGCCAAAATGTGGACTATGATTCCACCTTCCTCACAAATAATAATCTTCAGGGTTGCCACTGTAGGGAAAACTGGAAAAACTGAGTATTAAAAACAAAGAATTTTACTAAATTTTTTGGTACTTTGCAAAATTTATCCTTTGAAATTTTGAAAATTCTCAGAGGAATTATTCAGAGCAAATTTATTTTTTTGCTCAGGAAAATGGAAGGAATTTGATTGCCGAAATAAGTAGCATCCTGATCTCAAATACAATCTTTGTGAACATTTAATAGTCTAATAGATGGGAATGACTTTATAGTCTTACTAATGATCTCATTATTTTTCTCTGTTCTTAAAATACATATATGATCCCTTTAATTTAAATAACAAACAAATTTTAAATTGTAAAGCTATCAATTGTGTGTTATTTAATAATAAAATATAAATATAACTTAAAAAAAACTTACTCTTTTGAAATTATCATAAGATTAGCAAATGTTGATAAAAGAAAATATCTTACAACAAAAATTTTTCTTATATGTATATATAATCTATTCATATGTGGTTAAATTTTTTGTTTTAATGCAATTCATTTAGAAGAAATTATTCCTATTCAAAAACTTCACCTAATATTACCATGTGACCTCCAATTTGACTTTTGGCATTATGTGAAAACAGAAAAAACCCCATAACTTCTTAATTATGATACGTATCGAATCTGTTTAAAGTTATTATTATTCTAGGAAAAGAGTCGAAAATTTATATATGACAGATTTTTGATATCATTAAAAATGGCCCCAAGAGAGGAGGGGGGGGGAAGAGGGGGGTTAGAAGAAATAAATTCATAATTTCGTAAATTCACAATATATCAAATCTGCTTAAATTTATTATAAATCCTCTTAATATTTAATACCTGAGGAAGACAATTCGGCTAAGGGTGAACCCCAGCCGTTGAGCGTTTATTGTCTTCCCCGAAAATCTTCTTAATATTATCTAAAACTTTTATATTGACAAGTTTTTTATAGGACCAACCCTTATAGCAAAAAAAAAAAAATCCCTGCCGGTTCCGCCTGCAAACAAGTTACATTTCGAAGTGAGCGGTCCCAACTGTGGCATCAGGGCAAAAAGGTCATTTCTTCCGCAATTTCTAACAAACAGGCACCCCAGGGTCTGCGTCTTCAAAATCTACCTGTGCCTGTAGGCTGAGCCGTCAGGGATTTTTTTGTTATCTTACAGCTGTTAAAAAAATGGTCTGTTCTGTCAGTCTGTTTGGAAATTTGTCTTTATTTTGTCCCGTCTTAACTCTCTTCCTAAAATAATTATTCACTGTCTCTTTTTCCCCCTTACCTGTTATTCCCCCCCCCCCCATGAAGCTTTTTTTACTTCTAACAACAACAACAAAAAAAAGCAATCCTGCTGCTCAAAAATAGTGATTTTCTGCTCCAAAAATAGTGATTTTCTGCTCCAAAAATAGTATTTTTGCTGCTCCAAAATGATGTTCATGCTGCTTCATCACTACATTATTTTCATTATTGCAATAGTTATGAATGAAATATTTGTGCTGAACATACCATAATATATCTTCATAGCTGAGAACCTTCTGATATTTATCAAGTCAAATAAAACTGTTTTGAACTAGAAAATTTGCATAATAGATATAGAGTGTAACTTATTTCTATTGGATATACATTTGATTTCATTTCTTAAGTAGCCATTCTAATCTATACTATTATATAAAGAGGAAACGGTGACTGAATGACTGACTGACTGACTGAGTGACTGAGTGACTCATCAACGCCCAGCCGAAACTACTAAAGTCAGGGTCACGCAATTTGGACTGTAGATTGCTGTTATGGCCTAAGCAAGCAATAAGAAGGGATTTTTGAAAATTCCCCCCGGAAGGGGGTTAAAGGGGGGTTCGAATGTTTTACGTCATTTGCCATAATCTCAGCAGCAGTTATAGGTAGGAGCTTAAAATTCCAGAAAACAAATCTACTAAAAAAATGATTAAACACCTATTTCAGCGATTTTAGAAATTCCCCCCAGAAGGGGGTTAAAAAAATGATTAAACTCCTATTTCAGCGATTTTAGAAATTCCCCCCAGAAGGGGGTTAAAGGGTGGTGGTCGAATGTTTTAGGCCATTTCGCCATATCTCAGCAGCAGTTATAGGTAGAAGCGCGAAAATCAGGAAAATAAATCTAAAAAATAAAAAAAATTATTAAACACACATTTCTATGATTTTAGAAATTCCCCCTGAAGCTGGTTAAAGGGGGTGGTCAAATGTTTTAGGTCATTTCGCCATATCTCAGCAGCAGTTTTATGTAGGAGCGCGAAATTAAGGAAAACAAATCTTCCAAAAAATTGGTTAAACACGTATTTCAGCGATTTTAGAAATTTCCCCCCAAAGGGGGTTAAAAGGGGGGTTGAATGTTTTAGATCATTTCGTCATATCTCAGCAGCAGTTTTAGTTAGGAGCGCGAAAATCAGGAAAACAAATCTACTAAAAAATGAATAAAACACCAATTTCAGCAATTTTGGAAATTCCCTCAAAAGGTGGTTAAATGGGGGGGGGGGTCGAATTTTTTAGGTCATTTCGCCATATCTCAGCTTTTATGTAGGAGGGATAAAAACAAATTAAAACAAATCTACTAAAAAATTGGTTTAACACGTATTTCGGCGATTTTGGAAATTCCCCCCAGAAGGTGATTAAAGGGGTTTTCAAAAGTTTTGGGTCATTTCGCCAAATCTCAGCAGCAGATTTAGGTAGGAGCGTGAAATTCAGGAAAACACATCTACTAAAAAATGGATAAACACGCATTTCAGTGATTTTAGAAATCCCCCCCCCCCGAAGGGTTTTAAAAGGGGTGGTTTCGAAAATTTTAGGACATTTCGCCATATCTCAGCAGCTGTTTTATGTAGGTGCATGAAATTCAGGAAAACAAATCTACTAAACAAATGATTAAACACGTATTTAAGTGAATTTAGAACCACCCCGCCCCGAAGGTGGTTAAATGGGTATTCGAGAGTTTTAGGTCATTTCGCCATATCTCCGCAACAGTTTTTGGTAGAAGCGCGAAATTCAGGAAAACAAATGTACTAAAAACATTAAATTTTCTACCCGTGCAAAGCCGGGACGGGCCGCTAGTGTACTATAAAACAAGATAAGGCCGCTAGTTAAATATAAACAAGACTGGTACATTTATGTTTCTTGTATTATTCATTAAGTAAATTTTAATCCTGCTTTCTATAAAAGTTCTCTTTTCGTCTTGATATGTTTTATCATCAAAGTTGTAAAAAACCCGTTTTTTTTTTAAAAACCCAGCCCGGGTGGGTAGCTGGGCGGGTAACCGGGCAGCTGCCCACTACAACCCTGGTTCAAAGCAGGTCCTGAGGCTCAGATTTTTAATTTTTTTTGATAATTCGCCGATATATTACATAAAAACTCATCAAAACCTCATCCGCTTTTGCTCAGTTCTGAGTTTTCCGAAGTTATCAAGCAGAAGATCGAAAAGTGCGATATCCACTTTTTTCACACTCTTTCTAAACGCACGTTGGGCAAACCGTTGGAAATACTGACAAACGGAAGACGTACGCTTAAATGTCGTACTTTTACGTTTAAAACACCGCAGTCCGTTCAAAAACATATTAATATTAACCCTTTCAAAGAAGTTCGGTTTCGCCGTTTCTTTTTCTGAAACCTCGTTTAAAGAGCGCAAAAGAAGAGATGAACCAAAAGTATGAGAGTTGCTTTTCATTTCGGACTTTTTTCGAAGCTCGCATCGACAAAACCGTTGGAAATATGGAAAAACGAAATACATATTCTTAAATTTCGTACTTTTACACTTTTAAAACGCCGCAATTCGTCCGAAAAAATTATTATTAACCCTTTCAAAAAAGTTTATTTAACTATGTTTTTTTTTCTCCCTTTTGTCGAACTTCGCATCTGTAGTATGGTTTTTCGTTGATTGGCCGTAATCCATAGCAATATGAGATAGAAGATTTTAAACACACCTAGAGATATATTATGAAAGATTGCGTTCACACAATAACACAAGTACGTGAAGAGACTAATTTAGGAGAACTCAAAAGTGGCATTTTTTTAGATGTTTAATAGCATTTCGTGACGGGAGATTACATGGCCCATCGGGAGTGACCCGACCAAGCACAGAGCACAATTAGAGGCTACATTTTCCAAGTCGATCAGGAACAGAATTAAAAAATAATTACTTCAAAGTCCTTGACAGCTGGTACATATTTTGGCGTGCGATTTCCGCCAAATTCCTTTGAAGAATTACCGATTTGGCGATAATATATGCAGAGAGATACAGAAGACAGTGATGATATAAAAATAACCAAATGAGATATCTATGAAAAATTGCATCCTCAATGCATACCAACATAGGGTTGTGACAGGGCAAAAGTTAGTTTTACTGGGAGCAGAAAAATTATCTCAAGGATTTAGACAATACATCCGCTGATTGTAGAATCTATGAATTAATAATAGACATATCTAACGGCTACATTTATAAGTGTAAATGCAGAAGTGCAGACATGAGAAGGAATTATTCTTTCTTCTTTATTTTTTAATTCAGCAAAATTACATCTGCACGAAATAGAGTGTGGGAGGATGATTTTGAAATGAAAGCGATATCTTTTATAATAGAAAGGGATATATTTAAATGCATGGAATGGGATGCACAGACAAAATTAAATTTCGAATATAAATTTAAAATAATTAAATTAAATGCATATTGAATACGAAGAGAGGGTTAACTATTAAGAAAAGCATATATAATGGAAACTCCATTATAGCATCATTTTCAAAAGAAATGCCCCAGGAATATTATTGTTTGGAAACAGCAGTAGCCAATAAAGCGACAGCTGAGAACCCTGTAAATAAGTTTTGATTACTTTAAGGTTTGAAAATCTTCAACTGTCATCCGTGGAAAAATTAATGAAAAAAATCAGGCATGCTGAAACGTTGTTGGAGAAGTTACTTGAGACTGTGGTACAGTATGCATTAAAATTAAATTCGCGAATACATGTAATTCTTTCTAGCTGAGTATAAAACATGTTTCAGGAATATGCTGATTGTAACAGTTCTAATTCATCCATAATATCTAATTAATAAAAAAAAATTGCAAATATTTTTACAAATCTTTATTTTGCTTTTTCTAATTTTGCGCCCTTGATACCCGTGCGCCTGGAGCAGGCTGCTCCAACTGCTCCACGGTAGCTACGCCCCTGATAAATACATATGTTTACTTCAATAGAATATGTTTACTTCAATTTCGAAATTTTTCAGTCCCACTAGTTTTAATCTACAACAATATTGGGATACACCTCTCTACAAACTAAAAAAATTCTATTCCGCCACCTTTTCTAAAAATTACTCAGCTGAATCGTTTTTATTCATATATTGCAAAAACAGGTGACTCGATATACAGATGCCGCAACAATTCGTATTCCGAATGTATCGATTGCGGTGTATTTTTGGATCTATATTCGCCTTTTTTGACGGAAATTCATGACGAAATGTTCTTCTGAGAATGTATAAATTTCACAATAGTTGATTACTTATTTCTTGAATAGAATGGTCAAATCATATTAGTAGAAATAGGAATAAAGTGTATTAACATAATAATATGTAACGGCTACCAGGTATGTCTCAAAACAGAACATTTAATTATTTAAATTTTATTTGCTTAATTTATTTCCTTTTCCATTGTATTACTGTTGAAAAATAATTAAAAAAATAAAATATAAAAATTGATGCAGAAAAGTATTACAATAAGACGATTAAACAAATAATTATAAGATGTATCCATTATATGTGCAATGTATAATGCCTGGTATAATTTACGTATACTAGTAAATGGAACGTAATTAATTTGTATATACATATATACACTATATGGCCATTAATGACCGGCAACTTTCAATTTTAGACATTTTGTCGAATATTTAAAAATATACTTGTCAGATTCTTCTGGAATTTTAGGATCGAAAAGAACAGGTTTGACTTCATATTTATCATTGTTGATTTGATAAGGAGGACAAATAGGGGACCAGAAAAAAAATAATACTTGGGATCACTCTGTAAAATAAAATGCACCAAATGATCTATCGCTACAGAATATACATAGGCAGACATTGTACAATATGTGTATTCATTTGTGTAAGAATAGCATGTATAGCAATAGAAATATAGCGGTTTTTTTTTTAAATTAAAAAAAAATCTTGCATGTTTTTTGCTTTTAACATACAGGGTTTTTAACCAAATTTAACGCCAGTTTCAGAAAAATTGCCAAAATGCAGTAGAAACAATATAGTGCAATTGGAATATAAATATATTAAATATTTAAGGAAATATGGGCAGTTGTATAAAATAATTTTTATCTGCGCATGCGCGAACGATAACAAGGAACTTTTTGCATAATTTAATAGTCAACTCTATGGAGCAACTTATTAAAAAAAATCAGTCAAATATCGTAAAAATTCAAAGAGATATCGGCGTTAGAGTGAGCTGTTTTTTAGTTTCTCACTAAAACTCGCTGAATGATACGGGATTTTCCACAAATTATCATTTTTTATTTTATACTATCTTCCAATTTTTAATGATACTTTAGTTCTCTTTGAAAAACTACCCTAACGAGCTTATTCGAACAAAAAAAGAATTATCAAAATCAAAGGATCCATTCCAAAAGTATTATAAACTGGTGCAATAAAGTTTTCCAAGGCAAACTAAAGTATCAATAAAAAATGAAATATAGTATAAAAATTAAACATGACATTTTGTGGACAATCCCTTATCATTTTGTGAGTTTTAGTGAGAAACTAAAAAACAGCTCACTCTAACGCCGATATCTCTCTGAATTTTTACGATATTTGACTGATATTTAATAAGTTGCTCCACAGAGTTGACTATTAAATTATGCAAAAGGTTCCTTTTTATCGTTCGCGCATGCGCAGATAAAAATTATTTTATACAACTGCCCATATTTCCTTAAATATTTAATATATTTACATTTCAATTGCACTATATTGTTTCTACTATATTTTGTCAATTTTTCTGAAACTGGCGTTAAATTTGGTTAAAAACCCTGTATGTTATAAGCAAAAAACATGCAAGAATTTTTTTAATTAAAAAAAATCGCTATATCTCTATTAATATACATGCTATACTTACACAAATGAATACACATATTGTACAATGTCTGCCTATGTATATTCTGTAGCGATAGATCATTTCGTGCATTTTATTTTACAGGGTGATCCCAAGTATTATTTTTTTTCTTTAATTTTTTTTTGGCCCCCTAATTATACTACTTATCAAATCGACGTTGAAAAATATGAAGTCAAACCTGTTCTTTTTAATTCTAAAATTCCAGAAGAATCTGACAAGTACAATTTTAACTATTCCACAAAATGTCTAAAATTGAAAGTTGACGGTCATTAATGGCCATATAGTGTATATATATTCTTATAAATAGATAGACGTATAAAGATACAGATTGATATATACAAATAGATGGATAGGCAAGTAAATAAGCAAAAAATACATATTGTATATATGTAAATTAAGGCACGTTAGCACACACACACACACATATTGAATTTCTTATCTATATATATAATATGTATATATGTAGAACAGCATGAAATTATTCATCCAAAAATTGATTATCTGTAATCACATACAGTAATCACATTTAGTATAATCACATTCAGTGTATATCAGTGTACTCAATTAGTTTAATCAATAGTATAATCACATTTAGTGCCGAATTTCCATTTTTGAAAGTTTTGCGTGTTTTTGAAAAGATAATTTCTTAAAACTAAACAAAATCCACAAATTTAAGAATTATAGATATTGTAAATTTTAAAGTATAGAATGGTACCTTATAATTTCTCCAAGAAGAATGTGTTGATTTCCATTTTTCTTTGAAATAATAATAAAATTCTAAAACTCACTCTAACAACAGTTAATATTTTGTTATCTTATAATTTTCAAGTCTATTTGAACGACATTTAGCAAATTATTTTTCTAAATAATTTTTACGTTTAAAAAACTTTCCAAACTTTTAATTCAGGATGATCAAATTTAATCAAATGGCGTGATTAAAAAAATTCTCCGATTAAAAAAGATTTTGAGCAAATCAAAATTTTCTAAAAGCAGTTTTAATTTTGAAAGAAAATAATAGTGCTTAATAATGTTGAGTGCGAAGAAAATGATGCTAGAACGCAGGAATGTTTTTATAATTTCGAATGTAACTGCAGTTTTTTGCTTATGCAAGAAGTGATGAATCCATTTTTTTATCAGAAGACGATTCGACACAGTACCGGTTCTAGTTTTAAGCACGCTAGACAACTGCTAAGGGCGTCCTTTTATTAAGAACACGTTTGCACAATGATGCATTTTTTCCAGTTATATTTCAAAGGTAAAGAATGTGTATGTCCGACAATAAAACAAAGGTGCCTAATGGCGACATATACCCTCAAGCTAACCTTCCTTCCAAATATAATGGAACTCGCACCCTAGACTTGTGTGTTAAAACTGATATCAACGAAAACCAATCATTTTGCCGCACTCAAGAGATTTTGAACGGCAAAAATATTTTATAGAGGTCTTCTAATAGATAGTGGTAGCGCAGTAGTAGTGTAGTAGTTGCCTTTGGTAGTGCAACAAACAACGGAAAATGCATGTGTGCACGTGACAGTTGTAGTGAACATAAGATATCAGGAAATTTGGATATGTCATTATCGACAATTAGGCAACATTCACAGAATGTGTTAACGTTTTACTTTCCACCTCTGAGAATCCACACTTACGAATAAGTTGATAAAAATGTTGATATTAGTTGATCAGAATGTTGAATTAAATTCATATTGACAAGATTGTGCAAAAATATCTTCCTATAAGATTTACTTATTTACGGAGAACCGTGCACGGCAAATTACGTGAAGCAATGAGATGCATGCTCAAGTTGTATGGTAAAATCCTGACTCCTGAGTTTACTGTGGTACAACTTCTCAACATTCCCGAGCATATTATGCTGCATGAGCCAAAGTTAATAGCTTTGTGTAGCTTTACATCCTTGTTCATCATTCAATACTTCTATGATGAAGCACATTCTCAATGGCAGTGACTTTAATTGTACTAAATATGCTGATACGCTTCCAAAATCCTGTAATTTCAATTTGATGATTTTTTTTTCATTTCGACAGAAGAGTTATTTACCTGTACACAAAAGTATATATGCATGATGGGGACATATTCATAAGGATTTGTCATGTTAGATTTAGCACAGGAAAAGTTTTTCGGAAGACAGAATACATAGCAGGTTTTCGTTGGCTTGGTCGCCTAATCACACTGTAATTTTTGGACGTAGAGAATGCATCAGAGTAATACTTTGAACACAGCACTTTTAAAAATCAAAATTTTGTAACATAATTCAAATATCCAAGAAATCGAAACTGTTATTATTCGAGTGTAATTTTTCAAGAAAGGCCATGAAGAACATGGGGAGCAGTATCTGCAATAATAATGCCGTAAGAAATTTACTAAGCTTTAATTATGTGATTTTTTATTTACATTCCACGTGTTATAACATGCTAACGTTTTTATTGACACATAATCATTCTTTATTAAAATCAATAATTGTTAGATACATTTGGCAATATGCAATTATTAGCACAGTACCCATCACTATCCGTCGTCTAAAATATGAATTATTGTTTTTGTAAATAGAAACTGCTGAATCAAGAAATTACTTGTATGATATTTGATTCTGGTTCATTTAGTAGTTTTGACATCACAAAAATCTAAACACTTCTTGTTTATTTTCTAACACCATTTTAAAACGCATTCTTATATTTCATGCTCAATAATTTATACAGGTTATGGAAAAAAATGGAAAAAATTTAAAAAGCTTTGAAGCACACTGCAACACACAATTTTTGTATAGGAAAAGCAGTTTCGCAATCAATTTATTTAGACAAAAATGTAGACACTTTCCAAACCGAATCAGAATTTTCGTTCGAAACTTTAACAATATTGAAGTAGTTTATAGATTTCAATTGAATAACTTACTTTGTGTGATAATTAATGAATTCATGATAAGTGCTGTAAATGCGCTATATTTTCTTGAGTCAGGACATAATTAATGTGATCTACATTCTGAATTATGGAGTATCTAGTCAATGTTGTTTGGACGTAAATATTTGCCATTTCCATCACTTCATGACATTTCATAAAATGAAAAAGTCGATTGAAATTCTAGTTTCTCATACAATAAAGCTTATTTTATTGTGTTGTACTACCTCTTAAAGTTTACCCAAACATTTTTAATTACGCAGTACCTAAAGGATGTCGTAGAAGTGGAATGTTTTTAGAATTGAATAACAAGCAAATAGTGACCGCTTTCAGGAGAGTAACGTATAAATTCAGGAATGCATTCTACGGTTTTTTAATCTTCTTGCTAACTACGGTTTCTTAATTTAATTCCCAATAACAACGACAGATGGCTCTGCATTAGCTAAAACTGTAATAATGCTCAAGATAAGGTATCATAATGGATAAAAATGACTCAGTTTTATTCTTCAGTCTGTTGAGCTGTTAAAATGCGAAAAAGTAGATTTGCATTTTGCAATTACAAGTTTACTTTGAGCATTTTCACAGTCTTAGATAGTGCACTGCTATCTGTCAGTGAAGCGTGGTACCAAATAAACGAATAATACTAAAGAAATTCTCACATTAATACCATCTAAAAACAAATTTAATAAATCTCACACCTTGCTTGCTATTCAACTTTAAACAGTACCAGTGCATTTTAAGAAAAAATTTGTAAAATTGTGCACTGTAAAAACAATTCGTAAAATTTCAGTAGATGCACCGTAAATTAACGGTACTTGTACCGTTTTCACTCTTTACGGTATGAGTACCGTACTTCTAAGGTATATTAAGCGTACAAAAACCGTATATGAGCCATTTCGATTATAAGCGGTATTTATACCGTAAAATGACTGTTTTTCAGTAAATAATCGCTATTTATACCGTAAAATAATTATTTTTCAGTAAGGAAAAAGCTGGTAGCCCCGCCTCGGTGTACGGCAACCCCTGAATTGATGCTCTTGCTCTTGTTACGTAATGCGTGCAGGCCTTAGGAGAGGGGGAGTGCAGCCGGTACATATACTTTAAATATTTTACGGTACATATACCGTTCAGTTAAATTACGGTATATATACTGGTCACAAAGTTGCCAGTATATGTACCGTAGTTTTTGACAAAAATTTTTTACAGTGCTCTACATCTACATGAAATATCAACGATTATAAAACATGCACTTTTTCAAAAAATTAAAACATTTCCATCACAATTTTAGAAAATACTCAACTGAATCGATTTAATTAATTTATTGCTAAAGCAAATGAATCGAATAGTAATTGTTGCTTGAATACATTCAGAAAAGAGTATTGATTGCGGTATATTTTTGGAATCCTGATTCGCACGATTGACGAAATCATCTGCCATGCAATGTGTATTTCTCAAGGGATATCTACCTGTTTAATGAATCATTCGAGTGGGTCATGTTCTGTACAGTAAAAATAAGTAGCATATTTCAAAACTAGTTAAGATGTGTATAATGATAATAAATAATGTGTGTGAGAACACTGCTAGAGAATATTTCAAGAGAAGCATTAATGCAAACAACAGAAATTTATTTTTTGGGCATTTAAATTGTTGCAAAAATGTATAAAGTATTAGTGACATTAGTTAGAAATATGTGTACATAATGTAACAGAATTTGTGGTCTGGGATACAAAATTATGCTTTATATATATATATATATATATAAATTACTAATTTTTTTTCGTATGTATGTTTATTTGTGCATTTTTTTTAAATATGTTATATATTTAAGAAAAATAAAAATTTAATTTGTAATATTTCAAAATTTTAACAGTTTTGAAATTTGATATATCTTCTCTTATAATAATTTTATTTTGCATGCTTTCTTTTTTGAACAATTATTAATTTGATTTTAATGGGTTTTAAAATGGTTTACACAAATGGTTATTAAAAAAAATCTACTTTAGAAAAAAGGAACTACTTAAACATTAATTTGTATTGAGAAACACATTTTCAAACTTTTAGATAAAATTTAAAATTATCGAATACATGTCAAAGAATATTATTACTCAGAAACGTTGCACAACGATACATAATTTTATCTTCTTATAAATTTAGATATATGAATTAAAAAATGAAATATTTTGAAAAGATACATTCTGAGATAAATGCGTTTAAATCTTAACTGACTTACAGCAACCAGAGAGAATATAACATTAAAAAGCGTTATAATTTTTATCTAAATATTATATTTACTACTAGTTTCGATCATTTTAATCCTAAAATTCTAAAGTACTTTTAAGGTTAAAAAGTAAAAATGTGATATTTTTCGAGATTTTTGTGTGTTGGACCACTTTAAAAAATAACAAAAATAATCTTACAGATATTTATATAAAAAAAAAACATATCTGTATATCAAATTTCTACCTAAAAATTGTTTAAAATGACTTAAAAAATCTTTTTCTTCTACCTTATGGAAAAGTGTCGCTATAATGTATCCTAGGATTTAAATTTTACATTTCAAAATTCAAATAATAAATTATAAAATATTAGTGGAAATGGAGTAATTTCTAAAACAGATTGCGAAAACTTAAAAATGTAATAAAAATAGTAATATCACTCTAACTATCAAGCATTCTAGAGACACACCCTAAAATTCAAAGCCAGGATGAACTCCGAGCCCTGAACCAAGCTTCCGCTTCTGTTCGACCTTTAGTGGAAAATGGAAGCTGATGACCGGCAAAGTAATACAAGGTGCGTAAGAAACACATATACACACTTTGAATGATAATAATTCCAGTTTTATTTACATATAATTAATATTTAAAAAAGAATCTACATAAAATGTAACTTTTCGTCCTATCGCAGATGTTCAAAATTATTACCGATCTGGTCAATACATTACTTAAAACGGCGGAGTATTGATTCACAAACTTCAACAAACATTTCATTTGGTGTGGCGCATTCTTGCTCAATTGTGGTTCCAGAACGTTGTCTATGAACATACATTCGTTTCAAACTTATCTTTTATCCGAAGAATCGAAAGTCGCGTAGATAGTTCTGGCTGAAACTCTCTGCGATATTGTCTTTGTACTTCTGCTGCATTTCCATACTTACAATAATATTTTAAAATAAATTTTCTTTTTTCAAAAGTTAATCTTGGTTCACTCATTATTTCCATTTAATTACACTTTTAAAAGAATGAAAAATGGGAAAGTTAGGATCCGTTAAAAAGTGTATAAATACACTTTTCTGACGCACCCTGTATGAAAAGCCAAACATAACATAAATTGGGTCTAACTTTGAACGCAAAGAATGAGTTCATAATGTATTTCTTCGTATTTCTAGTATAGTAAAATATATTTTGCTACTAGTTGTAAATAAATTGTTCGTGTGTCATTGTTTGAAACCCATTTTATACGTACCGCTTTTTTAAACACATTCAAAGAACAGGTTCATGTACACATTAAAACATAATCTTATATATGTTGGATTGCATTCGGAATAGGTAACATGATGCATATGCCTTTTGACATTTCTTACCTTGTGAAGCATGATTCAGGACCCTGCGTCTTAGTCTAAAAGAAATTTTCAATTTTCTATATTGATCTATAGCCATAAAAAAGTCTTTTCTAACTTTGTTATCATTCTCACATTGCTTTCATCTATATCATTTAGTTGAAAAATTCTCGCCGTCTTATATTTTCAATTATTTCCGGACTATCAATTTGTTTTAATAGAACATGATTTTAAGCGACTGCTTTAACTAAACAGATTTCCACCTGAACTCATTTCAACAATTGAGAAAATTTAAAAAGAGGATTACTTGCACTTATGCATTTTACAAGACCTTAAACATCCGTCCTCAAAAAATTAAAACATCTTCATTACTGTTAAAGCTATGAACGAAATTCCAGGTTCGAATTATAATGAAGCATTGTGTACTTTTGACTAAAAAAAATAGATTACAACTCGAGTTTCCTATATACAAATTGTTTCTTGTGGCGTACTAGACCACTTCTTAAATTTGGTAATTCATTGTATTGAAACGCCCTGAACATGGCATGCACACGCCAGTTTTTCAAAATCTGTGTAACAAATCTAAGCCTCCCGCCTGTGACCGCAGCATTATAGCACTGAGTTACTGTGAACCAACAAAATCACTCTAACATCTGTAAAAAAAAAAAAAAAAAAAAAAAAAAAAAAAACACTAAATGTTTGTACATAATCTTTATTTAGAGCCAACTGACTACATTTTTTCTTCTGCCAATTACGCTAATATAAAAGACTGTAACTATAAAATTTCTCAATTATTCATAGGACGCTAATTTATATCCGCAAAAATAATGAGGCATACACTTCTCTACAAGACCAAAAATTTCGACGCCATTACATTTTTAGAAATTACTTAACTGAATCGATTTTAGGAAGTTATTGCTAAAGCAGGTGACTCGATAGGGAATCGCTGCTGAAATACGTATTCAGAAATAAAGTATCGATTGCAAAGTATTTTTGGATTCGAGTTCATATGCTTGATGAAATCGCCTTCTGGCAGTGAATATTTCATAGTGCATATCCAGGTATTATGGATATAACAGATCGGTATATGAACTTAATGAATCAAAAGGAGGTGTTGAATTAAACCTTGATGTACTTTATCCAGAATAATTACTTTATTATAGGTCTATGAAAGATCGGAAAATAAAGTTTGGATAGAACATTATTTAAATTATATTCTATACATCTTTTCTTCCTTATTACTTGCTTAAAGTAAGAATGTGTAAAAAGCCTTTTCTATTTTTTATACAAAGAAATGATTAAGCGTCAGAGTTGCGTATTGGTTTCAATCGCCGAAACATTGTCGGGTCAATTTTAATAATATATACTCTCGATCATGAAAAACATTGTTGTAGCAATTGTTGTGTTATGGATAAAATTATAGAATTTTTAATTTACTCATTATATCATTCATTTATTGTAAAACGATATCTTATAGCTATTGTATCTGTTAGGGTGAAAAAAAAACATCTATATAACAATCCTTCATTCCTAAAATTTAAATAAATGTTCTTTTGATTAATAAATATAATTATCTAAAATTTCTTATTAAAGATATAATCCATGTTTGGGGATAAAATATATTTTTTCTGCGTTGAGTTTAAAATATCCAGATAAAATATCACCATTTAATCATCCACAAATAAATAATCAAATTTATTTCTGAAAGAAAAAGTTAATAAAATATAAATGACGCACTTAAAAAGTTAAGTTGAATTAAAATAAAAATATTAATTTACATATATTTAAAATAGCATACAAAAGAACAGAATTACAGGAAAATTATAGAAAAATTTTAGAAATTTTCATTTATTCATTATTGCATTCATTTATTGAAAAACAAGATCTTATATCTATTGTATCTGTTAGGGTGAAAATAACAATCCTTCATTCCTAAAATTTAACGAAATGTTCTTTTGATTAATATGTATAATATATATATATATATAAATTGCGTTGTGTTTAAAACATCCAGATAAACTATCATCATTTAATCATCCACAAATAAATCATCAAATTTATTTCTGAAAAAAAAAGTTAATAAAATATAAAGAACGCACTTAAAGAATTAAGTTGAATTAAAATTTAAAATATTAATTTTCATAAATTTAAAATAGCATGCAAAAAAACATAATTACAGGAAAATTATAGAAAAAATTTAGAATTTTTCAATTAGTCATTATTGCATTCATTTATTGAAAAACGAGCTCTTATATCTATTGTATCTGTTAGGGAGACAAGAACATCTACATAACAATCCTTCATTCTTGAAATTTAACAAAATATTCCTTGGATTAATAAGTATCATTATCTAACATTTATTCCTCTAAGATCTAATAAATGTAGTGGATAAAATATAACTTTTCTGCGTTGTGTTTAAATATCCAAATAAAATATCATTTAATCTTAAAAATAAATCATCAAATTTATTTCTGAAAGAAAACCTTAATAAAATATAAATAGCTCACTTAGCACATTAAGTTGTATTAAAATAAAAAATTATTAATTTACATTTAAAATAGGCATGCAGAAGAAGAAAAATCGAAATAAACGTTTTTCATAGTTGTCTAGGTTATCATTTTATATTGTTATCGGTACACATTAGCAGTGGCGCTCGTGACTTAGGACACTACATGTTATTTTCAGAACAGCTGCTTTTATAAGAACTTTACCACTAGAATTTCATATTACTAATCTCCCTTTTATTTAATCGTAAAAATTCTACCGTTAAATTATTCGACGATTTGCATTCCGAAACTCTTATAGTAAAATGCTTACAAAAGTAGAACATGTACACGTTCTGAAAATAACATGTAGTGGCCCAAAAAAGTAGTCACGAATCACACCACTGCTCATTAGTTATGATTCAAAGACCATAATTTAAATGAAAGGCAAAAACCTAGGTTAATTAGTAATATCGCAGCGGGTGAAGAACAAACAGATGTTTCCCAAAAAATAAATATAGCAAAGAATACCACATCAACAACCTAGAACGATTTTTAAGCAATTAATCATCTAGTCCACATTATGCCCAAGGTCGTAAAAACTACTATTACTTGGTAGAAGACAACAACTACAAGCACTTCATCGAAAATGTATTTAACTAATAAATAAATTGTTTCAAAAAGTAGCGAGCACAAACTACTTTTCAATATTAGTCAGTACATCGCTAATTTCAGATTTTGTCAAAGGATTAAATTTACACTCAAAATTGTGGACACGGATTAATTAATACAGTGTCCCGCGGCGTTACATCGCGACTTCCCGTATACAATCAAATAAATTCGATATAACTGAGAGCATTAAAAAAATTAAGAAAGATAACGTTCAAGAAAATGTTTTGAGTTAGTTTCCGAAATGTTAGCTTATCCACATATTACAATTTTCTTAACAAAATTAAGATAGATATCTGATACAATAAACATTTATACACAGGATATCAACTAAAGTCATGTCCATCCAGTTTACTTTCAGAACGGCGACAGCTATAGTAACAAACATGTGGTGGTATGTCTACTGATTAGCTGTGTGAAGTTAGCCCCCGAAAATGAGATAAATAAAAAATTCAAACTGCATTCGATTGACCACTTTTTGACCACAAATGACCATCAACATTTTTGTTTGTCCACCCTTCCTTAAGGAGTTATAAGAAAAACAAGATACGGAGGCTAACTTCACGCAGCCCCCGAAAATGAGATAAATCGAAAATTCCGAAAGAATTCGTTTGACCATTTTTTCCCCGAATGACCATCAACAATTTTGTTTGACCACCCTTCCTTAAGGAGTTATTAAAGGAAAACGTCATTTTAAGAGAATTTCAAAATCGTCGCATATATCCAAAAAATCAAAATAAATAAAATTGAAGTCGTTTATATGATTGACCACTGTTTGACTACCAATGACCATCAACAAATTTGTTTAACCACCCTTCCTTAAGGAGTTATTTGAGAAAAAAGAATTTTCCCAACAGCGTGAATTTAGCCCCCGAAAATGAGATAAATGAAAAATTCCGACTGCATTCGTTTGACCACTTTTTGACCACGAATGACCATCAGTAATTTTGTTTGACCACCCTTCCTTAAGTAGTTATTTCAGAAGAAAGAATTTTCCCAACAGCGTGAAGTTAGCCCCCGAAAATGAGATAAATTGAAAATTACGAATGCATTCGTTTGACCATTTTTTGACCACGAATGACCATCAACAATATTGTTTGACCACCCTTCCTTAAGGAGTTATTCACTAAAAACGTTATTTTAAGGGAATTTCAAAATCTTCGCATATATCCAAAAAGTTAAAATGAATAAAATTGATGTAGTTTATATGATTGACCACTGTTTGACCACCAATGACCATCAACAAATTTGTTTGACCACCCTTCCTTAAGGAGTTATTTAAAAAAAAAAGAATCTTCCCAACAGCGTGAAGTTAGCCCCCGAAAATGAGATAAATTGAAAATTACGAATGCATTTTGACCATTTTTTGACCACGAATGACCATCAACAATTTTGTTTGACCACCTTTCCTTAAGGAGTTATTCACTAAAAACGTTATTTTAAGGGAATTTCAAAATCTTCGCATATATCCAAACAAATCAAAATGAATAAAATTTAAGTAGTTATATGATTGACCACTGTTTGACCACCAATGACCAGCAACAAATTTGTTTGACCACCCTTCCTTAAGGAGTTATTTGAAAAAAAGGAATCTTTCCATCAGCGTGAAGTTAGCCCCCGAAAATGAGATAAATGAAAAATTCCGACTGCATTCGTTTGCCCACTTTTTGCCCACGAATGACCATCAGCAATTTTGTTTGACCACCCTTCCTTAAGGAGTTATTTCAGATAAAAGATTTTTCCCAACTGTGTGAAGTTACCCCGAAAATGAGATAAATCGAAAATTCCGAATGCATTCGTTTGACCCCTTTTTGACCACGAATGACCATCAACAATTTTGTTTGACCACCCTTCCTTAAGGACTTATTCAAGAAAAACGCTATTTTAAGGGAATTTCAAAATCTTCGCATATATCCAAAAAATCAAAATAAATAAAATTTAAGTAGTTTATATGATCGACCACTGTTTGACCACCAATGACCATCAACAAATTTGTTTGACCATCTTTCCTTAACACTAGAACGACCAAGAGCGGTCATTTTGACCGCGACCAAAGAATATATTGCGATTCAAACCAGAAATTTCTTTTTAAAATAAATTAAATATAAATCTCTCAGAAATATGTTAAATGAATAAGTTAAATAGCTTTAAATAAATATTCTGGTGTGAATTAGTTTTATGAAACTTGAGTAAAATTTCCGGTCGTTCTAGTGTTAAGGAGTTATTTGAGAAAAAAGAATTTTCCCAACAGCGTGAAGTTAGCCCCCGAAATAGAGATAAATGAAAAATTCCGACTGCATGCGATTGATCACTTTTAAACCACGAATGCCCATCAGCAATTTTGCTTGACCACCCTTCCTTAAGGAGTTATTTATGAAATATTTACTTGCATGCTTTTTTCACTTGTGCTGCAGACAATGCATGTTCAACTGTCAAGCTTCCCGCCTTTGTCTTTTTCCTAAATTTAATTCTGCTAATGTTATTGGATTATTCATTGGATCACGTGACTGAATCGTCATAAACAGTCGCCCCAGTGCCCCAGTAGACGTTTCGCAATTTCTCACTTTATGATTTCAGTTAACTAAGTCATTCAAAAATGCCATAAAACAATTTATTAAAAAGAAATAATAATTTCCGACTTTTCTTCTAATTAGAAAATGAAGACCAAATTTCAGCCATTTTTAATATCGACAAATTTAATATTTTTAATATGCCAAAATTTAGTTAGAATGTACTAAATTTTCGACAATCAAACAAGAACGTAATAATAAAAAAAAACGTAATTTACAATTTTTTAAATAACTGTAATACATGTCTGCTGCAAACGATAGAAATGGAAATAGAAGATGAATTTATTATTTCTTTATTTTATTTCTTTATTTTAATTTGGCGGATAATTGAGAAGATAGCCTCCCTATCTGCTTCCCTAAAATATTCGATTTTCTTTAATAATTCCTTAGGTTCGTAAAATAATATTCATGGTCAAAAAGTAGTAAGTCGCATACAATATTTATATTTATTTATGTCTTTATTTATTTTCTTTTATTTTTTTTTATTTTTTTTTTTTAATTAGCGGAAATATGCGAAGTTAGCATCCATATCTATTATTAAATATTCTCTAAAATATTGGTTTTATTATAATAAATCTTTGACAAATGGTGGCCAAATAAAATTATTGATGGTCTTTGGTGGTCAATCATATACACTAATAAATTGGAATGTTTTTCAATTGGCGGAAATATCTCAAATTAGCCTTCAAACAAGTACAAAACCTCTAAGTAAATTAAATCCTCTAATTCTAAAGTACAAATCCTCTAAAAACGTCGTTTTTCTTAAATATCTTCTTAAGGAATGGTGGTAAAACATAATTGTTAGTGGTCATTGGGGATCAATAAGTTGTCAATCATATACACTACTAGCTTTTCTACCCGGCGTTGCATGAGAGAAGAAAAGAAAATGCTAATTTATAAATGAAGAACATCTTTGGCAAACATCAAGTGTAAGTATTTGTCCACATGAGAATAAAAAGAAAATACGATAAAAAAGAATACGATGAAATAAACAATTTAGCGTAACACAATATTATTAATACAGAGTAAAAGGGTACAATATTAAAACTGGCAGGCTAAAATACAAGTTAAAATTACTTTCTTTTGTTATCTTTATTAATAAAATAAAGTTTCGCTCTGTGTGTGTATTTGTGTGTGTGTGTGCGATGGCTAGCGAAATCTAGAAAGCTAACAAAAATGTGAAGATTGTACGAAACCGCTTTTGATGTACCTGAGAATCAGAATTCTCAATTTTTGATTACCGTAATTTCGCGCGTATACGCCGCACCTCAGACAATTCGATTTCCTACCAGAATTTATTTTAAATAAAATGTTACTTACTTCTGCTTAGCACTTATTTGACTTCTTATTTTCAATAAAATTTTCGGTTTGAAAAAAACTTAACTAGGGTGCGGCGCATATGCGCGAAATTACGGTAGTAGATGAGATATTAATTAAAAATGACAACGAACTCTCATCAAAAATATTCTTTTTTCGTTCCGCTTCCTTACGGTTGGTTGGTCGTATTAAAATCCGCTCATCACAATTAAGCTTTTTCTTTCGATTTGGCTTGGATTGATTGATTGTATAAAACTTTTGGATAAATGATTAAAGAAATCAAAATAGCATTCCAATTAAAGCTTTGATGCTTAACACTTTCGTGGGCTGTAGGAAGTATACTTCCCACATACTTTCAATTGCTGATTGCCAAAATACCACCAGAATATTTTAAATAGAATTCACATTTACATTGTCCGTAAAAATAGAGACATTATTTATTACCAAATCAGTTTGTGACAAATTCTGGTCATTTATTTCAACTAGTGCTCGATATTATACGTGTAATACATATAAAACGTATTACACCGGTTCTGAATTTGTACAGGTATAATATAGTAAAAGCGGTTCACTTAAGTTACATTTTATACGTATTATACGTATAATCACGAGCGCTAGTTTCAACATTTTAGCAACAGAATTATTTGGCCCATGAAAGAGTTAAAGAATTAATGGCTTTCTCAACTAAATATCAATATTTTACCAGGGAGATTAATTACATACTTTGGAAATTTTATATTTATTTTTCATGAAAATTTAAAATAATAGATTAGTTTAAACTGACATCACTCTGTAGCAATCAACTTGTCAACCTGACCTGACAGGCATTCAGTTTCGAGGCTAACGACAAAGACAGGCTACCGCGGTGCATTCCACTTATCTTTTTTTACAGACAGCTAGTGTGACGTGATGCTCTTTTCGTAAACCTGCATTGGTGCTATCGAGTATCACGTGACTCCCGCGGTCTGTAAAAAAAGATTCACGTAAAGCACCGCGGTTGCCTTTCTTTTTCGTTAGCCTCGATTCAGTTTCAACTGACGTCATCCCTAACAACCAACTGACAACCTTGCGGCCATTTTGTTTGATCATCAGTTTTTGATTGGTGAGCGATAGTACTAGCTCAAAAATCTGAGATTTTGGTTGGTTAGTGGAAAGTTGATCTATTTCGATAACAAGAAATACCATTTTTAAACTTTAAATGAAAGATTAGAACACTTCTGGCTCTTTTAGCACTAGAAATTAAAGATTCGCACAGTAAGTCTCTGCATTTCAATGTTTTATGTTGCTGTAGCGAGTAGCAACATTTTAAATAGAAATTAAATTCTGATTTTTGATATCATTAATGGTACTTTTTTTTTTCAAAAGTGTTTTTGTTTATTTTTAAAGTCGTTTTGCCAATGCATTTTTTCATTCCTGTTTTTTGATTTTTAAATACAGAATAACTTTTTGAATTTATTGCACGCTTGCTATATAATGCAGCAGACAGCTGGGACTACTATTCGGATGTTCGTACAGAACATATTCCGCTCTTAACCCTCTGACTGCAAAAGGGCAAATTTGTAATGATGTTTCCCCAGTACTTTATTTTAAATGCTAAAAAAAAAGGTAAGTATTCCAAAATTATATAAAAAACTTGACTAGTGGTTATCATTATTTCCAAATAGTAATTTCAGCAAATTTCTCAAATTCTTATTTCAGTCCCTCACCCCTTCGTCTAATATATATACAGGTTTAATATCAGAGTTCCGTTCGGCGGTGAAAAGTTTGACTAACATATTTTGCAGAGCGTGAGCAACACACCTTTTATACGTTGCTGCAGGCAGCAGTGACCCTGGACGGAGGTTCTTAGAGAACATACTGCACCCTTATATGACTGATGGTTGCCATTATTTCCGAATAGTAATTTCAGCAAATTTCTCCCATTCTTATTTCCCACACCATCGACTAATATAGGTACGGATAGGTTGAATAACGGAGTTTCATTCGCATATTGATTTATTTAGAAAAGAGTGCGCACCTTCGTAGTGGAAAGTGGAACAAAAATATTTTACAGAGCGTGCTTAGCACCCTACTATACAGCAAGCAGCTTGGACCCGTATCGGAGGTTCGTAAAAAATAGTGCGATGGAAAGTGAGACATGGTACTTTGCAGATTTGCAGCACATGCATGGTTCGGATACAATCAAATTATGCCACGTTACAGATAATTTACGGTTACGGCACGTTACAATTAAGTTACGGTTACGGCACGTTACAGTTAAGTTGCGATTATGGCACGTTACATTTAAGTTACGGTTACGGCGCATTACAGTTAAGTTACGATTACGGCACATTACAGTTAAGTGACTGTTATGGCACGTTAGAGTTATGTTAATATCAGGTTACAGTTAAGTTACGATTACGGCACGTTACAGTTAACTTACGGTTACGGCACGTTACAGTTAACTTACGGTACGTTACAGTTAAGTTACGGTTACGGCATGTTACACTTAAGTTATGGTTACGGCACATTACAGTATAATTACGGTTACGGTACGTTGCAGTTAAATTACCGTTACGGCACGTTATAGATTAAAAATAAATAAGTTAGGTTTCGGTTTAGTTAAAGGTAAGTTACGGTTGCGACACGTTGCAATTAAGTTATGGTTATGTCCCGTTACAGTTAAGTTATTGTTACGACACGTTACAATTAAGTTGCGATTATGGCACGTTACATTAAAGTTACGGTTACGGAACATTACAGTTAAGTTACGGTTACGGTACGTTACATTTAAGAGACGGTTGCGGCACGTTTGAGTTATGTTACAATTACGTTACAGTTAAGTTACAATTACGGCACGCTACATTTAAGTTACGGTTAGGGCACGTTACAGTTATGCTACAATTAGGTTACAGTTAAGTTACGATTACGACACATTACAGTTAAGTTATGGTAACGTTACTTTTCAGTTAAATTACAGTTACGGCATGTTACAGTTAAATAACGGTTATGTTACAGTTAAGTTAAGGTTACGGTACGTTACAGATTAAAAATCTATACTTAAGTTATGGTTATGTTACAGGCAAGTTACGGTTACGACACGTTGCAAGGAAGTTAAGGTTACGTCACGTTACAGTTAAGCGACGGCTACGGAACGATAAAGTTAAGTTACGGTTATGACATGTTACAGTTAAGTTACGATAACGGCACGTTACATTTAAGTTACGGTTACGACACGTTACCTTTAAGTTGCTCGTTAAGGAAGGGTGGTCAAACAAATTTTTTGATGGTCATTCGTGGTCAAAAAGTGGTCAAACGAATGCATTCGGAATTTTCGATTTATCTCATTTTCGGATGCTAACTTCACGCTGTTGGGAAAAATCTTTTTTCTGAAATAACTCCTTAAGGAAGGGTGGTCAAACAAAATTGCTGATGGTTATTCGTGGTCTAAAAGTGGTCCATCGCATGCTGTTGGAATTTTTTATTTATCTCATTTTCGGGGGCTAACTTCACGCTGTTGGGAAAATCCTTTTTTCTCAAATAATTCCTTAAGGAAGGGTGGTCAAACAAATTTGTTGATGGTCATTGGTGGTCAAACAGTGGTCAATCATATAAACTACTTAAATTTTATTTATTTTGATTTTTTGGATATATGCGACCCTTAAAATAATGTTTTTCTTGAATAACTCCTTAAGTAAGGGTGGTCAAACAAAATTGTTGATGGTCATTCGTGGTCAAAAAGTAGTCAAACGAATGCAATCAGAATTTTCGATTTATCTCATTTTCGGGGCTAACTTCACACAGTTGGGAAAATTCTTTTATCTGAAATAACTCCTTAAGGAAGGGTGGTCAAACAAAATTGCTGATGGTCATTCCTGGTCAAAAAGTGGTCAAACGAATGCAGTCGGAATTTTTCATTTATCCCATTTTCGGGGACTAACTTCACGCTGTTCGGAAAATTCTTTTTTCTCAAATAACTCCTTAAGGAAGGGTGGTCAAACAAATTTGTTGATGGTCATAGGTGGTCAAACAGGGGTCAATCATATAAACTACTTAAATTTTATTTATTTTGATTTTTTGGATATATGCGAAGATTTTGAATTTCCCTTAAAATGACGTTTTTCTTGAATAACTCCTTAAGGAAGGGTGGTCAAACAAAATTGTTGATGGTCATTCGTGGTCAAAAAATGGTCAAATGAATGCATTCGGAATTTTTGATTTATCTCATTTTCGGGGGCTGCGTGAAGTTAGCCTCCGTATCTTGTTTTTCTTATAACTCCTTAAGGAAGGGGGGTCAAACAAAATTGTTGATGGTCACTTGTGGTCAAAAAGTGGTCAATCGAATGCAGTTTGAATTTTTTCTTTATCTCATTTTCGGGGGCTAACTTCACGCAGCTCTACTGTTTGTCGATCACAAGAATAGCTCTCGCCGAGAAGTCTGCGCCTGTCTGTTGCCGTGGAAACAAGACTCGCTCCATTTTCGACAGGGGAAACCAGAAGATAGGCATTCACAATAGTTTACTAAACGCTTTTATTATTATTGTTTTTTTTTGTTTTTTTGTAATTATTTTAATCGATTCATCGAGTGAAAGAAAACTGTTTCATATATTATTTATATGATAATATTTAGATTTTACAAATGAAAATAAAATATGAATCAATATGAATTAATCATGAAATTTATTACTGTAAAAATGAAATGAAATTAACTTAAATAATTGTTTAAAAATTGATATTTTCATAACCATTAATAAATATCAATGACTTTAAATTATTAATACAATGACCGAACTTCAGTGATTATTATAGATTTCAGTATGTATTTTCAAACAATTTGCAAGGACGGAAAATTTTTTTTATCTTTAAAAATAGAAAAAATAATAATACCTTCTAAACTTTTAGAATTTATTCAAGCATGTGAAAATTCTCTGAATCACTCTCAGCAGTCTCGGTTTCTTCTGAATCACTCTCAGCAGTCTCGGTTTCTTCTGAATCAGAGTCGTCGGTATTAATGTTAAATGACAGTTCGTCTAATAGATCCTCTAACAGTCCATCTTTTTCCCAGTAATTATTTTCAACGTTTTCCACGTGTTTGCAATGTGCTGCCCATTCTGCCGAAGTAACCTCAGTGATAGCTGTTTGAAGTAAAGATTTTAGATTGTCCAAACTTAAATCACCAGTAACATTTCGTTCTTTTACTTTTCTTTTTACAGAGGACCACACAAATTCTATTGATTCCTTAGATCACAATGATAAGGGGGGAGTCGTAGAACTTCATGTCCATCTTTTTTCTATTAAATTATCAATTTTATAGACGATTTTCGTTGGACGATTGCTCTCTATAAGAGAGAATAGTTCCACTTTCCGCATTTGTTCGTCGCAGTATATTTTGTTGTTTTTCAGCCAGTCAGTCATAACTTTTTTTGTAGAATACTTTGTAGGAGTGAGGTTTTCAATAGTTGTATGATACGGAGCATTATCCATACATACGACACTGTTTGGTTGCAAATTAGGAAGAAGTTTTTCCAACACCCATTTTTTGAAGTTTTCATAGTTCATTTGCCCGTGATAGTCACCGCTTTTTGTCGATGCTTTATATACTATTTGAGCATCCGTAAGAAAACCTGTTGATGATCCAGCATGAACAACTATAAGTCTATTTTTCGCATTAACACTTTCTGTAACTCCCAAAACTGTGTCGTCTTGCCAACATTTCTTAAATGTCAAGTTGCTATCGACCCAAGTTTCATCAATATAGACAATCGGTCGTCCAGTGTTCCTATGACGTCTCATTTCTCTCAAATATTTGTGTCTCCAAAAAACAATATCTGGCCTTTCCATGAGAACTTTTCTTTTATTCACGCACTTTTTCCATCGAAAATTCATTGAATGTAAGACTTTGCACAATGTGTCTCTTTTCCACGAAAATCCAATTTTTTCTTTCAACACGGGTAATAATTTTCTGAGAGATGGTACTTTTCTTTCTCTTATATAAAAATCTTGAATCGTTTGACGTATAACGCACTTGTCAAAGTCATCTATTTCGCAGTTCCGCTCACTAGGTCTTTTATGATGTTTACCAGGTGATATTAAATCTGTCGATGAGCCCAATGCAGAAACTTCATTTCTTATTTTTTTTTAATTGTAGCTTCAGAAACTCCACTTGCTCGGGAAGCTCGTTTCAGAGCTTGTGGGAGTGGAATTAAAACATCTTTAGATGAAGCTTCAATGGAGCAAAATTCCGCAACATTATATATGATTTTACGTGCTTGCGATTTCAAGACTTCACCTTTTCTAAACTGAAAGGGCATCTTTCCAGTTTAACAAATTAGCAAAATTATTTAATCAAATGGGAACAAATAATTTTAAAAAAGCAAAAGCAAAATTAAATCAAAAATAAGATAACGCAACTGCTGTAGATTCGAGAAGACGAATGACGTGATCTAACCTTTTATTCCGCCAATTCCTCACACGCGTATTCCCCATTCGAAATGGACCGGTCTTGTTACTATAGCGACAGACTTTATGGCGGGAGCTATTCTTGTGGTCGACAAACAGTAGCTATGGTAATCACCATCCACCACCGGAACACATACTGAATGCGTGATACATTGCTGACGATGGTGCACATATTGAGCAGACTTAACTTGATTTTCTTATTAAAATAAACTGTATCTTGCTTACATGTGTTAGTTTTATTATAAAATATGCACATGCCATATATTGCCATACTTCTGCATGCAATTTTCGGACGCATTTAAGCTGGTGATAGCATATGAAGAATTTACATTTCAGAGCTTTTAAATAACGTCATTTTTAAGCGTAAGATATCATTGCATATTAAATCAAGGACGCTTTTCAACTTTGTAACTGACTTTTCATCGATAACTCATACCTGTTTTGAGATGGGAATGCTAACTCTGGTATTTTTTGCTATTAGCACTGTTAGCTGCCTCATTGGATTGTGTGTATCCACTTTACTATACTTAGTCACCATGTTTATGAATATAGCTTCCGCTGTTGGGAAATTAATGGGGGTGGACAAGACTTTAATAGACACCCTGTGTAGTTATATAAAAAAGCGCTCAAACTACAGTTTATTTATTTTTTGGGGATACACGAAAACAGACCTATATATTTGAACAAGCGATTTAACGAATTACTATTATTGTACGTAATGCATTTATGCAAAACCTTACACTGCATAAATTTTATTTACTACTCTTATAGTAATCTGCCGTTGATATTATCAAATTGTTGCGCAGAACACAATTTGCACAAACTAGGCAAATTGCGATCACGTTATTTCAAAAATGGCAATTTTTTCTGCAAGTAGTATTAAAAGTAATGCTAGTACTCGCTACGTACTACCGATTTTTTGTATCGTGCTACTCACTACATTACATTTTTCAAAATGTAGCGCGTTACACCAAAAACTACTAGAAAAAGTAGAGGCTAGTGTAGTTCTGCTACTTGTAGCGCGCTATATCCGACCACTGACTAAGAGAAACAACTGCATCCTAAGACCGATTTCTATCATTATCGGCTCGAAAGAATTTGCGAAGCTACCTCAAGAAATTAGATTTCAGACTTTCAGACTACCACTGAAACGTAAATCATCCATCCTAATGCAACACAAAAGGATTCACGAGGTGGAATTTTATGCGATAAAACCATGGGTTTATGTTCCACTTACTCTCACTTCTAATGGAGTCACTTAATGAAGCTGGTGTCTTCATCTTCAATGGAGCCAAGATGAAAGGGACCGTGTACCTTTTACTGACGAATCCGGATATAGCATTAACATGAAAGTGGGAGTGTTTTCATCTAAAAGGAGTGAGTAACATGCAATTTACCATTCCTTTCTCACGAAAGATCCAGTTTTTACAGAAGCGCTTTATGGTGTGTGGAAATAAATGAAAAGGATACAGCGAGTTTCACATCTTCAATGAAGTCCCTGTATCCGATCATCTGCCGCGCATGCGCTGTGGCGTATTACTGCTTATTTTACTGTTTATTACTGTTAATTTTACGGCATAATACTGTCAGCTAAGGTGCCAGTATTATACTGTAAAATCAACACTTTTTTTGCAGTTTACTATTGAAAAGTAGTTTGTAGTCGCTACTTTTTAAAATAAGTAGCTGTAGTTAACTACATTTTTGATACGTAGTTTCAAACGGTAGTACGTAGTTTGGTACGTAGTTTATACGTTTAAAAGTAGTTGTAGTTCACTATTATAAAAAAACTAATTTTTCTGACCACTGCATAATGTAATAAAATAAGATTTGTTTCAAAACAGGTATGATCTTTCATCTGTTCATTAAAGTGCATTTGAAATTTAACGTTAACAAAATTAATCAAATATCAGACATAGTAGTTTATGTTACAAATTTATGCTAATGTTTTACAAAACATTTGTAAGTATTTTTCAATAAATAATGCTTGTTTTTGTAATAGTTGTTTCAATAAATAATACATGTTTTTGTTAATATCTTTTAATTTTTACGAATAGTGTAAATGTAGAACCAATTATTTGAATACTTTAATATTTTTTCCCTCTATTTACACGAATCTAAAAGACATAAACCATTAAATATAAACCACATTCATCTCTATCACAGCTCAAAAATTTTTCCACGACCTCAAAAAATTCGACCCAGTTACGTTTTAGAAGTAACCCAACAGCATCGATTTGACTAATAAGGTATTGCTAAATACAGTGACGTAATAGGTCATACTATAATAGGATTGTAAGAGTTGGCTGCTGAAATACTTATTCAAAAACAAAGCATCTATTGTGAAATATTTGTCGATCCTGATTCTCATGTTTGATGAAATAATCTTCTGGCAAAGGTATTGCTAAAAATGGTGACGGGATAGGTATTGGCTGCTGAAATACTATTAAAAAGGGTATCTATTGTAAAATATTTGTCGATCCTGATTTTCATATTTGACAAAATCGTCTTCTGGCAGTGTTCATTTAAGCGGAAATATATGGAACTCATGGATACAGTGTATCAATCTTTGAGCGTAATTTAGTTAAAAGAAGGTGTTGAATTTAATTAATATTCAAATTGTATGTATAGTATAGAATAAAGGATATTTAAGATTTGCATTATTATATTTTTAGAAAAATGTCTCCAAAAACATTTACATCTAAACTTTTACTTTTTTCGCTTCTGTGAATGGCCACTAATATATATCTATAACAATAATGATGCATGCACTTCTACACCATGTTGAATAACTCTACTCTATCACATTTTCAGAGAATACTTAACAGAATCGATTTGATTAATCACTATTGCTAAAGCGAGTGACTGGAATGAAAATCGCTGCTGAAATTAATTCAGAAAAAAATATCGATTGTGGAGTATTTTTGGACTCTTGATTCGCATGTTTGACGAAATTATTTGCTAGAAATGTATATTTCTCAGGAGATGTCTACCTGTTCAGTGATGCGTTGAAGTGAATCAAGTTTTATATAGTAAAAGTAAGAAGCATAGTTTGGTACTAATTAAGATGCATAAAAAGAGAATAACGTGCATCCGAACATTGCTCCAATATTTCTGAGGAAAGATTCATACGTAGCTCATGATTTTTCTTTCATCTTCTGAAATTCAAGCAAAAAATGATGAAGTTTGTAAAGGGTTAAAATTAAAAGACAGATAGTCACAGAATTTCAAAAATAAATGTATCTATAATTAAATGTATCTTTATTAAATGTAACTGTAATTAAAAATATATATTTATGTATATCTTCTAACTTGTACAGTCCTGAAAAAAAAGTGATCACTACATAATTCAGCCGTTAATCAATGTATAAAAGTAAGCTTGATACCAGTCGATTAGTACAGCTTCTACTAATTAAGGCTGTACTTAAGTATTGCTTAGATGGCCATCTACATTTAGAAATAGTAACAAATTCTTAAATTTTTAAGACTAACACCTAATTTTGGCATCATCTTTAAATTCGCCGGTTAATTTTACCTTCAGATACGAAATGGGAAATCATTATTCCAAGTAAATGATTAAAGTTAAAATACAGATTGTCACAGAATAAAAAAAAATTAAATATATCTTACAGTAATTTAAATATCGATTGTGGAGTATTTTTAGACTCTTGATTCGCATATTTTACGAAATTATCTGCTGGAAATGTATATTTCTCAGAAGATGTCAACCTGTTTAATGATGTGTTGAAGTGAATCAAGTTTCATATAGTAAAAGTAAGAAGCATAGTTTTGTACAAATTAAGATGCGAATAAAGAGAATAACGTGCATCCGAACATTGCTTCAATATTTCTGAGGAAAGATTCATACGTAGCTCACGATTTTTCTTCCACCTTTTGAAATTCAAGCAAATAATGAAGTTTGTGAATGGTTAAAGTTAAAAGACATACAGTGGCAGAATTTAAAAATTAAATGTAACTGTTTATAAATGTATCTGTATTCAATGTAACTGTAATTAAAAAAATATATATATATCTTCTAAATTGTACAGTCCTAGAAAATAAAGTGATCACACACTAACTCAGCCGTAAATCAATGTATAACTAGTCGAATATGCCATTTCCAAAACTTTCTTCTATCTCATACATGTTTCAGATACACCAAAAACGAATCAGCACCAATTTATGCCAAGGTTTAACTGAATCTGAAGTTTCTTATAAATTCAGTGCATTAGTTTTTGAGATTTGCTTATCGCTAAAATCGTATAAATCCTGAAAAATGAAGCATAGCAGCACCATCTGTTGGGAAATTTACACCAAAACCTAATCAACAATAACTTATGTCAACGTCTAACTTAATCTGAAGTTTCACGAAATTCTGTGCATTAGTTCTTGAGATAAATCTATCGTAAACATCATGTAAAAAGTAGAATATTAGCACCATCTGTACATCTGTTTACACCAAAACGTAACCTGCATCCATTTATATCAAAGTCAAACAGAATCTAAAGTTTGATGAAATTATGTGCATTAGTTCATGAGATATAGCTATCGTAAAAATCATGAAAAAAAGTAGTATAGCAGCGTCACCTGTTGGGTTTACACCAAACCGTTATTACCGTCTATATATGTCAAGATATAACAGAATCTGAAGTTTGAAGACATTCTGTGCATTTGTTCTTGAAATATAGCTATCATGAAAATTGTGAAATATGTAGCATAGCAGCGTCAACTGGTGGGCAATTTACATAAATAACTCATGAGCACAAATTTATATCAGGGAGAAACAGAATCTAAAGTTTGATTAAATTTCGTGCATTAGTTCTTGAGACAGAGAGCCCAGAACATTTTTGTCACATACAGACAGAAAGACTCACAGGCAGACATTTTCTAAAAACAGTCACATCGTGTTCAGGACTTTCTAAAACGTATAAAACCGTCGAAAACCGGAAATCGAAAATTTTCATGAATCCAATGCTTTTTTCCTGTAAAGATAGAACAAAGTAAAAATATGTTTGGTACCAGTCGACTAGTACAACCTCTATTAATTAAGGCTGTACTTAAAATTTGCTTAGATGGTCGTCTACATTTAGAAATTGTAAAAAATTCTTAAATTTTTAATACTAACATCTAATTTTGGCATCATATTTAAATTCGCAGGTTAATTTTACCTTCAGATACCAAATGGGAAATTATTATCTCAAGTAAATGGTTAAAGTTAAGACAGACAGCTACAGAATAAAAAAATAATAATTAATTGTATAATTAATTAATAATTAATAATTAATAATTAATAATTAATTGTATCTTACAGTAATTAAAAGAAAAATATTTATAACATCTAACTTGTAGAGTCCTGAAAAATAAAAGGATCACTGCCTAACTCTGCCGTAAATCATCGCATAAAAATATTATTGATATCAGTCGATTAGTACTAACGTCTACTAATTAATGATCTACTTAAATTTTGCTTAGGGGGTTGTCTACATAGAGAAATTGTAACAAATTCCTAAATTTTCAATACTAATACCTAATTTTGGCATCATATTTAAACTTGTCTATTAATTTTACCTTCGGATACCAAATGAGAAATCATTGCGTCAAGTAAATGGTTGAAGTTAAAAGACAGAAAGCCACTAGATTTAAAAATGAAATATTTCTTACAGTAATTAATTTTATATATATCTTCTAACTTGTGTAGTCCTGGAAAATAAAGTGATCTCTCCCTAACTCTGCCGTAAATCATCGCAAAAAATATGATTGATATGAGTATATTAGTACTAAAGTCTACTAATTAATGGTCTACTAAAATTTTGCTGACGGGTTCGTATATATATATATGCATTGTAACTGCTAAATTTTCAATACTAACACCTAAATTTGACATAATTTTAAAATTCTTTGGTTAATCTTACCTTCGAATACGAAATGGGAAATCATTAGGTCAAGTATTATAGTAATTATTCAGGTTTAAAGTTTGGAACTCTTAATGTTAAATTCATAATGCGGTAATATTTTAAGCATAACTCAAAATCTACTTGACCTAACGAACTGTAATTTTGGATTCGCGTTTATAGAACTAGACTTCTATTAAAGAATTCATAGATTAGATTTCCTATTTTGTTGATCGAAAATTTGTTTCAATATACAGCGTGTCCGAGAAAGGTCTTTATCATTCTAAACATTCATAACAGAAATACTAACAGGTGAAATGAAATGCAGTTTGCTGCAAAAGAATGAAGAAATCTAAGATTTTTTTACAGTACCTTGAATGTAGCTGTACATGAGCTCCGTTATCAGAACGAAGAATGTCGAGCCTGTGCTCGATTTCCCTCCAAGTGTTTTTTAACATTTGAGGTGTAACAGTGAGGATTGATGAGTGATAATTTCATGATTTGTCATTTCATACTTCAGGCAATTGATACCAGATATAACTCTTAGAGTTCTTCATTATTTTGCAGAAAACTGCATTCCATTTCACCTGTCTGTATTTTTGTTATTAATGTTTAAAATGGTAAAGACTTTTCTCGGACACGCTATATATTGTTTTTCAAATTTAATTTTTGAAAAAATGTATGAATTGTAAGCAATGAATTTTTTTAATGCAAATGAGTTCCTAGGAGCTTCAAATATGCGAATAAAAAAATATAGCTCATTCCACCATGTTGTTTTTGAGTTATATTAAAAATTGATTAAATCGAAGATATCTATTGATTTATACTGCAGCATTATTGATGCGCAGCAACTGCTGACTTCATTCTACATTAAGTATCATTTTGTTATTTACTGATTAGTACAGTTAAAGCAATTGTACTAATGGGATATATTTTGTTAATTTTCGAATTTTTAAAACTGCACAAACATGCTTATAATTAACAACATACTTGAAACAGCAAAAATTAAAATACTCAAAATTTTTAATAATCAAGAAATAATCATGATAAACTATCTAACTTACAAGAAAAATATTGTTTTTATTTCACTAAAATGTATAATGTTTGGAAAATCATATTTTATCCTTAGTAAAGAAAGATTTCTTGAGAGTTTAGTTAAACTTCAAAACATAAAAATTATTAAAACTTTTCAATAAATGCAATTTATGAGTTTTGGAAAACACAAAATTGATAAGAAGTACTTATTAGAATGAGCCTACTCAACTAATAAGCATTTAAACAGTTGAAAAATAATCACTCCAATATACAGTATGCCCACTAAAGTCCCTTGCCACACTCTTAACTTCGGAACGGCTGCTGCTATATTCATAAAAGTGGTGTCTAGGTATAGTAAAGTAGCCATGAGCTACTGAATGAAACCGCCTACGATACCACCTGGTGGAAAACTGCGGAGTTAGATTCCTATCTCGAAAATGGAAAGAGATAGAGAAAAAAGTTATTTACAAAGCTGTAGAGCATCATCGATTTAGTACGAAAATACACCTTGTGGACATTAATGCGAAGAATAAAACGATTAAAACGCGCATTTGTGTTTTCGTGATTTTCTACACTGTGACGTGACAAAACGATCTTAGAAAGAAAGAAACAGCAGATGTATGTGACCCCTCTACAAATATTGCAGGACCTTAAACGATGCATTGCGGACGCTTGAGCCAACGTGTTACCATCTATGCTCCAACGTGTACAACGTGAAATTCGAACAAGGATCCAAATATGCATGGCAGCTGACGGTGAGAAGTTTGAACATCTAAAATAAAGGTATATTATTACAACTAGTTGTTTATTTCTTTCTAAGATCGTTTTGTCACGTCACAATGTAGGAAATCACGAAAAAAAAAATGCGCGTTTTAACCATTTAATTCTTCGTATTAATGTCCACAAGGTGTATTTTCGTACTAAATCGATGATGCTCTACATCTTTGTAAATAACTTTTATTCTCTATCTCTTTCCATTTTCGAGATAGGAAAGCTAATTCCGCAGCATTTCATCAGGTGGCACCGTAAGCGGTTTCATTGAGTAGCTCATGGCTACTTTACTATACCTAGACACCTATTTTATGAATATAGCAGCAGCGGTTCCGAAGTTAAGAGGGTGGCAAGGGACTTTAGTGGGCATACTGTATATACTTTTCTACATCATCCGTAACACTATAATCGGCTGGCCCATGTTTTTCCGTTCCCAGAAATCGTATTAAAATGGCTGTAGACAAAATATATTTTTTAAAGGAGTGTATATAAAAAGTATATTGAGTGAAATGATATGAAAGATATTATAGTATTTAACCGCGATTAATAGAAATATATATTCTGGGTTTTACAAGCATTCTTATAAAAATACAGAAAAATCCCTAGCCTTTAAAATAGATGATTGTCTGCATCTAAACATTGTTTAAAGATTGATTAATTCAAAAAAATTAATTGTTTTTCTCTGTTCTACTATAGATAAACCGAAAATGCTGACTTCACTCACTATTTTATAGTTTAAAAGAAATCGATTTTTTTTAAAGATATTTTCTAATCAATGCAATTTTTTATTAAATATACTTTCAAAAATGTATAACTGAAGAAAATTGCTTACAAATGGAAACCAACTCAACTGATAAACATTCAAACCCTCTAGAAACAATCGTGCACAAAAAAGTGTTGGATTCAAGAACAGCCTTGAGCGAGAATTTATTAGTAAATAGAATCATGGAGATGAATGCTTGAAATACAAGAAATGAATGCTTGAATAATTTTACCGTTAATTAAACTAAAAAAAATAATTTTAAGATTTAAATGATACATTTTTATTCATGTATTATTGATTGATAACTGGCGATTTCATTATAGACTTATAATATCTTTTAATTAAATGACACTACAAAGGATATGAATATCTTTTCACTTTGCTAAAGAGCGTACAGCCAACTTAGTGAAAAATGTGTCCAAACCGGGATCGAACCCGAATACCTTAGTATAGCGCACCAAGTGCCTTACCAATTAAGACATCAGGACGACATGCAGTCTGGCATTTTTCACTTTATATACGTTGGCAAGGCTGCAACTTCGCAGTGCAAGATGGAATGTCATACATGAGCACACTATTCAGTGGCGTAGATGAGACGAATAAGTTCCCAGCATCGGATAATATATCTAAATTTCCAATTATTTTCGGCAAGACTGAAACTACGCCATAAATCTTTAAATGACACTACAAAGGATGTGAATTTCTTTTCACTTTGCTAAACAAGATCTCGTCTCATTCAATTATTCGTCTCATGTATGCCACTGAATGGTCTGCTCATCTATGGCATTCCATCTTGCGCTGCGAAGTTGCAACCTTGCCATAAAAAGGGAAAAATGTCAGAGTGGATGTCGTCCTGATGGCTTAATTGATAAAGCACTTGGTGCGTTATACCAAGGTATTCGGGTTCGATCCCCGGTCTGGACACATTTTTCACTAAGTTGGATATACGTTGTTCAGCGAAATGAAAATAAATTCACAGCCTTTGTAATGTCATTTAAAGATTGATGGCGTAGTTTCAGTCCTGCTGAAGATGAATTGAAAATTTAGATCTTTTAATTATTTTCAGACCCATACAGTATAATCAAGTTTACTGATTATATAAATTTTAAAGATTTTGAAAAATTCAGAAAACACAAGTACTTATGGTAGTCGTATCAAATCAACTAAAAAAAAATAATTAAATAAATAGTTGAATAATTCAGAAACATTATCATAATCATTTACCTAATTTTCCAGAAACATATTGTTTTCATGAAATTAAACATACGTATACTGTTTAATAAATCGCAGTTAACTTTTGAATATGTAAACTTTTATACGTTAATTCTTATTAAAATTCTGACTAAGTCTATAATATTTCGGAATTTTCCCATTACAGTTTTTAAATTAATACATTTTTTGAGTATTGAAAAATTCGAAACTGGAGAAAAATATTTATTTATGTCAACTATCTCAACTCATAGACTTTCGAACAATCAAAAATTAAGCAAGTTATATATATATATATATATATATATACAATTTAAAAATAATTTTCGAAAAAAATTATTATTTAATCATTTAACTGAGTTTTGAATTGTTTAAAGACTGACTGATTCAAAGAAACATAGATTTTCGAAAAACAA
Source organism: Maratus michaelseni (assembly GCA_963931845.1). Taxonomy (NCBI): domain Eukaryota; kingdom Metazoa; phylum Arthropoda; class Arachnida; order Araneae; family Salticidae; genus Maratus; species Maratus michaelseni. Next base: position 128,293,735 of record OZ007593.1, read on the forward strand.
TCCTGCACAAAAAGGTGTCTGATTTAAGAAAAGCCCTGAGCAAAAATTTATTTGTAAATCAATTCGCTGAGTATTCTTAAAAAGAATGAATGTCTGTAAAATTTTTCCTGTAACTAGCCATTGTTTAAAAATTGATTTGAAGATATGTATTGATTTTCACACCTGCATTATTGATAAACTGAAAATGTTGGCTTCATTCTAAATTAAGCGACATTTTATTATTTTCTGATCTGTATAATTTAAACATTGTATTGATCATATCCATTTTACATATTTCTGAAAGTTTCAAAATGAAATGAAATAATTAAAATTGAACAACCAATGCAAAATCAATTAATCATTTTAGAAGCTTATAATTTTTTAAATAATCAAGAAACAGTATATTGATCAAATACACAAGCTTCCAATAAGGATATAGTTTTTATTTCGTAGAAATATAAAATGTTTAAACTATTTTAAGGGGTCATGTAGCGTTTAAAGTATCAAAAGTAATTTTTTTTAATAGCAATTATTAAATTTTGATAATTTTGGAGCATTTTAAAAGAACTGTTATGCAAAATTTCGCTTTAGAAGGGAAGTTATAATCTAAATTAGTTCTTTTTATATGATCAACAGGTAATTTTTAGGTGCATTCGTAATCGTACACCGTTTGTCTGTAAAAACTACCCAACCGAATGGTTTGAAATTTAATATATATAATCGTTGCAGAATATTGGCCAGTCATTTCAAATTTTATGAAAAGCGAATCAAAACTTAAAAAGGTAATTAATAAAAGTTTTCTTCGTTCTATTAAATCATATCATACGTAATTAATTCAGTTATATCCCATGATAGGTAATGATTTTAGGTTGCCATGTTGATTACGTCCTATTTAAGATGGAGTCCTATTATTTTCGTATTACTGAATTTAAAAACCGATTTTATATTATAAACTGTTTAATTATAGCAATCATATAATCTACCGACAGTATTTTGGATAGATGTTTCCGGAGAAATAGATATCAAATGGAAAAAGAGTTTAAATATGGATTTCAAGTTCTGAAATTTTCAAAGCTAGGCTTAAGTTTTTCATTGGAATTTTCAGTAACTATCAACAAAAGATAAAATGTTGCCAACTTAAAATGTACTTATTTGATTACGAAAATTAATCATACCATGATAACAGACTATATAATAAATTTTTTTCAGTGCAATAATGACGATGATATTTTAACATTGTCTTGTATTGGATGTTTTTACATTGTCTTGTTTACATTTGTCTATAATTTTAATGTAACAGAACTGTAATTAATTGTTTGTAAAAATTTATTGAAACTTAATTTCATAAAATAAAATTAATATCTATAATATGAAAATCTGCACATATTTGTTATTTATAATATGGATTGAGTAATAACAAATAAATAATAACAAATAATAATAAATGAATAAAATAATCTTATTGGGTGGAGATTTCCGTCAAGTCAGTCCTACCTGTCATTTTTAGAGGTTCAAGATCATCGACAGTTTCAAGTTGCACAAAGAAGAGAAGATTTTACATTATGCAACTTACAGAAAATATGCGTGCTCTTCAAACAGAGAGAGGGTTAGAAAGTTGGCTGTTACAGGTTGGCGAATGTCAAAGTGGGGAAACTATTAAGTTGCCCTCAATTTGCTATCCAGATATACAAGATTCAGTGCAGCAACTTTTCAGTAACATTGATTTTTTAACGGTGACACCTCAAAAGCTTAAAGGAACGAGCCAACAGTGACAAACAATTTGTCAATTGAATTGAAGTCAAAACGTTTTCGATGCAGAAAATAAAAATTATATATATATATTTTTTCCTAATTGTGAATGGTGTAGATATTTTCAATGTAATATGTATGCACTTTTTAATTTTAAAGAGTATCTAACAACTATTGTGTGCATGCAAAGGTTTTTATATGCACGATGCTGAAAAAATACCTCTGTTTTCATATTTCTAAATGGTGTCCATATCTTATGACGTGTATATATTTTTTATTTCGAAATACCCAGTCCTAAGTGGAGCAGTTTTTATGTATGATATTTACACATATAATGCTGAAATTCGTGTATTCTAATATGCATATAGTATTTAAAAGAGTAGACACTAGAGTGCAGACACTATGCGCGGGATCGGCTAGTAATTTAATGTTAATGTAAAAGTGTATTGAAACTTAATTTCATAAAATAAAATTAATATCTATAATATGAAAATCTGCACATAAAATAAATTTTGTATTCATGCATTTTTGCATAAGAGTGCAACAGCTATTCAACCAAGATCTGAACATTTATAAAACTAGTTATTGTATGAACGCGCCTCATTTGTCACGTTTGACGTACAATTTCCAACTTGTTAAATTTTAATGTTAATTTTCTCTAAATGGTGATTTTCGTGAATGCGTGCGTGCATGGTTCCTAACAAGTGGCAGGATAGTAAGTTCATGACATTTTGACTTACCGTATAAGCCTTACAGATGCATAAAATGACATACTATTATGTTTATCAAGTAAGAAGTTTAGGAATTATGACTATTTCTACTAAATACAAATTCAACATTTTCAGGGTTTTTTTTTTCTTTTAAGAATTATTTATTATATTTTTATCAGTCTAGGTCATTTTAAACATGTTATGCACTACAATAGCAGATAAATGAATTTAAAGTGTAAGGATAGATTCCCCTTGTAGTTAAAACTGATAAAATATTCATTAAAAACACGTTGAAAAGGTGCTGAAAATGAGACAGACATATGTAAAATATTTTAATATATATATATAATCTCGAGATCTTTCAAACGAAAACGCGTCCATCTTCAAGGGGAACTGCTGACGGATAATACAATTGTCATTTCCACTGTACCATTACGTAAGCTGTGCCATCCCGAGGCTAACGAAAAAGACAGGCTACCGCGGTGCATTCCACTTATCTTTTTTTACAGACCGCTAGAGTGACGTGTTGCTCTTTTCGTACACCTGCATTGGTGCATTCGAACATCACGTGACTCCCACGGTCTGTAAAAAAAGATTTGCGTAAAGCACCGCGGTAGCCTTTCTTTTTCGTTAGCCTCGGCCATCCACAGCATTATCGAGGTTAAGTCAACGACAAAATATAAATATTGATTTTGAAAACACAAAAATTATAGTACTGGCAAAGAACGATTTTACTGCTAAAATCAGAGAATCATAGGAAATTTTGAGTAAAGGAAGTACAGCTTGTAATGATTGTTTATCTTATAACGTACCTAAGATATGGATTAGTATTTTGAAATTATCAAAGACTCCAGCGCCTGAACTCACAGATTTTGCATATACCCCTACCGATTAATAGACAAGCTCTTGTTCGAACTCCGTTACATAATGGCACAGTGGAAACGACAATTGTATTATCAGTCAGCAGTTCCCCTTGAAGATGGACGCGTTTACATTTGAAAGACCTCGGGATTATATATATGCTTTAATATCTTTTACGTTTGTCTGTCTCATTTTCAGGGCCTTTGAAGCATGGTTTTAATGAATATTTTATATTATGCTCAATAATATAATGGTTACAGTGGAAACGACAATTGTATTATCAATCAGCAGTTCTCCTTGAAGATGGACGCGTTTACATTTGAAAGATCTCGTGATTATATATATGTTTTAATATCTTTTACATATGTCTGTCTTATTTTCAGCACTTTTTAGTCATGTTTTTAATGAATATTTTATATTATGCTCAATTAAAAAAAATTGGCACACTGTCAATTCAATTATGAGAAATAATGCGCGAAAGATATATAAGGTAAATTCATTGATCGATGATGAATTTTTGTGATAATAGTTTTTATCTCTAATGAAACCGAAACTTGTCAAGTGAGTTATTTGCTTATATATATAATTTTTGTGTGACATCTTACTTAAGTAAAATAAAGTTTTTATGAGTTTATATCTGAACTCATTTATTAAATTTCAAATTAAATAATAATAATAAATTATATGCATCTAAATTCTTTTCAGAACATTAACTGGTAGAATATACCTCTTTTAATGTGTATTTAAAATTTCACAGCCAAAAGTTAAGTAGATGTAGAGTTAATGCAATCCATACTAGGTTCCCTTTTACATGTAGTTTGCCAGTGTAAAAGGTACCTGACCAATTAACTATTTCTTGAAATTCTAAATTTAAATTATTTTCTTGGAATGTTATATTGTCTTACATACTTATCCCTTATTACAAATTTTAAATGAATATATTTTATGGGTTTTAAAAAGTTCGAAGTTCAAAAATGAAAGTACTTTTTATTATCATCAAACATTTCAAAAATTGATAAATAAGTATGATACAAAGTGTTTTACATTAAAAAACAACACTATAAAATAACTTATTACTTCGTTAGTTTATGGAATATTAAAAAAAATTGCCAGAAGAATGTTGTATGTATTTAGTCATTGTTTATATGTTGACCGATTGAGAGAAATATACGAATTTAAACTTTTTAACACTTTCCAACCTAGTTGAAAAGTGTTTATGACTTCGGATTGTCCATTCGGTAACTCCTGTAAATATGGTCGGATTGCCCTGCAATTTTTATATGTTATTGTCGTTATCTATAGCATGTTCCTTCTTTCAACAGAAGTGTGTAGCACTTATAGTTTTTTTTACAGGGTCACTCAAAAGAATTCCGTTAGATTATGGTCTATGGGAAAAAATCATTTGCGGTTTGTTTTAATGATGTTACACAATTTCAAACACATTGTAATTGATATATATCACTAAGGTACATTACAAGAAGCTTAATATGGAATAGGGTGTGCATATCACTTATAGTTACTTTACAGGGACAGTCAAAAGAATTCCGTTACATTATGTCTATGGAGAAAAAACATTTGCGGTTTAATTAAATAATCTTTCACTATTTTAAACGCATTGAAATTTATATATATCACTAAGGTGCATTACAAGAAGCTTACTACAGAATATTGTGTGTATAGCAGTCATCGTTCATTTACAGGGACACACAAAAGAATTCTCTTCTGTCTGTTAACAATGATTCCTTAAAGTGCGTTTTAAGTTGCTGAACGCGATTTTAAATTTAACTCACTTTTTGTCTATTACTTGGTGTGTAAAAAAACTGTATTTCATATACAGGGCAGCACAATAGTTCGCGAACACATTTCCGTTTATTGACAGAAGCTCCAGAAGGAGAATTTTGAACTGTGCTACGCATTTCCTAACTAACCTCAAATTTAGCATCCTATGTAGTATTTATACAAACCTATAGATCCTATACAGGGCTGAATAAAAGTATTCGGATATTTTTCCGCATATTGTATCTACAAAAACAACTTTTCAAAAGTAAAAAAAGCCAAGCGTAAAAAAAAAAAAAAAAAAAAAGTTGTGGCTAAAAAATGGTGTGATATCAAATTTCCAAGCTATTATATTGCTTATTTAACTTTTTTCCATTAAATAAGTTATCATATATATATAAGGCGATTGCCTACGTATATGTTAATAGAAATCGTTTTCTCCTGTACTAAATACATCCTAACGAGTTTCTGAAAATTCAATTTTTTTCAAATTATGCATGATGGGCTTGGCGGCCATCTTTGCTTATTATTCACAAAATTCTAACCACCCAAATCCATAGTTAAAATCCGAAGTTAAAAATTGTTATTTAAGCAAATATTTAAGAGTTTCCTTTATAGACCATGTATGCTCTGAAAATTGTGTCTTAAGATAATGATGACTTATCTTAAAGATTCATCTTATGATTTATTTTTTAGAGTAATTATTAATTTCAAACTAGTAAAAATCAATTTATCAAAATATCAGTCTTATCTAATTTATCTGTCCGTAGTTAGAATCTGAAGTTCGAAATTTTTATAAACATATTACATTGCAAACATATTACGCTTTTACTTTAGAAATTTGGGGGCTTAGAAATATGGAAAGATGGCCGCCAAGCCCATCATGCATAATTTGAAAAAAATTGAATTTTCAGAAACTCGTTAGGATGTATTTAGTACAGGAGAAAACGATTTCTATTAACATATACGTAGGCAATCGACTTATATATATGATAACTTATTTAATGGAAAAAAGTTAAATAAGCAATATAATAGCTTGGAAATTTGATATCACACCATTTTTTAGCCACAACTTTTTTTTTTTTTTACGCTTGGCTTTTTTTACTTTTGAAAAGTTGTTTTTGTAGATATCATTTCTTTTTTTTAAATATATTGAACATAAATTAAATAATCTAAACATGAGAAATAATTTAAAATTACATTTTACTTTCAGTCATTGTTTAAAGGGTTAACTAGAAATAACAGTATATTTTTCAATTAAACTAATTACACTCTTAAAAACAACATACTAAATGTGGCTTATTATAATACTTGTTATCCTCCGTTAAAAAATATCACTTACTAATCTATTAAATGAATAAAAATGGAATACGTACATAGCGTGTCAGCTCTGCATTTGAAATCAAACGTGATATCACACTCTTTTATTATTAGCACTAGCTGGCTTCGCCCGCTAGCGGGCCCCTAATTTACACCGGGGCCTCAAATCTTGTAAAACCTCGAATAAGATAAACCACGAACCTCCGACCTGGTTCCCCGCTGCCTTCGGCACCGGATAATCCCTTAATTTGCACATCGAATTGTATAAACCTCTAAACAAACGAACTTCCGACACGGGTGCCCGCTGCCTTCGGCACCGTATAGTAGTCGTGCTGCGCACGCTCAAGTTCTATCTTCCACCACCAGGTAGCGCAATCTGTTCTATATGAACCTCGGGCACTGAAATCGTTAAGGCTATAGATGTCGAGTCGAATGAGCTATACCCCGTCGTGATCTAGCCCATAGAACCAGAGATAGGAAAGTGCCCCCTGGTGGTGAAAAAACGAACTAAAATCGGAAAGCTCTACAGATGTCGAGTCGAATGAGCCATACCCTGTCGTGATCCGACCCATAAAAACAGAGATAGGAAAACGCCCACTGGTGGTGAAAGCTAATCGCGTTTGGGGGGGCAAATTGGGGGGATGAACACCGGAGATGCATAATAAGATTAGGCGGTCACAGACTTTTCCAACGATGTATCACATGAGGGATATGTGCAAAATTCAGATAATACCCCCCCCCCCCCCGCATAATTTGATTAAGCGTTCACAGACCTTTCGAACGATATATCACATGAGAGGTGTCGGCAAAATTTAGAAAAGTGCCCCGTTTGGGGGGTGAAAGTGGGAGGATGGACCCCGAAGATGCATAATATGAATAAGCGGTCACAGGCCTTTCGAACAATATATCACATGAGTAGTGTCGGGGGGGGGGCGCAAAATGTTGGGGTTTCACCTGTGGTGCATAACATGAATAAGTGGTCACAGCCCTTTGTAACGATATCTGACATGACGGATATCGTTAAAATTTAGAAAAGTGCCCCCCCCCCTTGTGTAGGCAAAACGCTCTCCGCCCCTCCCTATAATTTTTGACGCAGCTTTATTTTTAAAATTTATGTTATGTGTTATAAAATATCGTAAAGTTTCAAACATATAGCCTTATTATACTTCCAAATTTTGTTCACGCCCCTCCCCGAACTGTGATGCGCCATTCTTTTTTATAAATTTTTTAACATGTGTTTTAAACTATCTTGAAGTTTAAAACAGATCCATTCGAATTTAATATATTTGCTGAAATTACTATTATATGTAGAATAATATAGAAATAAACCCTCCTTTAGATTGTAATTCAGATATATGAACAATTTTCATAATTTCTAAAAGCTGATTTTTATTTATTTATTTATTTATTTATCTATTTATTTATTTTTTGTTTATTTATTTATTTATTTATTTATTTATTTATTTTGCATTGCCCTGTGCATGTTTGGAATTTCTTAGCAATTTCTTAGATTTACATTATTTTATTCAATTAAACATTGTACTGTTACAATAAATTTAAATGGAAACTTCACTTCTAAAACAAAAATAATTTAACAACTGGATTTCATTAATTTATAGAAAAATGACGTAAAAGGTATTCCTGCGAACAAAATGCCTGTTTTCTTTTTCTTTTTTTTTCTTTTTTTAAAATAAATGAATCATTTTTAATTAATTAAAACTCTTAATGTATACATTTTACAAGGTACACCTTCCCTCAAAAACTAATTTATTTTTAAAGATCTTTCTAAAAACGTAAATTATATATTTAAAATATTTTTAAAGCATAAACACTACGTCTGATTACTTTATTTTACAATATTATAAGAACACGCATTTTATCAGACAATTAAATGCACTAAACAAACACTAGTGAAAAATTGACCTGGGCCAGGACTCGAACGTGGTTCAACCTTACGCATAGCGTGCCGACGCTCTGCGACTGAGCCACCCAGATCGTTGCGCTTGACGGGAATTTCTCATACTTATTTTTCTTGGAAACAGTCATCTGCCACAGTTTGCAGTCATATTTAATAGTTTGATAAAATGTGTGTTCTTATAATTATAAAGTTTTATTTTTTTTTTAAATATCTTCAGAAGAAAATGGCTGACCTGCAGATGAAATTTGATGTTGTTATAACTTGTAACTGATTTGTGCTATTATAATACAGATGGTACATGGTCGTTGGCATTTTTTATCTCTGTTTTGGCATAATTTTTTAATCGCCATGTTAATTAACAGTTTTTTGCTAATTAAGGATAGAAAATAATATTTTTTACACTGGCTTTTATAAAAGCACATAGATTACGTAATTACTTGTCCAAAAATGTAATCCTTTTTTTATTCTGCCGAATATTAAGGTCTGTAGGTTGTTTGAAAAAAAAAAGTTTGACGAAGAAAATAGCGATCATTTTAAGTAACTCGACGTTTTTTTTAAAAAATCAATATCTCTGTTTATAAATCACTTATGAAGATGAGTTTGGTCTTAAATTGAAGAAATTCTTCATTAGATTCTTCTAGTTTTCGTTTTTTTCTGCGACGCTTGGTTTATTTGATATCTGATATTTTAATCTGGCATGTTTTGTCGATTTAACATTGCGAAGTTGATTTCTGTAAGTAAGCAGTAGCGGTCTAGTTCAGTTCTTGGCGTTGCTTGTGTGGCGTTTTTTTTTAAAACTTGGCTTGGCAGAGCGACCGCCCTGCTTGATTATATATATAGAATAATATAGAAATAAACCCTCCTTTAACTTGTAATTAAGATATACGAACAATTTTTAGAATTTCTGAAAGCTGATTTTTATTTATTTATTTACCCATTTATTTATTTTTTGTTTATTTATTTATTATTATTATTATTTTTTTTTTGCGTTGCCCTGTGCATGTTTAGAATTTCTTAGCAATTTCTTAGATTTACAATATTTTATTCAATTAAGCATTGTACTGTTACAATAAATTTAAATGGAAACTTCACTTCTAAAACAAAAATAATTTAACAATTGGATTTCGTTAATTTATAGGAAAATGACGTGAAAGGTATTCCTGCGAAACGTTTGGAAAGAAATTTTAAATGCCGATAAGTCTTAATGTATACATTTTAGAAGGTACATCTTCCCTCAAAAACTAATTTATTTTTAAAGATCTTTCTAAAAACGCAAATAATATATTTAAATTATTTTTTAAAGCATAAACACTACGTCTGATTACTTTATTTTACAATATTATAAGAACACGCATTTTATCAGACATTTAAATATACTAAACAAACATGAATGAAAAGTTGACCTGGGGCAGGACTCGAACCTGGGACCTTGTGCATGCCGTGCTGACGCGCTGCGACTGAACCACCCAGACCGATATCCTTGAGCAGCAATTTCTCATACTTATTCATGTTGGAAAGTGTCATCTGCCACAGTTTGCAGTCATATTTAATTGTCTGATAAAATATGTGTTCTTATAATTATGAAGTTTTATTTTTTTTTAAATATCTTCAGAAGAAAATGGCTGACTTGCAGATGAAATTTGATGTGGTTATATTATAACCTGTAACTGATTTGTGCTATTTTAATACAGATGGTACATGGTCGTTGGCGGGTTTTATCTCTGTTTTGGCATAATTTTTTAATCGCCAAGTTAATTAACAGTTTTTTGCTAATTAAGGATAGAAAATAATTTTTTTTTACACTGAATTTTATAAAAGCACATAGATTACGTAATTACTTGTCCAAAAATGCAATCTTTTTTTTATTCTGCCCAATATTAAGGCCTGTAGCTTGTTTGAAAAAAAAAGTTTGACGAAGAAAATAGTGATCATTTTAAGTAACTCGACGTTTTTAAAAAAAAGCTATATCTCTGTTTATAAATCACTTATGAAGATGAGTTTGGTCTTAAATTGAAGAAATTCTTCCTTAGATTCTTCTAGTTTTCGTTTTTTTTTCTACGACGCTTGGTTTGTTTGATATCTGATATTTTAATCTGGCATGTTTTGTCGATTTAACATTGCGAAGTTGCTTTCTGTATATAAGCATTAGCGGTCTTTATTCCAGTTCTTGGCGTTGTTTGTGTGGCGTTTTTTTTAAGCTTGGCTTGGAAGAGCGACCGCCCTGCTTGATATGTTGGAAATTCCTGAAATTACGTTTTTAAATATGTTATGCGTTTTCCAAATTGTTTACTGAGATATTATCTTTCAGCTTATTAAACTTTAATGGTTTGGAAAATAATTTTGGAAGCGTTGGAAAGTGTTACATAATCTATGCTTGACGCATGATTTTTCGTTCTTGTTTGTATTGAAACTGAAAAGTAAACTGAGTAAATTGAAAATAAAGACTTCTGTCTTTAACTTATTGTTTAGAAACATGGGCTTGTTTAAGTATATTTACTAACCTGTAGAATTTTTAAATAAATGTAATTTGGACAATTCGAATCTTTGGATAATTGCTTATTATTATTTGCTTCTTATTATTTATTCGCTTATAACGAGCTCAACCAACTCAGTTGCTAAGCATTTGAACAATCGAGATGCAATCGTATTAAAAAAGTTTTTTTTTAAATTAACAAAAACCGTTAAGCAATAATTTATTAGTTTATCTATCCATTAAGTAACATTAACAGAACCAATGTCTACAGAACTTTGTCAATAAGTAAACATGTTTAAACGTTGATCTGTTTGAAGTTATATATTTATTTATTTTTCTATATTATTGATAAATTATGAATGCGGTCTTCATTATACATTAATTACCATTTTGTTTAAGATATTTTCTGATCAGTATATTAGATCGTATGGATGTTGTAGTTTGTAGAATGCTCAAATATGAAAGAAAAATGCTCATACAATCGACAATCCTTTCGAGTCAATTATAGCTTTTTAAATACTCAAACTTTTGAATGAACAACGAAAAATGTATGATGACTAATTACCTGAACATCCAAGAAGTTCGAAGAATTTTAGTTAATTTTTGAAACACTAAGCATTTATCATTATTTATTTATTTGTTTATTTTATTTTACAAATACATTCTTAATAACAGTATTTTTTAAGTGAGGCGTTTAACTAACTGGTAAATCTATTTTCGTATATCCTAACGAGTTTTGCATGTTTCTAAACCATTATCCAATTTAATTTACCTGTTTGAAAGCCACGTCGAATGATTTTTATGTTCATCAACAACCATAGTTACATGATTACGCCAGGCTGAGTTTTTTTAAAGCTTTTTCTAAGTGTTAAAATTACATATTTAATTACCCAATCATACGTGCTTTCAGCTGCTGGTAATTGTGTAAGTCGATAGCTGTTAACACAAGAAAAGCGTTACTCTACCATGCAAGACTCCTAAATGGGTGAACGCCCATTTGGAAATTAGTTCTAGCCCAGTAGATTAAAAATATTCTCTAATTAGTTAAAATATAGCAAAGTTTATCTAAGGCTTATGTAAATATTTAGTGTTATTAAAATTCTGTCGTTTCGTATATAAATATTTATGTGAATAAATGCCATTGTGGCGAAATACGTTTAATTAATAACAGTTTAAATTACATACATAAGCAGGCGTATTAATTTGTTTATTATGAAACGTTTTATATTATTAATTTATAACTAAAATAGTGAGAATAAAATTGTAATTAATAATATAAGGGGTTATACATAGTCATATGCGGTAGGAAAAAATTGTGTTTTTCATAACTTTATTTTCATTAAACAATTAAGTTTTTTTACACATTGTTTATTTTATAATACAATACTTGAAGGTAATTTTATATTTTATACATTTTATATTTTCATATATTATACATTTTATACGTACATTTTATATTTTCAAGGAAGATAATATAAAAAATTTAAAACACAAACTTCACGATTTCCGGGAACCAAAAACTGTATAATTCTTATGGCCATCTCATTTGCTACAGTTATTATCAATGATGAAGTTATCTGCATTGCACAGACGCATTATAGATTAAGACCTCAAACCACAATCTTACGTCATACAAGATACCAATACTTAAGTCATATCAAAAAATCATGTCCGATTACAGAGCACTGCCAGAATTGTGGAGATAAGCATTCAAGTAGTAGTTGAAAACAGCCGACCCAATACATTAACTGTGTGTCACACAACAAAAGAATAACACTCCAATTATGAATTAAATCACAAAATCTCGGATTCAAACTGTAAAGTTTATGCAAATGCCTACTCAGTTGAAAAGAAAAGACTTGATAATATTGCACCGAAAAATTATCGCAACTTCAAACAAAAAAATTCAGAACCAAGCATCACAACCTTCACGCAACAAAATAATAACGTTCTAATTAGGAATTAAATCACAAAACCTCGGATTCAAACTGTAAAACATGCAAATGCCTACTCAATTGAAAGAGAAAGACTTGATAATAAATTTGCACCAAATAATTATCGCAACTTCAATCAAAAAATTTCGGAACCAAGCACCACAACCTTCTTCCAGTAATTTAACTCAATCAACTCTGCGACATCGGAACTCACCAAGATCACTAATTGTACGTGCTTCTAAACATCAAGATACCCTACCTGCACCTCATCGATTAGCTGATCATCCTTTACGGTCTTCTCTGTCTGACTCATATGGCAAATTCATGATGAATCCTTCATTTCCGGAGAGCCAATCTTACTATTATATAGATAAACCAGTGTGCCCGTGCGAGGATTTCGCACTACAATCTAATATTTTTTAGAAATATCTAATATTTGTTAGATGTAGGTTTAAACTTATAAAGAAAAAGTAAGGATACAAATATCTTCAAACAATATTTAGTTTTTAGTCAAGCCAGAATGTCATCTAATTTATTCCATCAAAGTTACAGTATAAACTGATACAAGATAGCAAAAGACACGTGCGAGAAAAAACAAAATTATCAATCGTATTTTAACTGCATTATAAGATAACGTCATCCGCTTTGGGGAAAACATGGGACAAAGAAATATAAATCTAAACATTTCAATTTCAATTTTGCTTTTTTAATCATTAATATAAAATAAACTCGAGTTGAGTTTTTTATAATCACTGCTGATCATCATATAATGTGGTATTTTATTTTTGTGGCAACACTAATTTGAGGAAAACCTTTCATTTCATTTATGAAAACAATACCTATTTAATTTTTAATTAACAACATATTTTAATCAAAAAACATATTTTAATGAAATGTGAGTGTACTATGTCAGGAGCCTGTTCAATATCCTTTCATATGGTGTCGCATTCATCGTTCTACGTTTTGTATTTGCTTAGAAAAAGGGATGTTGACAACATAAATAATCTATATGATTTTACCCAGGAGCAACTCAAAGTTATCACCAACTTCCTGAAAAACTCTTTTGTCAGATGGAATACCTGGTTCACCTGTTTGTACTTCTTGCTTTTAAATGTGTTTTTAAATTAAAAAGCAAAATAAATAAGTTAAATGTTTTTGTCTGATATTTTTACTTATTTCCAACATTATTTAATAAAACTGCATTTTGATTTATTAAGGATTTTAAAATGATTCGTATCCCCATCAATGTCGATATGTACATTTTGTAATACGATGAAAAAGATACAAAAGTCCGTCATGGTGATTACACAACTTACGGTCACTTGAGAGCATAGCTGCCAACCCTCCTATTTGTTGAATATTACTGTTTCCGAATACAAATTTTTGTCTTATCGCAGAGCTCCTGTCATATTCGCAGAATTTCTGTCATTAAATAAAACGAATATTTATTTCTATTCGTAAATAGTAGTATCCAAAAAACTGGAAGGCCTATATAAGGGTCATAACATGACAAAATAAAGGTGCTTTTTTCCAATCATTGTTGTGAATGTGATAATTTGTGACGACTATTTGTCACAATGTCTCTCTGTGCTATTAAGCAGGCCGCACACAGTGGTGACAAGCGACACAATGCGCAACACAGACAGGCTGCACACCGAGGTGACAAGTTACACATTGTGCGACCTTGGAAACAAATTCTGAAATTCAAACCTGTAACTTTTTTGTTTCCAATTTGTTAGCAAAGAAGAAACAGTTCTGAATTTAAGAATTTGTCGCCCAAGTCGCGCGTTATGCCGCTTGTCGCTTTATTGTGCAGTCTGCCTTAGGATTAGAGCCCAGACTGAACTATTGGCCCTGAAATCGTGGAACTTGGAAAATAGGTAAATTTTTTAGGTGCCCACAAAAGAATGATTTTGAATAACATTTAAAATAAAGCCAGAAGAATATTTAAGAATATTTCTGCTTTATAAAATAAAGCAAGCAGAATATTTAAAAATAAGAAAAGTATTGATATGAATATATTTTGGTTTGTACAGCCAAAACGAACTAACACGAGCTATTTTATCACTAAATTTCAGAAAAATGCGACAGATTCTGTTCGACTGGAAATTGTGTCCACTTTTCGAGTATGAATGAGAAGTTTGAAATAAGGAGTAACTTTTATAAAGAAATTTGCCAAATTGTGTTTTTCAAAGGATAATACCCATTTTTGACAATTTATTTGAACTTTTTTTAATCAAAGCAACCCTAAAATGGTATATTTTATCTACTTTTATTAAATCTTCATAGAGTTATAAAAAAATGTGTTGAAAATGAGTTTCCCCATAAATTTCGAAATATAAAATCTAAATTTCCCAAAGAAAAGTACCGGAAACATTCAAATAGATACTAAAAAATTTATATAGAAATTATATATATAAGAGTAAAAAATATACATATAAGAATAAAAAATAAACTACATCTATCTTAAACTAATAAAAGAAAGTTTCGCTCTGTGTGTCTGTGTGTCTGTGTGTGTGTCTGTTGGCGATGTCTAGGAAAATCTGGCCCTCCTAGAAGGCTGGAAATTTAGATTTAGGTAGTCCAAACCCTCTTCTGGTGCAACATTACTTCAGAATTTTAATATTTTAATTACTTTCTGAAATATTAATTAAAAACCACAAAGAACTCTCATTAAAAATACGCTTTTATTCTCTTGAGTTGGTTGGTTCACTGGTTGGTTGCATCGATTCTTCACAGAAGTAATTAAATAAACCAGAGTAGCGATGCACAAATAAGGATTTCTAACTAAATAGTGTCAACATGGATTGAAGTTATTAGCGTAGAGGAGCCATGCGAATGTCACGCCACCTGTACATGACAAATTACACAAACGTCCCACTGATTGAAATATTTTGCAGGCATATTTTTCTTCATGACAATTAGTCGGGTTTAAGTTTTTTTTTACATGACATTTATTATTATGATGGAGATTGTTAATACAGCAAACTTTATTTAACAGATTCTTTTTTATATTTGCGGGAATTAAGAGGGACAAGGGTCTAATTACATTTAAGCTTCAAGGTGTATTTCTAGAAAGCAGTTACCAGAATTTCCGAATAGTAGTGTAAAAGTAGTAAGCCAAATTTCAAATTAAGTTCCTAGCTTAACCAAATGAATCAATCATTAAAGATGTATTGTGATCCTCCTAATTAGTTATTTGCACCCCCTCCCGGACCATCCTTCAAGGTTTTTTCTCTAACTCTGCTCCGTTTCCATATCTCAGCAACTATCTTTCCGATTTCAACGCAAGTGATTTCAAACATTATAATTAATTTAACAGTCACCATTTATAACATTAAACTAAATTTATGAGTAGCGGTTACCACTATTAACAAATAACAGTTTAAGCCAAATTTGTAATTAAATTCAAAGCTTAAGGAAACGACGAATTTTGAAAGATGCATAGTGGTCCTCCTAATTAGTTATTTGCTGAAGGCCACTTGAACAACCCCCCCACCACCCCTCCCGGCCCGTCCTTCAAGGTTTTTTCTCTAACTATGCTCCGTTTCCATATCTCAGCAACTATCTTTCCGATTTCAACACAAGTGATTCCAAACATTATAATTAACTTAATTGTCACTCTTTATATCATTAAACTAAAATTATGAGTAGCGGTTACCACTATTTACGAATAATAGTTTAAGCCAAATTTGCAATTAAATTCAAAGCTTAAGCAAATGAACGATTTTTGAAAGATGCATAGTGGTCCTCCTAATTAGTCATTTGCTGAAGAACACTTGAACAACCCCTCCCACCCGGCATTCCTTTCAAGGTTTTTTTCTCTAACTATGCTCCGTTTTCATATCTCAGCAACTATCTTTCCGATTTCAACACATGTGATTCCAAACATTATAATTAACGTAAATGTCACTCTTTATAACATTAAACTAAATTTATGAGTAGTGGTTACCACTATTTCCGAATAATTGGGTAAGCCAAATTTGTAATTAAGTTCCTAGCTTAAGCAAACGAACGAATTTCTAAAGATGCATAGTGCTCCTCTTAATTAGTCATTTGCTGAAGGGTACTGAACAACCCTCCCCCCCCCGGCCCCTCATTCAAGGTTTTTCTCTAACTATGCCCCGTTTCTATATATCAGCAACTGTCTTTCCGATTTCAACGCAAGTGATTCCAAACATTATATTTAACTTAATAGTCACCCTTTATAACATTAAATTAAATTTATGAGTAGCGGTTACCACTATTTACAAATAAGTGTTTAAGCCAACTTTGTAATTAAGTTCCTAGCTTAACAAAACGAACGAATTTTTATGCATGCATACTGGGCCTCCTAATTAGTCATTTTCTGAAGGACACTCCTCGAACCTCCCCTCCTCTTGGCACCTCACTCAAGGTTATTTTCTCTAACTGTGCCTTATTGCAATAACTCGGCTAATAATGTTCCAATCTTCTCGAAACCAGCTCAATTTTGTAGTGCGCCTACTATACAGTAACATAGGCAGCGGGGACCTGTCTCAGAAGTTCGTTCGGAAAGAGGTTTGTTTAGAACAGAATGCTCCCCTGGCGGTGGTAGGGGAAAATAAAAGATTTTCTAGAGCGTAGGAGCATGCCTGGTATACGGTTCCGAAGCCATCGTAGACCGTGGCCAGAGTTCCGTTTTTTAAGAGATTTAAGTTTATTACAAGGGCTCGGGCAACGCCGGGCGGGTCAGCTAGTATACTAATAAAAGAAAGTTTCGCTCTGTGTGTCTGTTGGCGATGGCTAGGAAAATCTAGCCCACCTAGAAGGCGGCAAATTTAGATTTAGATAGTTCAAACCCTCTCCTGGTGCACCATTACTTCAGAATAGTAATATTTTAATTATTTACTGAAATATTAATTAATATCCACAAAGAACTCTCATAAAAAATACGCTTTTATTTTCTTAGGTTGGTTGGTTCACTGGTTGGTTGCATCGATTCTTCACAGAAGTAATTAAATAACCCAGAGTAGCGATGCATAAATAAGGATTTCTAACTAAATAGTGTCAATATGGATTGAAGTTATCAGCGTGGAGCTATGCGACTGCCGCGCCACCTGTTCATGACAAATTACACATACTAGAGCGCCTAGAATACATAGTGTGGGAATCTGCTACAAAATAGTACTAAAAATTTGAATCCAATAAATGTACAACGTTGCTGAAAAGATAATGATGGAATCACAGCGCCATCTGCTAGCTCTTGACATTGTATTAGAATGTTTCGGCTAGTGGTAAGTATTTTAAGTACTTAAATTATATCCTTTTCTCCTCTGACTTAGTGATTTTGATAAACTTTTTTTAAATTATGAAAGCATGGCTAAAAAACGAGATACGCATTTTTTTGTCTCTGGTTGCAACATTATCGTAGGAGCACCGTTGCACATTTATAGGCTACAACTTTTTAGCACTTTTTAAAGCATTACAAGGATAGCCGGTTTCCACACTATTTATTCTAGGCGCTGTACACATACGTCCCACTGATTTAAATATTTTCCAGGCAAATTTTTCTTCATGACAATTAGTCGGTTTTTTTTTTTTTACATGACATTTATTATTATGATGGAAATTGTTAATACAGAAAACTTTATTTAACAGATTCTTTTTCTATATTTGCGGGAATGAAAAGGGGCAGGTGTCTAATTACATTTAAGCTTCAAGGTGTATTTCTAGAAAGCAGTTACCAGAATTTCCGAATAATAGTCTAAGCCAAATTTCAAATTAAGTTCCTAGCTTAACCAAATGAATCAATCTTTAAAGATGTATTGTGATCCTCCTAATTAATTATTTGCTGAAGGCCACTTGAACAACGCCCCCCCCCCCCGCCCACTCCCGGCCCGTCCTTCAAGGTTTTTTCTCTAACTCCGCTCCGTTTCCACATCTCAGCAACTAACTTTCCGATTTCAACGCAAGTGATTTCAAACATTATAATTAATTTAATAGTCACCTTTATAACAATAAACTAAATTTATGAGTAGCGGTTACCACTATTTACGTATAACAGTTTAAGCCAAATTTGTAATTAAATTCAAAGCTTAAGGAAACGAACGAATTTTGAAAGATGCATAGTGGTCCTCCTAATTAGTCATTTGCTGAGGGGCACTTGAACATACCCCCCTTGGGGTTTCCTTCAAGGATTTTTCTCTAACTATGCTCCGTTTCCATATCTCAGCAACTATCTTTCCGATTCCAACGCAAGTGATTCCAAACATTATAATTAACTTAATAGTCACTCTTTATAACATTAAACTAAATTTATGAGTAGCGGTTACCACTATTTACGAATAAGTGGGTAAGCCAAATTTGAAATTAAGTTCCTAGCTTAAGCAAACGAACGAATTTCGAAAGATGCATAGTGCTCCTCTTAATTAGTCATTTGCTGAAAGGTACTTGAACAACCCCCCCCCCCCCGGCTCCTCCTTCAAGGTTTTTCTCTAACTATGCCCCGTTTCTATATCTCAGCAACTATCTTTCCGATTTCAACGCAAGTGATTCCAAACATTAGATTTAACTTAATAGTCACCCTTTATAACATTAAATTAAATTTATGAGTAGCGGATACCACTATTTACAAATAAGAGTTTAAGCCAACTTTGTAATTAAGTTCCTAGCTTAACAAAACGAACGAATTTTTATGCATGCATACTGGGCCTCCTAATTAGTCATTTTCTGAAGGACACTCCTCGAACCTCCCCTCCTCTTGGCACCTCACTCAAGGTTATTTTCTCTAACTGTGCCTTATTGCAATAACTCGGCTAATAATGTTCCAATCTTCTCGAAACCAGCTCAATTTTGTAGTGCGCCTACTATACAATAACGTAGGCAGCGGGGACCTGTCTCAGAAGTTCGTTCGGAAAGAGGTTTGTTTAGAACAGAATGCTCCCCTGCCAGTGGTAGAGGGAAATAACAGATTTTCTAGAGTGTACGAGCATGCCGGGTATACCGTTCCGAAGCCATCGTAGACCGTGGCCAGAGTTCCATTTTTTAAGAGATTTAAGTTTATTACAAGGGCTCGGGCAACGTCGGGCGGGTCAGCTAGTATCATAATAAAAAATAACCATTCTGTCGTTTAATAAAATCTGCCAATAAGGCAATTTTTTTTCGATCATGTCATTACTGTTATTTGAATTATCACATAATGTGCAAACAATAAATACCACGAGTTTTTATCCTTACTTTCAAGTGATTTAAAGTATTTAAAAAGTATTTTGAATTATAAGCAAAAATCATAGGTCCTTAGATTCAATTTAAAGTCTAGAGCTCTTTAAAACTGCAACACCGCAAATTGCTTTCTTTTCCTCATTTCAACATTTAATCGGATGAAGAATGGAAATTTAAAGGAAGTTGAGAACTATTATCAAATCGTAATTTTGTCACTGTTCCAATCATTTCAACATAAAAAGAAATAAATTATTCTGTAATAGAGCGCTCAAATATCAATGTTTTACATGATTTTCTGAGAAAATAAATTACTATTTTTATACTATTGATATATAAAAGATAATTTTGAATGTGGTTTTAATAATTCGGCGTTGGTGTTTTGAATAATATAAAGTTATTGAATTAATGTACAAAATATTATAATTTAGTGGGACGGGAGAACAAAGTACCAAGCCACATTTTTCGTGAAATAAATTTGACACTGTATACTTTTGCTTATTATTGTAAATTATAATATCTTATGTGCAAGATATGGTCCAGGTTTCGTTTATGCCCAAGACTTTTTGTCCCCAATGAAAATAGCTATTTTAGAAAGGACGAAACAGTAATATCATTAAAGTAATGCCATGTTGTTATTCAGAATATCTCAACTGTTACTCAACAAATTGGTAAAAAAATGTTATGTCACATATTTTGATTTGAGCATTTCATCTAACTTTCGAATTGATATATCTCAGAAGTTTACAAATGTGGCTTAACTCTCTTTTTGCTCAACCCCTTCAATTATAAAAAAAAGAAGAAAAATTGATTAGCAAATTGTTTGAACACCATTTTTAATAAAGCTAGTAAGATGGAATAATACAAAATAAAGCTTGAATAATTGCAAAATTCTGAATTATAAATAATTAAAGTAAATAAATTTCATTGAAATAAATTTGTTTTACCTAAATGATCAATTTTTAGTACTGTCTTTTTAAAGAAACATCACTGTATTCACGTAAACGCAGGCATTAATGTATAAATTAATGATTAGAAAAAAAAATTTATTTGTAGAGTCGGGAAAAAAGAAAATGATTCCCGCATGCTATTTTATCACCAAAATTGTCGCAAAGAGACATGACAGATGCCGTTCGATTGGAAATTGTCTTTACATTTCAAACATGAATGATACTTTTTGAAATAATGACTGTAGTTTTAAAAAGAAATGTACCAAATTTTATTTTTTAAATGATAACACTCATTTTTTACACTTTATTTGAATTTTTTGAATTAAAAAAGCCCGGAATATTTAATAATAAATATATTTTATAAACGTTTTCTTAAGTCTTCATAGGGAATAAAACAAATATGTTAGGGTTTATCCGTAAATTTAGAACTATAAAAATAAGGTTTTCGCAAGGAAAAGTACCGATAACATTCAAACAGATATCAGAAAGTTTATATAGAAATTCTACATGTAAAATAAACTCTTTTAAATAAAAGTAATTTCTCAAAAAAATTTACTGTTACTTTCTAAGATTTTTTTTTCTGTACGTACTACAACAGGAGACTGTCAATTTAGGCAATTGAAAAGAAAAAAAATTATATCGCAGAAACTAATGATAGGAACGCGCTATAAAAGCACATAACCATACGTTGAACGAAACTCATTTTTTTAATGTAAAAATTAATATGTGTTATGATTCGTAATTTTTTTAATTTTTATTTCTTAATAGTTTTGGTACTTTTATGCTAGCCAGGTGCAGCTGATAAGCCGCCAAATATAGTTCCCATTGTCATTATTTGTATTCCATTTATTTAATTTAAAATATAAATCTGTCACTCATTTCATTTAAAATACATACAATTTATACGTTAAAAAAGAACAAGAGAATTAAAAAATCTTATTTAAAACAAGACATTTTATTTCAAGATGCATTGTTTTTAATTTACACACGCGAGAAATAAAATCTACTATCTGAGAGAAAAATAAATGCTATTGGCGAGATTTGCGCCCGGCTAACATAAAAGTACATATTTTTTTTATTAAAAGTATGTTCTTGATTCGAAAAAATACTTGAAATATGTTTGAGTCTATTCGTTGTATCTAATTAAAAGGGAAGCATTTCAATTGATTGATTTTTGTTCGGAATATATAAATTCAAATTTGTCGCATGTATTTGCCACTACATATAGTCTAACTTTGTCTTCTTCTAACTCTTTGAAGATTTAAGAAAATTTACATAAACTATGCCATTTTCCGTTCTGCTTTTATAAAAAGAACTCTAATAAAATATAAAAAGCGGGTGTTACCATTTTAAAAATGAAAGTTGGTGTAATGTTTAATCTGTAAACGACCACTATTTCAAATATTGCATTCATATTTAGAAAGCAGTCACAATTGCCAGTTGAACATTACCGTTTGCATGTCTCTGCGACAGTTTGTTGATAAAATAGCACAGGGTGTGTTTGTTTTTACATTAGTGTCTATATGTATACACAGACACATTGACACATATACAGAGTGATTTGAAATTTTTTGTTCAAAATATGAAGGGATGTGATGCGTCAACAAGAAATAATCCCTGAGAATATAATATCTGGAAGTAAATCATCGAAATTAATTTTTTGTCAAAAATTCACGGTGTCTCAATCCCAGCCCAACCTTAATCTGCATTCATAATAACTGTATCATAATGAAATACTTTTGGTGCATTTTTCCATGCTTTTATCTTGCTTTCAGAGAAATGTGATAATATCACAATAAGTGACGTCGATGTCCACTCCACACTAATGTCGTTTGGGATTCCGCAACTTCAACTGTACATAACTTTGTTGGCAATATAGTGTTAATGAAATATAACACGTTTCCGATACGAATTTTAATGAGGAATCGAACAAGGATATTTATTTTTATCATTTTGTTAATGAAAAGTACAAGTTTATGAAAGCATCTTTTCAAAAAACGCTGGCAATTGAAATATTATTGAGTGCGAAATCGTACTACATTCAAGACTCCTTGTACGCAGTTTAAAATACTTTCACTATCATTATAGTTGTAAACGAAAAATTTCTGTTCAGAATGTTCTTAGAATGAGCCGCAATGTATTTTTCATAAAGATGTAAATTGCGAACCATACTTCCTGTGAGATTTTTGTTTCTTTCCATATGTCGGAATTTACCCTTTTATTTTTGCCAGATATTTTAGATTCATCCTAATAAAAGTTGGCACACACATAAACTTATGTGCAAGTTTATGACATGTCTACACTGAGAAAAATGACACTTTCAAATCTGAGTAAATGTTTCCATTTGTTATGAATAAAAATGTTTTCATTTAACGCCATAAATGTTTTCACTTTGTTATGAATATTTTTGTTTCAAATAGGTTGACACAATGCTTTCAATTCTGAAATACCAGAAATAGACAGAATATCGAAACATGGACATACTCAAAACTGATCACATAGGAGTCAGTACATACTCATTTTCAAAACATGGATAGACTCAAAAATGATTAAAATCAGTTCAAACGCATTTTTGAAACAAGACTCAAAAATGAGGACATAGAAGTCAGTTCATACTCATTTTTTAAACATGGACATATTCAAATAGGAGCACATGATGTTTTATTCGTGAGTGTGTGCATGTTTTCAGAAGTTAGTATAAACAAGTTCAGACTTGAGCAAGTTTGATTCGGAGCCATTTTGACTATGCGACATACTCAGATTTGAATATTTTTGGCTCAGTTTTGAAAATGTCGTTTTTAGAGTGTATATGTTACGGTCAATATGATTAATCCGGTCATTATTAATAATGACCAGATTAAACATATTGACTGTAACATATATATGCCTATGTATACAGATATGTCCATGCATTTGAACACAAGTAATTTTCTTACAATTCTTTCTTATATAAATAAAAAAATATATATCCGATATATTTAATAGTATATCATATAATAAGTTCATAAATAATGAATCTCTATTAAAATTTTCTCTTTATTTCTAAGACAGAATAATGTCATGACCATAGCTTGAAGTCGTTAATCCAAGCAAAACAACATTAGGCTATTATTACTTTCTTCTATCTTTACAAAAAGAAAGTATTAGATTCATGAAAATTTTCGACTTCCGGTTTTCGACGAATTTATACGCTTTAGAAGGTCCTGAACATGATTTGACTGTTTTTAGAAAATGTCTGTCTAATCAGTCACTCTCTGTTTAGTGTGTGACTCTGTCTGTCTGTATGTATGTGACAAAATTTTGTGGGCGCAAGAACTAATGCACGGAATTTAATAAAACTTTATATTCAGTTAGTCCCTGATATAATTTGGTGCTGATTTGTGTTTTGTATAAATCGTGCAACTGGTGGCGCTGCTATGCTGCATTTTTCTCGATTACCGCATTAGTTATATCTCAAGAACTAATGCACTGATTTTCATCAGATGAAGTTAGATCTTGACATAAGTAGACCCTTATTACGTTTTGGTGCAGTTATCTCAAGAGGTTGCGTTACTATGCTACTTTTTTCATGATTTTCACAATAACTATATCTCAAGAAGTAATGGACGGATTTTCATCAAACTTCAGATTCAGATAGACGTTGACATAATAGGTTTTAGAGTAAATCTCCCAACATGTGGTGTAGCTATGCCGCATGTTTCAGGATTGGCACGATTTTAGCGATAGTCATATCTCAAGAACTAATGTACAGAATTCAATAAAACTTCAGATTCAGTTAGACCTTGATATAAATTGGTGATCATTCACTTTTAGTGTATGCGAAACCCGTGTGATATAGAAATAAGTTTTGAGATTGTCACATCCGACTAGTTTTTTATTTTCGATCTATATTGGCCATAACTATTAGAGATACTGGCATGCAGTATTAATACAGCATTGCAATGTTCATATTTTGCCAAGGTTTTTAACAATAATAGGAAAAACTTTATTTCTGAATAAGCTTTGATAACAAAAGTATGTATCTGATAATTTTCATTCAACATCTCTCTTAAAAAGATAATTCTAGAACCCTGGTAAAACGAGGTAACATTAATTTCCTGCAATATATTTCGATAATGAAGCATTTTCAAGTTGTACTTTAAATTAAAAGCGAAAATTACAATTTTTCCGTTTCAATTTCAAATTGAGTTTCTGTTCGAAGCTGTGATCGTCGCAAATTGCTTCTTTTATTTGTTCAGAAGTTTAATTGATTATTCATTGGAACTTCAGGAAAGATTGAGAAATGTCATTAAACAATTTTGTTAGTTTTCAGATCATTTCATTTCGAAATATTTGAAGAGCTTTGTAATAATGAGATTTCCTGAATAGATATTTGACATGATATTGTCTTATTTTCAATTGCGAAATTTTATTAGACAGCCGTTTAAAATCTTATATTCAATCTAAAAAGTATTAACTTAAAATGAATAGATTCATTCTTAGACTATAATTTGGCCGATAATTATTACAAAGTAGGATGGATTAATTTGTTAATTAATGTGACAGTTGCTATTAGTAACTATCAGAATCCACTTTTTTAATTAAACAGAAAATCCAATTCGGGATTTCCGGATTACAGAAAACAGACGAAAACCATTTTCTTTTATTGAAATTTTTTATTTATTTATAATATTCTATTAGATTGAACACTAACAGCACCAAAAAGCCTTTTTATATGAAAAATATTAATAATGTATTCAAATAAAGTTTTAAAATTAATTAAAAACGGTACTTTCGTATTACCTGGATGCCAGAAGTTAAAAATCAAAGAAAATGCCAAAGATTTCGCTATTTTCACCCTTTTTTATTCGCGTTATTTTTGAGTTTCAGCGATCGATTTGTAGATCGATTGCATAAATGTTAAATTTGTGTTTATTTATTTTATATTATTTATTTATTTATTTATTTATTCATGAAGTTTTAATTTTTTCATGGAATACTAGCCGGATACTAATGCTGATTTAGTCATATTGTTATAACTGCAAACAGATTAATCTTCCGTTTTGAGGCTGATCGCGGTAGCGGTAGATTTTGAAAATATTTATGCTTGAAAAATATTTTTAAAAACAAAAAGTCAGTAAAATGAGATTACAGTTTTAAAATTATTGCATTTTAAGTGTACATGTTTTTCATATTAGATGGTGTAAAAATTTAAATTGCAGGGATAGTAATAAATTTCCGATAAAACAACATTGATGGTTCAGGTCATTGCCACCGTCAATATGACGTCAGCTTTCTGACTGACACAGCTTTACTTATAATATTGATAGATAATGCATTTATGTGCCATTTGTGTCTGTTAACAACTTCCTTTTTCCGTAGCATTGTAAAATCTTTCAAGCAGTAATATAATCGTAAAAACAGCAGATGGTATACGCTTGAGAGTTGACAAAGGAATAGAGAGTTGACGGAGTTCCTTACAGAATACAGAAGCTATACGGCGTACAATACCTTATACTCTCCACTACATCTCTGCTTTCTAGGTAATCTCTAAACTTAGTATGACAGGACTGTACCTGAATCAACTCTGTTAAGTACATTTTTTCATATGTGAGGCATGACATTCTCAAGCCGAATATATCCTATCACACGACAAATCATAAAATTTGGAAATACTCTCATATTATTTTAATTAAATGAATTAATTTAATGACATCCCACCATTTCTGCGATTTTCTCGGATCTTAAAACAAAATCTTAACTTTCAGTCTTTTTCTTGAAGGCTAGATGGTTCAGTAGTAGAGCGTTTTCTTCCTCACTCAAAGGTTCCGGGTTCGATTCTGGCTGACGAAAATGGAAATTTCCGATTTTTACATTTCATTGTCAGATGTATTTAATTAAAAGAACTTTTGTATTTTTTACCAATTTAAGGGTTTCTTCTTTTTTTTAAAGCTAAAATTAAATCATATAATTAAATATATTTTCAGATATACACATATATGCTGTTACAATTGTATGAAAAGCAGTTCTTGAATATTTTCAATTTGATTTAAAAAGAGATTCCTCTTGTTATCATTTTATTATTAAATTTAATGGTTCTGCAATTTATGTTCTTATTGATAAATTGCATTGATAAATGATAAGGATAGTTATAAATTAATGATTTGGATTTATTAATTAAAGAATAATGTTATTTGAAAGGAATATATTAAACGAAGCCTTTTGTGCGATTCTTCAATCACACTTACCCACTTGTTTGGCTACACCCTACTAAGTATATCTACTATCATGATGTTCCTCTCCTTCCAAAAGAGATAATTGTTACTACTTAAAAAATGAATTCTTATTCACATGGACGAAGCTTAAAAGTGCATTAATAAGGATAAGTCAAATTTACAGTTAATTTACCAAATATGCAAAATTTTGTCACAAACAAGTGTTTAATATAGCACTATAAATGCAATGAAATTCTACATCTTCACTTTTATATCTATGGGAGATTTATTGTTCTTTGCCAACTTACCTCAGAGTAAAACAAAAGTGTTATAGCGTCTCATTTTTATATCTTCACAAAATTTGTTAGAGAAACTCTCAGATTTGAAGTTAAATTTTCAAGCATTAATAAATTAAAAACTTGATTTTAGTGATTCGTTGAGAACAAGTGGAAAATGTTTGGACACCTTGATTTTTCTATGAAAAATACACTACACAAGAAATATATCTGAATTCTGAACTTTAACTAACTTAAGCAACCATTTTCTTTTCAATCATCCTCTGTTAGAGAGCTCCCAAAAGCCCTTGACACATTTTAAAAATCAATAAAAGATCAAGCAATTGGCGTACGAGAGTGTGGTTTGAACGAAAATGCTTCCTATGATCTGAAATTTTGGTTAAGCAAATAAAAAATAGTTCCAAAAAATTATCTTAGATGGCGTTGCTTCTGGGACGTTATCGAAAAGGTAGAATGCCTTTGTACATAACAATGGCGAAAGACACGCAATGCGTATGCATAGTTTTTCTCCAAACTATGGCAACCCACATTTCAGAAGTTAACAATACTCATTTATCTATCCATCCTCACTCGTTTAATCGAACTCAGGAGGGCGAGTGTTGTGAAGCTCTGAAATATGGGTTGCCATAGTTTGGACAAAAGTTATGTATATGCATTGCGCGTCTTTCACAATTGTTATGTATAAAGGCATTCTACCTATTCGATAACTTTCCAGAAGAAGCGCCATCTATGAGAATTTTTTGGAACTAATTGTTTTATTTGTTTAAACAAAATTTCAGATTATAAGAAGCAATTTTGTCTAAACCGCACTCTCGTACGTCAATGTGTCAAGGACTTATTGGGACGCCATGCATATTTATATACTGTGTATCAGGTCTGCCCCAAAATTTTGGGAAATTTACAATTAACCCAATTCCTTCTGTGATGAATGTTTAGCAGCAAATTATTAAATTTATAAGAACGGTAGTGCCTCATGTAGATAATGTTTATTGAGTTCAAGACAGCCAGTTTTAGATAAAATCTTGAGTAGATTCATTTATAAAAATTTCTTCATGTGATACTTTCCACAAAGAATAGAAATACAGGTCTAATTCGCTAAACATTAGTATAAAAACTTGTAAAAAATTCTAAAATACCGACATAATAAAAAGAAAATTAGAAAAATCTATAAATATTAAAAAGTTTTCTAAATATCATAATTTTTTTTCCTATAATTATTCCGATTATTGTTTTTGTTTTAAACTTTTGTATAGGAGCTTTTTGAAAATTGAATAAAAAACACTTTTTTTTTCATTTTATTTTTAAAATATGCATCTATTAAGTTTATATTTAGTATACAGCATTATTTTTCTAAAATAATTTTCACATGCTCCCGTACAAGATCCAGACTTGCCAAACCCTGAGAGAGGATGCCATTCTTGCACGCTGAAATTGTCCCATTTTTTTTAATCAAACTATGAATGCTTCACAATATCGTGAAATTTTGGATGAATTTGTGGTGATTCATAATGATTTGGAGGACCGATCGAACGCTTCATGGTTCGTGTAAGATGGTGCTCGTCCACATCGAACGCCTGCAATATTCGATTTCCTCAGCGAGCATTTCAATGATCGTGTAATTGCCTTACATTACGACATGCATACATGAAGTGGCATGGCATGGCATGGCCTCCTTATTCTCTGAATTTGACGCCATGTGACTTTTTTCTTTGGGAGCATAACTGAATCATCTATACTGCATGGGACATACACATCTATACTGCATGGGAGACAACATGTTTGCACGGGTGTCTGGACATTTTTGTCTCAAACTGCGCCACGATGTTGCTGCAAATGGTGGTTATTTTGAAAACATCGTTGTATAATTTTTTGCAACAGTCCTTGCAACATTTTTTACCGGCTTTTATTTTTCCTATTTTGCAGTGCCACCTTTCGGCGAAAATGTGAACTACATTTGTAAATTGGTGAGAAAATGTAATGTAAAATTTGAATCGGTCGTCACATAAGTTTAGACAAATGTGTTCATAAAAAATTGAAATTTATGAAAAGTGCGTACCTTTACCCCCATCTCCCCCATACCCCCACTCTACTCTTCTGGAGAAGAGTATTATATAATCTGAATTAGCAACCGGCTGTGGAGGAGGCTTATTTTGATACAACAATCTAAGGATTGATTTAATAAAACAATCTAAGGATTGATTTACTACAACAATCTAATGATTGATTTAATACAACAATCAAATCGCTAAGAATAAATACCTCCCCCACTCCAAAAAATGTCCTTCTGAACTGCAGTGGAATTTTTTCCCCATTTACTATAGATGATAATTCAAACACTAAACACGTATAATTATAAAATATTCTTTAGTAAATAAAGTGATTATTGTAATATTAAAAATTCTCTATAAATCCCCCCCCCCGCACACTACTACCAAATTTCTCTGAAAAACTGTAGACCGAACCCTCTTGCAAAAAAACATTGGTAAACAACCCGTAAGAACGACCCACCCTCTCCCCACATTCTAATCACATGACATGACATGCTCTACAGCAGCAAAGAATGCCGTTTTCTGTACGTGAGATGGAAAATGCCTTTTACACTTTGTTCTTTCGTTAACACTACAAAAACCGCCAGATTAAAAATCTTGGTCGTCGAGTAAAAAATATTGGTTGCTAGTGGCGACCGCATTTATCAAGCCCTGATTATTACAATTTATGTATTTTTTAAAAATATATATAAACTAAAGAGTTTTAAAATTACAATTGCATTCCAGCAAAAAGTGCTATAAGAAATACGGTCTTAATTTATGTCAAGTTAAAAATTTCAATAAAAAATTGTTTATGGCCTTCAATAATTTAAGTACTACTAAGTTTTAGAGTCTTGTCAAATTTAATTTGAACTTAGTTTATCACATTAGATATCATTGATATATTTATTATTAAAAAATATATGCATATTAGCATTGTGTGTAGAAAGAGTTACCAAAGTGTAAAAATTCAAACTCCAAGAATTCTTTTAACACAGTTTTATAATTTAAAATGGATGTAGATAAAACGTATTTACTAATTTTATTTTATCTAATATCAAGATGAAGCTGCATGTACACTATTTATATATCAAACTGTCAAACAAAATTTTAATTAACTAGAATTTATTTATTTATTTTTTTTATTTTAATGCAACGATAGAATAGTCCTTTTCAAAAGGGTTAAACAAGGCAACTTCTAATATTTGTTTTTAGATAGTTATTTTGAACAACAACGTACTAATAACCATTTTCACGATTATTTTTCAACATTCATAAAAACCTACTGACGAACTTCCTTAAAAGATATAAAATTTCTCAGAATGTAAAAAAAAGTTATGAAATTTTTAACAATAACAAAAAATACTTAATCTCTTCACCTATTTTAAAATACGATGCGTAAAATATTTTTTTTAATCAGACCATAAAAAGTAATTTAATCCGGGAAAATAAAACATCATAAATGTAAAATCGCCTGCAAACTCGAATACTGCTTGTTAAATTCATGCCCAGTTCTGAACGCTGTATTCCACTATCGAATAATTTGTTATTTCCATGACAACATTTTATTCCATTGAAATCATATCGAATGAGTTCAGAATCGGGGGCAAAATCAAGATTCTACTGGCAAATGAGACCCACTCCATAGCCTTAATCTCCTTCCTTCGCATCAATGCTGAGTGATGTCAGTTTCGGCTTCGACTGAGCGCCAATCTCTGTCAGCGCCATCTATTGTTTTAAATTCGAACTACAATCAAGAATCACAGTGAAAAAGCTCGTGACATCATATATAAACCGTTTGCAAGTTATTGAATTTTAAAATCCATCAGTCATTTTTGGGACACCCGGTATAATAGCAATAACGTAATAAACTTCCTTTCCAGATGTTCTTCATTAAAATAAGAATTCGATATTAATAATTCAATACCCGATTTATACCTCTTCTTAAAAGATAATTATAAATCCCTGGTTACAAAGAAACATTAATTTCCGGCAATGAATTGAAATAATGCAATATTTTCAAAATAAATTAAAAGCAAAATTTACAATCATTTTGTTTCGGTATAGTTCAGTTCAAAGCTGTGATCCTCGAAATTTATTTCTTTTATTCGTTCTGATATTTAATTGAGTACACATTGGAATTTTAGAAAAGAATGAGAACTTTCATCAGACTATTCTGTTAGTTTTCTGATTGTTCCGTTTTGAAAGAATTAAATTGCTTTGTAAAAATTTCATTCCGTGAATAGATATTTTACCTGATGCAGTCTAAAGTACACTGCTCAGTTTTGAAATTTTATTAGATAGTCTCTTTAAATCCGATATGTTTATATGTATGTTACAATTGCACTGTTACAAAAAATACACAAAACTAAGTTTTAGAAAGTACTCCTTTTTTATTAATTACAATTGTGTCATGGACAATCACATGACATGCTGAAATAAGAGTAACTCTATGTATACTTAAAGACAATCTTACTCATAAATAAAACGCTAATTTAGTGTTAATTTAGATGATAAAACAGAGATTTTCGGAACAAAATATTTTATAATTCTGTTCATATATAATTCTAAAATATTTTATCCCAATTGTATGAAAGATATTGACTTTGCACTTCGAACTCAATGTCGGATATATTTAATTTTTGTGTAACTATATCGCTTACCCGCAAAAAAGTCACACAACTCCAAAAACATTATTTTATATATTATTACACTAAGAAGTCTGACTTAGGTGCATCTTGTTACAGAAAAAATGTCACAAGTGTAGTTATCAGAAAAACTGCTAGTTTACGCTATATATCACTTTTCCAAGGCCCAAGATAGGCAAATTATGTGGGGGAAAATATTTACTCAATCCACCCTATCTCTTCTACGTGTCTTCTACGTGATTCTTAAGTGTTTTATTTTTTATGTACGCTTTTAAAATCTACATGCAGAGCTAAGTACTATAGTGTCATGCTATAGTAAAGAACACAAATCTTCCCGTTCCTCTCCTGTGAAGTGTAGTATTTTTGAATTTTGTCAATTTTCTTGAGGTTGAGCGATATGCAGTTATACATTGGCTAACAAAGACAATTAGTTAGCCAAAAGTTTCATTAAGAGAAATTTGGTTTTGCATTCCACTGAAAATGCAAACGACTGCGTTGTTTTAGCACGTTCACCCTATAAAATATTCGTCAGCCAAATCTGAAAAATAACAAAAAGCAGGTTTACGTTAGCAGAAACATTCGTCAGCAGAGCTCGCGTTGTACTAGGCGTGATTGTACTTATTATTTTACAGTGTGAAATAAAATGGACTGACAATTTTTAAAATTCAATAAATTGTAAATGGAGACTGCCATTGAAAAAATTCTTGCAGAAGAGTAGTGTGTGATGTCAGGAATTTCTAAACCGTGGTTCATGCTTTTAGTTCTAATTTTGAGCGATATATGGTGCTTAAATCAATAGGTGCACTCTTGAGGTAAAAACAGAAACCCCCCACCTTGGTGCACAATAGAGGTTAAACATATCGAGTAAACTTTATGCCATTAAAACATCACATGTAAAAAATTTAGCCAAGTTTCGTGACACTTTTACCATAAAAAGTTCTGATATCATGTAGAGCCAAGTTTAGCTATCTTATTAAATTCTGAAATTTTCATTCTTAAATCACTCCTAGTCTCTACATCTTTAGTTAATAATTATTTTCCGACTTAATAATTATGCAGCACGAAAATGTGACGGCTTTGTGACTATAATTAGCCTTAATCAAAAAATCCCATAACATAGTAAAGTTCAATAACTTCCCTGTGCTGTGTAATTGCAAAGTCACAAAATAATGATTAACTAAAGATCTAGAAACTAGGAGTGATCTGTGAATCAAAATTTCAGAGTTAATAAGATAGATAAACTTGGCTCTACGTAATCTCAGACATTTTTACGGTAAAAAGAAACACGAGAATTGACTACATTTTTTACATGTGATGTTTTTGATGGCATTTCATTTCTTTTTGTAGTAATCCTCCTTTTCTTGACTTTGGGCTCTTTTTGGGCATCATCCACTGGTTACCACCAAGCCCACCCCATGTACCTCTTATTTGAAGGTACCGAAAATTTTGAAACTTTAGTTCCGTTTGCAATGTCCTGTAGATAAAAATAAGTTTCAGGGTCCTATGCGAACACTAAGTTATGGGGGGGGGGGGAGTCAAAAGTACTCGCAATTGCTTCCAGGAAAGATGCTATAGATCTAAGGTAGCCCTATATATTTTCCATAGATACTCACCCCTAGATATTTGATATTTGTCGTAAAAGTACTGTTTAGGATACAAAGGAAGACAAAATTAAAAATTCCGGAATATTCCAAAACATCAAACTATTTTCGATTTTTTTTCGACTTTTTCTTCGACTTTTCTAAATTTTTTTATTTTTTTCCTTTTTTGTATCCTAAACTATACCTTTATGCCAAATTTAAAGTTTCTAGTACTACAAAATTGAATTATTTTCACATTCGACTTTTTACAAATTTTTCGAGTTTTCGATTCTATTTTCTAATTCTTTTATTTTCTCTTTTTTGAATCCTAACACTACCTTTACACCAAATTTCATGTCTGTATGTCTATAAGATCAAACCTTTTTCAATTTTCCAATTTTTTTTAAATTTTAAATTTATTTTTTTTTTTCGATTTTTCCGGATTTCCTAATTTTTTCTTATTTTTATCCTATACACTATCTTTATTCCAAATTTCAAGTTTCTAGGGCTACGGGATATTCCTTATATTTTTGATGATCGGTGAGTGAGTGTCAAAAAATGGAAATGTTGAGTTCATACATCTTCTGAACTAGAAAAAAATAGAAAGGTGAAATTTGAAAAATTGGTCCCTTTTGCAACGTACTCTAGATAAATGAAGTTTCAGGTTTTTATGAAACTCCAGCGCAAAGATATCAGGGGGTCAAAATTGCCTGAGTTGCTTCCAGAAAAGGATGCTTACGGCTGTGTTTTCTCGACTTCGTGGAGGTACTTCTCGGAGGTTCGTTTCTCCAGGTGAGCGAATATTTTCCCTTGAAGACTAAAAAACAGAATTTTATGTAAAGAAATAGTAACTGCTTATTAAACATTCAAGAAAATTATAATTTAATGATTAAAAAGATTATATTATACAATCCAGATTCTATTATACAGTGTTATTCAAAATGATTCATACGATTTCAAAATGATACATTTTCATAAATAAACGAACACAGAATGATAAGTAATACACGAATACAAATGGAAAATATTGAAGTTTTTTTACAAGTGTTCGATATAACTTCTTTTAGTTGCACGTATAATGTCAAAATGGTATGTAATGGTATTTCCTGCCAAACACTGTGTAATGTGCCATTGGTAATTGATTGTACAGCACAAATCCATTAATTAAGTTCACATAAATTTGTGGGTAATGATGGCATATAAATTTTATCTTTTACAACCCCCAAATTAAGAAATCGCATGGAGTCATATCACATGACCTAGGTGGCTAGCTGTGTAACATCAAGTTCTCTGGTCCACTGCGACCGATCCAAGTACCTGTGTAGCCAAGTGGGGTAGTGCCCCATCTTGTTGGAAAACGAAGTTGGAGAGATCTTCGTTTATTTTAGGCAAAAGTCAGCTTCTACAGCAGCTTTCGTGAAATAGCTTCACGAAGAACAATCGAGCGCCATCTATTGTTCACAGTATAAAACTTCCATATTTTTCCTCTGTATTCATGTATTATTTATAATTCTGTGCTGTTTATTTTTGAAAATATGGGATTTTGAAATCGGATGAATCTTTTTGAGTAGCCCTGTACAATCCTACGACCGTGAAGCCTGAAACACCTACTCATCCATATTAAAATATTGAAGAACGCAAAGAGACGTAATGTTAAAGTGTTGCATGAAATTACAAATTATGTATTTTCTATGAAACAGTATTCTATTTGTTGGACAATTTTATATTTAGGGAATTTTATTTTCAGGAACTAACATAGATTTTCTTGTATGAGTTCAACATTTTTTTTGGCTAAGATGCTTTACACTCACGCTGAAAAAGAAAATTAATCGGTTAAAAAAAGCAAAAAATTCGCCAAATTTAGGGGATTTTTTCCTTTAATAGCAACCTAGCCATTGTATTAAGTTATTCGTTTGGCGCAGTCTTGAAAATCGCGCCAACTAAAAAGTCGCCAAACTTTTGTTTACATGTTTGCGTGAGTGTAAAGCATCAGTTCCTTTTTTTCTTTACATTAAAAAAAACGGTGAAAATATACAATAATTATTTTCTAAAATTTCACAAAACTTATTACATTCTGAAAAATTACAGATTTTTTTTTTAAAAAAAGGAAAGTATTTTATATCAATAAATAAATCTCTTTTAGACTTATACAGGGTTTCCACTGAACCGGTTTTTGACTGCAAGTATTTTTAAAGAAAATATTTCGTGCTAAGTTTTTTAAACATTAAAAAAAAAACTGTATCGTCAAGGCATGTTTCTTCTAAATTTGTAAATATTCCAAAAAAAACGATTTTACTTTCAAAATGTGGGTTAACTCTGGCTAGGCAGATTTGGCAACCATTTTTTTCAAAAGAATGTGCAATTGTTCAAGATGAAAAGACTAAATATTTGAATATAAATTAATATATATGCTTTTTTTTAACATAAAAAAATAAAATTGCATTAGAATATAATTACAGAATATAATTATAATATTTCATTAAAATAAGGAGTTGAAGTGCATCGGATTCGTTTCGGGTCATGGGTTGATTTCAAGTAGAATTTTCGGATTCGGGTTGGTATACCCCGACTCGTACAGGACTCTAATGTGGATAACTACACAAGATTGTTACAAAAACACGAAGATAAGAAGCAATACCATGAAATTGGTTTTATTTTTTGTTAAACTTGGGGGCTCTGCTTCCTACGAGCTACGCTCGCAAACTTTAATCCAGACACTGCAGGCTCTAAAAAACGCTAATTAGATTAGTTTTTAAAAACAAATACCTGATTACGGAAGATTAAATGATATTATCACGACCTCTGGCAATCTTTTCTAATCGAGTTGCCGTTCACTTCCTTTTGATTGGAGAATTTTTCAGTTCTTAAGGTCGTATCCAACGCTACTGCGAAAGTTGACGGGTTTTTTGTGATTGTTTCAGTAATATCTATTGCACAGTTGAAAATTAAATTGTATGAAATAGTTAAGTAAAAAATGTCGCTACCTACTCGACTTTTATAACCTCTAGAAGAAAAGTTTCCTTTTACAATAAATTACAATAGCTTTCTATAAAAGAACTTAGAATAGCTTAGACTTTAGAATAGCTTTTTATAAGAAATTCCTTTTAAATATATCATTTTAAATATGATGTAATTTTCGTCCAATTATTGCTTTTCGCAGGTAATAATTAAATTATTTTAATGTTTTATTTCTTTTTTAATATTCATGCGTAAATATGTTTTTCAATTGAAAAAGTGTTGGAAAACATTATTATTTGGCTTTTTAAAATATGGAACCAGTAGATAAAAATATCTATTTCAAACTATCAATTAAATCTCTATGCCAATAATGAAATTTGGAATAAAAATTTAAAATTTTAAATAAAAAAAATAGGACAAATTAAAAAAAAAAAAGATTAGATACATTACATCTATTCAAGTATATGCCTGCAAAATATGGTTAAATTTCTATGTGTAGTTTTTAATCCTATAAAACTTATGACTGAACTATCTTGACCGATTTCCACATTAAATCCTTAAAAAAAAATTCTTCTATTTAAAGGCTGTCTGTTTCAACGTGTGTATCATACATTTATGTATAAAAATATTAGTTTTAACGTTTTATATGCAATAATTTGTACAAGGTAAGCCGAGAAAGTCAAAAGGTCACCATAAATTTAATTAGAGCTCTGCAACATTACTTATTTTTTTTAGAATACAGAGAAATTACTTCGTTTAATGTATCTTTCCTAACAGTATAACAATAGCGTGATAAGCTTTTTAAGTGTTCTTTCATAACAATTGGAATAAAAAAAATTATACAAAATCTTATTTCTTTATTTCCTGAAAAGATAATTATAAAACCGTGCTTACAAACATACCTTTATTTCCAAGAACATATTTAAATAATGCAGCATTTTCACTATGTACTTTAAATTTAAAGCGAAAATTACAAACATTTTGTCTCAATTTCAAATTAAATTTTGTCCGAATCTGTGATCCAGACAAATTGTTTCTTTTGTCCGTTCGGAAACTTAATTGAGTATTCAGTGGAATTTCATGAAATAATGAGAAATTTCATGAGACTATTTTGTTAGTTTCTTTTCAGATCATCTCATTCTGAAGGAATTAAATTAATTTTGAATAATGAGATTTCCGGAATAGGTATTAGACATCCTGCAGTCTAAAGTATAATGTTGCAATGAGAAATTTAATTACAAAATCTTTTTAAATCCCTATATGATTTATTTTTAAAGATAGAATTTTGTTTTTTGAATAAAAAAAACAACTATGGAAGAAACACTACTAACTAAAGCAAATAATGCATGGTGGAAATAACCAAAGATTTTGTGATAAATAACCCAGTTGATAGCACTTACTGCGAAGACCTCAAGATAAGAGCTTAGGTAAGAGATTTTAATTGGATTTTTTTACGATGGCTGTCCTTGAGAAATTTAAGAAAACCAGAACTATCTTGAGAAGTTTTGTAGCTAAATTAACAAATAATACAGATACTATTTTAAAAAATGATCCAATAGATCTCGAATTACTACCATATTGTTTCAAAATGGCGGCCAGTTAATTTTTTTTTTTAAATTCAAAAAGATGTACGAAAGAAATTATAAATTGAAAACATTGTTGCGTGAAGTGTTAAAACGTTATACAAGGGTTCTGGAATTTTTTTTGTTTTGGCTATATCTTAAAAAATGGCTGAGATATGGAGTTTGAAATTCTAGGGTGGCTGAGATTTTGAAACAAATCTGGCATTTGTTATGCTGTAACTCTCGTATTTAGGAACCGATGTGAATGTGACTGATAATGTGTACAGAACATACCAAGGTCTCGACAGAGTTCGTTGGCCAGCTTCATGCGCCATATTGTTTCAAAATGGCGGCAAGTTAAATTTTTTAAATATTTTTAAAAATTCTAAAGGATGTATAAAAAATTATAAATTGAAAAAGTTGTTTTCGTTAAGTGTTAAAGTGTGATATAATGATTCCGAAACATTTTTTGTTTTGGCTTTATCTTAAATAATGGCTGAGATATGGCAGTTTAAAATTCTAGGGTAGGTGACATTTTGAAATAATATGATTTTTGTTATGCTGTAACTCTCGTGCTGAAATTAGAATTCAAATTCAGTATTAACGAAAACCGGGATTGAATCTTCTATAATCGGGTTCCAAGCATTTTAGTTTCGGGGTAAACCGAGTTACATTTTTAAATACATGGACTATGAAAGGTACCTTTTCCTCCCGGTTCAGGTCGGAAGGACTTTTTAAATCCAGTAACATTTAGAAGTTGCAGAAACTTCATGATGACATCGGGATTAATGTTACGATCTTTGACCACGCAGGGTCTTACAGATTCATGCTTTTAGCTGCATTCTTGAAAGTACTTCCCTCAGATCTAAATCTGTAATATAATCGACAAAACATAAAACATCATGTAACCCTGATATATAAAAAACCAAAATTTCTCCAAAATGAAATTAAAAGTATAGAAATAAGTTTCACCTTTACGTGTGAAATTACGTGAAATTACGTGTCACCTTACGTGTCATTAAAAACAAATAAATTCGAAAAAAATAAATAAAACTGCATT
Organism: Maratus michaelseni; assembly: GCA_963931845.1. NCBI lineage: Eukaryota > Metazoa > Arthropoda > Arachnida > Araneae > Salticidae > Maratus > Maratus michaelseni. Next base: position 128,332,909 of record OZ007593.1, read on the forward strand.
TTTTGTCGAAAAAGTAAATCATCCCTCAGAATTGTGCAATACATTAAATGTTGAAACAAAGAAAACATATTTTGAAATTGCAAGGTCACTGTTTTTCATGTTTGGCTCCGAAACACCTAATCCGCGACTGTTAATATAGGAAGCTACTTTTTTGTGGCAGAAAACATAATAAAGCTATTTGTCTGAAATCTGATACATTAAATAATAAAATCATTCGGATAAAAAATTGGAATCAGTGAATGATCAAAACAAATAACGTAATAAAATTATTTGGGATTTTTTTTTTTTTTTTTTTTTTTTTTTTTTTTTTTTTTTTTTTAACAGACCTGAAGTAGGAAAGTAAACAAGTGGGTAAGTGTGATCAAAGATCGCTGAGAGGGTTTCGTTTAATATTCCTTTCAAAGCACTTTATCCTTTCTTTAATAAATTCAAACAAATTTCATTTAGCAACAACAACAAAAAAAAAGTCATGTTTTTTATAAAGTAAAAATTTACCGGTCTATTTTTTCCTTTTTTCGAATATCTAAACCAGCCGGATAGCGGTCCAAGCCCGCTATTATATTCTGTCATAATAATATCCGTCATACGGACTAAATGCAATATTTAAAAAAATAATTTCAAAATTAAACAAATTGTACACTTTCAAAATGTTAAAATATGCGAATATTTCCATAATCGGATTTTTATCACGATTCAATATGTTTCTTTAACTCATATATTTACTATTCTCTATTATTTATATTGATATTCGCTTTGTATTATTCTCAAACATTTGAAAAATTAGTTAAACTTCCTATATGACGTCAGATTTTCTTCTTAATTCTCTAATGACGTGATATTAATCTGCTTTGTCCACTTACACATACTCATACTCCTTGTATTATTGAGAAAACTTAGACATTTTCCGTTTTATTACTATGACGTCAATCAATTTTATTTCATATTTATCTTTTTCTCAATTGGTGAAACTTTTTATTTCATTTTAATTTTTCACTTGAAAATCGTCTGATAGAAAATTAATTATTGTGGAAGGAATTTCATTGTGGATTTTAAATCTTTGACATCTGCTATAACGAAAAATTTTTCAATTTAATAGGAAAAGGCTGGTAGAATTTTGGTTTTTTATCTCTATTTATTAAAATAATACGAATTTTTCAAATTTTAATATTTTGAGCTCTTTACAGCTGCTATTCAGATTTATACACTAAGTTTCAACTCTGTAAGTTACACACTTTTTGAGAATGACTCTGTGACGGACAGACAACGCAGCGGGGGTAATAGGGTTTCGTGAGATGAACGAAACCCTAAAAATAAAAACATAGAATTAATTATTCCATTATTATTGGACACGGGTTCTGTACGAAGATTTCATTCACCAGTAACTACAGATTCATTATAACTTAAAATATTGCGAAAGGAAAAAATATCGGCATTTACATTCCGAAGCAAGATGCCAATTAAAAAAAAATATATGATGTTAAACTTAAAATAGAAAATAAACATTTTCCAAATTCACCATTAAATATAGAAGCATTAATAACAGATAAAATTTCGATATCTGACATTCCTCGTCCAAAAGTAAATGATTGAAAGAGAGGAAAGCATTTTACAGAATATATTTTTTCCCGATTCGAGCTATCAGGACCCCATTTCTATTCTAATAATATTATTATGATATAGTAACTGAGAATATTAAACATCTGAGCAAAAACCTTTTTGCGCTTCAGACATTCTTTGGCTGATTTTTCCAGGGGGGGGGGGGGCAAAAATCAATCTTCTTTCATTTTTTAATGTAATTGTTGAAGAATATTTAATTTTTGACCAATTTAAAAAAAAATCGGGGACCTTGAAACTTCGGGAATTATTAGCACAAAACAAAATTATGATCCTTCTGAAAATGAAAGTATGATAAAGCGTTTGTAATCTGATTTTGATAATGTATATGAAAACAAAATATATAAAGTAGGGTTGCCATGGAAACTAGAAAAACGGTATTTCGACGATAATGGAAAAATCGCGAAAAACCGACTAGCGAAATTAAATAGAAGATTTATTAGAAACTCACAATTACAGTGGAACTTCCATTTAACGAAGTCCCTATTTAACAAAGTTTTCTACTTAACGAAATTTTCTGCAGAACTTTGATTTTGAACACCATTAGTATGTAAATTAATCTCCATATTACGAAAAATATATTCTATATAACGAAGTTTATTCCACATTTGTACGTGTACGGATTTCAAACTAAGAGGTTGCTGTTGCGATGGATATACGAATTTATTTCAGCGGATTGTATGGAAATGAACATATTTAAATATTTTTCCATTATGCGTGGTGCTAAATAAAACAATTGTTTTTCACACTAAGAAAAACACTTGTTATCATTACTCTCCCACACCGAGACTCCATTGCTGACAGTTGGAGGAGGTCAAACTACGTTACTTTTTACATTCACTAATATAGAAAATACAGTGGCGCAATGGCGTCAGATGCATTGAAGCAAAAAATAGCAATTAGAGTCAGACAGTTACCATTCTCACCTTCCATTGCTGATAGACAATTGCTTTGTACATCCATAAGAATGTGCTGCAAAATGCAAATCGAAGAACATCAAAGTTTTTTTTGTTAATGTCAATACACCTTCTAAACTTCAGCCGTTAGTCTAAGGAATAATAAAAAATATTGAAGTTCATTTTCGAAAAAGACATAAAAAAGACAATTTAATCAAAACATTATTTTTAGAACCTGTGTATCAGAACTGATGAAAGCTTGAGCCAAAGCTTGGGAATGTGACGTGATTTCATCGACCGTACACAACTGTTTTGTAAAAGACGGCTTCATAATTGAACTGAACCAAATGCTTCTGAATCTAACGCCTGTTTGTCATATCTGAAGGAAAATTTTCACGATTTTAAGTTGATTTCTATTTAACGAATGAGACTTCGTTAAATGGAAGTTCCACTGTATTTTTAATATAAGGAAGTATTGAAAAATTATTTGAAATAGGGAATCATAGAATTAGTTTTTAATTCAGAAGATAAGGGCCATGTTGAATTTTGTTTGCCTCACAGAGAAATAATTAAAAGAGACCGCGTATTTAGTAAACTGCGCATCGTTTTTTATGCCTCTGTTCATGATTTAAATTCACTTTCTCTTAATGAATCAGGTCTTCACTCAGGTCCTAATTTGTACCCTTTTTTTTTTGATATTTTTATGGTTTCGATATCATCCAGTTTCTTTTACAGTCGACATGATACAGGCATTTTTATAGATGTTAGTAGATGAAGAAGATAGAGATGTTTCACGATTATTGGTTATAAAAGACCCTTTTGATGAAACAAAGCTATCAAAAATATATAGTTTTACTAAAGTTTTATTCGGGGTTAATTATAGGCCATTGTTATTACCAGCTACAGAAAATACAACTTAAAGAAATACTTCAAAATGTATCCAGAAACTGCGAACATTTTCATTGAAAATAGTTATATTGGGTGATGGTATTTAAAACCCCTTAATCTTCACAAATATGCAATAATCTTCACGATGCTACAACTCGAAATTCCATGTATCTACTTGACTGATTCTAAAATTACATATTTTTGGCTTAGTATTTTTGTTTTGAGTTTTTAATGTAAGTACAGAATATGGTTTACTATTACACTATTTACACTATTGGTTTACTATTACACTATTTACACTATTGGTTTAAGGATGATTATTGCCGAAACGTCAGTGAAGGCTTACTGTTGAGACCCGAAAAGTTTTTGGTTTCCGTCTGTTTGTCTGTTCCGCGATAACTGCCGTAAAAATGATCCGATTAAGTTGATTTTTGTAGGTATGTTGGTGAGGTACCCGGAATTAGCTGTATAGTTTTTAGTTACATTTGGTTCATTCGTTCGGAAAATATAGAACATTTCTTTTTAGGTCATAATGCTTTCCTATGGGACTGCAGACGTTTTTCAAATTTCATTTTTAACTGAAATGGAAATCGCATATTTGAATAATGGATTTAATCGTAAAATTATGGATGTTGATTTTCGATATGGAGGTTTTAAATATATCCAATAATTTTGAAAAATTGCCGATACATTTATTAGAATTGAGATATTATTGTTTAAATGATTGAAATTTTTTTTGCATGTGTTCCGGAAATATAAAACTTTTATTTTTATGTTTTCACAAATTTTAAAATGCATTTCTTTTTACTTTGCTCTTTAATTTATCAGTTGCCTAGCAACAATATTTCAAAGAAGATAAAAATAATAAAAGTAACTCGCACTATTTTGTTTCAATAATTTATTAGCAAAATAATTTTTTTTGTATTCTATTGAAATAAATGAAGAATTTATTGTAATACAAGTTTTTTTTTAATCTAAAAAGTTGCATGAATAAGAAGTTCATCACAATTTCAGAATATCATTGCATAAACCGTGTTTAATTTAACGTTTCTAATTTCTGAAACTTCCGAAGAATTGTATATGCCTATAAATATGTATGCAATAGAAAAAAATTAAATTGCGGATTGTAAGATGCTAAATAATATGAAAAGTGAGATTAAAAAACAGTGACTTGAGCTGACGTTGAGGCTCCTGATCTGCAGATTTACTATTAATTGTCGAAACGTCAGTTGAGGCTCACTGTGTAGAACTGAAAAGTTTTTGGTTTCTGTTTGTTTGTCTGTCTGTTCCGCAATAACTGCCGTAAAAAACATTCGATTAGGTTGATTTTTGGTGGGTATGTTCGTGAGGTACCTGGAATTAGCTGTATAGTTTTTGGTTACATTTGGTTCATTTGTTCGAAAAATATAGAACATTTACTTTTAGGTCATAATGCTTTCCTATGGTAATGCAGACGATTTTCAAATTTCATTTTTAACTGAAATGAAAATACGATATTTGAACAATGGATTAAACATAAAATTACGGATACTATATTTCCGATATGAAGGTCTTAAATATATCCAATAGTTTTGAAAATTTTCCGATACATCGATAAGAATTTAGAAAATAATTGTTTAAGTTATTGGAAATTTCTTTGCAACTATTCGGGAAATATAAAACATTTTATTTTCCTATTTTTTAAAAATTTTAAAATGTATATATTTCTTTTTCTTTCCTCTTTATTTTGTTAGTTGCTTAGCAATCATATTTCAAAGACTATCAAAATAAGAAATGCATTTTTTTATCTAAAAAATTACAAGAAGAAGAATTTCATAAGAACGTCAGAATATCATTGCATAAATCGTGTTTAATTTAACGCTTCTAATTTCTGAAACCTCCGAAGTATTTTATATGCCTATAAATATGTATGTAATATAAAAAAAATTAAATTGCGGATTGAAAGATGCTAAATAATATGAAAAGTGAGATTAAAAAAGAATGACTTTCTGAGCTGACGTTGAGGCTCCTGATCAGCAGATTTACTAGTTAAAGTTCCACTTTCAAAATGCTGTAAAAAGGGAACCACTGGTCAGAATGCCTTCAAATTTGAACTGAATATACTGGAAGAAGGGGGGAACGGTATGACATAAGAAAGAAAAAGTTCCAAAGTGTATGAATAGATGGCGATGTAAGCGGCATAACGAAAGTGGATTCGATTCGGCTACAAGTGACATTTTTAATCAAAATACGACGACTTTGGCATAAGTTGCAGAGTAAATCAAACGTACTGTTCTATGTGCATGAGTGTTTCGGTTGTTTGACGGAAAAAACGACTTCCAAATCAGTCAACAGTTGTGGTACTGTTAGTGGAAAGCCCATCCACCACGGAAAGTATGTACCACATTTTATGGGCAAAATCGGTTTTAATTGTCCTTGGGCCAAAAACCGCATAAAAAGCACATAATGATTGGGTTTTTAATTGCGTATGATTGTCTGATAATTTGCATAGTATGCCGCTAACAGCGCCATCTATTGATACATTTTGGAACTTTTTTTCTTATGCCATATCGTTTCCCTTTTCTTCCAGTATATTCAGTTCAAATTTGAAGTCATTCTGGCCAGTGGTTCCTTGTCTACAGCATTTTGAAAGTGAGACTTTAATTATAATCACCCTGTATATTAAGTATTTGAATAGAAAAAAATTGTCGTATTCTGTGTTTATTTTACAGTATTTTTGTTTTACATTGTTTGAATTTTGAAATTGATTGATATGTATTTTTAATTGATATTTTTAATTTGATTAATTAAGTGATAGTATTCTGTCAATTGATACTGTGTATTAGAATTTAGAATTGTTTTAGATTTCTGAACCACTGATTTGAAATTGAATTTTCTTATGATAGAATCATTTTGTAAAACATTTTGAAAGAGGACTCTATAAGATATCACGGGGAGAGTGAAAAGAATAAAAATTCTGTTAGATGGCACTGCGACGCTGTGAACTTCTATTTTTACTTTCACTCCTACAATGCACTTCCTGTATTTTAAACGCAAAGAAGGGTTGATATTGAAATGTTTTTGCTATGTTTCAAAGATGTGATATATTGTCGTAATGACTGAATAGGAAAATGGATCATTGTGGCTCTCAGTATTCTTATTTTAAATCTTGTAAATGTGTAAATAAGTATGTAGATTGTTTCTGAGTTATTAATCTTTTGCAGTCAATATTTATTCCATGGCAAGATCTCCATTTTTTGAACTAACAATTGTGGGAATTAAGTACGGTTTAGTTAGTAATCGAAATACACTCTTAAACTACTGAAATTATCAGAATAAAAAAAGGCTGCTGTAAGTAGCGAATTCTTTGGCGATTTATTCGACTATTAACTCATGCAATACGGCTAATACGAAAATATCGTTTTTAAAAATGTCAAATCTTTATTTGCATACATTATTGGTATTTTTCATATAAAAATGATTTTGGTGGGTGTTAGTAGGCAATCTAGAAAATGTATAAAAGTATATAAAAAATGTGAAAAATCTATTACAATTTTCAATAATTAAATTGGTTTACCTATATTCTGTAACCCGGGATGCCCAGGAATACAGAAACGTCTTAAGTTTATATCAACTAGGGTTGGATCCTCTAGTTTATATAAACTTAAGAATATAACATCATATTACTTATAAAGTTTGTCTCAAATCATGTAATAATTTAAATATTTTTTATACTCCAATCTTCTTTAGAGTTAAATCTAAAAATGACCATGGAATAGAAAGATATACAAAATGTTTATTTTAAACAATGTAACATTGTCGAACATTAGTATATATTTTCTGAAAAAGGAAAAATGAAACTAAACAAGCGTGTTATAAATTCAAAAGTACAGTAAAGATTCTCTCAAAACTTTTAGAATTCTTTTCCATTCAGAATGAAAAATTTACTCTCGTATTTTTCTAGGGCTGAAACCATATTTATGTATGAAAGCAGTATTACAGTAGGTATTTCGATAGTGTTTCATGAAAAGATACTATTAATCATCTGGAGCATTTGTTGAAATGCATAGAAAAAATCATCTGTCAAAAGAATGAGATTTCGATTTATAAGAAAAGCGTAAGTTTTGTAAATCAGAAGTAAATCAAAATAAATAACAATCTAATAAATAAATTTGAATTTCAGGAGAGAGTGGGACTATATAATATACAGGGTTGAAGAAAAGTCTCTAAAACATTATAAACGTATAAAATTCCATATTACATTGTGCTTTTATTATTCCTCAGTGCTTTTATCAATTATTTTGAATAAATCTCACATACATGTACAGTCGTGGGGGGAAAAAACTAAACACCCCCTACTAAATCTGAAAGTTAATGATACCAAACGATTTGAAATAAAGTCTACTTTTAAATGATGTATATAAAAATTTCTTTAGGGACCATCTACATATCAAAACAAACCCAAACTTTGTTTTTTCAATTACAAGACCCAACTTTAACAAGATATTTTAAATTTTCAGTTCAAACTGTGCCTAGATACCGAATTTCATGAAATTCCTACTATTGGTTTCAGAGAAATTAATTATTTTAAATTGAGCATATTTTAGGTGCTGTATCGAAATTGAAGCGGTACTCGATTGTTGAAATGCTGCAGAATGACTAATTAACTTCTATTAATATATTATTTCTTACCAATAATGACCGTTTTGCTTACTTAATATGTTTAGGCTATTGTTATATACGGTAAAATCCCTTTCAATATTCATTTTATAATGTTTACAAAAGTTGAAGTTTCCGATTTAAAAATATGTACTGTTATCTGTGATTAAAATAGATTTCCAATATGTGAATGTGGAATTTAATAGGTGTTTCTACAATGTTTTTTCTCAGATTTTGATTTTATTTTACTAGCTCTTTTCTACATTTATATGTGAAGAATACCGGCGGATACAAAATTTAGAATACTAAATAGTATGAAGCAGTATAAGGAAAGGATGTAGAAAAAATCCAGAAAAATTGCTTTTCAGTCTGAATATAAATCTCAACTCGATTGTTAATGGCCATATTTTTAAAAACTTTTCCAGCAAATACACAACACATATCCATTTATAAGAAATTTTACTTCAAACATATATACCGCAGAAAAAATAAATTAGTTTTATTAGACTGTAGAAGAAGATAGAAATTCAATTAAATGTAACAAAAATAATGAGTAAGTTTTTTTTTTTTTTTTATTCTGAGGTAGGTCTGTTCATTTTTTAAAAAGAAGCTTTGTTAATCTAAAAATAAAAGCAAAACTACTTTATAAAACTGACGTAATACGATTTACCTAATTTTAATAAAAAAATTAAAAGCTGACATAGAAAAAGAAAAAAAAATCTTGTTCTAATCAACAGTAAAATGAGTAAAATATTTCTTCAAATTATGCTTTTTTGCACATTATAGACGGCCCATTAACCCAGCATCTTGCCGTTTTTTAAGTATAATTTGAAAACTACCTGGAAGAAAAATTTTAAATTTTGAATGCGAATAAAGCAGGACATAATAAATGTAAATCCATCAAAAAATTGTAGGTTACAATTCACAATTGTTTCGAATATTAATTTCATAATTGATAATTTATAATATAAAATTATAAAAATATATAAAATCAACATATTTATGTATGAGTGTTTTAGTATTATAACCAAAAAAACTAGCACTAAAAATTATGATTATAATTTCAGGAGATATTAATAAAAGTCTGAAAATGTAATTTAACTTTAGAAACTCTAAATTTTGAATGTTTATACTTCAAAAACTTATCATCCAAATGACTTGAAATTTGGTATTTAGACATAGTTTGAACCGAAGATTTAAAATATTGTGTCAAAATTGGGTGTTGCCATTAAAAAAATCAAAGTTTGGGCTTGTTTTGATATGTAGACCGTACCCTAAGAAAATTTTATATTCATCATTTAAAAGTAGACTTTATTTCCAATAGTTTGGACACAGTACCTTTCTTCTACGATAATTTCTTAAAGAGTTAGTGGAGAGGGGTGTTTAGTTGCTTTTTCCACGACTGTACTTTTTAACGCTGTTCCAAAATCCAAAAGAGCTTCTTTCTGACACATTTTTGAACTCATATTTTTTCAGAAATGCATGAAATTGGCAAGCGTTTTCACTAATGGCTTCGGATGGACCTTCTAAAATGCATTATGTCTGAATCATACACTTTATATTACTTATTGTTTAATACTATTATTCCGATTTCCAGTCTTCTCTTACCTCCAGGGACAAAAATGTGTTATTCAGCCAGATGGCAGCGTGGTATAAGAAAATTGTTTTGATTTGCGAATGTGTGTTCGCGTCAAAATGACGTAGGTGAAAAATTGTTCTTTGAATTTTGCTAATAAAAGAACCTCTAAGAAACGACTTTTATTAGTGTTGAATTTCTTTTGATATAATTTTATGCGCTGAGAGAGCACAAGATATGGCACAATTTATTTTAAAATGTTTTGCAAATAAATATAATTTTGTGACATATCAAAACTGAGAGTGTATAATACGACATTTATAATGGATGAAAAACTTACTTCATTAAATCATGAAAAAGGAACGTTCAAACGAAAAATAACCAGGATTGAAAATTTTCTTAAAAGAATCGGAGGAGCTTGATTTACTTACAGATATAAATGTGAAATTGGAACAAATGGAGTGCGTGCAGCAAGATGTTGTTAAACTATGGAAATAATGTTTTGTTTTATCTCAAAAGACGGATATCGGCGAAGCTGAAATGGAATTAGGAGATATAGATGAATGTCTGGAAAGTGATAAGATTGAAAACGTTCCTGCGTTTAAATGTGAGATGTTTAAATCCCTGTGAAAGTGATCGAACAAAGTTTAGTGCTGCAAACCTTCTTAAAGTAATGTATGATGCGAAGTTACCTGAAATAATTTGACTAACGTTCAGTGGTAACATGTATGAATGGCTTAAATTTAAAGATTTATTTAGAGTACGTGTAAATAATTACGCTAACTTGTCCGGTGGACAAAGGATACAATATATTTTTCAGCCTTAAAAGACTATGCACTTTGAGTAGTGAAATCAATTTCAGTAACAAACCATAATTACGAAATTGCTTGGTCACTTTTAGAAGGCCGATATTTCAACCACAGAGAACAGGTTTTTGTTCATATTAAGCGATTTATGTCATTACTAACTGCTCAAAATGAGTTTATTAATGATTTTCTTAATTTCGTTGATATTACCTTTGAGTGTATTCGATCGTTAGATTTTTTTAATCATTAAGTCGATAGATTTGCTGATACGATGTTTGTTTATATTTGGTTATAAAAATTAAAGCCATCAAGGAAATTACGATTTGAGTGTAAATTTCGTTAAAAAATTAGATTGATTTAATTTTTCAAACAAATTGTGCGAAAGCTCTGGAAGCTTCTAAAATTTTAAAGAATGTAAATCAAAGGCATTATTTAAAAAGTACTTCATTATTAAATAATGTAAAATTATCTATTTGTATATATTGTAATGATAATAATGTTATATTTAAGTGAGTAAAATTAGATTGATTTAATTGATTTTCAAACAAATTGTGCAAGAGCTCTGGAAGCTTCTAAAATTTTCAAGAATATAAATCAAAGTCATTATTTAAAAAAGTACTTCATTATTAAATAATGTAAAATTATCTATTTGTATATATTGTAATGATAATAATGTTACATTTAAGTCACCAAATTATAAACAAAATTGGTAAATGATAGAATTTCTTACAAAATAAAGATTGTGTTTAACTGCTTTTCTACTCATAGTGTAAATAATTGTGTTTTAAAGTCTTCTTGTTCAAAATGTAGCAAAAACTGATTCATTTTGCGAAAGCAATCAAAATTTCTACTTTTAATATGCCACAACAAACTTACAGTTCATTTAATAATGTTAGTAAAGTAACTGTTTTAAATAAATTAAATCCAAACGCAATGTTTCAAAACAAATAATGTGAGTATCTCTGAAAATAAATACTTTGTAGGAGCGAGCTATAAACAAATTTTCAAAGCTTGCGCGATACCAAATGAAAAACGCTTCCTTCGAGGTCGCATATATACATTTTTATCGACTGCAGTATTCAATGTTCAAATTCAGAGAAAAATAAATAAATCCTGGTCTTCTCGAAGTAGGGTCATGTTAGTTTTTATAGAAAGAAAAATTGCAGATATATTAAGAGTAAAGCAACAATCTGCAAATTCTCTTATATCTGATCTGTGTAATTGTGTTCTTAGTGTTAAACATAAATTAACTGCATGAGTTAAAAATTCTAATGGGGAGAGGTACATTGAATTTTTGATTGTTGATCATATTACTGATCTTAAACTTTGAAAATCTTTGAATATTTTGAGAGTTTCTTTTCCAAAAAATATTTATTATGCAGATCCGAATTTTTATGAACCTGTTAAAGTAGATGATCTTCTAGGATGTGGTATTTTCTATCAGTTACTTAAACCAAATCAAATAAAGCTAAAGGATGAATCTATATTGTTAAAAAAAAGCTGTGTTTGGTTAGGTAGTGGGCGAATCTACAAAATTAAATGAACAAGATTGGTTCTTTCTTATTTGAAATCTTTCTGTATTAGCGAATAATTTTGAAAATGTAAATAATATATTTACAGAAATTTTAATCTATTGGTATTAAAGATATTAAATTATGCAATGTAGAAGATATAGTTCCAGATATATTTGATGGAACAGTATATATTTAAAAATGATAGATATGACGGTAGTTTACTTTGGAAGAGAAATTGGAAAAGATAATTATGATGTAGCAAAGAAAGGAGTTGAGATTATTACTAAAGGGATGAATAGCAATAATTCTCTGTGTTAGAATATTGTGAAATTTTAAAGATTTATTTGAGATGATGGAATTTCTGAGAAAGAAATAAATCCAGGTAAATCCGCGAACCAGTGATAAACCAAGAAACCATTATGGTTTTTGCCTTACGAAGTGGTTGTAAGAAGAGAGAGCACTGCAACAAAGGTAAGGATCATTTTCGATGCAAGTTCATATTAACCAGATAGGTTAACATTAAATGACTGTATAAATCAATGAGTAAACTTATAATGAAAGATGCCAGTATGACTTAAAAATGGATTTAAAATTCTAAAGAGCAAATAAAAGAATGGATTTAAGAAGGATTTAAACAAATAAATTTAGATGATATAAATTATAGACTTCATCAATTTTTAGGTGCGTTCGTAATTATATAAATACGTAGCACCTATTGTCGTCGTCTGGTCCGTCCGTCTGTTTGTCCGTTCGTCCGTCTGTCTGTCCGTCCGTCCGTCCGTCTGTCCGTCTGTCCGTCCGATCGCATATAACAACGTGAAAACTACCCAAACGAATGGTTTGAAATTTAAGATACATTATCTTTGCAGAATTTTGTCGGGACATTTCAAATTTTATTCAAATCGAATCAAAACTTTAGACGATATTAATAAAAATATTTAATAAGAAATTTGATTTAAAAAAAAGTCGGTGCTTTCTTGTTATAGGAGCTTCCGAGGTTTAATCGTCAAGCGATTGAGATACTTATTTCATTACAGAAATTAATCTGCAGACGATATAATTCATTTCACATAATTAAAAATCATCAAGATCTGAATATTTATATAACTATCTATAGTACGAACGCACCTCATTTTTCACGTTTGACTTACAATTTCCAACTTGTTTTGTCCTTTATGGGTTTCATATATCGATTGCCTGTCCTTAGAAATTAATAACTTGCCGAAATTGTTCCAGCAGAAAAGAAACACAAATCGGTTTATAATAATGGCTGCTTGGAGTGCATTTTATTCTCTAGGTTTTGTGACAAACTTAATCGTCCATTTCAAGCATTTTTTCCAGAAGTTGTGGCAGATAAAACTCTCAGGCATAAAGTGCTACCTTCTTATATTAATGAAAAATGAATGCAGTGTTGCAAGGAAGTTCCAGAACTTAATGGCTTCAAAGTTGCTAGATATATATTAATTTTATATCGAGAAAAAAACAGAACTGGAGATCCATACTTTTTCAGATTGTAATGTAAAAGCTTATGGAACAGGTGATGTATATTAAATGCAATGCGAAATTCACAGTCTTCACCGACATTGTAGCTTAAAAATCTAGAGCGTCACTTTCATGGAATATCTCACAGCCAGGGCTGGAACTTATGGATGCTTTGCTCGCAGCGAGGTTAGCAAGTAAAGTGTAAACAAAAAACAACAATCTAGAAATTTTTCTGGACTGATTTTCAAATCACCTTATTTAGAGTGCAAGTGAAAGTTGGAAACCATTTGTATCATACTATGTAAGAGAAATGCAATCCTTGACTGTTGTGGTTTCGTGGGGTCATTGTGCTAATAAAGGCAATGCTTCCAATTTATTTACCCATGCTACCCATGGTGTGATGTTTTTAGGAACAGTACAACGTGGTGGACGGTCATTGTTAATGTAAAAGATATTACTTCTGAAACAATAAGATCAACTGATATCAAAGATGTGTATTCAAATGAACCGAAAAAGTATTTTAAATGTGACAAAGATGTCACTTTAGTTTTTTTTTAAATCCAACTAAAGACTAATTATATAAATTGTTTTCTTGATTTAAGTAATAATTATTTGAATAATTTATGTGTTGCAAGTTTTATTTTCAGATTCCGTTATAATCTCAGATATTTTGTGAGCAAAATGTAGGCCATTTGATAGCTACTGAATTGGCTGACACAGGGGTTTTCTTGGTAAGGAATATGCAAATTACAGCATTTTTTTATGAGCCGAAAAGCCTCTTAAAAGATTAGGTGATTTCGGTAAATAGAAAGTTAAAATTCTCAACTCCATTTCTTGATAAAACAATAAAAAAAATCATTACTTTAAAATTAAATGTATACAAAAAAATATATAATACGATGTGTACAGACAATTTTTATCGGATCTTTAACTTTGTCCTATAGGACTATAAAATTCACCACGTCTTATGTGCGAGATTCCCCAAAAGCGGTTTCCTTGTAAGTAACAAATATTGCATTAATTTATCCAGAACTTTTGTTGTAATGTGTAAAAAGGAACGTCTGTAAAAGAATGAGTTTTCGATTTATAACAGAAACATATCGATTAATAACGAATAATAGTCTAGAACGTTAACTAAATATAAGGAGAGTGTAATGTAATGAGATACAGGAATAATGAAATATATAGGATGGAGAAAAAGTTTCCGATACATCTTAAAATATAATATAAAATCAAATAACTTGTGAAAAAGCACGACGTTTGGGATGGAATGCTTCCCAATGAGATGTTTTGTTTATTGAAGTAAAAAAAAATTATTCCAAATTTGGCACATAGATGGCGATTTATTTTCAAAGTAGTAGGCGGAAATCTTTAAAAATTCAAGACAAGAAGCAAATGATCATTCGTGTTTCTGCAATTTATTAGCATATTTTAATATATATGCAAGTAACACAGTCTATTCTGCATTGAATGTCCCAATAAATGAAAACCTGAATTATTTTCTATATTCTGACTGTATCTTTTGATATTCTTAAATAATTTTTAATATATTTTTGTTTTATTTAATATGTGTGTATATATTTTCAATTTATTAAGCAAGAATTTCAAATTGTAAGTAACAAATGAATCGAATGAAAATTTTTATTATTATATTTTGATAATGAAATAAATAGATTTTAATAAATGGTCATTATAAAATGTTTATACTTTCCTATTGATCTAATAGTTTAAAATTTAAAATATATGATCATATTGTTTACATAAAATACCAATCAGTCCTTTCAGTTGAAAGCTATGTAGTTCTGTTAAAATATTTATATTTATCAAAACATTGTTAACATAATTTAATGAGTCTAAAATCTGTTTTGATATTTCTAAGAGATTATAAAAGAACATTTCTTAAATAAGTCTCTTTACAATGTCTAAGTAATCATAATTTCTAAAATAATCAAATGTCAAAAACAAACTATCATCCTTGTGATCACTAATGTAAATAATATTCTCTAAACATCAAAACAAGTTAAAGCTCTATCTGTTTATTCTTCATAATGATTTATAATCCTTATTTATCTATGCATTTACTCATTTATTTATAAATAGACAGTCAGATAGTTGGATGTAAATTGTACATCAAATAAGTAATATATATACTTGTAATAAACCCATTGTTTATTTGAATTTTTAATAGTTTAAAAACTGAATTTTTTGACAGAAACATTAACAGAGGCTCTCCTTGTTTTGGTAAATTAACAAGACACGTAATATTTACACAACCTTAAATAAAATAACCAAAAATAAGTTTTTATTTTTAAAATGTTACATTCCATATGTAATATATCTATGAAATATTAAATTAATCAGTTCTAATTCTGTTACAAAAAACACGATACTACTTTAAAAAATTGGCAGAGTAAAATTTAACTTAATTTAAATTAATTATAGTTTTTAAGACAGAATCTGTAATGAAATTTTTTGAAATCTAGATAAATTCATGAATTTATAATTTAGGTGATTTATGTAAATCCGATCATCTCCTATCTCTATATTACTAATTGATGCAAGAGAAAGGTTTTGACATATGAAAAGATTTTTTTTATAAATGCTTATTTTATCATAAGGGCTCATACACATATTAAAACTGAAGGGAGAAGATAAAATCTACTGTATTATTTTCCTTCCAAATTGACAGTTTTCTCTCTGCCATATTTGTTAGGAAATTGTAATAATTTATGAACTAGCAAAAACTTTGTGCTTTATTTTTTATTTAAGTAATGTCGTACTTCTGTACTATTAGAATACTATATTATGTTCCTCTCGAGGACATCTACATTTTGTATTTATTTAATAAAAGTCCTTGATTAATAAATTTTAATTAAAAAAATATTACTTTATTTTACGATAAAATTCTGTTTTGTCTATAACGCAAAGCAATTGAAATAATATTTTTATTCATTCGCTTTTTATTTATCTAGTCTACGTTTATGTTTTAAGAATTTTATTGCTAATAAAAAAGTTTCAGCTTGATTTCTCAATGGAAATAAACGATAAAACAATTTTTCATTATAATATAATGAGAAACTCTTTATATTGTGATGCAAAAATAATTTTCATTCAATTGAAAATTATTTATATGTAGTTATATATTTTTATATATTTCATTATGTAAAAGAAACTTTCACTTTGATTTACTAAAATTGGAATTAAAAACTCAAAAATATGAAAATACGTTATGTTTATTAATTTTTATAAACCTTTTGTCAGAAAATAAGTAAATTGTATTAAAATTAGAGATATATACACTGCGAAAAATCTGCAACAAACTGTTCAGTCATTTCACCGATTTAAAGATAACAGTTGCTTTATCATATTATGAAGCGTTCTCATTGGTCAGAATATAAATAAATTACAGTTATGTAACCGTTTTACATAAAAACAGTTGGATGACTGGACAGTTTGATGTAAATTTTTTAAAGTGTATTTATAATTTACACGCATTTATTTGGACAGTTTTAACTGAGTTATTATACAAAAGGGTTTTGAAAACTAGTTTACTATTCATTCTTTTGAAATTACCATAAAATATTCTACAAAACAAAGCTAAACATAATTTTTTAAAAACATTTTCCGGCATAGTTGAAAAGTGTTTATGAATTCTGTTTGTCTGTGTCTGTCTTCCATTTGTCAGTCTGTCAGTGATCTAACACGCGCAAATGTACTCGAATTACCATACAATTGATATATGTTATTCAGATTTACTATGGCATGTTCGGTATTAAAAATGAAGTATGTTGCATTTATGGTTCGTTTACAGGGACACTCAAACGATTCCGTTACATTACGGTCTATGAGGAAAATCGTCTGCGGTGTATTTTAATGAGATTTATCACTTTTTTTAACATATTGAAATTTGTTCATATCACTGAGGTGCAATAAAATATACTTACTGTAGAATATGATGTGAAAAGTATTCATTGTTCCTTTACAGGTACACACAAAATAATTTGGTCACAGTACTGCTTATAAACAATAATAGCTGGAAGAGCTTCTTTAGTTGTGATACACGGTTTTAAATGTAATTTATGTTTTGCATATTATTTGGTGTGTATAAATTGTTTAGACCATATACAAGTCTGCACAAAACATTTCGAGTACTTTTCCGTTTATTGGCAGAATTTTGATGATTGGGAATTTTCAGCTGTGCTATGCGTTTCCTAACTGAACAAAAAATTATCATACTATGTAGTATATAAACAAATCATATACAGGACTCAACAAAAGAATCAGATATTTTACCGACTATTGATGGTAATTTCTTAAATTGGGCTTTCAAATGTGTTATGCGTTTTCGAAATTGTTTACTTAGACATTATCTTTCACCTTATTAAACAGTTATGTTTTGTTTCAGTTTTGTGAATGTGTTCGAAAGTGTTTCATAATCTATGCTTGACGCATGATTTTTTTTTCTTGTTTCGGTTTGCATTGAAATATTAGATATCCAGTGGAGACTTGTTGATGCGTTTCCGCTTAAGACTTTTCTCTGTTTATTGCGGACAATTTCGCTTCTCCATCATTTTCTATTTGAAATTAATATTAAGGATACCTCTTAATGCGTAGGATAATGTGGACACTTTTTACATAATCTAACCGGATAGAATCGAAAAGAGTTTTGTACATTATTTCTTCAAAAGCAACTTTAGTATAACGTTGGTCATTAAGTGATCACGAAATTATCAGTGACACTGATGATAAAGGAGAAAATCTTCCACCACCAATAATGTAAGATATTCAAATATTGCAAACGACTTCAGTCGTAATATATAAAAGACCAAAGTTTTGAATGTGCTGCAAAACTGGAAAAGGGTGTGGTAAAAATATACTTTGTTCAAACAAACAAAAATGAGTGGTTACTTTAAATAAATAATGTAAAATTATGCAAGTACGGCCATTTATTTGCATAACATGTTTGTACTCAAAATGCACTCATTTGTAATAACAAATTGTTATTAACTTGCTTTTTTACTAAAATTAAAAATTAAGGAAAGAGTTGTTTCTTTTAGCATAAAGTTGGTAACGTATTTAATTTCTGTTAAAACTGAAATCAATTTATTCAAAGTAAGAGATTATTTTACAGCGTTAAAATACTACATCGTTTAATGTGGACTTCAGTTAGGGCGGACAAAAAATGATCTCCCTTGAACATCTGCACTAACTGGAGTTCATTGCAATCGTTGCCAAATTATTCTTATATTTGACCATATTGAAAAAAAAAAAACAATTTGACATTGAAAAAAAAAAAATCTGAAATTATTTTTAACTCTTCGCGCAAGGTGCCTGACAGTCACAGAAAATCTGTTCTTGTCCCACTCCACCACAAGGGGGCACAAAGTCCTGTCCCTCGTAATACCTTCCTATCTATAGGTGCTTTTCAAAACTCCTTAATCAGTTTTCCTGACGCTTGCGTGGAGTAGTGACCCTCCTGGCCCATTAGGCTTATTGCGCCCGAACGCATCCGACTTTTGAAGATATTTCCTTTTATTTTCATCCCAATTCTTTATTTTGCTCATTTTATGAATGAAAATTACAAAGGTTGTGGATATTTTGTGGAAATATATAGGTTTTTCCAGGATGAACCCTCAGGCAATCTGTGCCCAAACTTGTACTCATCTTCGTGTTTTCCCTTTTCTGTTTCAGGTTTGCTACTGAAATGGTCTGTAAAACCTACAATTTGACTAACCAGTGTCACTCACAAATGATGCGGTGAAGAGAATGTTCAAGCCCAAATTTGAATCCGATCGCAACATTACTGCAGGTAATTGGTTTATTCCTATAGATTACATCGATAACTCTACTATAGCTATATTTTCAGTTTTGTTTGTAATATTAATGCTCATTTGATTTTTTGTCATGAAAACTGAAGACAATTTGGTGGCGCGTCTTAAATTTCAGTATTTTTTTTTAATTTTACTTTCTTTGAAGTTAGTAAATGATATCTTTTATTCAGATTTGAAATATTCTCTCTTTGTACTTCCTAATAAAAGTCACTGATCACTTTTAGATAGTTTCAATCGAGTTAATTAGCTGCTAATGAAGATTTTAGAAGAGACGCCTCTCAGGCGCACAGAGATCGAAACCCGAGATTTTAGAGGAGCGACTGACGGAGGGTTAAATAAATTTAGAAAGATCGTAATTCACAAAATCAATTAAAACTGGAGATTTTTTAAGATCTGGTGAAAATTTTCAATCTTAGGCAAGAATGTCAAAATCAAAAATTAGAAAATAGCTTTATTGGGAGAAATTTATGATTCACTAGTCTTATCTGAGATAAATTTAAAGCCGAAACAATTACTTATTTATAAAGAACTACTTAGCCACTAAGTGTTAAATTCTCCTCTCCCTTCCTACCACATAGTATATACCGCATTGAAGTAAAATAAGCTATTATTGTTTTACCTAAATTAAACTTTTATGTTTTAAATCTTTTAATAGGAGAAAAGCTTTTTTTATATGCTGGGTAAATGATTAGTAGTGAATATGTTGTTCGTATATGTTTAAAAGAAACTACTCTTAAAGAAATCTTTTACTTTAATTGCATAGAATAAAAAGAGTTAATTTCAAAATGTTTTATTATTTTTAAACAACACTAAATTAAAAGCAGCGAATAACTTTTAAAACCTTAAAAAAACGCTATCCCTTTGAAAGAAGGTGGTTTTATTAAAACAGCCACAAATAAGAAGAGAAAAATTTTGTTTAATTGTCAAGGAGAAATATTGTGTTTAATTCTTTATTCTTATTTGATTTTTAATGTTCAGAAAATCTTAATGATAATATATACGAGTTTACTGTGTTATTTACTTTATATTGAGTAGTCAAAAAAATTACTATATAAAATTTGGTAGTAATAGAAAATTGGATTTTTTAAATTACCTATTTCTAAAACATGTAATAATTGTTTCAATTTAATCGTTTAAGACATAATAAGTATTATTTTTAAAATATAGTAATCATTTAGAAGGAATTTCAACCTATAATTCTCTCTGAAAAACATTTTCTTCAAAAAACGTTAATGCAGGCAGCAAGTTGCCGGAACACCCCTGTGATTCGAAGAGATTCTTCTGTTATTTGAAGAAATTTCCGTCTTTTGAGTGGAGAATTTCAGAACATTTTGAGCTGATTTTCGCTACTTTTTCGTGTTTTGAGGGGAAAAGGACATGCGTAAAAATTTCGTTTCTAATACGAAAAAACAGTCCGCAGCACAGTTGCCGGAACACACCTGTGATTTGACGAAAATGCGACCTTAGTTTGGGCAATTTAATGTAATTTTTACGTTAAATTATGGAATATTTTGTACTTTGGGCAAAAAATCAGCAAATGAAAGCGGAAATTTCCGTGTTATAAGCAAATATAATCAGCAGAAAAAATCGACTAATTCACGGAATTTTTCTCTAGAGTTTTCCCAATATGCTTGAAAAAATTACAGGCAAAAATGTTAGTCATAAATAGAATTTTAACTAATTATTAACTGTTAAATGCAGCTATAAAAATAATAAAAATCCTTCCTGCCTGTATCGGGAGGAAAAGGTAGCTTTCTTATATCTTCGTTTAAAAATTTTAGCTAATGTTACTCGAAAACAGCAAGCTAAAATGCAAAGAAACCGTTTACAAAAGATTCGTTAATACTGAATTTGAATAAGAAATTCGCCAAATTATTGAGCAATAGCCAAATTGGCTTCATTTATGAAGACTTATTTTGGTCGCCAAATTTGGCGATATTTCGCCAATTGTCGCCAAGTTTGGCGAGAATTTGGCACTAACGGTTATGAATATATAGTTTTATGCGTATGATTGGGAAAATGATTACAAGAATGAAAGAAAATAATTTGCGAGAAATCGCGTTCACTAAAGCTCATAAATTAATCGTTGGTTTTAGGTAGCTTTCAATACAAAAAAGTATAAAGCTACCTACTGCAGCCGTTCGGAGGAAAGCAGTTCCGGGAAATTTCGATATATTTTCACCGATCATGACTCCCAGACCCCAAAACCACCCTCCGTTCAAATGTTGATTTATATATATATATATATATATATCCATATATATATATATATATATATATATATACATATATATATATATATATATATATATATATATATATATATATATATATATATATATATATATATATATATATATATATATATATATATATATATATATATATATATATGACCTATGTCATACGATAACGCTCCTATTTATAAATCAATTTTGATGAAACTGATTGTGTGTATTAAGCTAACCAATGTACAAAAAAATGAATTTTTAACTTTTTTGTACATTTATTTTAGTTTTAAAAATTTTCAGTGGCCGCCATCTTGAAACAAGATGGCGGATCAAGCTGGCCAACGAACTGGGTCGAGGCACTGGTGAGCTTAATACACACAATTAGATTCATCAAAATTAATTTATAAATACAAGCGTTATCGTATGACATAGGTCAGATATATATATATATATATATATATATATATATATATATATATATATATATATAAATCAACATTTGAACGGAGGGTGGTTTTGGGGTCTGGGGATAATAATCGGGGAAAATATATCGAAATTTTCCAGAATTGCTTTCCTCCGAACGGCTGCAATAAGTAGCTTTCAATACAAAAAAGTCAAAATATCAATTTTTAAAAGCTTCAAATATGTGAATAAAACTTATTCCACTAAGTAGTTTATGAGTTATGTTTCAAACCTACCTGAATTACAATTTGTTTTGAAAAGATAAAAAAAGAATCTAACGTTAGTAGTTTCAAATTTTTAATCTGTGTAATTCCGAAACTACATGACACAATGACCTCTCGTTTGGTATATAAATGTAAAATTTACCGAAAAATCGAAAAATGATGTCAAAAGTATGTGTTAGTTAAAAAAGTTTAGAGTTTGTTGTAATTTCCATATGTAGACGACCCCTAAATCACAATTTTAGTATAGCACTAATTAATAGACGTTATTACTAATCCGTTGGTATGAGTTACATTTTTATACGATAATTTTCGGAAAAGTTACTAGTGGTACGAATTTTTCCCACGATTCACGATTGTTCATTTCTTTTTAATACATTTTATTGCAATGGAGAAATTTTCAGTTTGATAACTTAATGGGAAAGAATAGAAAAAAAAGTACATTGGCTTATAATACAAGGCAAAGCGAAATAAATTATTCATTTACAAGTTTATTATATATATTTATATTTTCATATATTTCTTTATGTTTATAGTAAAAAAATTGCCTTTCAAAACTGAAAACTCGGAAAATACTTCCCGTTTCGAGAAGTAACTAATTAAGTAAATATTACCTACGGAAAAATCTTTGTTTGAAGTCCAGAATGAGTGAATGAATATCAACCTAATTTCTAAAATATATGCTCTACAACATTTATTGAATTATTAAAAAATATATTTTTAACAAAATAAACTTAAGTCATGAAAAACAACACTCATTTGAATCAATATTCACCTTTGTACAATAATAATTATTCAAAACAACAGAAATGTCACAAAACACATATGCATCATTTAGTTAAAACTTTACTTAAGGTGTTTTTAAAAACATACATAATTGTTTTTCACATTGATAAAAAAAAAACCTAGTTCTTTCGAGCAACCTTAGCTCGTCATCAGGGTTAAAAAATTGAACACGCAGACACACACAAAACAAATAGTCTAAAACTAGTAAAAACATCATTTTCTGCTGAAGAATGGTCAAACCATTACAAACAGGTCACTAGGGGTGGGAAGCACTGGGAAGGATGTGCCAATCTTATTCAATCTTGAACAATCTGTAAAAGTTTATACCACAATTTAGGGATGTTGTGAGATACCGAATCATTGCATGTTTTATCTTTTCTGTTTAAAATGAATCCATAGAAATTTTAACCTTATTTTTAAATGTTAAATATTTTAAAATGTGATAAATGCATTGGTAATTTATCAAGATCGCAAAAGAAATTTGAATTTCACATATTTCCTCATTTCGTGAAGAATTCGAATGATTTGTTGTTCATTAATTCTTGTTATTACCCGAATTTAGGAAAATAAAAAGTCACTGTGGAAAAAAAAACTTGGTTTTAAATAAATTTCGAAAAATTCTGATATGGAAATGGAATTACAATGTCAGACTTTTACTTTTTTCTTTTTATTTTAGTTACAAAATCTCATGAAATTTGTCAAGCAAAAATGTCTTACTAAAAATTTTTTTAAAGTAAACAATATTCCTATGAGGAAACTATGATTTATTCACTCTTTTTAAATAAATTTGATTCTATTACAATCGACTTTTTATTTGCAGAGAATTATTCAGTTGCTGATTTGAAGGTTTTTTCCCCGATTAAGTTTAATGTACTAAAGTGAAATAAAGTAATGTTGTTTCATCCAAACTATACTATAATGTTTTAAACTCTTTAATACCACTATTTAGAAAAAAATAAATGCCAGTATTTTAAAATATGTAGCTTTTTTAAAAGTTACATTAAATTACTAGCATAAAATAACTTTCTAAATCTTTTTTAGGTGTGCAACACTTTCGAAACAATATTTTTCTACTACTTTACAAACAAAGAAAAGAAAGAAAGAACTTTGTTTTTGACAAGAAAAATGTCTTATTATTTTTTTCATATCTTGTTTTCCAACGTTAAAAATATCTTAAAGTTTATGTATGTGATCTTTTTTGTTTATTTTATTTTTTTCATATCTTGTTTTCCAACGTTAAAAATATCTTAAAGTTTATGTATGTGATTTTTTTTGTTTATTTTATTTTTTTCATATCTTGTTTTCCAACGTTAAAAATATCTTAAAGTTTATGTATGTGATTTTTTTTTGTTTATTTTATTTTTTTCATATCTTGTTTTCCAACGTTAAAAATATCTTAAAGTTTATGTATGTGATCTTTTTTGTTTATTTTATTTTTTTCATATCTTGTTTTCCAACGTTAAAAATATCTTAAAGTTTATGTATGTGATTTTTTTTGTTTATTTTTTTATAATAATTAGCTCTAAACCTTTAGTACTAGATTGTCAAAAGAAAGAAAACTGGATCTGTTTTTAGGACAAACTTGAGAAAGGTATTAAGATAGTTTGAATTAAATTGATTACACCGAAGATCTCACACCGATTTACATTTAAAAAATATTTTAATTATTTATTCTCATTTCTCTTAATGATTATGTAATAGCAAATTTTCAGGCTTTTTTAAAAAGGTTACTTGAATGAAAGTTGTAGGAACGAAAACTGTAAATAAATTGTAAAATATTTTGGAGTAATCCCATGCTTTAAAAATACTTCAAAGGTTACATAATTTGTGATCAAATGTATATGTAGATAGCTAAGTTGTAATGCATTATGAATTATGAAATGAAAAATTGTGAATCATCAATCATTAAACATGAAAAAGACGCTTTTCTTGCTTTTCCTCTCCTTTTTCGTGAAAATGCTTTATTTTCATAGACATTTATTTCTTACTTAAAATATCTTATAATAGTTTATGCTTATGATTTTTCTTAATGCTATGTTTTAAATTAAGTCCTTATAATAATAACAACAACTTAATAATTTACAAACTTCTTTTCTGCAAAGATGTGAAAATAATTATTTTGAGAAATATATATTTTAAAATAATTAATACTTTGTTTACTTATATAAAAAAAGACAATGTAATGTTCGCAAAACAAAGAGAGGCATCCGGACAATTCAACATTAATATAAACACAAAATCATTTGTTACCAGCTGATTCCTGTGTTTAATTACATTTAAGACAACATAAAATTGTCATAGATGAATAAAAAAATCAAAGAAAATAAAATTTTAATAAAATTTAAGAAATTCGTGAATTGCAAAAGCAACTAAGAACTCATTATTAATATTATTATTTTAGTTGCAAGTTTTCATGAAATTAGTTTACCTTATGGAAGAATGTCGCATTAAAAAATTCAAAAAGAGAGAAAAATGTATCTATGAGAAAATTATAATTATCCTTTATTTTCTGAGATAAATTTAAAGCTGAAACAATTAATTTTTTTAAAGAATTACAGAGCTACCAAATTGTCCTCCCCCCTCCCCACACCCCTATCACATGCTATAATGCAATGGACTGAAATAGGTTATTGTTGTTCACCTCAACTATTTCTCTATATTTTAAACTTTTAAAGCAATATATCGGAAATGTTCTTTTGTTGTATTTTTATATGTTTAGCAGATGCTTATTAATGAATACTGTACGCGTATCTACATTCTAATTTTTGATTTTTATTAGGAAATATATTTAAATAAATATACGCTTAAAAAATCTTTTTTCGCAATTACAAAATATAAAAATTGATGTAAGATTTTTAAATTATTTTTCGTAGTTTGTTAAAGTAACATTAAATTAAAAGCAGTAAAATAACTTTCAAAATATTTTTGTAGGCATTTCACTTCCTAAACACAAATTTTCCTATTATTTTGTACAAGCAAAAAAGAAAAAGAACTTCTTTAGTGCACAGAGATATGTCTTGTTTACTTTATTCATAATTGGACTTGCATCCCTATCAACATTTTAAAATTACTGTAGATACTTTTTCTAAATAATTTATTCATATAATAAAAATTGAAATTATCTTATAAAAGTTTGTTGATTTTCTTACTTCTGACTTTAACATTACGTTTTCTGACTTCAACGTTAAAAGTTGAATAATAACTTTTAAAACCTTTTTATAGACATATCACTTCTTAAACACGCACTTTCCTATTACTTTGTACAAACAAATAAGTCGGTAAAGTGCAAGCATAGCTCACGCTCAAAGGGTTCCGTACATTAAATTTATTAATTAATAAACTCCTATTACCCCTAATATTTTAATAATTTTAGTTTCAATAGATTCGGAAATAAGAGAGGGTAGGGGATATATATTTCCAGTATAGTTTCGACGATATCTCTGAAAATATAATACCTAAAATTAAAACAAATATATTTTTGAGTTCGATGTTACGATATCTTTCAAACAACACCCTACAAGATATATAGAAAAGGAATTTTTTCAAGTAACTTAATTAATATATCGGCTAATTACCGACAATTTTCTTCGAAAATCGTTATAAGATATCCTTCGATGACTCTGCGTCGATACATACCTCGAGCACCTGTCAACACCCTCGCTGACCGCCTGAAAAATAAAGTTTGTGTGTAACGAAAAAATTCGTTTTTCTCAAAAACGAATTACCTAGGAAAATCACTATAATCTTCCTACAAGGTTTAAATAAACTCCTACTACCCCTCATTTTTTCATAATTTTAGTTTTAGTAGATTCGAAGATACACAGGGAGGGGGAACATATTATTGCAGTGTATTTTCGACGATACCTCTGAAAATGTAATACCTAAAATTAAAATAAATCTATTTTTGAGTTCGGTATTACGAGATTCTTCCCACGATACTCCACACGATATACAAAAAGAAAACTTTTTTTTTCAAGTTACTTAATTACCTCTAAATTTTTCCTAAACATATTTGTGAATGGCTAATAATCTGAAAATGTGTGGGTAAAAAGGCTTTATAACTTTCGCAAGTTTGAACTTTCCGCATTCCATAGTTTATGAGAAAAAGGGCTCTGACAGACAGACGAACAGACACGGGAGTGGTTTTATAATGGTTCCGTTTTTACTTTTTAAGTATGAAACCTTAAAAAGAAAAAGAACTTCTTTAGTGTATAAAGATATATGTCTTATTTACTTTATTCATACTTTGACTTGAATCCCTATAAACATTTTAAAGTTACTGTAGATATTTTTTTTAATTAATTTACTTTTACAATGGAAAATGAAATTATTTTATAAAAATTTGTTGATTTTCTTCGAGTTCTAAAAATTTAAACAATAAAACTCAGTTTCGTTTATATTTCAAAGCAAGTTTAAAGAGAGGCTTGAACGATGACGTCACTGGGTGACACAGTGTTTCGCCGGATGACACAGGTTGATCAAATTTATGTTCATATTTTGGGCAGTTTCATGCCGTGTACATTGTTTCAATTATATTTTTATGGAAATAACAAGTGGCTAAGTGTGATCGAAGATCTCCAAAAGGGTTTCGTTTAATATTCATAAAAAAAACTTTATCCTTTAATCCATATCAAAAATTTTAATTATAATTATCAATACACTATCTCAATAAGAATATAGATGACAGAAAATTGTTGTAAAATCCATTAGTACCATCTTCCATAGCTAGGGGCGCAATCTGTTCTATATGAACTTCAGGCACGTGTTCCCGCTGCCTGCGGCACCATATAGCAGGCGTGCTGCACACGAGCTGCAAAATCCATTTGTTCCACTTCTCACCGCAAGGAGCGCAATCTGTTCTATACGAATATAACTGAAATCTATAAATCTATCGAAATCCAGCCGGATGGGCCAAACCCCGTCGTAATCGAGCCCATAGCACACCAGATAGAAAGGCGCCCCTGGTGGTGAAACTTGGAACTAAAATCTGAAAGTTCTGTCGATGTTGAGTCGAACGAGACAAACCGCGTTGTAATGGGACCCATAGAACCCGAGATGGCAGAAATATCCATTAGTTCCACCTTCCACTGCCAAGGGGCAAATCTGTTCTGTACGAACGTAACTGAAATCGTTGAGACTAATGATATCGAGTCCAACGAGCCATACCCTGTCGTAATCCGGCCCATAGAACCAGAGTAAAGAAAGCGTCCCTGGTAGTGAAACTCAGAACTATGAGCGGTAAGATCTATCGATATCGAGTCGAATGAGCCAAACCACGTCGTGATTTTCCCATACAAACCGAGATAATTTGAAATGAAATAGCAAAATTCATAGCGTTTTATTTCTTTTTCTATACAAAAATCGGGATTTGGCTAAATATATATATATATATATATATATATATATATATGGGCTGATTTCGAAAAAAATTTGAAACTCTGAAATCCCAGTACACTTTAAGCAAGGATGCATACTTTTCAGATCTAAAAATCCGATATTTTGAAAAATTTTACAGGCCTCAAAATTTGCCATTATAAAAATTTTCAAGATTTTGGTGAGTAGACTCAATGTCCGGAATGAAAGCCACATGTTTTGATTATGAAAAATAAATTATTTTTAAGCCGTCTAATTAAATAAATAAATGATTGTAAATTCCATTCTAATTATCCGAGAAATACGAAAATTACATATTTAGAATCCCCGTGAAGAGATACAGATGGATGTGTATTTTTCAAATATATAAATGCAATATTTAAAAAAAAAAATAATAAGGTCAAAATTCTTCTAGTATAAAGAAATGTGGTTTCCGTCCGCTTTTCCGAAATATCTTGTACCAGACGATTTATCTGCATTGAACAGGATCTTTTTTCAACTTAAAATTAAAAGTTTTTTAATTGATATCTTCTATTCTAATTGGTCGAATTTTACAAATTTTGCTTCTCTAAAATCGTGATTTTTTTGCGTTCATTTGCAAATTTTCGTGCGAATAGAGCGATTCTTTTCGTGTAGTCGCCATTTTAACTGCAGCCGGAATGGAAATCATGGAGGTGCAAGTTGAAGAGAAAAGATCATTGGTAGGTTGCGAGCCTCGTATCAGGGTCCCATTTTAGTTTCTTTGTTTCGGTAAAAAGGGTTCCTTTTTCGCTAATTTTCGATGGTTTTTAATTAATATCGTGCGTTAATTTTTTTAAAAATTTTATGATTCCCTGTGTGACAGTAGGTATTCAGCTGTAAGTACACCAAATTTCAAGTCTCTAACTTATACTGTTTCTGAGAACGGACTCTGCGAGGGGCAGACAGACAGACAAAGGAGTGAGAAGAATAGGGTTTCATCAGATGAACGAAATCCTAAAAAGCATCTTTTGTTTATGAATAATATAAGGTGATACGAAAATAATTTTCCCTTATTTTCAAATTATTAATATATTTTTTGTACATTTCATTACATTAGAAAAACTTCTAATTTGATGAATAATGAATACATTTATGAATTAAAAACACTATTTGTTTTTCTTGTCTATTAAGCAAACTTTTTTTTTGTTATACGCTGATTGCTTGAAATCAAATCCAAGTGATTGAAACAATATATTTATATTAGATTAATTTTAACACAATTATTCAAATTGATAAAGAACTCGTATGATTTTTTTACCAATATATTTATATTTCACAAAGTACTTTTGCACAGTTTGTAATTAACTATTATAAAAATAACTTTTAAATGTAATTAAAACTTTGAAAATTTATCAAGGAAAAATCATAATTAAATAAAAAATGAGGGCTATTTTTCACATTTTGAGTATTTATAGAGGTATCATAATTATTTGTTGTCAATTAATGTGTGCACTTAACCACATTTAGGAAAATAAAAATTCTCACTACGTAAAAATAAGGAAATTTAGTTTTAATTAAATTATGAAAAATCGTGATATGCAAAAGCAATTAGAAACTCAGATATTCTTTATTGAAAGATCTAATGAAGTTTGTTTACCTTAGGCAAGAATAATACCCTTAAAAAAAAACAAGTAATGAACATGGAACACTGTGATTTACTCTTCTTTCGTCAGATAAATTTAAAGCTGAAACAATTACTTGTTTTATATAGACTTACTCAGCTATTGAATGTTAAACTGTTTTCCCCAAGACATACTATAACGCACTAAAGTGAAATAATTTAATGTTATTTTTACCTAAGCTACAATCTAATGTTTTAAACTTTTTAATAGCGCTAATAAAAAGATATTTTTTTTGCTTTTGATAGGCTTTGCAGATGCTCATAATTGAACATGTTGTGCGCATAAACTTTTTGAAACTGGAATTTTCTAAGGAAAAGTCTTTACAAATGCGTTAAAGAAATATGTTTTCGTAATTAAATCAAATAACTATAGTGACGACTTAAAGGATATTTTTTTATTTTATTGTACTGATATTTACTTATTGTACGACAGTTGGCTTAATTTACTGTTAGTGGTTTGGCACAATAGAATGATTTTGTGTCAATTGTGTGCTATCCACATTCATTTTAAATCCTATTCTTTCCAATATCGCTCGTCTTGAATCGCCGTAAATGATATATAAAAATTATGTATGTACCTTTGTAAAAAGAAATTATACTATACAAGATACGATGTCTTTTTTAAAAGCATATGATAGCACTGCGTACCTCATATAGTCATGTTTAAAATTCCTGAAGCTTGGGTAATTTTTTCGAAAGTTAGCTTATAAATTAGGAGAAAAAATAATTGAAAGACAAACATACTCCTTTTTGGTCCCGATGCAATTTATATTACCAGAAATAGCCCGTAATAATTATTAAGAGCTTATCTATTAATTCTAATTATTATCGTTATTTATTTATTTATTTATTATAAAGAAAGAAAAAAAGAATAATCGGGTAATCCTTTCAAAAGTTATGCCTGGGCATACATAAAAATATATACAAACAAATTTGATAAAATTCATTGTTGGAATTTAGTTAAAAATTTAACATTTTGAAAACAAAGTTTTGCTACAATGTTTTTCAGACACACACACAAAGAAAGTGACATAACTTTGTCACTGTATAAAGAGAAGCGGCTTGTTTTAGTTACTCAAATTTTTGTTTCCAACGCTGAGAAACTTTTACATCGAATGTACACTAGATGTCTCTTATTGTCTGAACTCATAGGGATAGTAGTCTATAACATATTTACAAATGGATACTCAATAGAGTTCAGTCGGATATAGGCTGAGTGGCCAATCGTTTATCCACGGGCAATTAAATAGCGGCGTGAGTCAGCCCGGATTCTAGGAGCCTTACGGAAACCGCGAGCTTCGAAATCATCGTTCGTGTGACATTAGCCTAAATCCGAGTTAACTCTATTGAGTATCCATTTGTAAATAGGTTAAAAACGACTGTCGAAAAACTGTATAGATTCTAATAACAATCGGCTGATATATTAGGTATTTAATCTATTTTTAAACCATTTTTATCCCTTTTACTACAAGTTCTATAGGAAAAAATCATCAAGTAAATGTGACACAGAATAAGATATTTATAGCCAGAGAGGGACTGTTCAGACGAGGATAACAAGTCTGTAGAGCATATATGTCCTTCCCGGATTCCTTTATTAAGATCTTAAAAAGAAAAAAAAGAAAGTATGAAAGCGAAAAAATACAATATTCAGCTGCAGCTGAATTTGTCGTTAAACAAAAGAAGATGGTGCCTGCTGGCAAAATATACAAGACAACACCCTCTCTTGCCGGAGAACTTATACCCCTCCCGACAGTAGGCAGTGAGGTACCGATAACGAATTGTTCAAGACACATGCTCTCTCGCGATAAGGGGGCACTGTGGTACCGCCAGAGGAAACTGATTATGTCCTCTTTCGCCGAACGAATTCCCCAGGTACCCTGTTGTTTCCTCTGACAGCCCCTACGAGCGAATGGAGATGACAGGGAAGCAAAATAAAACGTGTTTGAAGAAACACGAAAAACTGAACTTCAAAAATGGGACATTTCCGAACCCTTTTCAGAAAAAATATCTTCCCCTCAAAAACGATTAGGCCACTAATTACAAGATTTCGTCCAAAGATGTTCGAGGTGACTATTAATTTCAAGATGACAATTCTCAAACCATTAAGTAAGAAAAGCAATAAACTAAACCATTAAGATAAATCCTTTCTTGTTGATTATCTTTCTTATCAGTTCAACTTGGAAAATTACATGAAATTGTATTTTTTCAGCAAAGAGGAAAGTGGTCTTTTTACGTTAAAAACATATTTATTTTATATAAGTACAATTTTTTTTAATTTTAATGCTTGTATTTTTTATATGCGTCTGAAAGAAAAGTCAAAAATTGGTATAGTTTTCTGACAATTAATGACGAATTTGCAACAATCTTCTTTGCTAAAATAATTAAGAAATATTTTATCTCGCATATTTAATGCATTGATGATAATAATAATAATGATAACTACAATAATAATTATACTACAACTAATAATAATAATTATACTAACAATAATTATATAGCATTATTATAGAGAAATCTTTGATAAACACGCTGAAATAGACAGTTTTTAAATCGAAGAATTATTTAAAGAGATTTTTTAATATTAAAGTCGGTCAGAATCGTTCCATTAAAAAATTTTTTAAGAACAAAACAATGCATATTTTTTTTTTTTTTTTTTTTTTGTAAGGATATACTTCTCAAGCTACACTGAGAAAAATGACACTTTCAAATCTGAGCAAATCGATGTTTTCATTTTGTTATGAAACTTTTTGTTTCAAATAGGACGACCCAGTGATTTCAATTCTGAAATACCAGAAATTCTCAGAATATTTAAACATGGACATATTCAAAACTGAAAACATAGAGGTCAATTTATACTCATAATCATTTTTGAAACATGGACATACTCAAAAATGATTAGAATCAGTTCAAACACATTTTTGAAACATGGAAATATTAAAAACTAAAGACATAGATGTCAATTTATATTCATTTTTGAAAGATGGACATACTCAAATATGAGTACAATATGTTTTATTCTTATGTGTGTGCATGTTTACAGAAATGAGTATATACATGTTTCAAAATTGAGTAATTTTAATTCGGAGCCATTTTGACTATCGACACACTCAGATTTGAGTATTTTTTGTTCAGTTTTGAACATGTCGTTTATAGAGTGTAGCTGTGTGCAAACTGCGCTTATTTTTTAAATTTAATTCTTTAGAGCTCTTTTTTTTTTCAATTTTTTATTCAAATTTTCATTATTTCAATATTTTTTTTTTTCATATTTAGAAAAGGTCATTGTTTTTATGCTGTTACCAATTTGTAAAACTGTGCAAAGAATTATATTTCCTCTCAAATAAAAAATGTATTTACACGTAATTATTAAAAAAAATCCCTGACGGCTTGGCCTACAGGCACAGGTAGATTTCGAAGACGCAGACCGTGGGGCGCCTGTTTGTTGGGAATTGCGGAGCAAATGACCTTTTTGCCATGATGCGGCAGTTGGAACCGCCGCAAACTACTTGTTTAGTACTAACAAGTAGTTTGTACTACTTGTACAAACTACTTCGAAACCTAACTTGTTTGCAGGCGAAGCCAGCAGGGATTTTTTTTTTTTTTTTTTTTTTTTTTTTGCTATAAGAGTTGGTTCTATAAAAAACTTGTCAATATAAAAGTTTTAGATAATATTAAGAGGATTTATATTATAAATTTAAGCGGATTTGAAGTCTTGGGAATTGACGAAGTTATCAATTTTTTTCTTCTAAACCCCCCCTCGCGCCCCCACCCTTGGAGCCATTTTTAATTATATCAAAAATCTGCCATACATAAATTTTCGGCCCTTCTCCTAGAAGTAATAATAACTTCAAACGGATTCGATACGTATCATAATTAAGAAATTATGGGGGTTTTTCTGTTTTCGCAAAAAGCCTCCCCCTTGGTTCGATTTTGCCCATTAACGAACTTGACCGAGATTTTATGACCCTTGATTTCATGTATCAGTTTCAAAAAGATGCGGGAGTTGGAACCGCCTACTTCGAAAAATAACTTGTTTGCAGGCGGAGCCGACAATTTTTTTTTTGTTTCTAATTTTATTTTTCTATAAGGGTTGGTCATATAAAAACTTGTCAATATAAAAGTTTTAGATAATATTAAGAGGATTTATAATAAATTTAAGCGGATTTGATATGTTGGGAATTGACGAAGTTATAAAATTTTTTCTTCTAAAACACACCCTTCCCCCCCCCCCCTTGGGGCCATTTTTAATTATATCAAAAATCTGTCATACATAAATTTTCGGCCCTTCTCCTAGAAGTAATAATAATTTCAAACGGATTCGATACATATCATAATTAAGAAATTATTTAATAAAGGATGTGCAAGAAGAGAAAGAGGCAACTATGCGAATGCTCAGAGTAGGGAGCTCAAGAGCACCAGCATCGAAAACTAAATACAGAGAATTAAATGAAAAGATTGCAAGTTTAAAACGTAGTTTGATAAATGGCACCATTGATTTACATAATTATATTAATTCAATATCCTATTTAATACATTTGGTTGACTAGTCCTGTTTTGTTTTTCGAAATAAATACATTCTGTCTGATTTTCTGTCTATTTGATATGTACTATATTTATGAAATGATTATTTTGAAGCTAAGTGAAGATTTTATACATAACTAATAAGATAATTAACGATATATATATATTTTTTAAATAGCAGTTTTTATTATGAGTATCTACCTTGTGAGAAGTTTAAATTAGTGCTTATTTTCAAGTAAACATTTTAGTAAAATTTATCATTTATATTATATCACATAACAATAAGACACGGCATAAAATAAATTAAAAGTACACAATTTCGAAGCAAATCGTGATGTCCTATCTAAATGATATCTATCATCTACCTACGTATAGGGGGGTTCGTCAGAAATTGACCGGTGGCCAATGATTTTTTAATTCTACAATGGAAAATAAATGCGCAGTTGCTGACGAAATTTCATTTTGCAACCATTACCGTAAATATAAATAATGTAGAAAATGAATAAGGAAAAAGTTTCCGAATTACTAAACTCATACCTCTTATATATATATATATATATAGGAAATTTACAGAAAAATGTTTAGCAATTTTATTGGAAAAAAGTAATTGGATAAAAGTCTATTAAACTGTTAATAGCAGTGAAAATATTGTACTAAAAATATGAAATTAGCCTAGCATTATTTGAAACACAACATCCAGAAAAATGCACGAAAATTACAGTAATTAAACTAGTGGTACCACATAATACTAGCCATATCCAATGTCCAGTGCCCGTTTTGGCACGAAAAATGGCAATTTCTAGAACTTGTTTTGTATCTTCTAGAACTTGTCTGTATTTAATTTCTCATGAAGCTAGATAAGTCTCTTCAATATTTTATTGCAATATTTTCCCTTTTCTAAGGTTATTAAAAGAGAGGAGAGGGAGAACACATATTTTATAAGAAACAAATTATTTAAAAATATATATAAATTACTGAAGCATTGAAATCCAAACTGGCTTCTTTCTGACATATTCACAAAGTTATTGTTCATGCACAAAATAAGCAGTTATTCTTCTTCATGGACTGAGGAATCGGAAAGCATTTTTTATATTTTTATAAAGACAAAATACCATTCAGAATATGCCGTCCAAATTGGCGTTTTAAGCCGAGTTTCTGGATTCTACAACCCGGGAAATGTTGTTTTGAGACAGCAATTAATTAGAACTCAATATGATATACAATTATAGAAAATGTAAAATACTGTTCGATTTCAAATTACCCCAATAGTCATGCCTGAAAATTCCTTACATTTATGTATAAAATGAGTCGGTGAATATATATTTTGAGTTACTGAGTGAGGGAAAATATTTAAAAAACCACCTTAAGTGTTATAGAAACTTTCTAATTCGCATTTCAGAGAAAGAAAAATATCAAGTGAATGAAAATTAGAATTGTCTAATAGTAAATTGGTACAGCGCACTCAGAAAATGGCACGAAACAGTTTTGTACTAATTACGTCTAAATAAAACTCAAACTGTATTTCTCATATAATGCGAGCACTTTTTAATCAGTTTAATATTTAGAAATACACACAAATTTTGATCTGAAGATATTTGTTTTAAATGGAACATTTTTATTTTAATCACACGTTTTATTTCAAGGAATCATCGTATACGATAAGATTAAAATCTTGAAATTTTATTACTTTACTAATTCGATTCATTCATACTTATAAATTATCATTAAAATAAAGAGAAATTTTCATCTTTTAATAACACATCATTGATATATCGCTGCATAGATATGGTATTACCAAAATTGTTTCGCCCATACTAATAGTATTGCAAAGAGTAATTTTTCAATATAATCATAATCCAGCATAACATTTGTATTTTAATTCATATGCTGCTAATTATTATGCTCGATACAAGTATTGTGTTAAATCAACCGTGGTTTAAATCAACTGGTTCCTCCCCCCCCCCTTTTTTTTAAAAAAGAACAATTCTTATACAATTTTTCTCCCCTTTTTTGTAATTTAATTTTCCATTTTTAGGGTTAAAATAATCTTTTTTCTACAACCAACACTATATATAGTAAGTCTAAGGTCATGCTTGTATGTATATTAGTATGAAATTTAACATGCATAAATGGAACCTATCGGGTTCAAAGAGTTATCTTAAAACATTGTCAACGCGTATAAACATATGCACACAACATGATACAACTGACAGAAAATAATATAGATAAAAAATATTCAACATTTAGCATAAAATGTTTTCTCTCTCTCTTTTTTTTCCCTTTTTTTAATGGGATTATTTACAGCAATTAGTAACATAAGATGCTCTTAAAGTATTTGGTCATATTAAAAGAAAATTTTCTCGATTGGGAAGATTATCCTTTAACAATTCGAAAAAGAACACGCAAGATATGAAATTGAATAAAATGATATTCAAAAGTTGGGTGCCAGTTACAGCATTTTAGTAACACCAGTGTATTTTTTTTTTGTTACTTACTGAATTTAAAGGCCAAAAATGTTGACTTACAGTTGTCTTAAAAAAAATAAAATAAAATAAAATAAAATCGCAATTTTTTTTTAAAATTAAGTTCAGATACTGAGATTTATACAAAATAGTTAGCCAATCGGGTGATACTGTCTTGAAGAAGAATTAGTTTATAATTTTAAAGTATTGTTTAGGTCAAGAAGAAAATATTAACATGTTCAGTGAACTGATTTTCGCTTTAAAAAGTTACTGCGTGGTCAATGTATCCAAAATCTATTATTGGTGGGAGTTTGTATAAATAAAATCGCAACAAGAGATTGCTTAATAAAAAAACGTTTATATCTTTTTTTTAAATTTTAAATAAAAATTCTGTTGAATGTAAATATTTACTTCTAAGTAAAATAATAATAAGATATATTTAAAGGCTCTTTAACACAACAAATCCCATTATCTTGAACGAAAGAGGAAAATAAGGGAAAATCAGGCTTGCTTGAGACATCAAGGTTTCCTAAAAAATAATGACTAAAAATATATAATTGTATTAATGCTTAATTTTGTCATGTAAAATAAATGTGTATTACAAGAAAGCCCAACGTAGAAAGCATTAGTATGAAATAAGTTTAAATTTCAGCATATTTAGGTGCATATGACTTATTTTATAGAATATTAAAGTCATAAAAATGTAATCAGAAGATCGTGAAGATTCCTATGTTCAATAATTCGCAAAATTTGGGGGGGGGGGGAGATTCGGGTCGTACCCGACCCAAACACGAAATACTTCAACCGGCAATCCGACCCGAGCCCGACATAAAATGAAAGTAAATCATGTTTTAATGCAATGAAAAGTAATCTACAATTATATCTCTAATACCAATTTTATGTTTTATACAATAAAATGGACTAATCTATATTTTTAATATTCAATTATAGTAAAACCTCTGAATAGAAACTTCGGCATCGTTGAATAGAGTTCTGCATCGTGTCGGGTTATCCCTAACTTTCTTTTTCGGGTCAGGATGACTTTAATTTTCTTTCTGTGGGTAGGTTTCACCCAAGAATAATTCTTGCGTGTCATAGTAAGTTTTTTTGCAAGTTGGATTGTTGGGCTTTTCACAAAAAGTTTCAGCAGAATTATGTTTCAGATGAAAATAAATACCTATTTCAATCTAAATAAGCATATATTTAATTTACTGCATGAGAGTACTTTATAAAAAAAATGTGATCACAAATTATTCCTTCTTTAAGAACCATTTATTCTTCTCGGAATATGAAAATTATTACCAACAATTCGTCTATCAAACAAACAAAAATACATGTATCGTATTTGTGATAATTTATGCACACATACACTTGCACATGTGTGTGTAGATTAGGAAGTGCCCACTAATCAGAGATATATTTAAGCGTACGAGTATTTAGGAATTGAAAAAGTATTCGTTGAATAAAGGTGTCCGCTTTTCGGGAGTTTCCATTATGGAGGTCTTATTGTATATAGATTTTTAACCTGAAAAAATATCGTGAAAATTACTTTGAAAAATCTCGTCAACCCGAACCCAACTCGCAAGAGTCAAAATCCGAAAAAGGCCCGAACTCGAAACAATGAAAGTCAACCCAAACCCGGATCCAACCATTGACTAGAAATATAATTTATTTATTATTTTATTATTTATTTAATATTTATATTTCTAGTCAATGGATCCAACCCGCGACGAAAATATGTAGCGACAACCCGACCCGAACCACGAGTTCGGTCAGGTGCGGGTAACCCAACGCAGTTGAGAATTCTAATCCAAACCGCTGAATTTTATTTACCGTTTCTTTTCATTTGAGGGGGGGGAGGGGGGGGGAGGAGAAAATGTTTGAAGAAGTTTCCTTTTTTTTTATCCAGTTTTACGATTCTCCAAAAATAATAAATTATTTGTAAAACACCTTAATACAATCAAAGAAGTTATATTTATTCGTAAATTTACGAAATTAGTCGAAATTCTTATTTGGATATCAAGAAATCCAGTATATATTTTTCCTCTATAAAGACAAGAAATTACCTTCGATAAAATAGTGTCAAAGTCTATTTTCAATCGATTATAACTCAATATGTAATAAATTCATCAATAACTTAAAATCGCTGTTTGATTCCAAATCATTCGCATATAGTTATGGCTGCAATTTTAAGCATTTAATAATAAAAAAAAAATACATAAATAAATGAATAAATAAAAGACTACGGAACGGATATGTATTGACATATGTGGATACGTATATATGTGATAAATATTTATATGTATCTGTAATAAAAATGTTTAAAAATCTGAATTGTATTTTATTTCAAAAACAATAAAAACGTAAAAGATGCTTCCGAAAAATGTTCAACAGGAAAAAAGGTAATGTGAGAATATAGATTGAATATATACGCGGAGAAAGATAGATTGGTACTTCGGTGATTTGAAACATTATACGTATCAAGTAAAGTTACCCCCTAATGACAATTATTCAACTAATCGATTACAGTTTTGGAGGAAGTTTGGAGCGACCCGACGGAATCAGTTTAGAGGCGAATCAAAATGGCCAGCTTGGTTTTTTTTTTAGGATAAAAAAAAGTCTCTCTCAAGAACTTTCATCAGGTATTTTCCTACCGGAAGTATTTGATTGATAGAGACGTATTGCTGCTTCGGCGAGTCCGGACTTTACCGAGGAGACTCTATTCCTGAAAAGGGACGATGCCATACGAGGAAATAGGAGTTACTTTGTGTACTAACTAGCTTGTCAGGTTGGAGATATAGTAGACGATATAAATATTACAGTATTAGTATTATAGTATTAGTATTACAGTTATTAGAGTATAAGATATAAATATTATTACGATGTTATCAAGCATTAATGGCGATAAAATAACGTTTCCAGTTTCAAAACGATGGGTCTTGTGTTCGAATCCAGCTAATTACATCATGTTATAAAATTATAAAAATTATTCCCTTTTTTCAAACTTTTTTCGGGGCCAGCGTGTAACACGTACGCCAAGTAGAGTGGAGTCTCTCCAGATTTCTACTTTTTATTATAAGCAGAGCAACAAATTTTATTTAAATAAGTGCTATTCAGATTGGATTAATTTCCAAAAATTTTTAAACATGTTAAGAATCTTTGAATTTAGCGTAGATGTGTTTTTTTTTTCAATATTGTAATTACTTACTTTCATTTCTGATAGTGTTCACGCAATCTCTAATATAAAGTAATTCAAACAAGATTGGTTGAATAAAAGATGTTACTACAGAATCTATTAAAAAATGTAAAATGTGTTTTTAACATTTTGGAGTAAACGGAAACTTTTTGAAAAACTTGATGCAATAAATAATTTGTTCACCTATGTATAGTTAAATTAGATGTAATACATTTAAATTATGTTATAAATATATGAAGAAACATATATATATTAAAGACAATGAAAACGGTTTTTTGTTTTGTTTTAGTTGACCACTTACATTTTAAATTTTTGTATTTAACCGCATATAAAATAATGGAACATTATCGGATAAAAAAAAAGTAGAAATTAGCTTTAAATAAATTAAAAGAAGAAAAGTGACGAATAAAAAGAAGAAAAGTGACGAATAAAAAGAAGAAAAAATAGAAGGAAAAACGTGATTCGCAAAAACAATTAAAAACTTTTTGTAAAGCTGAAACTGCCGTAAAACTTGTTTGTCTTAGTCAAGAGTGTCACAATTAAAAATCAATTAATTTTTTTAAAAGCTGAAACTGCCATAAAATTTGTTTTTTTGTCTTAGTCAAGAGTGTCACACGAAAAGTTTCAAAACTTAGGGAATAATGATTCTAGAAGGATACTATGATTCACTCTTCTTTTCAAAGATATATTTAGAAAAGAAACAATTATCCATTTTTGTAACGGATTACTCAGGTACTGACCCGTAAGGCATGGTGACGTCACGGCGACGTCATTGTGAAGTCACACTGTAACTTTGTGACCGTCGTCGTGACGTCACGTGACGTCGATGTGAAGTCACTGTGACCTAAATGTGAAGTCGTTATGGCCGTTTTCAAGGCTTTCTGTGACCTCACAATGTGACTACTTTGTGAAGTCACCGTGCGACTTCAATGTGAAAAAAGTGACGAATGTGCATCGGATAGGGTGACCAGATTTTACCCGAATCCTATCCGAATTGTTCGGATCGACATTTTTTTATGCTACATATTTGTGACGTTTGTGACGATACTGCACCGGGTCGGGTGACCAAATTTTACCGGAATCCAATCCAGAAAGTTCGGATCGATCTTTTTGGATTTGTTTGGCTACAGAATAGATTTGGATTAGTGGTCGGGTGACCTGATTTTCGTGCACCCGAACTAACCCGAGTCGGGTATAATGTTTTTACTGTAAGTCTTGTTCGGAATAGAATCTTGCATACGACAGAGCAACCAGATTTTATCAGAAATTGGTGTTACGACACAATTTCTGATGTCGGCTCGGATCTAGAGTCATGCACGAATCCGGTTATATACTTTTTGAACATGGTTGAATGTCTACTTGAGCATGAATGATGATTGACTGAAATTATATTTTGATTCAACCCATATTCTTACCCTAACCCAACAACAACAACAAAATCTGTAGGCCCACAACCCGACCGAACCTGATAAATGATTTCGTATAGATTCGGATAGCAAGATTTTACCAAATCCGGATAAGATCGACGATAAGGATTGGATCGGAAATAATTTTTGTTGATGCAACTCGCATTCAAATTAAAACTTTGCATCTGATTGGGAAACCGGCTAATGTAGCCGTTAAGCAAGACAATTATAAATGTAAAAAACGCATACTAATATAAAAATACCGTAATTTCGCGCGTATGCGCCGCACCCTAGTTAAGTCTTTTTCAAACCGGAAATTTTATTGAAAATAAGAAGTCAAATAAGTTCTAAGCAGAAGTAAGTCACATTTTATTTAAAATAAATTCTGGTAGGAAATCGAATTGTCTGAGGTACGGCGTATACGCGCGAAATTACGGTAATAGATGAATCCATCAAAAATTATAATAAAAGTAAATATTTCAATAATATGAAATTCTATTGTGCAAATAACAACTTTTTAAATTAACTCCTACTTCTATTTGTTTTGTGTAACCACGAAAAATATTGACAATAATTAAAACTATGCTATTTTGCTGTTAAGTATTGAAGTCTTTAAATGTGCCATATTTCCCTTCTCTCAGTAACACGAAACTTTCTGACACATTTATGAACAAATTTTTAAACGTGTGGCACTTGCATGCCTGATTATTAAAGTTATTTGGAATGAATAGCGTTTTCCATTTTTTAGATGTTATTCCATTTTTAGT
This sequence comes from Maratus michaelseni, assembly GCA_963931845.1. Taxonomy (NCBI): domain Eukaryota; kingdom Metazoa; phylum Arthropoda; class Arachnida; order Araneae; family Salticidae; genus Maratus; species Maratus michaelseni. The sequence continues at coordinate 128,375,218 of OZ007593.1, forward strand.
CCTCCTATAAGTACCAAAATATGGCATGTATGTATTTAATACTACCCTAGCTTTGATCGACACATTACCAAATAAAATGGAATCTGTCTGACACTCCAAACATTCATATGCATTGACTACATTCAAGAAAAAGAAAAATCATTATCATCAACCTAACCAAATTTTACTGCTTTTTTCTGATTATTTGGCTATAATGTTTGATAAATTAATTAGAATTAAACAAACTGTATTGCCTGATATTTTTGATTAAATTATCTTTCCAGCGGTATAAAGCTTTTATGGTATAACTAAGAAATATTGGGTGTTATGACCCATCAAACTTTAAAAAAAAAACATTGTTCCCAAAAGGTTTCCACAATTTTGGCCATTACTGTATATACAGCTAGATATGAGATTCATTGGCGATTTCAGCTGTTATGTGACATGTTTTGTTATTCTAAAATCATCACATTTCTGGAGGATTCAGAATGGAAATTGAAAAAAAAAACTATGAATTTTTTGAAGGGTCCTATGTTTTAAGGTGAAAAAATTATAAAGGATTTTTTAAAGGACTCAAGTTCTTCTTGAACTGCTTACATATCATATTTTCTATGTTAACATTTTAATGGTAGTCACTGAACATGAAAATATATAAAGAAAAAAGTATCAGAATGCAGCCATTACATTTTGAATACATTATTTTATAAATTAAACTTCAATTTTTCCAATTTGAAAAAAATGAAAAATACCCCTTCAGAAAAAAACGGAAAAAACCCAGTTTTTTCCCACAAAGTTTCCGTTTTTTTCCCGAGTATTCTCATCTCTAATCTTATATATTTAATTAATAAAAATATCAACACAATGTATTCTATCATATTCTGGGGTCCAGATTTTAGATGATATTTAAAAAAAATAACGATACGTTTAATTTATTAAGGATGATTTTGGAAAAATATTTGATTAAAGTTGCCCTTTTTGAAAGAGAAAAACAAAAATTTAACCTACAGATCAAAATAGACTATTATTTATAATTATATTTTAACCCTTTGGGGCTCAACAACATCGATTTGAAAAATATATACTCACATGATAGAATACATCATTTTAAGAAAGTAAAAAGTAATTAAAAAAATTAAATCATAAAAATAAAAATTATTGGCTAAAAGAGTATTTTTCATATTTGTAATAAACAGAAAATTACATAGCTACTTCTCATAAATATTGTCATTTTTTAATACAAAATTCTAAAGTATACGAACTTACCTTTGTAAAAAATCTATTTATGAACGTCTCTGGACTTTTAAATGCAACAAAATTTAGTTTACAATAACGGGGTGAAACTGTTCAAATGATAAATAAGACTTTTATATGAAAAATTAATTTAGCATTGTCGTATGTTGAGAATTCTGTGAACAATTTATATTAACTTCTGTGTTGAAATATAACAGTAATAAATAAAATCGCCTTTTTAAGCTCACTGTAAAAAACTTTGACTTTTGGGTATGTGTACAGATATGCAACACGGTGATACAAAGGGTTAATTCATTTTGCAACAGGGTTTGAATGCAGTAAAATATATTACTTAAAAACAATATTTTGGTTATTAAAAATATAATTTTATTAATTGATTGCCAAATGTATAATTTTATTTAGGAAATTATATATTTATATAAGTAAAAGATCTTACTAGGGATTATTTTTTGAAAACACAGATCATAATTGTTTATAATGACACAGCACCACACCTACTCTATTTGGCGTCTAGTGTGAGTCATTTTTTAACGTTTTACTGCAGATTTTAGATGCATCGATAGTGATACGTATATGTATCATAGGACGCCGATGAAGGATCTATCTGGTTTGATATTTGGTGACGGGACAATAACCACAATAACCTTCTGTAATTCTGATATCACCATCAATAGAACAAGTAGATTTAATAGAATCTGAATAGACAGAATATGACAGAATATGATAATTAAAAATAACATGCCCCTGTTAATAATAAATGTTTAATAATAGTGCCTACATATTTTGAAATTTATAACTAGAAAATGATTCAGGAAATGAAACAGTAACATTAATCATCTGATTAAAATCGTTGACATACTGCTATTTATTTAAAAAAATAAACATTCTAAATTTAATAAACTTTATTTTTATAAAAATTAAATTAATGAAATATATAGCTTTTGTAAAAAAACTCATATGGAATTAATTGAAACTTTATAATTTAATAAAAATATAACAAGTAAAATTTCTTCATACCAACTTTCCTTTGTCATCATCTTCAATATTCTGTTTTGATATAATCCAAATAACGAAAGCTTCGCTTCTTTCGGCGAAAATAATTCGTCCAAATCTGGTACAGTATCATTGACCGGACTCAAATTTCACCGCGCCAATAAAAACTGTACCTTTCTCGAACGTAATTTTCAATCAAATATGTATATGCGAAGTTCTGTGCAGGTTTTTGTTAAATTTTAATTCCACATTCATTATACACGTCTATTGTCCAAGTACTTCATTCACATCCCACTTCCATCCCTACACTGTTATTTTTTACTTGTTAAGAATTTCGTACTCTGACGTCGATCTGCAGACGATATTTTCAAAACATCTGCCTACTTAGAAGGGCAGATGATTTTTTTTTCTTTTTATATACAGTGTCTCACAAAAGTGATGGGACACTTGTGCTTTATAAAAAGAAACTGCAATAAAATAAATAAACAAACATGTGCAAAAATTTTTTGGGTGTGTTTCATATTTAAAGTTAGTAACAATTATTACATAACATACATTTTGTCAAAATATTAAAATATTAATTTAGTAAAAATACAATTGTTCAGAACGGAGCAAAAAATGGCTCACATAAGTGATGGGACACTTACTTTTCCATCAAATATTTATCCAAAAATTTTACTTTTTAAAAGGTTTTAATATTTTGTTGGAGTTCCTTTTACTTTTAAAACATGATTTAATCTTTTTGGGATGGATTCGACTATTTTTTTTGTGATTTCTGGAGTGATTTTACCCCATTCTTCTTGAAGCACCGATTTTAGTTGTTGTTTTGAAGAAATGGTGTGTTTGCGAATTCTTGATTCCAATTCTTGCCAAATATTCTCTATGGGATTTAAGTCTGGAGATTGTGGTGGTGTTTTTATTATTTCAGGACAGTTATATAGCAGCCAGAGTCTAACGTTCAGAGCAGTGTGCTTGGGGTCATTGTTCTGGTAGAATTTAAAATCGTTATGAAGGTTCAATTTTCGTGCTGAAGATTTCAAATTTTGCTTTAAAATATCAATATACTTGTACTGATCCATTATACTGTCAATAAAAACAAGATTACCAACTCCAGCGGACGACATACACCCCCATACCATAACTCCTCCTCCACCATGTTTTACTGTTGGTACCAAGTTCTGTTTGCGAAGTTCTTCCCTGGGTTTTCTCCACACCAAGATTCTACCGTCAGAACCAAATATATTAAATTTACTCTCATCAGCAAATATAACTTTATTCCAGTAATCAGAATTCTTATTTATGTTGGATTTTGCGAAAGCTAGTCTGAGTTTTCTATTCTTTTCACTTACGAAGAATTTTTTCCTGGCAACTCTACCGTGATATCCAGCAGATCGAATTACCCTTCTAATAGTTTCAGGATTAACAATTATTCCATATAATGCTTGTAAATCAGCAGCAACTTTTGAAGCACTAATTCTTGGATTTTTTTTAATATTTCGAACGATAATTCGCTTTATTCCATTGGATAGCTTTGATGGTCAGCCAGGTCTTCTTTTATCCTGAATCATATGATTCTTTTTATATCGTTTAATGATATTGAAAACTGTTGAACGACTCAAGTTAACTGTTTCAGCAGTTTTTCTAATAGATTTTCCACGTTCAATATGCAAATTAATAACTAATTTTCGAATTTCAGGCGAAGTTTCTTTTCGTTTAGCATTCATGACTACACAGAGCTAAAAAACACAAAAATTCCAAAACAAACTGGAGAGAAATACTGCAGACGATTTTATAAATTATTGCCAATTGCTTTTAAGTAAAAATAAAACCCCAAAAAATATTTTTATTGCTTATTTCAGACGATTTTTGTTGCATATATAATGGTGTCCCATCACTTATGTGAGCTATTTTTTGCTCCGTTCTAAACATTTGTATTTTTATTAAATTAATATTTTAATATTTTGACAAAATGTATGTTATGTAATAATCTTTACTAAATTTAAGTATGAAACACACCCACAAAAAAAATGTGTACATGTTTTTTTAATTTATTTGATTAGTTTCCTTTTGTAAAGCACAAGTGTCCCATCACTTATGTGAGACACTGTAGTTTAGGTTAGAGTAGAAAGTTAAATACGGAATATATTTTTGAGACTCTCACCAATTAAAATTTATTATTTGAAGAAGTATTTTTTATGCATTTGATCTTATTTTTTTCGATTAGTTTCACAATAATTTCAATTTAAATGATTTGTAATTTCCTTTTTTGTAAACTAAAACAATGATATAATATTTATGGCATATCAAATAAAACATTGTTTAAATTTTGGAGTATATAATAAATATTTTAATGGGCAATAATGCAAGATCGGTTAACAAAAACAGTAACATTTGTATCACGCGTAATAAATGCAAAATATGATCATAAAAAATAGAAAAGGTTTATCGCGGGAGATGGGAGGAGGCATTTTTTCTTTTTCAACGATTCTTTTTTTATTTATTAATATCCTGTAGAATAAAACAGCTTGTAAAATAGCAATAGTTTTTTTAAATAAATTTCTGATAAATGAAAAGGGAAAAGATAAATAATTATTTTTGTCATGTGTTTTGCATACGTTTCGTATATTTCATTTTATTTTCGGAAAATGTTAAATTTATCTAAGAAGTATGAAACAAGTACCAAAATATATATTGGCAGAGGTACTTAATCTACTTAAGCACTAACAGAAAAACAATTATTATTGGAAATATACAAGGGTTTTTATTATAATAAATGTTTGTTTATTACAACCTACCCCCCTTCACAAAAACAAATCTTTAATTACCTCATCTGTATATTATTTTCTGCCGTAATTTACAATTGAAACAAATAGGGGATCCAACCCGGGTTCCTCGGGTTATAGAATAGAGCATATATATATAGATAGATATATTCTGAAATTGAAAATTCTAATTTTACATTTAATACTTTTTTTTTTTTTTTTTTTTTACATTTAATACATTATTTTAGATTGTCCACTAACAACACCAAAAATAATTTTCATATGAAAATTATCAATTATGTATTTAAATAAAGTTTTAAAATTCATTAGTGATACTTTTGTATTAGTCGCATGTCAGGTTTAAATTAGTCGAAAATATCGCCACCTGTATATATATATGTATATATGTATAATTTTGTTTGTTTGTTTGTTCTAATAGTTTTAGTGATTTAAGCGAATAGTTTGATTTTATGTCTATTAAATTTGTGTTTTAAAAGAATATGAATTCCTATTTTTTATGAAGTTTTTAATTTCTATGTTGAATATTAGTCGGAAATAAACGCTGAATTATGGGAAGTTAATTATTGTAACATTTTGTATTTAAATATAAACGTTTTAATCCGTTTTGATTGGAATGCCCTCAATAGAGAGATTTAAAAATAAAAACATGCTTGAAAATTACTTTTTTAAAACCATAAAGAATAGTAAATTGCAGTACAGTTTCAAGCATATTGCATTTGAAAGAACATTTTTTTTCCTGACGATTAAATATCGAAATTGTGCAATGTTTGGAAATTAAAAAAATCACAGTAAAAGCGTTATTTAATGTTCACTTGTTGCCACCGTCAACATACCGTCATTGTTACTCTCATATATGATTTCGCTCTATAATATAGATTGCTGTTCTAATTTTAAAAAAGTTGTTAGTTTTTCACATAATATGAAAAGCAAATGAAAATGTGTCTTAATTTAAAAAAATTGTTCATGGAGTACATGCAGAATTATGTTTGTATTATAATTTATAATTTCATATTGATTGAAATTTATCTATTTACGAAGTATTTTCCTGTAGGTCGATAAATAAATAAATAAATAAAATTATTTTTAGGGGTCATAAAAATCACTCAGAATCAGACCTTTTAAGTGCATAGGCATTCCTGATAAATATATTTCTCCTCTTTTTCATATATATATTTCAAATTCCCATTTTGGTCAAACTGTGACTTCAAAACATAGTGGTCTTTTGACCACACAGGTGACGTAACGTTTGTGACTTGCAGTAACGTCACAGTGACGTCACAAAAATAAAAAATAAATATCAGAAACATGTTTTTTACATTGAATATTTATTTTGTAGTGTTTTTGCATTTTTTTTAAGGTTTCTAAGCAATTCACATTTTAGTCACAGTGTGACTTCACTGAATGGTAGTAATTCGGTCACATATGTGACGTGACGTACGTGACTCACAGTGACGTCACTGTGACGTCCCTGTGAACCTACATGCTATACGGGGATTGTTTAACTTTTCCCTATATTGCTCAATAGGGCAAGATGCTTTTAAACATGGAAGGAAATGGGAAAAAAATTTCGATTTTAAAAATAATAACGGTTAGTTTTGGAAACTGGATAAGTATAATATATGAATAACTGGAAAAACCCGCGGCTTTGCTCAACGTAATTGTTGTTATAACAACGTAATTGTTGAAAAATGCCAAGTGGTATTCGTGGGTCTATTTTAATTAGAGGAAATTTTACTGCCACAGATAAATCAAAAATTACTAATTAAGCCACATTTTGAGTAAACTCCATTCTTATACTGCATTAGGTGAACATAAGACTTAAATGAATGAGAAGAGCTAAGATTAATTCCAAATTAATGGTAACTTAGAACGCATTTTCAAGGTTTCCGTTTCATTTAATTTTTCGCTTGAAATTTAAACATTTTTAGAAACAGTTCTAAGCGAATATTTACATCTTAAAAGTAAGCATAATGCCAAATTCCAATCTTCTCTAGCAAATTTCTGTAATAACTATATCACAGAATTTGCAATTTTAAAACTTTTTTGTTCCTTCACACATTAAAATTTCTAAACTTTTAAAAACTGTTCTGTGGATGAATTTGTGTCTCTAACGTAACAGCCATGCAAAATTTAAAGTTTCTATCCCTAGCAATTTCAGATAAATAATAGTTTAAAAGTATTTTAGAACTTTTCCAGCTCATCTCACTCGTTTAAATTTCAATTTTTTCAAAAAACAGTTCTTAGCGAACACTGTAATCTTAAAAATATTCACCATGCCGAATTTCAACTTTCTAGACGAACAGCATCACTAAAATAGCAATTTTAGAAAGTTTTTTGCTTCTACAACTTTTTAAAATTCGAATTTTGTAAAAACTGTTCTGTGCGAGCATTTACATGTAAAAAATTACAGGCATGTCAAATTTTAAGTTTCTATCCCTAACAATGTAGAAAAAAACATAATTTATAATAATTCCGCTCATTTTGCACCTTTAAATTTCGAATTTTTAATAAACTGTTGATACCGAGCACCTGCATCTTAAAAGTTGCCACTATACTAAATTTCAAGTTTCTAACCCGAATAAATCCAATTAAATCATAATATAGAAGTTTTTAGAACGTTTTCCGCTCATTTCAGCATGTTAAATTTCGAATTTTTTAGAAAGAATCATCTTCATTTGCATTTTAATAGTAAACACCATGCCAAGTACAAAGCTTCTATACCAGCTGTACCACATAAATTGCAATTTTAAAACGTTTTATTTTTGCTCCTGCCCTGTTAAATTTCGCATTTTTAGTAAACTATTCTGGTTGATTATTTACGTGAGTAACAACCATGCAAAATGACAAGTTTCTAGCCTTAACAGCTCCAAATAAATCGTAATTTAGAACGCTTTTCGTGCTTTCACTCTTTTAAATTGAAATAAAAAAGAAAAAAACTCTTCTGTGCGACCAGTTACGTCTTAAAAGCAACAACCATGTCAATCTTCAAGTTTCTATCCTTAACAATTCCATAGAAATCTATTTCAATTTAGAACGCTTTTCGCCTATTTCACACTTTTAAATTTTGATTTTTTAAAAATTGTTCTGTGCGATCATTTATGTCTTAAAAGCAACAACCGTGTCAAATTTTAAGTTTATATCCCTGACAATTCCATAAAAATCGTAATTTAGAACGCTTTTAAAACGCTTTTCACTCATTTCCCTCTTTGAAATTTTGAATTTCTTTGCGAACCATTCTTAGCGAGCATTTGTACCTTAAAAGTAAACGCCATGCCAAATTTGAAGTTTCTAATCCTGTCAGTACAAAAAAATCGTAATTTACAACGTTGTTTTTCTTCTTTACCCTTTTAAATTTCTATTTTTTTTTCAAACTGTTCTGGATGTGCACTTGCATCTTAAAAAGTATCAGCCATGTCAAATTTCAAGTTTCTGTCCTTAACAATTCCATAGAAATCGTAATTTAGAAAGTTTTTATAATTTTTTCCCTCATATCACCCTTTTAAATTTCGAATTTTTTAGAAACTGTTCTTAGAGAGCATAAATATCTTAAAAAGTAACTACCTTGCCCAATTTCAAGTTTCTAATATCTCCAGTATCACAAAAATTGCAATTTTAGAACGTTTTTCGCTCCTGCAATCCCCTGAGGGTGGTGGCACTGACATGAAGTATAGCCTATGTTAGAGCAGAGACTGTCACCATAAATTTGCAACCTTTACGTTTAAATTGGTTTGGTAGTTTCAGAGATCCCATAGAATTTGTAATTTAGAATGTTTTTAGAACACGTTTAGCTCATTTCACCCTTTTCAATTTCCAATTTTTTAGAAACTGTTCTTACAGAGCATATACATCTTATGAGTAACGACCATGCCAAATTTCAAATTTCTAGCCCTTTCAGTATTGCAAAAATTTCAATTTTAGAACGTTTTTCGCTACCACACTACTCTGGGAAATTGACACCGATATGAAATATAGCCTATGTTAGAGCAGGTACTGACACCATCAATTTGCAACATTGCGTTTGAAATCGGTTTGGTAGTTCCCGATATTCCATAGAAATTGTAATGTAAAACATTTTTACAATGTTCGCTCATTTCACTCTTTTAAATTTCGATTTTTTTTAGAATTTTCTCTTAGATAGTATTTACATCTTGTAAGTAACCACCATGCAGATTTCAAGTTTCTAACTCCTTCAGTATCGAAAAACTCGTAATTTTCGAATGTTTTTCGCTCCTGCAACCCTTGAGATCGGACCATCAATTTGCCACCATCCCTTTTTAAAAGGATTCTGTAGTTCAAGGGATTCCATAGAAATCGTAATTTAGAATGTTTTTAGAACACTTTTCGCTCATTTCACCCTTTTAAATTTCGAATATTTTTAGAATTTGTTCCTAGGGAGCATTTATATCTTGTAAGTAACTACCATGCCAAATTTCAAGTTTCTAGCTTCTTATGTATAGCAAAAATCGTAATTCTAGAACGTTTTTCGCTCCTGCACCCCCTGGGGGTAGTGGCACCGACATAAAATATAGCCTATGTTACAGTAGGGACTGCCACCATCAATTTGCCACCATCACTTTTGAAAAGAGTTCTGTAGTTCAAGAGATTCAATAGAAATTTTAATTTAGAATGTTTTTAGAAAACGTTTCACTCATTTCACCCTTTTTAAATTTCGATTTTTTTTAGAATTTGTTCTTAGGGTGCATTTACATCTTGTAAGTAACTACCATGCCAAATTTCAAGTTTCTAGCTCCTACAGTATAAAAAAATCGAAATTCCAGAACGTTTTTTGCTCTTGCACCCCCTGGGGGTAGTGGCACCGACATAAAATATAGCCTATGTTACAGTAGGGACTGCCACCATCAATTTACCACCATCACTTTTGCAAAGGGTTCTGTAGTTCAAGAGATTCAATAGAAATTTTAATTTAGAATGTTTTAATAAACTTTTCGCTCATTTCACCCTTTTTAAATTTCGATTTTTTTAGAATTTGTTCTTATGGTGCATTTACATCTTATAAGTAACTACCATGCCAAATTTCAAGTTTCTAACTCCTACAGTATACAAAAATCGCAATGTTAGAACGTTTTTCGCTCCTGCACCCCCTCCCTCCGGGAATAGTGGCACCGACATAAAATATAGCCTATGTTGGAGCAGGGATTGTCACCATCAATTTGCCTCGGTAGTTCCAGAGATTACCCCCTACACACAAACAAACAAACGTTAATTCTTTATAATATTAGTATAGATTAAAGGAATAAACTGGTAGGCCACCCCAAATCTCTCCACACTTCTCAGTTGAAACTAATAAAGATATGATTATCTGACACGTATATTTGGTTAATTATTTAATATATGAGTTTAATAAATTTATTGCATTGAACAATTTAAACCATAAACTTTGAATACGGTATGCTACTATAATTGTTATAACATTTTGTTATTCTAAATGAGGAACTTCTTCTCAAAACGATTGGATAATTGTACATTTTAAAATAATTTTAAAGGGTCATAGAACTTTTAAAATGTCGAAAAGTGAAAAAAAATGACCTTTTTTGTCATTTTTTATCTTAAACTTAGAATGATTACAAAGTATTTCTAGATATAAAAGAAACGTTTTCGTATCTATTTATACTTGAGATACTGGTGCTTACACAGAACCTAAAAAAATGTTTATTTGTAGCAGTTTTATACTTTAAAAACAAAACTGTAACTCGCTTAAGGTAAAGCTAGGAGAGTCTGCGCACAATTCAAAAGAATAACAGTAAAAAATCTAAATATTAATTTTTTGCTAGACTATCCATGAATAATTTTTACTTCATTTGTGTTTTATGCATTTCCATTGCTATTTTGTTGTTTTGTTGCAATTTAATAGAACAGTTGTAATGAAACCAAGAAAGTTATTTTCCGCAATCTGTCCTCACAGGGTTGGTGTGATTGCGCACATGGGTAGGAGAGATTGTTATTAATAATAACTACAATTAAATTGTTAACAATAATAATTACACTTAAATGACATTGTTGTAAGATTTTTGTGAACAAATACTATTGTATTAGGAGTGAATATTTCAACCTAATGATTAAAGAATCAGTAAAAGGAAGGAATTTTAAAAACGATTAAAAAAATTTAATTAAAGGTGAAAAAAAATTTAAGAATCAGAAAAAGCAAGTCCAGGTAAGATTACAAAATAACATTAAGTTACTTGAAAACACGTTTAACTTAAAATTAGTCCATTTTCATTTTTCATTTTTCATTTTTTATGCAAATTTACCAATACGCTGCGTAATCTCTCCTAGCATGGAAACTAATCGGAACAATGTGCCATCTCTCCTAAGTAGCAGATGCGCAAACTCTCCAATTTCGGTAGGAGAGATTGCGCGGCCTTTTATTTAAACATGGCCGCTTCTAAAACGAAACGTTGATGTTCACATTGTTAGTCTAGATTAGTAGCTTATGAGAAATCGTTTAAGTTAAAAATATTTTGTACTACTGACATTGTATAGAAATTCTGACGAATAGCTATGAAAATTCAAGCACTTACTTTGGGAAAACAAAACAAAATAGTAATGCCTATCCTAGACGCTCAAAACAATCAACGTGCACTTTCAAGTAGATATTCCACTACTGCTGTTGTACAACTACCTAGAGTCGCTGCGCGCTCACTCTACTCCTTCCCCCGAACCTGTATGTGCGCGATCTCTCCGACCGCGCCATGTCTCCTGGCTTTACCTTATATAAAGTTTTCAAAAATTTAGCAATATAACATTAAGACAAAATATTTTTCAACAACAACAATAGCAACAACAAAAGATTGAAATTTAGGTTATCTTTATATAGACTACCATACACTATACATACTGAAAATTGCATGAAAAAATATTTGAAAAAATGTTTAACTACCTTGAGCGCAATGCCCCAAATTCTCATTTTGAGAAAAGTGATTTTAAAGTTCTCTCTTTGAAAATATTTTATATTTAACAACTATTAAGAGTGCCATTCCTGTTGTTTTAATGTGTTCAGAATTTATGTTACTATTTAATACATATACAGTGTGTTTCTAAATGAATATCGGGGTTTTAACGTTTTGTAGTATCTATTATAAAAAACTTAAAATAATACTTAGTACATAAAATGAAAGAGCAACTCAAACAGTTTTACCTACAAGCTTACAAGTGTTCAATGTGAACACCTTTCGTCACACGGCACACAAGAAGTCGACAGTTCAGTTCTTCCCAAACGCCACTCTATGCTTACCCGATCTGACGCCATGTGATTTCTACCTGTTGGGGTTCATAAAGGATCGAGTGTATTTGCATCCACTACCAGCTGACCTACCAAACCTAAGAGACAGGATTGAGGCAGCTGTTGCAACAATTACCCCACAAACACTAATTAACGTTTGGGAAGAACTGAGCTATCGACTCCGTGTGTGTTGTGCGACGAAAGGTGTTCACATTGAACACTTGTAAGCTTGTAGGTAAAATTGTTTGAGTTGCTCTTTCATTTTATGTATTAATTATAATTTTAAGTTGCATGTAATAAATACCACCAAGCGTTAAAACCCCGATATTCATTTAGAAACACCCTGTATTTTATCAAAGGTTTAATTATTTGAAGGCTTAAAAGTCCTATGACACCTTAAAGCCGCTTAAAATTGTTTGGATATCAAGGTCATCAAGCAACTTTGTTTTGACGTGTTTGAGAGGTATTAAATATGTAAAAAATCGATTAATTTGTTTTTTAGTTTAACTTCACCAATTAAAAATTAAGAAGACTATTATTCGAAAGGAATGGTGCTCAAAATTAAAATAAGCATACCGGACATTTGTCGCGCAGATGTTATCATAAATTATGAGAATAATTTTATCCTTATTATAATCAAACTAATAAAATTAACATTATTTTCGTCTAAGTATACTGTTTTTTATTTATAAAAGTTTCGTAAGAATAACGATCGGTAATTTTAATATTTCATTTAAGCTCAATTATATTTTGTTATTGGAACTAATTTATGTTTTCTCAAATACAGTCAAACCTGTTTTTATGCTTTGGATAGCGACCGCATAAAAATTATTTCCGAAACGTCACAGATAGCTACGACATTTTTTTTTTAATTATTAAAAAAACACTTCCTATGGAATATGTTATATGCATTAAAATAGATAGATATTAGACCCATTATTATAATAAAATACAGTCGAACCTCCATTTAACGAAGTCGCTAAATCCCGAAAAAAATTTCGTTATATAGAAAATTCGTTAAATAGTGATTCACTTTTTAAAATATTTTAAACAACATAAAACATATTTTAAATTCATAAACACTAAATATTATTAAAAAAAGAGTATTTATTTATTTATTTATTTATTGTATAGATAACATCGATTTGCTTTATTTATTTTACCCAAAAAAAGGAATCTGCAAGGAAAACAAGAATAAAACAAAACATTCTACGGGAATACACTCTATTTTCAGTTAAGAAAATAGTTTTAAATTAAAATTAATGAATCATTGTCGTTTTTATTATAACAAAGAATTTTAAGCATACATTACCGATTAGCACGTGCGTCCTTAAATTTAATTACTGAAAAAGTCTGTTAATTTTGTCTGAGTTTTTTGTTTGAAAAAGTGTTTTCTCTCATAATACGTCTCGCATCTCTGCAATGCACCAAAAACCCCTTCAGGCGTATTTTCTTCAAACTGTAATCCACGTCGGATTGTTTCAAATGATTTTATCATTTCATCATACGAAGGTTTGTTGATTTCTGCATCATGATCATTTCCATCTTCATCATCTTCATTTTCTTCGCAATTCATTGCTGGATTGTTTTTATTTTTTACACTGTCCAAAATATCCAATTCAATTACCGTTTCTGAAGTCTCAACTTCGGAATCATGTGAAAGAAAATCCTCAATCAGCACATCATCGTTAATTTCTTCTTTTTCTCTCAGCTGCATCCACATTTTTTTAAGTTCTTCTAAGGGAATATCATCTTCGTCTTCCGTACTTGCCGAATTTTCATTGCTGACAAAGAATCCAGCTTTGGCAAAACTGTTGCGTATAGTACGATCTGTGACATCATAGTTCCATGCTTTGGAAATTTCTGATATACTTTCCCGTAAGTTGATCTTTGGCATAGATTGATTGTTCTCAAGTGCAGTGATAACTTTTCGCGTTATTCTCTTGCGATACTGCATTTTGAAGCTTTTGATCACTCCTTGATCCATTGGCTGCAGTTTTGATGTAGTGTTAGGTGGTAAGTAAAAAACTGTAACATTTTTCAGTTTTGGGTTGATTTCCTTCGGATGGGCGGGACAATTGTCAAAAACGAGAGCAATTTGGCGACACTCTGCAATCATACGTTTGTCCAACTTTTTAATCCAATTTTCACAAATTTCTGACGTCATCCAAGACTTTTTGTTAAAGTCATAATAAACCTCCAAAGATTTTACGCCTTTTAAACATCTTGGGTTCTTGCTTCTTCCGATAACTAATGGTTTCAGTTTCTGATCTCCAGTCATATTCGCACCTAACATGACATTTATTCTTGCTTTACTTTTTTTTCCACCAAAGCATTTTTCCTTTTTAAATGTTAATGTCTTTTGAGGCAAACATTGAAAAAATAAAGCAGTCTCATCCGCATTAAAGATGTTTTCAGGCTTATAGTCTTTTAAAATTTTACTCAGTGTCCCCGTTATCCAGTTTTCACTACCATTATCATCAACGTCTTTATTTTCACCAGATATTACTTTTGCTGCAATTCCGTGTCTTCTCTTAAATTTTTCAAGCCACCCACTGCTTCCTCAAAATTCGTCGTATCCCAATGCTTTCGCAAATTTAAGTGCTTTCTCAATTATGAAAGGCCCAAAGATCGGAACATTTTTATCTCGCATTGTGTGTATCCACTTCAAAACTGCCTCATCCACATCTTCATTGACACATGTTTTTAAACGTTTTGAGCAAGAATTCCATGAAACATAATTTTGCAACTTATCACGATTTTTTAATATGGTTGATAAGCTATTTGGAGGAATACCAAATTTGAAAGCAATATCCTTTTTCTTCACTCCTTCATCTACCTGATCAAGAATTAATTTTTTTTCTCGCTTCGACATTTTCGAGCTATAAGAACCGAAAAAACTAGCACGACTAATCAAAAATCTAGAATACAGGAGACTCTAATTCAAGAACACGGGGCAGATCCATTGATGGTGAAAGGGAGGGGGGGGGTATTGAAAGTCTGCACTTCCGGGATGATGAAATGCAAAGCAGACAGCGATTTTACTGCACTCAGTGAATTAGGCGCCTTGGTAAAACCAATTCAAGGTCACTGATCATCACAAAATAAGCTTAAAGAAAGAATAAGTTGGAAATGTTCGGAAATATTTTGAGAAATAAGGAGAAAAAAAAATTAGGTCACAAGAAAAAGTTCGTTAAATAGAGAATGCACTTCGCTATTTGGAGGTTAGTTTACAAAGAAATTCGCAAAATGTACTTGGTTTCAAGAAAAATTTCGCAAAATAGAGGTTCGACTGTAGATATATTATAAATTATATATATTATATAAATCAGATATATTATTTAAAAAAATCACACAAAATATGGCATAGTCTCACGTTATAGCTAGAAATGTTTTTCTTTTAACAAGATAAAAAAAAATCTACACATGAGAACATTTTAAAATATTTTATTTATTTATTTTAGACATGCAAACAATTTCAAAATGTACACATTTAAATATTATTCTTCGTTATCAAGAGCGCGCATTTTCTTGTGATACACTTGTTCAAAAGCGCTTTCGTCACATGAAGATATTACAGTTTACTTTTAAATAATTCTATCTTTCTTAAACATAGAAAGTTGCTTCAGTTGAGAGAGTGCGTTATTTTACTATTGCACAAAGGCGTACTCATATTATATAATTGTACGATTTTTATCATATACCGCATAAAACATTGCACAAAAAAGATCCCCAAAAAATCGCACAACACAGGTTTTACTGTATGTGTGTATTGATATTTTAATACGTTCATCTTCATTTTATGAACAGTTTCATAGAATTTATGAATTAATACCAAATTTGTGATATGTTGTTCCACTGGGCCTTGTACAGATTTGTTTCTCCCATAGACGATGATTTATCTTGTAATAAGTAAAATAAATTAATGTTGTTTTACCCAACGCATACTTTATTCTTTTAAAGTTTTTACAGCAGTATTAAACTTTTCAGTACCAAGTAATTGTGTTTCTGTAATTTTTAATTCACACCAGAATTTAAAAAATAATAATAATGTGAAAACAAGAAAATGCAGTTTTATAGCTTTTTTCACAAAAGTTATAAAAATAAAACTTTGTTACAAATCTTTATTAAATTAAGTGGGATAAATTATATTCCACTGCCTTTAAACAGATTGAGAATATATATATATATATTAATAAATATATTGAACTTATAAACTTTCTAAATTTCCACTTTAATAGGAAATACGTTTAAAAAGAATTGCGATTATTTTTACCTAATTACATGAAATATAAATATCAGACTTAATTTTAAATATATATCTTTTTTAAGCAAGATTAATTTATAAGCAGGATATACTTCTCTAATCCTATTTGGAAATATAGCGCTTCATCCTACTACTTTAAGAAATAAAAAAGAGAATAAATTTTATTACTGTATACACAGTAACAAATGTAATGTAATTATAAAGATAATTGATTTTTTAACTTTGTTTACGTTTTCATTTGCAATGTTACGAAAATGTTTAAGTGAATATAGATGGGGTTTACATTCCTATTTACTTTTTATAATAAGCATATTAAAAAATTTAGTATAAAAACATTTTATTGATAAAAAATTAGAATAAATTTTGTATTACAAATGTATTACATTTGGTAATTAAATTATATCAGTAAACCTTGTTTCATTTATAGTACAAAAAAATTAAAAAAGAATATTTACTCATTCTCTACAAATTGGTCTGCATTCAACTTTTGTTTTAAATATTTTATTGCATAAAAAAATTTCATTCCAAATTAAGTAATGGAAATAGTAAACAATAAAATTCTTCTTTCAAGTGTGATTTTTTTTCATTTGTGTAAAAAAAAAGTATTTATATATATATATTTACACTTTAATGATTTGATGAATAATTTTCAATTTCATTTATTAAAATTGCATTTATGCGTTCACTATAATGAAAATAACAACTCTTTTTTATAACATTTTAGAAAAACTTTCTTTATAATCAGCTATGGCTATAGAAATACGATGTTTATAAGCTGCAAACTGGTTTTTTTTTTTCGTTTGAAGTGATTTCTT
The DNA here is from genome assembly GCA_963931845.1 of Maratus michaelseni. Taxonomy (NCBI): domain Eukaryota; kingdom Metazoa; phylum Arthropoda; class Arachnida; order Araneae; family Salticidae; genus Maratus; species Maratus michaelseni. The sequence goes on from OZ007593.1 coordinate 128,392,546, forward strand.
ATCACAGATAATATTAAAGAGTAATTAATATTTTGTAAATTTTAACAAATATTATCATAAACTGTTAAGGTGAACTTTTGACTTTTTCAATATCAATTGAATAATTAAACTTGTATATTACCAGTTAATTTTTCCATTTATCCGAATTTAAGAGAAAAGAAAATTGTCACAATGAAAAAACTTAAAGTAGTTTTAAATTTTGAAAAATCGTGATTCACAGAAGATATTAGGAATTTCGAATTTTTTTTAGTTGCAAGCTCTCAAGTAATTTGTTTACCTTAGGCCAAAATGTCGCATTAAAAAAAAAATAAAAAAATTAGAGAATAATGTTGCTAGGAGAAAAGGGTGATTTATTGTTCTTTTTCTGAGATAAATTTTAAGCTGAAACAATGGCTTTTTGTGAAGTATTACACTCGGCAACTGACTGTTGAACTTTTTTACATCCACGACACAGCGTAATCAGTTGAATTGAAATAAGTTAATGTAGTTTTACCTAAATTTCCCTTTAAGGTTTTAGAATGTTTAAAGGCATTTTTAGTGAATGAAACATTTTTTATTTTGTATATGCTTGGTAGATGTTTATTAATAAAAATCTTGTTCGTATATACTTTCTAAAATATGACTTTATACGGAAATATAAGAGAAACTGAGCTAAGGAAATTTTTTTCATAATATCACGGAATGAAATGCATTTCACAGTTAATTTTAAAAATATTTAATGTTTTTAAAAGTAACATTTAATTACAAACAGAGAAAACTTGGAAATTATTTTTAACAGAATGGAACCTATTAAATAAACCATATTATTTTTTATAGAAATAATGTGAAGAAGGAAGTTTGTTACCCTTTAAAGATAAATGTTTACCTTTAATGGTAAGTTTGCTTTATTCATATTCTGATTTGTAGTGTTATAAAAATTTTTAAGCTAATCGATACTAGTTTTCTATTCACTATACTCTTGTAATAAGAAACACTAAATATACTAACACTATATAAATGTGTATTATTGATAGAAAATTAGAATCTATTTAATTAGATTTATTTGGTTTAATAAGATATCTTAGTTTTATTACTTAAACCTAGAGTACATTCCTGATCAAAATTATAAGGGTACAAAAAAGCATCAAGAATCATCCATTTTATACAATTTTAACTAGAAATAAAAGTTATGCAATTATATTTACAATCAAAACTGTATTATTATCTTGCCCATTTTTATAAAATTATATAGTGTTTAAATATATATAGTGTTATATTATATATAATGTTATTTATATAGTGTTGTTATACCAAATAAAAACTTATTATAAAGTTTTTAATAATTATAATGATAAAGGCACTGTTTCTAAATTAGCATGCATGCCATTTTCGTTTTGGAGATATTCAGTCATAGGATTCGAGCATTTTTGAAAAATACGATAAGAGTATAGTTTCCGAAGCTTTGGATTATTTTCAAGGCAGAGCGTTGGCAATTTATGTTAGAGATTTTGGGTTTGATTCCAGCCTGGACACATTTTTACTCAAACTTTTGAAAAAAAAATAACTCGCATGGTATTTTTACCAATCAGTATGATTGTGTTAAAAATTATAAAAAAAAGGTATGTACTGAACAGTAGATATCCATTGTTTAACTGAGTTCTATTAATTGTGAATTTTTTGTTAAGCTGCCTACATGACAGACAAAATGCTATTACCAAAAAGTTGTCAGAGTGAATTGTGTCAGCTCGTTGTCGGTCCAGATAGCTCAAATTCAAAGCTTTGGTATTTTGATCCTGTCTTAGGTTCGACTTCTGAGTTGGAGACTTGTTCACTCAGATAGAAAAAAATCAGTAATTCGTATGATATCTTTAGCAATCAGTTTGATTTTGTTAAAAATAATATAAAGTATTATTCAACAGTCTATTTCATACAATTTCAGTAGAATTCAAATAGGGTGATCGAAGAGGACAATGGAATATAGTTTGAATTTTTTAAAAATAATATTAAATTACAATCATGATTTCTTTTTTAATTTAGCACTTTCAAAACAAACTTTTTCTATTGCTTTATTGAGGAAAAAAAAAGTTGCTATTATACAAATATTTTATATAATAATATTTGTTACGATATATCCTGTTTACTGTATTCTTATTTTGATTTACAACTTTATGAAATTTTAAAGTGAATAGACATAAGTCTTCTACTTTGTTTATAGTAGCGCTGAAAGTTATTCAGAATTTTTTTTAATTTGATAGATAATCTGATACAATAGCGCTGAATGCATTTCTGATAATGTTTACATAATCGCAAATTTATAGTATTATAAAAACAAGTATCAACGAATAAAAGCTTTTATAAAAAAGTCTATTAATACAATGTAAAACGATTTCCCACATCTTACAATTAACAGCAGATACATTTCAAGCATTACATAATTTGTGATTAAATGTATATATAACAAATTTATAGTACATTTGAATAATGGAGCGAGATAATTTGATTAGGAAATAAGAATTATAAAAAGGATTCTTTTGCTATATTAAAAACTTAGGTTTTCTGAAACATATTTCTTATTTCTTCATAAAAGTATAATATCTATAAAGCAACGCCATCTAAGACGAATTTTCAACACTTGTGCACTTTGCCATCATTCACTTACTATAAAACTAATCTGACACCATACAGTTGGACAAAACGCTAATAATGGATACGCGTGACGTCAGAAAATATTCATAAAGATATTTCCTTAGTTTTAAATAACTCTAATTAATTTTCGATAAGCAAGTTTGTAAAGGTTGAAGATACACGGGGTAATAGAAAACAAATTGTGTCACCAAACAGTTTAATTAAAATGAAATAATGACTGATGTTGGCATTGTATCGTCATTGCTTAACTTTTTTAGATAAATTGTTGGTACTTCTCTATTGTAGCAGTCCCCACAATTATAGTTATGCTAAGGATGAAGTTATCATTTCGCCAACGTCATTGCCAGACTTATATATATGGCAATGCTCATATATGTGCCATATAGGACAATATATACATAATATTTGCGTTTTCTGTATCATATATACGTCATATACGTCTTATATACATGTCATATATATTTGTTACATATGAATATAACTTGGACATATACGTCATAAAATGTCATATAATTCATGTATGATTATACAATCTCATATATGTCATACATTGGGATACATATAGGATACATTTTGGTCGCTTGGAAATTCATCCTCAGGTGTGGCTATAACAAATAATTACCAAATTCTTTTATAGAGCTTATTAACACACATTTTGTTTATGACAGAATCCGTTAATTTTTATAATACTTTACCGCATGCTGTTTTTCGTAGACGCAAGATCCTAAAACTTTATCAGTTTTATTTTTCAGAAAAGTGAGATTAAAACAGAGAAAATAAATTAAATTATGACCTTTATTACAAGAGATAAACTGTCTTATCCAATAAATAAATAAAGATAGAATATGTACATCGCGTGTGATGTGCAGCGCCGCAGCTCTTAACAGCAAATGTGAAACCACGTTTATTTATTATTACCGTTAAATCACACTGCTTAGAGAAAGATTCTGTGTACCGAAAACGGTCAATGGCAGTATTCTGTAAGGGTAGGATATAACCCGACACTAACCCGAAAATTCTGCTTAAAAACAGCACGACACACTTCTACCCGAAATGCACCCAAACCCGAATTGAAAGAAAACTGGTCCAGATTTTAATACAATTATGGAAACGTAAACTACAATTAGATCTCTAATATCAATTTTATAATTTTTTGCATGAAAATGAATACATATAAACTCATTAACATTCAAATAGATAGCTTTTTAATTAAAAAAAACTAATACTCAGGACTTTCTTTTGAAAAAGTCAAACTATACACCGATACGAAAGAATCAAAACTGAAAATTTTAAAGTAATCCAGAACCGAATCCGACTCGCACTGAAAAAATTAATGCCGATCCGAACAGCAGGTTGGGTTAGGTTCGGGTAAAATCGTGTTACTCGACCCAATGCAGGACTGTAATTGACGGGACAATACACAAGTATAGGATTTTCTTTTATTGAAAAATTACGTAGGGTGAAACTCCCGGTAACTGACACTTTAAGGATTTTTTCTTGTTCAAATCACTATTACAAAGTTTTAAATCTATTTTATACTTATCTTTGTTTTTGAAACTATAGTAAAGATACATTAAAAAAATTATTGTTGACAAAATTAAAAAAAAAAAAAAACTTTTTATTACTAAAAATAGATAGTGTCATAAATATGGTCAATTTCTCCAGTAATTGACATCATCCCTTTTTTGATAAATCAATAGCTGAAAAAATAAGTTATAAAAGTTAAGAGAAACAAGTTACCACTAGATGACATTACTTTGTAGAATTTTACAAGAAAATGCTGATTTGAGTTAGATTTTTGCTGAAGTGTCAGTTACTGCACTGTAAAAAAAATTGCAGTAAAATTACGGGCAGAGGCCGGCAGCAGAGATTCCAGTCATACCCCGTAAAAAAAAACAATCCATGCCCATCATTTTGTGCAGAGCGTAATTTTACGGGGCAAAGTAATACAGCATTATAATGCACTTTAAAACACAATTACACTTTACTTACTGCTCCGTAGCACGTAGCACGTTAGATAAACATCACAGAAGCGCTTTTTTGGCGGGTTAAAACTTTCGAAACATGAGTAAAATGAAGGGTTACATGCTAGCGGAGGACAATGTATGAGGTCGTACCGTATTTTTGCTAACATATGGGCTAGAACTGTAAGAATATGTGGATTGCTCTTAATTTGCTAAGTATCTAAGGGATAAGGCCGCTTATTTAGTGGATCAGACCGTTTTTCATCAAATAAGGCTGTTGCCCGTGAAAATTGAAGGGCACGCTCATAAATTTAAAGTTTTTTCTGAGAGCGTGGGTAGGTGTCAATAACGGGGGTTTCATCCTATAGCTACATATACTTGACACTTTTTCTTTGATTTGTCTTACCTGTTTATGTCTTTATATATATTTCAATGGTTAATTTTTACAATAAGTTGATATATATATATATATATATATATATATATATATATATATATATATATAATTATTTCTAATATAATAGAAAATAAATTACTCTTATTTTCAAGTTTTTTTGCTTAAAAATATGAAATGAATAATTTTGGAAAATATCTTTAAAAAAATCACTAATATTTTGGTAATTCCTTACAAAAGTGACCATGAAATGTCTCCAAAATAAAGTAAAACTTTTAACTCGGAATTTACTGAAGAATTAAAATCATTTCTTTTTTAATTGTATTTAAGACTATAGAATAATTTAATTTTGATAAAACTGAAATTAGTTTTAAATAACCTTAGAAAAATCGTAATTTTCAAAAGCAATTAAGAACTCAGATTTTTTTTTTTTTTTTTTTTTTTTTTTTAAGTAGCAAGCTGACTTAAAATTTGTTTATATTTAGGCAAATGTGTGACATTTAAAAATCAAACAGTAAATAATAACATTCCAAGAAGAAATCTACGATTCATTCTTCTTTCATGAGAAAAATTTATTTCAGGTAATGCCTTTATTTAATTGCATTTAAAACTAAAGAAGAATTCCCCAATGAACAAAACTGAAGTTAGCTGTATATAACTTTAGAAAAATCGTGATTTTCAAAAGCAATTAAGAACTGAGATTTTTTTTTTAAATAACAACCTCCCATAAAATTTGTTTACTTGAGACAGGTATGCCACATTAAAAAATTCAAACAATAAAAAATAATATTCTTAGAAGAAATCATTGATTTACTATTCTTTCACCAGAAAAAACTAAAAGCTGAAAAAAATTGTTTTATGCTTATAACTTTTGATTGATTCTTTATTTTAAATTGGTATATTGTTATTTATTATTGTATCTTATAATGAACTATGTTTATAATTTACAAGCTTCATTTTGTCGTTTTCACTCCGAATGCATTAGATAGAAAAACATCTTTAAACGCAAGTAATATATTAGTAAATTATTACAAAAACATCTATAAAATATTCAGAAAACAATGTTAAAAGCTTATATTTTCCAGTATTTATTAAAAAATATATATAACTATTTTCGACAGTTAATTCCTGCATTCGATTGCATTTAAGACAATAGAAATATTTCGCAGTGAAAAAGAAAAAAAAAACTGAAATTAATTATTAAATAAATTTAGAAAGATTACGACAAAAAAAATATAAGAACTAGCTTTTTTTTTTTAGTTGAGAGCTCTTGTGAAATTCGTTTACTTTCGTCAAGAAGGTCACATTAAAAAAAATAATATGTAGAGAATAATGTTTCTATAAAAAAACGATCATTCACGCTTCTTTTATGAGATAAATTTAAATCTGAAAAAAATTGTTTTTGTAAAGATCTACTCAGCTACTGAAAGTTAAGCTTTTTTACCCTTATGACGCAGTATAATGCACTGAAGTGAAATAAGTTAATGTTGATATACCTAAACAACTCTTTAATGTTTTGAACTTTTAATAGTGCTATTTAGAAAATATTATTTTTTCTTTTCATGTGCTTGGTAGATGCTTTTTAATGAATATGTTGTGCATGTAAACTTTTTTACTTTTGATGTTTAAAAGAAAATGTTTTCTTTTTTTCATATTTATATTAAATAAAGATAAATGCCAGAATTAGTTACAGAATATGCAACGGTTTTTAAAGGCAACATTAAATTAAAAGCAAGAAAAAATTTTCATATTCTTAAAAAAAAATGCAACACTTTCGAAGCAAAGTTCTTATTATATACCTTTGTTGAGTAACAAAAATAGAAAGAACTTTGTTACGATACAAAGAAAAATGTATTTTCTATATTTTTTTAAGTTTTGTTTTGCAATATTGTTGAAGCCACCTACAGCATGTTTTTTTCTCGAAGAAGGTGTATAACATTTATAGTTATTTTACAGAACCGTACAAAAGAATACGAGTATATGAAAAAAAAATATGTTAAATGCTATGTTTTTTAAATCAATAAGTCAATAACGCAAGCATTAGTCACTGAGTAGTTTGTTTAATTTTTTTTATTATGAGTATAAACAATACCACGGCTGTCAATCCACAGGATCAGATGGCCTTGTATGCATGTGCTGACTTAAATATTTAATAATGCATATACTTATTTTGTAGACAATAATAAACAGACACTATTATAATGGACACTGTTATAATTAACAATGTATTATATTAAAAAAAGCAATGAAATTAAAAATATATTAAAAATTACATTTTAAGAAAAATAAAAACAACCCATTTCCTATTTTCAGTTATAATTGCCATATATACTTTGATTAAAATGAGATATTTCTGCAAATTTTCAGTTTTTTGAAAGAGAACACCTTTTATTCTGTTATGTAAGACGACACACAACGCTACACACAGGCTAGTAGTAATGCAATCGAAGCAATCAAAATTCGTATTAAGTTTACATTTACTGACACGAGGACGGACGTTTGTACTTTATGGGAGGGGGTCCCCTGATACGACTTTATCTGTAAGGAATTTTCAAAAATTTATCTTTTAAATAATGCACATAGTAAAAATGAATTTGACATTGAATTTATTGTTCTTTCGTCTATATCTGCAAAGATTGGCATGTAAAGTATTGGTATTTTAATCAATGTTCACTAAATACTGCGTGCACAGTAAATCTGTTTACGTGACTGTGCTCTTTTAATGATCACCTGAAACAAGAACAAAAAGTCCTTCCGGACTGTACCAGGAGAAAAGTTAGTTTTCCTATATCTTCGTTTTAAGATTTTAACTATTGTTACGCGTAAGCAGCAAGCTAAAATTCAAAGAACCCGATTACAGAAGATTCGGTGATTCTGACTTTGAATAAGAAATTCGCGAAATTAGTCAGTTATAGCCAAGTTGACTTCATTTATGGAAACTTATTTTTGGTCGCCAAATTTGGCGATATTTCGCTAAGTGTCGCAAAGCTTGGCGACAGTTTGACACTAACGGATATGAATATAATTTTATGCGTGTGTTTGGGAAAATGATTACAACAATGAAAGATAATTTGAGAGAAATCACGCTCACTAAAATTTATAAATTTATCCCAGATTTCATTTAATATGCTGTCTTGTTTCAAAATGTCAGCCACCCTAGAATTTCAAACTGCTATATCTCAGCCATTTTTTAATATAGAGGCAAAACCAAAAATGCTTAATCCTTGTTTCAAGGATCTAATCACTCAAGTTCTTGTATCAAGGCCTCACTTAAACAGAAAATAAATTTAATTTTCAAAATGTTTGGATATATTTTTTTGTTTTAAATGTTTTAGTGACCGCCATTTTGAAACAAGATGGCGGACCAAGCTAGCCAACGAACTTGGTCGAGACATTGTTGAGCTTAATACACCCACTTAGTTACAACCAAATCGGTTCATAAATACGAGGGCTATCGTATGACATAGATCATATATATATATATATATATATCAACATTTGGACGGAGGGTGATTCTGGGGTCTGGGAGTCATGATATGAAAACTACCGAAATTTTCCGGAATTGCTTTCCTCCGAACGGCTGCAATAGGTATCTTTTTACTTTTTGTAACGAAAGCTACATAAAATCACGCGAATTTTTAAAATGAATTAAATTAGTTGGATGCTAAACCTCAAATGTAATGATAAAATAAATCAAAATTTTACAAAATGGTGGATGTTTCAATTTTGAGATCAATTTTTGTAAACAAACTGTTAAAAAAATCAAAATTGAAAAAAAATAATAATTCTTTGAAATTTTATGCTCTAGTTAAAAATGTCTGTTTTAATTAACTAAAAAACAAAACGTCGACAGCTTGAACGGTTTAAAGGTACACCGATTCATAAATACATATTTCAAGACAAATGCGTTTAAAGTGTTTCATTAGCCATTTGGTCAGCGTGACACCGCTACGTTAAACTGCCTGTCATGACTTAAATATTGGTGGACCAAAAACGGTTTTGAGGGAATGTTCTAAACACTTTAAAAGTTTAAAAAACGGAAAAAAATAAATTTTACAGGAGAGACTCCCATTAAGAAATAATTTTAGTACCTTCAACATACATTTTGATAACTCTTTACGTATTTATTTATTTCGATATCATTTTCCCCCATTAAAATAATAATAAATAAATAAAATGTTACATAAATTACTTCTTAAACATTATTTTCACCCGTCATAAATAGTGGGTTTTCACTAGGTACTAAACAATCTCTAGATATTAGAGAATGTAAATAAAAAATAGCAAGAAAACTGCTTTTTGTCAGATTTTACTTATTTTCATAAGGAGTTAAGAATAATATTTAAAAAAATCTTCATACCGAATACATCTTGCAATATATTCATAGTTACAAGTGTTTTTTCTTTATTTATATTCTTACTAGCTGACCCGCCCGACGTTGCCCGGGGCCGTGATAATAAAGCTAAACAAACCTAAAGTTTGTATGATTTTTTATCTTTAACTCGATTTGTATGAAATTATTTATTTAAAATTGCTGCGCACGTGACGGAAAATCTTTTATTTCCCCCTTCCGCCGACAGAGGGCGCATTCTGATCTAAACGAACCTCCGACACGTGCACCCGCTGCCTGCGGTACCGTATAATAGGCGTGCTACGCACGCGTTGCAAAATCTTTTGTTTCATCTTCCGCAGCCAGGAGACGCACTCTGTTCCAAACAAAGCACCTTCCGAAGGAAACTCCGACACGTGTCCCTGTTGCTTCCGGCACCGAATAACAGGCGTGCTGAGCACGCGCTGCAAAGTCCTTTAGTTTCACCTTCCACCGCCAGGAGACTCAAATTTGTTCTGGTACCCATTATATCAAGGGAGTTGCAGAACCAATTTCGTCGGTATCAAGCCCATAGACCTTGAGAAAATAATGCGCCTTCTGGTGGTGGAAGGTGGAACTAAAATCTGTAACGCGATCGAAGACCAAGTCGAATTATCCAAACCCCGTTGTGATCGGGCCCATAGAAACCGAGATAAAAATGCACAGTTAGCCAAAAAACTTGTAGGATTGCCCGCCAGGAAACGCTTGGCCAAGTGCACAACAACAAATCACTTACTTTGATTGTTGGTATGCATCAAGGGAATACGGGTTGTGTACTTTTATTAGGAACATAAATTTAATTTTTACGAAAATCGTTATTTGAAATTTCGGGTATTCTCTATATGTAACGTTTACAAAACGCTACGAGTAAGGCTAAAAATGTTACATTACTTAAATGGAATTTATTTTGTCTAAATCAGAGCAATACATTTTTTATTATTAATAAGAGTTTTCAATTAATGAAAAAGTCTTCGCCAGGGGGCGCTCAATGAAATACAATAAATGCGATTCTAAATAAAAAGGCGTTAACTCCCCCCCCCCCCCTTCTCATACCCGCAAGTATAACAAATAATTTGTTCAAGATAACCCCGATGCAAACGTTTCTTTAATTATCACTCTCATTGCCAAAATTTTATAAAATAAAAACTTATTGGGGATTGTTTTGATTTTTTGAAAATTTTAATTCTCAGCTTGTTTTAAGAAAAGATTCATAATTTTCCAATTAAAAAAATTCAAGATTTTTAATAATTTTATACAGCTTCGAATAGCACCATTCCAAATTTTTATTACTTGTTTTGTATCTTTCTTTATTCAAGAGATAACGGACATCATGTCTGCTATGCTTGCTCGTAGATTAAAAAAAAAAAAAAAAAAAAAAAAAACCTTAAAAGTAATTTTATTTTCTGGAATCAAATTAATGCGAAATTATAAATATCTTCTGTTATAAGAATTGGTTAATCTTAATTTTTACAAACTTGTAAAGTGGAAACAGAGAAGATTCGAACGGTGTTAATTTTAAAATCGGAGCTTAATTAGAATTCTTAATTTGAGTCACCTAAAAAATCTCTTAGTAGGGGAGAATTGATCCCTTTTTCAGTTTTTAATTTTTAATTTGGAAAAAAACAAAATTTTTTAAAAATGTTTCTAGTTATTATTAAAGGCTCATGTGTCTTTAATGTTGTAGTATTTTTTTTATTTTTGAAAAAACATTTTTAAAATAAATATAAATTATTTTCCAAAAAAGGAAAAAAGATCAAGTCTCCCCAATTACAGGGAGACTTGATCCTTAAAACAGATGCATTGAAATGATTCAAATTAAGTTGTAGAAATCAAATTTATTGTTCACTAACATGTAAAAAAGGGAAAAAACACGAAACAAACTCTACATTTGATAAAAATCAGTGTTTCCCATATGAATGATTATTATTGCTAAAATTAATGATAAAAAAACATTTTCAAAGCTTTAAAAGTCAAACGTAAATGTTAAAATTGTTACAGTTTGAAGAGTTCCACCAAGCATGACTGCTTTAGGTACTTTTTTGACAATGTTCGTCATTGCCCACAACACATTAACATTTTCTGGATAAATAAGTTGGTCGGAATTAAGTCCTCTTTTTCTTAGAAAATTGATTTTGCATTCAGATGATGAAATCTTCTTTACAATTTTTCGAAATGGCTAATTATATTCTTTCCTAGAAATCGCGCAATGACAAAGTCACTTTCATCAATTGAAAAATTTTGTGGATTTTCGGTGATTTCATCAGAATGTTCATCAAGTGAATCTGGCTGGGTTTAATCATGAACACTACAACTGCTCTCACTTTCTGAAGTTTCGGGGCTTTCATTTTTAGTGTTTTTACTTTTCTTGAGATGAAATGAGTTTTTTTTTATTTGTTTTTTATTCAGCTGGTGATCTTGTATTTCTTCTTCAATCTGTCTTTTAGTTGGTGTGCTTATCAAAATTTTTGACGATCTTTTATTTTCCCGTTTTGGGTAATTAAACTTTAGGGAAATCTTATATGTCTCCTGGGGTCACTATGTTTGTTTTAACTGTAATTGTATTACTGCTTGTTGGGGTTAATGGTTGATTGTGACGAAAAATGATAAAAAATCACCTTTAGAAAAAATATTCCTGTTTAAGGGATATATGCCAGTGATTTTAAATCCAAGACATATATCCCTTAAACATAGCCTAACTAATATTGATATTGTCTAAATGCGACTTGAAAGTCACAATTAGGAGTAGGGGTTAATAAAATTTAACATTAATTTAGATTAACTTTGGGGACACTTGATCCCCAGGATAAAGTCTCCCCATAAAAGGGGGATCATGTGTCCCTAATGTGCATGCGTTGAAAAAATAATTATTAAATCAAACGTAAAGAAACTGTATTGGATTTAAATAATGACATTTGAGAAGTAAGGAATGTTAGTAAATTATATAAATCAACTTAAGTAATTTAGTTATATTTAGCTAAACTTAAGAAACATAAACTACCTGCTGAAAAAGAAGTTTGATTGTAAGAAATCAGATATTTCTTTCTTACAACAAAAGTAAAAATGGGTAAAGAAATTCTTTTGTCATATCTGTTGATAAGGAACTGTTGATCTTTATTAGTGTTGCCGGTTTCAGAGATTTAATTGCAGTTTTTCCCTGGTTTTAGACCTAGGGATCAAGTCTCCCTAGGGATCAACTCTCCCAAGTCTCCCCTACCTCTTTATTTGTGGATTTATTATCCAGACACCTGCGGCGTCTCAAATTTTTATCAAAAACGATTGTTCATTGGAAGATTAAATTGCTCGATAAATTAAACATTTCTAATTAATATTTCTGAAAGTTGTGGATGGAATTTTTTGAAATTTGATTTTTTGAATTTGCGATTTTTTTGTTTATATAGATCTGCAAATTTTCGTGTCGAAATACCTAATAGTTTCTGTTATTTCGACATGTGTCGAAAAAGCGTAGTTAAAAGTCATTGTGGTAACCCAACCTTTTTCCAGTAAACCTGAAATCTTTTTTCCCTCTCCCAACACACACCTCATTTTGCGGTTTCACATTTCTTTTGCACTATTTTCAGAAAAGATATGGCATTTTGGAAGCGATGGTTAATGAGAATCTAATTAACATCTTGGGTAATTATCAAAATATTAAAATTCTGTGACTCAGGTGCACATGACCAGACCTTGTACTATCCACAATTTTCTGACTTCTAGGTGGGTTAGATTTTGCTAGCCATCGCAGACAAACAAACAAACACACACACAGAGAGCGAAACTTTATTTTATTAATATAGATATTCTTAAATTAATCCTGCATATTTTGCATACAACTCATAAATGACACGCCATTTTTCCAGCGACAAAATATAATTCTGTCTCTCGAAAATATTGCCTACATATGGTAAATAATTACTTAATTTTTTTTTTAACTTTTTCAATACTGTGTTGTTAAAAAGCACACAATTTCCATAAAATATATTTCTTAAATTAATAAGGAAAACAGCATGCAGATAAATTAGTTTAATACTTCACAATTTAAGTCTTCATATTTAAAATAGGAGAGCTTCTTACTTTAAATAACAATGTACTTCAACAGGTGCAATAATTTATCAAAATTTCCATAAACATATGTCAGACGGCTTGCTTAGCTCAGGTTTGGCTGAACATGCAAAATATCTGTGATTAATGCTTACATTTTAGAACACCCTAACTACCAGAACTTTTGATGATGACTTGTCAGAAAGATAAAATTTTATATGAATTGCTGTGTGCGTTGAATTTTGTTTGGTATACAAAACAAATTAATAGAAAACTTCATGTGATAGAACTGATATTCTGTTGTAGTGAAATGAAAATCAATAAATAGGTCTGACATAACAAAATCTTAGAATGTGCATCCTGATAAAAACTGTAATTTCAAAATAGCAGTTTAAACTATCAAAATCTGTTCAAAGTACTGCTAATCAAATATCTACTATCATATATATTATTTCTGTTGTCAACATCCATTTTCTAAGTAAATACAAAATGCAGAACTATCAATGAGATACAATATGAACGGATTTTGAACAGGCTTCTGACATACTACACTCACATTTCGTTAAAATACGTTTTTTGATTAAAAATTGCAGTCAATTAAAAATTAATTCAGCAGTGTTTTCATAAATGAAATGAAATGTTTTTCACAAATCAGTGCCACCACAAAAATAAAATACCTCATTATATCGTGCTGAACAATGATTATAAAATAAATTAAATAGCACAATAAAGATAAAGTGGGACATTGTTGCTGTACGAGTTCGTTTTATATTTATGATAAAAAACCAAAATTGAAATTCAAATGCTGAATTTATTTTTCTTTGTCCAATGTTTTTTTTTTTTTTTTCGAAACAGCTGATGTCATTCTTTAATGCAGTTAAAATACGATTGACATTTTTTCTTTGCCTTTTACAATCTTCAATCAGTTTGTTCTGTAACTTTGATGGAATAAATGAGATGATATTCTTGCTTGACCAATGTTGTTTGCAGATATTTTTAATCCCTAATTTTTCTTTAGAAGTTTAAACTTGTAAAGAAGAAATATTAGATATTGGTAAAAAAATATTAGACTGCAGTGCGAAAACTTTGCACGAGTCCACTGGTATTTATAAAATGATAATGGAAATTTAATTACAAAAGCTGATAACTCACGATCAGCTAAACGAATTTTTGTGGGACTTACATTGTCAGTTACGCAATTGTTAGGGAAACGTTTTAGTGTATAACACATCATTCTATTTTGCTTAGTTATAGAGGTATGGGAGAAAGTTCTATAATTTAGTGACACCAATTATGAAAAATTAGCCTTTTAAAAAAGTTCTACTGAACGTATTTTGACGGGAGTTGCACTATTAGTTAGATTAATTATGAAAAAAAATGATATGTGAAATTAGCATTCTGAATTGCAAAACTTACATTTTACGTGAACGGAGACGCCGAAAATAGCTAGTTAATTAATAAAAAATTAAATGGAAAATACATTTAACTTGTTTGTATATATTTTCAGCTAAAACTAATCAATGGAATGAAACCAATTAGGTTGGGAAATTAAATGTAAGGGTAACTACGTGCTAGTGTTCTTTTGAAAGAGAACTCTTTTTTACTTCTGAGATAAAAATCCGAAAAAAGCAGCAGAAGACAATGAATGTAGCTACTCCATATGTTTATATTTGTCAAAAACCAAGGGAGTATTGGTATATATATACACTGATGTCCATAAATTAAGGGGCAGTGACCGGACTCTTTCGATTTTAGATATATTTTTTAATATGCACTGAAATTCTTTACGAATTGATCTTGCATTTCAAGAATCTAAAGAACATGTTTGACTTCATAATTTTCAGTCAAGATTTATTCGCGAGTTCAATTAAAGGGGGGGGGGAAGTTCGTCACAACTGAAGAACTTTAAGAAGCGGTTCGGCATGCAGTTGCAATAATTGCTCCAGCAACGTTGCCTTGAAAATTGTACCAGCAACGTTGCCTTGAAAATTGCTCCAGCAACATTGCCTGGCAAATTACTCCAGCAACGTTGCCTTGAATGTCGCACCGTAGCTAGAAGTGCATGAATATAATGGAGTTGTGACACTCATAACACTCAAACATATGTGTCCTTATCGGACTGTTTTTTACTATAAAGGAATTCTAAATAGTCATCTCAATACATATCGACGAAATTTAAATAACACCCTACATAATTATGTCAGCTACATGAAAACTATTTTTCCAGACATTTATTTCATTTAAGTGTTTCACTTGACGTTATAAACGTCACTAACTTCCTCAACTGACACTATACCAGACATTTATATCACCATAACACTTCGATTTCTTGAAGCACAATTGACTTCAAGTATATGATTAAAAGTCAGAAAAACTATATATAATATCCCTTCATGAGGCACCAACAAGAGAACTGTTTTCTAATACAGAGTGCCAACGTCTGTGTTTTTATCTAGCTGGTGTTGCTTAACAGACGTGAATGCTTAAAAGGCGTGAAATTTTGCGACAAAACCCCGTAATTTATAACGTAAGGTATCTGATGGTAATATGGCTAATGCGGTGAATATGGCCAACCGTAATAATGTTATTAGTTTGAGTGACATACAAATAATGGCACTTAAATCCAGTCTCGGGTAATCAGAAGAGTTGGTTTAGTCCTGCTTTGGCCATATTTAAGGTCTACGTGAACGAGAGAGCAGCCATTGTTGTTTTACTCTTAGGTGCGTTGGCATGATATAAATTGATCTCAGATAAGTTTGTTATTTATTTGGTTTAAACAAGGGTTTATAATTATTTGTATACATAATATTTTAACATGTTTCATGCTCGTTTTTACTGTATAAACCAATTTAAATACCGGAATGTTTGGATAGAATAGCGAGAACTTTTATAAAACTGAGTTTCGTTGGCAACATGGTAAGGTGGGTGGAAAATGATGTAGATATGAGATTATCTGTTGTTTGTCGTAATTATGGAAGAGAGGAATCAATGTGTCCAATTTACCAGTAAAGTTACAAAAATATTATTTGTCCTACGTGTGCAGTTTACCAAAAAAATGTTTTACCGTAAAAGTTTTAAAATTGCTTTCAAAATTTTCTACATGGTTATTTTTTCTTTATTTTTAATAAATTTTCAAAAAATGTATTCTAGTTTGTGATAATTGTTGTTTTTCATTTTATTTCACCTATGAGCATATTATCTGCATATGGTCATATTACCTTCATCAACTCGCCTTTTTCTAAACCAAACTGCTACAGGTACAAATTTTGACTAATTTAAATTTAAAAAAAAATCCAGTGCTAAAAAGGGTTTACTTTGTTGTTTAATTCTTATTTCCTTTAAATCAGTTACTATTACAGTTTAACAATTTCTAACCAAAGGATGGTCATATTACCTGCAGATACCTTATGTAAAACTTTTTTTGTAATGTATGTAGATGTGCTTCGTTTTAATTAAACATTTTTGCCCTAAAGTAAATTGTTGCCTTTCTGATTCTTACGACGTCACAGTGTATGTCTCGTCTCTTTCCATTTTCTATTCTCTTCAAATCCATAATCTTCCATTATTTCAAAATACATATGGAGTAATGATTCTTTTGGATCACACAGTATATCGGCATGATATCTTTTTAACTTAGTTTGAAATAACTTTATAGGTTTACAAAAAAAATTATTTTTACTGCAACTAAGTAAAATAAACACTATGTTAAAAAATTCCAGCAAACTGTCCAATTATTTGACTGTTTTTGTAGAAAACGGTTATAGAACCGTAATTTAACAATATTCTGACCATATTATTGCTCATTTTATGATCAGAATATAGTTAAATTACGGTTATGTAACCGTTTTCTAGAAAATCGGTCAAATAACTAGACAGTTTGCTGCAAATTTTTAACAGGGTAGAAATGAAACGCATAACATATTTAAACCAATTAATTAAATCTCGTAGGATAATCTAAATTTCTTTTAATTCTGTAAAAGCATTTCAACATATTAAAATATTAAGTTCATGTAGCAATCATATGCTGTCTGTATTTAATTGTTTCCTCTATGCCCCAATTTCAGATATCACGATGTAGCAAAAGAGATTAAAATACATAACTTATTACTATGTTTTTATTCTGGGTATTATTCAGGAAATAATGAGGTTCTGTCAATTTCACATTTCAACTTTGTTGAAAGGTTCATTAAATAGCAAGTCTTGGATAAAGCTGTATTTGATATAGCTAGTATATTTTTTAATAGCTAACACCGTTACAAAAAATAGAAATCCATACTTTACAAATCATATTAAAACTAGTCGGATGTGCCAATCCCAAAACTTTCTTCTATCTCATACTTGTTTCACAAATAATCAAAACGATTTAGCACCAATTTATATTAATGTCTAACTGAATCTAAAGTTTTATTAAATTCGTGTTAGTTCTTGAGATATGACTATCACTAAAATCGTGTAAATCCTGAAAAATGCAGCATAGCAGAACCACCTGTTGGGAGATTTACACCAAAACCTAACCAACAACAACTTTATGTCAAGGTCTAACTGAATCTAAAGTTTGATAAAATTCTGTGCGTTAGTTCTTCAGATAGAGCTATCGTAAAAATCATGAAGAAAGTAGCATAGCAGCGCCACTTGTTGGGCTATATACACCAAAAAGTAGGTCTAACAGAATCTAATGTTTAATGAAATTCTGTGCAATAGTTCTTGAGATATAGCTATCGTGAAAATCACGAAAAAAGTAGTATAGCAACGTCACTTGTTAGTCTATTTACACCAAAACGCAATCAGCGCTTATTTATGTCACATTCTAACAGAATCTGAAGTTTGACGAAATTCTGTGGATTAGTTCCAAATTTTTAGCTATAGCTACCATGAAAATCGTGAAAAATGTCGCATAGCTGTTGGGCGATTTACACTAAAATCTAATCAGCACAAACTTATATCAAGGTCTAACAGGATATAAAGATTTATTAAATTCCGTGCATTAGTTGCACACAAAATTTTTGTCACAGACAGACAGACACACAGACAAACGGACACACAGACAGACAGGCAGATAGACAGACTCACAGACATATTCTAAAAACAGTCAAATCGTGTTCAGGGCCTTCTAAAACGTAATAACCGAAAAACGAAAGTTGAAAATTTTCATGAATCCAATACATTCTTCTTGTAAAGATAGAAGAAAGTGACAATATATGAAGTAGAAATCTAAGTTTAATTCATTTAGTTATACCAAAAGACGTATTTAATAAAAAAAATTATCTATATCTAGTCATTTTTTATTATAACAGATAAAAAAAAGCTGGCTTAGCAAATCAACTAAGAGTTGCTTTGTTTAACATATTCCTTCAAACAAGAAGTTTCTTACAAAATCATTTTAACTACAAAAGTCTAATACAAGTTTAATACATGTCTACATCTCTCAACTGAATAAATAAGAAAATGTTACGTTAAACGAACATTACAAAAAATATTACATATTGAATATTCACGCACTTGAATTTCATATAGATGTGCGCATTGAAATTGTCAGGAAAATGGCAGATATAAACAGATAATACTTCAACATAAATAACAAATAAATTGTGTTTCATTCTTTCAGTTACTGTCATTATTACACTTCACATGAAAATATTTTAAGGAACTTTTCAGACTAAACTTTTTAAAAGAAGGAAGTAATAAATACTTCATATTGATATTAAGGCAAATGTTTGCGAATGTTTAATGAAATGTTTGTAATCTTTGACTAAAGTTACATTGTAAATATTATTTAAATAAATTATTTTATGTAAACTTTTTTTAATTCCTGTAACTTTAACTGCAATTTGATGAATCCCTATACATATGAATGCTTTATATAAAAATTGAAAATATTACTCATATAAAAAATATATATCTGACAATATCGTTTCGAAGGATATGCATAAAACAAACAAACAAATTTCAGCAGGTGGTAAAGATCCAAAAGTAACGGTGTAGCATGCAAGCAACCACATAAAATACCATAACGTGATCACTTCCACGATACACATGTTTCTTACGCACTTGTAAAAAATTCTTTTTATGCATTTCATCTCGAAAATATATCGTTGCGTCATACATGTAATAAAAATGAACGGTTTTGAATAAAAAGTCTACGTACATATAGTAACTGATGCAATTCCCTTGATGTTTTTTTAATTCATTATGAATCACGAATCCTTTTAAAGGAAGAAACTGCAGAAAATTAGTCAAGAAAATAATTTCTATTTTTAATTATACAAGAAATACTAAACAACTACAGTAGTTTGTTATAGTTTGTGGATGTATACTAATACATTTTAAATTATACAAGAAGTTGGTCAAATTAAGAAAAAGTGAAAATTTGGCTTTAATTAATTTAGAATAATTGCGATTTACAACCATAATTAAATCTCCATTAGAAGATTTTTGTTGCAGAAAAACCTTGCAAAATTTTTACTTTCCATAATGATACCACATTTAAAGCAGGGAAGTGCTAAATAATGAGAAAAAATGTGATACTTTCTTTTGTTCATAAAATGAATTAAAAACTAAAACAATTGCTCTTCTTAAGCACATTTGCGTTTTTACTGATCATTAAACTCCGTTTTCTCATGGTCTAATTTTATTGATTTAGCAACTTTAAGTTTGTGTTGCTTATCTTAACTGCGCTTTTTAATGGCCCAAACTTTTTAATAGGATTACGCAAAGATACTAACGAGTTTTTCTCGTTTCAAAAACTTATGGCAAATCCTATTAATGAAAGCGTTATGCATGCTCATAAAACTTCTAGACATTAAAAAAGAAGACAATTACGTTAAAGAACGGTGTGTTTTGCGTTTTAAGTGGATAAAAATAATTTTTAGACCAAGTTCTGTGTTTTAAATATTTGAAATTGAAATTACGCTTTAAGAAATGAGTGGATTTTTTTAAAGCCATTTTGAAACTGTTGGGTTACCTGTTACTCTTCAAATGCAATTTTGATTTATTTACAGTTTAAACGTACATTTTAGGAAATTTTTACTGTACTAACTACACATCTGTAATTTAAAAATACGCCAGAAGAAGTCACTGATTGTCATTATTGCATCTGCCGAATGAGTAATAAATAGACCTTTAAATACTTGCAAATAAAATTTAAGAACTTTAAATATTATTATTGGTTACCAATAATCGTTACATTTGGAAACAAGGTTTCATTCAAGAACATTTGAACCGCTATCAATAGACAACCCCAGTCCCCAGTAACTCAAGGTTTATAATCCACATGATGGGACAATGTGAAAGGAATTCATTAACATGAGACATTTTTTAGCAGAAACCCGATAAAGTCTATTACAGTTTGAACTATTCTATCACAACTAAGATATAGAGAATCAAAGTGTAAATGCACCCTCATACGTTAAGGAGAAATTATCTGGCTGTTGGGTGCAACTTTTTTGCACTAACACGTGATAACACTTGTAAAGTTAAGAGAAATTTTTAGGCTTTAAGAAATGAGTGGATTTCTTTTAAAGCATTTTGAAACTTGTGGGCTATTTTTTACTCTCCCAATGCAATTTTGGTTTATTTATACAGTTTAAACGTACATTTTAAGAACTAACACGCATTAACACGCATAAATGAGACTCATTTTTTTGTCATGAATGGTAGTACAAAAAAGGTTATTAGATTTATA
Organism: Maratus michaelseni; assembly: GCA_963931845.1. Taxonomy (NCBI): domain Eukaryota; kingdom Metazoa; phylum Arthropoda; class Arachnida; order Araneae; family Salticidae; genus Maratus; species Maratus michaelseni. Next base: position 128,413,617 of record OZ007593.1, read on the forward strand.
AAAAATAAATGTGTCCCTGTAGCGTTGTGAATACAGATTTAAGAGACAATGTTCCCGGCTCGAGTCTCAAATTACACTAGTCAACAAAAAAAGCTTTTTGCTTGCTTCTTTAATGGGAATAGTCAGTCTTTACTAATTTGGGGTCAAGAAAACCGAATATGATCTCTGTTTTGTTTTATTAGTTCGCATTTTTAACATACAGTACGACCAGTATTTTAAAATAATTTTATTCCGCTTATCTAATAGCAGAATTATCTCGATTAAAGATAGCGAAAATAAATTAGCAGTGTCCATAGCATTTGGAGTCCTGATTTACGCGGTGCAACACTAGTCAATATCATACAAAAGTGGAAATTCATTTTATTTAAAAAACTAGGCATGATAGAAGGAAATGAATTCCAGATTTGAATCAACATACAAATCTAGTGTAGAAAAACATTAGGTCAATTGAGTGGCAACTACTTTAAAGTGTAAAGTAATGTAAACCTTACACCATTGAAAAATATCCAAGTTAGGCTTAATAACTGACAGATAAATGTTAAAAATATGCAGACTGCTACGTGTATCCGAAGCAAATGATCCAGTAGTCATAAAATAGAAAAGGCAGTCCGACATTTATATTTATTGTAAATAAAATTGATATAAAATGGCACAAGAAAAAAATTCAATTCGCATAAATCGAAATACGTAAATATTTCAAAAAGTAGACGTGCTGGAGAAAATCTAAAACTGGATTCGGAATCAGATCAAAAACCTGAATAATAAACAACTAATTTCAGCTCTGAGGCAGAAACATTGTTGTCCAGTGTTATATTATAAATATATGTAAAAATTTTAAATCCATAGTTTTTCATTGAAATTTCAACATATTGCATAACACTTAGCTAGCACTGCATTTTAAATGTCACATTCGTTTTTCCCATGCCCGAATTATACAGAAATAACTATTTTCGTATAAGAAGCATTTTCACTGTTGGCTAGTGCTACTGGTACTCAAATCGAGAGTTACCGCAAAATTTAAGATTAAAATTATTATTAAAACATAATAATTTATTAAGCATATTTGTATAGTCATTCAAGTTTAATATCCAAGTAAAAAAATATTTTGTGTAAAAGAACAATTAAAATCTATAAAAATTTAATATCAAGTAAAACGATAATTTAAATGAAAATTCATTTTTAAAGAATAAATAAATAAATGGGTAAAACTGAAATTTCAAATAAGAATTTCAAATCATAACATAAAATCGCGCACGTGGAAACACATAAAATCAATGTAATAACTAGAAAAAAAGAAAAGCGAGGATACTTTATAATTTTAAATTAACAATATTTATTTTGTGGAAAGCACCTTTGATTTACATAAATTATCATACTTTTTATATCTTTTTCTTAAGCAGTTGCACACCGCATCACATAAAAACTACTAGGCAAATCTGCCCAAAATCTATTATAATTCGTAATATTAAATATACACGCTTTGTGTATGAATAACATATGTTGTCCAGAAATTTATCAAACAAAAAATTCTAAAAGGGCTAAAAGCATTGTCATAGAGGGTAGAGTAATTATAATATTGGCTATCCCCAATAAACTTTGAAGGCTGGTTAGGCTGGCACACTTACGCTCATATTTACCGACTACCTCAAATAGTCCTCAAATAGTACCTAGACCCTCGGTCTAACGCTTAAATGGTATTCATCCTTAATGTAATTGCACTTCGGCCGCGATCAGATCCAATCAGGTTAATCGTGTATTTTGTTTGAGCATCCGAACGAGATTTTCCGGGTTAAGATAGTTGGTGAATACGAGCATTAGTTAGTGCAAATGAATCGAGATGATTGGAAGGGCTTTTATGAATTTATGACATCAGAGGTTAAATTCAGTAGCGATTTCCCGGAGGCTGGGAAACTGGGTCCAAGTACATGCGGAAATATTTTCCGCGGCGCTCGCTTTGCCCGTGCAAGCAAGGTATGGTCAGGTTTCAGAGGCTCAAATTCCCTGTGGTCACAGTGTGTCCTAGCAGGATTTTATGCGTGGAGCGCTTTCAAGCCTTGCATACGGGAGCGTAAAACATCAGTTCATGCTAGGATGCTGAAAATATCTTTTCCGTGTCTTGTAGCGAGAAAATATAAAATCAGACTGTCTTCTTTATATTTTTAAAAACTGCATATGGGATACTTTAAGGAGGAGACCGAAGGAGCTTTTTTTCTTTTGGGCCTTTCGTGTGGAAAGGTCCACCAAAGTCCATTCTTTTTTTCTTCTGCTCTGCCTCGTGGATAGTACCTTTTAACCAATGTGGAGATGGAGCTGTAATCTTGTAGATACCCCATAGAGCAGATTTTACGTTGCTTTCTGAGATTGTAAATTTTATTAAGGGATTCATAAATTCTATTGAAAGCTGTTAAATTTACCTCTGTTCCTCTTGTAAAGATTCTATTCCCAGACGGGGTTTTATTGTACGGTGAAATCATAAGATACTCTGACGTCTACGCATAATTAAAAAAAAAATTAAAAGAATTACGTATTATGAAATATATTTACAATAGAATATCAATTTTTTAAATTATCATAAATATTACGACTCATAGAAACACATTTTTATATAGTTAATATTTATTTGCATAAAGTTAATAAAAAAAATTATTATATGTTTTAACCCGAAGGGCGGTGGGACATTTATGTCCCACTTAGTTTAATTCCTAAATGAAACGTTACGTTGGTACGAAAATTTTGGAAGAAAATTTTGGCTTATTGATAAAAGCTGTTATTTATTTTCAAATAAGATTGTTTGTAAATACTGGTGTCAATCAATCATTTTAACTTTTTAGCAACAGAAATACCTTTTACCTGAATGGGTTAGACAATCACCGTTATTCAAAAATATGAATACAATCAGAAAATAGATATTGTAAATTTATTTAGACCACTAAAATAAAAAATGAAATGGGCGAAAATATCTGGGTCCTTCTCCGTACTATGCACTGAAGTGAAGTTGAAATTAAACGCCATTTTATGTGTAAGAATCCGGAAGAAAGAAACATTCAATGTGTAAATTAGGCAGTTTTGAAGAGTTTTTGCTATCTCATCAACAGACAGTCTCATGCAGGAAAGTAGACAAAAATTCCTATTTGTTTTTCCATTTATAACTAAAATTTTAGTATTATTTTTATAGCTCCCTGTACTAGAAATAAGTGGAAATCAGTTTGTTAAATGGAATCGTTCAACTATTGAATACTTGTAATATTTAAAACATATTAATTAGAACACTCATTTTATTATACATATTTTAGGACTTTAAAATCAGAGTCATAAAATGATTTTTAAAATAATTATGTAAATTTGAAATTATATAGAACTTTGCTAACTTGACATCCTTTAAAATCGAAATCTTTATTATTATTCTTGTTGTTGCGAGAAGTGCAGCGTTATCAAGGTTCTACCATGTTTGGTTCCCGAGTAAAACTAATGAAAACATTTCGAGTGAATTTTTTGCCAAAGAATTATGTTGAATTAAAACGTTGTTGTACTTAATGAACGATATATATTCCCCCGTTTCTTTAAATACTTTTTTTTAATATTTCAGACCTTCAACTCTAAAATTTTTTTAACGAGATTGCTACCGTCGTCAAACACCTTTTAAATTTTGATCTATGTTTATTATAGTTGTAATTTTTTTATAGGTAACAGGTATAAGAATAAGTTTTCAATATATTAAAAATGATTTGCGATTGTTTTATACTAAAAATTACAAATGAAATAACCATAAATATAAATATTTTAAAAGGTTCATTTAACACCGATAAAAATATTTTTCATGAGATTCTTTGTGTATCTCCTTTCACTGTCTAATAATATGAAAACAAGAGTCGTAGAAGTCAAAACGAAATGAGTAAAAATGTGTTTCTAATACAACTGGGACACATAAAACTCACAGTAGGATAATAAAAACCCATCAGATAAAATCAATTTAATTATTAGACATATATTTATATAACGGATATCGCTTTTATTCTGTAACTTGTGGAGCTTCACTAGTGAATTTTCCCAAACGAATCTCAAATTAAACGAACCAGGAGTTATGTATCCCGCCCCCGTCGACAGCGTAAACCCGAGCGGGCTATGCCTGCTCCAGTCTCGGATTATGTGGATCTTGAACTATAGTTCTATCTTATTTCATCCCAGATTAAATTAAAAATTTTTAGCATCATCGTTCGGGGTGCATTTTTGCAATTTGAATTTAATCACGGCTGTAGGAAAATTTGGTGGCGAATTCTTTCATCTCAAGGAAAAAAAATAAAAACTACTAAAACTCACATAATCAATCGGAAAAAATTAAGAAATCTCAGAGAACAAAATTTATTATAAAGGAATAAAAGATTGAAACTGGATTTATTTTACGAATCTCAAAAAAATTCAGCTAAACGTGAAATAACGCTAAAAATACATAAAAAATCGATAAAAAAATCAAAAATCGCAAAGGACAAATTTTACTATGTTGTAGTAAAAGATTAAAATAGGAGTCCTTTTACCAATGTCAAAAAACCGCTTTTAAACGTAAAAAAACACTACAAATTGCATATAAAAATTAGCAAAAAAAATAAAAAAACTGCAGAGAAAACAACTTACCATTTCGGGCTAAAAGATTGAAACTGAATTTCTTTTAATTATGTGGAAAGATGGCCGCAAAACGCGAAAGAACGCTAAAAATCATATAAAAAATAAATTAAAAAGGCTAATAATAAAATTCAAAAACTGGATTTACGGTGCATAACATTAGACATACAGACAGAGTTGGCATTAATCAATTACTTTTTTAATGTATTGATTAGTCGACTAAACATTCCATCATCTCAAATTTAATCATGGTGAAAGTAATCATGATAAAAATTGAAAAAGTAATTATTTTTTACAAACTTTTTCATGATTAATTCAATTTGAACAAATTCAATCGTGATTATTATACTCATTAATCTAATTACATACACGACAATTACATGTGACCGCCATTTAACTTTCTTAAATTTGCCTTTATCGCTACGAGACTGTTATTAAATGTCACTATACGATTTTCAATATTGAAAATTACACAAAATGATTCACATACACCGAAGTCAAAATGTGTAAATCATTTATGGGAGATGGGACTGTTGAACCTCTTTTTATAAAACTGATTTCCTTTTCTAATTATTATAGGGGAAGAAAATGACCAATCAATTTAATTTTCAGTAAGCTAAAAATTGGATTAAAATTAAATTTCAATTAATTTAATCGATATTATTGAGGACAAATGTGCCCGTGAGTAACACTGATATAATTTTGACGTTTGCAACATCCGACGATTTAATTTAGCTTTTTTCTGCAATTTTTTAAACTTTTAAACATCGCACATTTCCAATTTTTAGACCGTGAAATAGAAAAAAGCGTACAAACAGACAAACGTACAAATATAAATAAAAACTAACAAACGCACAATTGCATAAATAAACAAACGTACAAAAAACGTATAAACATACAAAGATACGTACGAAAAAGCAAACAGACAATGAAAAAACATACAAACAAATGCACACACATGCAAACTAACAAACAAATTAAAAAACAAAAAAGGAAGCAACAGTTAAAAACAAACGTACAAACAAGCAAATGTACAAACACATAAAAAACGTACTAACAATCAAACAAACAAAGAAACATAAAAAATACGCAAACGTACAAAGAAACAAATGTACAACAATAAAACAAATAAACAAACGTACAAACGAACAAACAAATGTACAAACAAAGCTGCAAAAACATTTAGTTAGATCTTGCTAGTAGTTTTGCAAGCATTACTTGTATCTTGCATCATTGACCATGCATATTTTCTTCAGACCTACAGTTCGATTATCATTTTTCTCTCTAGAGGATGCCCTCTCTTTCCTTCTTGCGCCTTTTCAGGGTTTTTTTTTTAATTTGATATTTAGCATAACATGGTACGATTTGAGAAAACGGGACTTGAATTATTCAGTTTGGCGGTATTATCACACCATCGAGTTTCAGTATTAACATTTTGTATATCTTGACTAGTCAAGTCTGCCTTGTCATATCTTGGTACGATATGAGCAATACGGTACCAGTGAGTGATCAACAAGCTTGAAGACATCGTGACCGTCGATGTACTAAAAACCCAAACTCTCATCAAGCCCGTTATTTGGTGTGCTTAACTTAATGAAAATTGGTTTTTAATTTTCCGGAGGGATTTTTTGTGCTAAGGCTACCTTTCTTCCAACAGTCTTAAAGAAAAAGGAGGGGTGGAGCGTCTGGGGTTTTTAAATTGTGAACAAAATATTTAAAAACTGCATTGTTTAAGCATTTATTTGACACCAACTTCATCTCGAAACTCGATTACGTGATACTACTGAAAAAGGGCGAATTGGCACCCCATTCTGTTCTTATCGTACCAAGATATCACGAGGCAGACTGAAATATTTGCATTGTATTAGCCAAGATATACACCAGGCTAAAGACCCGATGACGTAATAGTACCGTCAAAATAACGAATTGGCACCCGACTCGAACGAGTCAAAACCTAACCCTAAATTGAATCAAACCCGAAACATTCAAAGTCAACTCAACCAAGTTGATTTTAGTACTAGAGTTGGTTTTAATACCCGACCCCAATTTACCCGGCCGTGTAAAATTTGGTTACCGACTCGAGACAGGAGACTAGCAGCGATCCAAGACGATAAAATCAAAAGAAGCTTCACAGAAAATAAAGAAATAAAAAGGAACCAAAGCCGAAACAACATATAGCGTTTTTAATCAGTAATTATTATTTAGATTAATTAAATTGAGAATTGTCTTAATCGTTAATTAAAGAGAATTCAAATTAAATTTATCACTAATCATTAGTCTGCGTAGGATTGAAACGAAGATAATTAGGTCAATCATTAGTCATGATTAAAAAGCTAATCATCAGTTTTCAATCGTTAATCTAATGAAAATTCCGCAGAACCCTGCATACACGTACCTTCTACCAAATCTTTTAGCTCTGCGCCCAGCAGTTTCCTCAGAACACAGCACGCACGGAGAAACATCTATCTGTATTATTGCCGATTGTGAATGGAGATTGATTCATAATAACGCATAGTTGCCAACCTCCCGATTTTTTGAATACCAGTAAAATCTTACAAAAAAATTCGCTTCATTAAATTGAAGAAATTGCACGATTACATAAAACAAATGTTTTTACATAAAAATACTGGTATGAAAAGAATCGGGAGGTTGGCAACTATGTAACAGTAAAAAAGTAAATCGGCACAAAAGGCTGAAGAAACCTAATCAGATAAAAGCCACTGATGATACACATGTGTTTCCTCTTATGAATCAAATCAAATATGTTATGTATGATTAGTCTGAGAATTAAGGTGGGTGAACCAAAGGTAGCCAGTGTTCCCACCTCTCAAAAGTAGAATTAATTTAATTTTTAATCACAAAGTGGTGCTACTGCATAGTCAATCACGTATCTGCAGTGCACGTGGCTGAATTTAAAGAGATCATGATCCTCCGATATTTTGTGCAGTGATTTCACTTTTGAGAAGTAGTCGTTCTAATTTCCAGGTAAGAAGATATTTTAATTTACTCGTGTTTAAATTCTTAGAACTGATACGTTTTCTGAAGGATTATTACTTTCTCTTTAACCACATTTACTTGAATTCTAAAAAATTGTCACATTAATGTACTTTTACATTGTGCAAATGACGACCATACGCATGTTCCCAAGGTGGCCAACTTATAAAACAAATATGGAAATCTGTGTAGTAAGGGTGATTTTCAAAATTTTTACATAAATATCTGAAAAACTTATTACCATTTATATTTAACACCAGAGATCACTCGAAATAAGTCAGTAACCCCCAGAAGAAAATCCCTGAAATACCGTGCACAAAATTTGCTTCAATTTCTTTTCGTGTCATCAGATAAGAAGATTCACATTGAATTGGAATAAAACAGAACTGCTGTACCTCAGCAGGCCATATACTGGGAATTTACCAACAGCTGACACTTATAAAATTGAAGGAATAAAATAGAAAAACAGGGAACCAGAGGGTAAAGTGCAGATAAAATATTTAGGAGAAATACTACACAAGAACCTGAACTGGTGGCCTCATTGCCAAAGTCAAACCACTAAAGTTAGGAAATCATTTTGGATGATGAGCCAAACGGACAAACGAGGATAGGGGAATCAAACCATACATCTTAAAAACTTGGTATAAGACAGTAGTTGTGGAAACACTGACGTACGCAGCCCCAATTTGGGGACATACATTAAATCAAAGAATTAAGGAGGTATTAACTACATGCCAAAGACACTTCCCGCTGGCCATAGTTAAGACATATGAAACGGCTCCCACTGCGGCCCTTCAAGTACTGGCGGGCCTGAATCCGATTCCCCTCCAAGTCAAATACGAAGCAGCATACTGAACAGTATCTAGATTAAGAGTAACTGCAGAAATACATGGAACAATTATACACCAAAGAGACTATGGTAAAAAATCAATGTATGAAAACACACCCAGCTGACACAACAGAGCCACGGATAGGTTACAACATTAAAGACACGGTACTGACACAGACTGATCAAAAATGGAATCAGGCACTACGGTTTCAGCCTTCGTAGCATACAAAAAAATAAATAAATAAAAACATTGTCAGTTCCATTAAGACAGTAAAATAGTGTGTTCCCAGCCGAACTACTGGCTATGTTCAAGGCAGCAGAATGGGGTAACAGTACATGGGAGGATTACAGCATTCACTCGGACTGCATGTCAGCCATCCAAAAATTAAGAAAAACATTCAACGAAACAAAATTAATTGCTAATATACAAAGTACAGTGAAAACCTCAAAAAAAATTTAAATCAGCTAAGTAAAAACACACATAGATATCCAAGGAAACTAGGATGCCAAAGAATTGGCAAAAAAGCAGCAGAAACCAAACAAAACAGATACCATATCATCTAGAAAGACCAAATATCTAACCTAAAAATAAACCTAAAAGAAATAACATATAAACAATGGCAGTTCGAGTGGGATTATGGGGACAGGAGCAGGACAGCACATGATTATTTCCCAAAAGTAGAAATTCGCAGATTAGTAAGCTGCAAACTTTTAAGTCAAAACTACACGGGTCAGGAAGCATTCCCGGCCTACTTACACACATTCACGCGTAAAGAAGAATCAAATTGATTATGCGGGGAATTGGGAACCCCCAAACACTATCTCACATCCTGCCCATTAACCCAATCACTCCATCTGATCGACATAACACCAAACAATAAAAAACTATGGCATAATCAACTAGCGAACAATAAACATGTACAAAGAAAAGGAAGAGCAGTGATCAGGTGGTTAATATAAAATATCGATCTTATAGCAAACTAACACACCTACTCAGCAGTGAGATTCCTGACTGCCATCCCTCACACTAAAAGCCCCCACTTTGGTAAGTATAATTTAATATTTAAAAAAAGTAGCAAGGAAACCTCTTTGCTACGCTAAAAAAAATCATTTTTTTTCAGTTCTAGTAAACAGTGAAAGTCGTCTATGAAGGACTGTAAAATCAACAAAAAGATGAGGGTAAATTAACAAATCGTGCCAAAAAGTGACAACAAAGCAAGAGGTGAAAAGCGAAATGCACACCCGTAACTAAATAGCAATCATAAATAAAGTATCTCTGATCTAGTGAATCAGCTTCATAGGCAAAAAACGGACTAACGGCCATCGAACAAGCGCCACCACCTTAGTGCGTCAAGTTTTCAAATAACTAAACACATAAGTTGCACACAAAGCCTAGTGTTGATAACAGCCATTAGGATTCAATGAACTGATCGCATTAAGCGCATTCACGAAGAAATAAAAATGATGCAATGGAGCAAGGGAAGAAAACCTAAAAATGTATAAGTGACAAAATGCAACAGTGTGCAACTACAAAGATAGTGACAACTAACAGCGACAAAAGTCACAATGTGACAGATTACTGAAAGTGACAAAAAATCAGCGAAACATTCGCAATATGACTAATATCAAGAAAGTGACAAACATTACCAGTACAAGATAGTGACAACAAGATAAAGACAAAGACGAACATAGCCCAATAAGGGTGAGCCCATAAAAGTTGCAAAAAACCCTAACAGAAAGTAAACAAATACAAAAAAGAGACTAGCCCATGACAATAGACAAGCGGCGATAACCATGACAACGACAAAACACCATGATAGAGACAAGCCAATATAAACGGCAAAAATCAAATATTGTAAACAAAGAACAGGCAATATCGCACGAAAGGTGATGAAAAAACCAGCTATATCCTAAATAACAATGTCAGTAGGTATGTAATAACTGAAAGTACAAGTAAATAATAAAGGTAGTTTGTAGTAATTTTTTACAATTAGAAATAAATGAAAGTTTGTAGTTAAGGAATAAAATCCATGTTTATCCCCCTATAAATGTACCGCTAACTTTATACCGGTAACTTTAGTATCCCCTCTAATCTTTAATTTTTAGTAAGTATTAGTTAATCCATTTTCTCCCCCCCCACAGTCATAAACATTATATAATTAACATATTTAGTTAGCATATAGTCATTTGTCCTTTAGATTTATCTAAGTTATATAAATTATATATATTAAATTATATAGCCGATGGTTCAACCCCTCTCTTAGTTTAGTAAATCAAGCATGTAATGTCCCCCCTGTAGGAATAAGAAACTCTGTGGAATGTTTAGTTTTAGTTAAAATAATCATAGGGTATAACTATAGGTAAATTAACACGAACAACCAAGTAAATTAATAGTACTTAATGTCTATAAGTAGCACCAAGTTTCTAGTATTAAACGTGTTATAAAATGTCTAACCCCCATTCCTTGTCAGGCGCAGTGATCATATCCCCTATTGGCGCCCGGTGCATGTAAAATCCGTCCTGGGTGCATAGTCCGCCAAGTTCCTTGTGAATTATACCTCTAGAGGTGCCTAGTCAGGTGAAGATCTCGTCACCTGATCAAAGTTCTAAATTACGAGACGAACTCGAGTAGTTAATTTATGACGTATGGGTGTGCGATGCAGCGAAGAATTAGTAAATACTCCAGCATCTCACATCCGTCCGGCATGACTTCGCTACACTGTGCAGTGCTGAACCGTCTCGTCCAAACATCAATTAGCAACCGGCCAACTAAGGAAAAACAACTTAGGCAACAAGATGCACTGAAAGCACGTCGCCCTAGAAATTTATCAAACAGATCTTCGCTATGCAAAGATCAGACGAATTACTTGGCCCATTGACAGGCATCAACCCGTTAAGCTGGGCTAAAGTCCGGCAGTAAGGGGCCTGGTCAGAGGTCTAAAAGAAAAAGAAGATTAAGAAGAAAAACGCAAAATATATCAAAAGAAAGAAGCGATCATCAGGGCATAATAGCAAGCAAAATAGTTTGCGGAGTAATTTTTCACATTTTCAAAGTGATTTCAATACATTGGCCGCCATTGGAACACTATGCACCAAAAGTAGCCCACAAGCTACAATTTTAAAATTGGATTATAGAAATAATAAAAATTCATTTTACAAACGTAAGTATACTTGATATGTTTTAGAGGTGCGTGCAAAATTTTACAAACAGAAATTCAGCCACACACACCCAACCAGAAAATTATAAAAAAATCCCCAAAGCCTTTGGCTACCTTTGGTTTACCTACCTTATGAGATTTAATATGCTAAAGAGAAACATGTCGCTGATTACTATAAAAAATCAGTATAAAATGTCCATACAATATATTAATTTTTACGAAAGTTAAAGCACTGAGGCACGTATGTGCTTGTGCATATCAAGTATTTTTCTCATTCGGGGTTGGGTGGGGAGAGCAGTGTCTCTACGGAGCAACGGCACTCTTCCCACGCCGAAGGATATTTCGAGCTACATTACCATTAACGGAATGCATTCATATAATTTCTGCCTCCGTCTCTAATTTTGAAAATATCTCTTCCCCGGAGAAAATGGTCGGGAAAAATATTGGAAACGAGAAAGCCTAAAATCTAACAACGTGAAGAAAAGAAAATTTTTAAAGCTGAAAACAAGCTGTCAAAAGTGGATAACTGATTTCAAACTTACCCATAATCACACTAATAATGTAATTTTTAAGTGATTAAAGAAAGTGGCTAACAGAAATGCATTAAAGATAAGTGTTAAAAGAAAGGAAAGATATGTGTTTTTCAAAAATAAAAAAGTGTCTATATGGTATTAAATTATGTATTACGAAATTGTTTAAAGAGTACTTCTTGCAATTTCAAACCTATTTTACTTCCACGTTTCATTTATTAATTTTTTTGTTCATTTTTTAATACGAAAAGTTCAAAAAATAATTTTTTTTTGCATTTATATGTTTAATATTTTATCTGAAAATTTAATAGTGAAAATTACTTTTACGTAAAAACTCTTTAGTCCTGGAAATTTTAAGAAGCTTAAATATACACGTATGAGTTATTACATACGGATGACTGAATATTCTCAAACGTATATGTTTAAAAAAAGAAGCAAGAATATTAAAGCTCATGAAATATTCACGCAATTATTGAAGAATGGAATTATATGTTTTTCAAGATTAAACTTAATAGAGCACAAAACAATTACAATTGATAGAATTAATCTGAAAAATAAGTAATAACGAATAGTTAATGAATCCATTTTATATGTCTAAATTACTTAAAAAATAATTGTAATGGAAATATTAAAATATTTATCATTGGAAGACTGGTTTAAAATATTGTCTTCCAAAGTCTTTTGAATAAAATTCAATATTGATGATGTCGCAGAGATGAAACTAAATTAGATAAGATGATATATTACCCATTCACTTAAATATTTATAAATAAATACATGTACTATAATCAATAATAAATCAATACATGTACTTTAATCAATCTATATTATAAAGCAAAAACATGTCCGCGAGTAACGCTGACGTCATAATGATGATGGTAACAATCCTAAAAAAAATTCGCTTTTACTGCAATACTTTTTTAATTTTTAGAGATAGCACAAGTTTAATTTTTAGACCGTCGAATAGAGGAAACAATGTTCTTCAAAATAAAATTTATTTGAAAACTGCATCTCCATTTACTGATTTTTTTATTGTTTTAAAATATTTTTTTAAGAATGAAATTTTTTAAAATCTGTCTCTATCTCGTGCAGCCCGATAGCAAAAGATTACCCTATTTGTACTTAAAACAATTTAAATAGTTCAGCATTTGTTTCTCGGATAATATTTCATAACGAAATTAAAACTTCATCAATAAATAAATAAAATAATATAAATAAAACACAAATTTACAGACATTTATTCGAACTTCACGCTTAAACCACTGAAATTATCAGAATAAAAAAAACTCAGAAATCTTTGGCAATTTCTTCGTCTATCAACGCATAGCATGCGGCTAATACCAAAGTATCGCCAAATTAAAAAACTTTATTTTAATAAATAATGGATATTTTTCGTGTTAAAATGCTTTTTTGGTCACCTTAGTGGACAGTTGACAAATGTTGTCAAACGGAAAACGAAATATGATGAAAAGAGCATCTATTCGAAAAATATACGTAAACATGCATTAAAAATAAATAAAATGTCGCATTGTGTAATAGCTTTTTAACACTTTAAAACATAGTTGAAAAGTGTTTATGAATTCGGTTTGTCTGGTCGTCTGTCTTCCGCACTCTAACTCGCATACATATACTCGGATTTATATGTAATTGATATACGTTATTGATGATTATTACTACAGCATGTTCAGTGATAAAAATGAAGTGTGTAGCATTTATAGATGATGATTATTATGATGACACTTATTAATGATGATTGATGAAGGGGAATGTTCAGCTGTGTTTTGTATTTCCTAAATGATTTCAATTTTTGCATACTATGTAGTATCTATACAAATCAATAGATCATATAAAAGGCTGCATAAAATAATTTGGATGATTTTACAATTATAGATGGTAAATGCTGATATTGGGTTTTGAAATTGGTTATACGTTTTGCAAATTGTTTACATAGAAATCATTTATCAGCTTATTAAGCGGTGAAGTTTTGTTACATTATTTTTAATCTGTTGGAATGTGTTTCATAAACTATGCTGTTAACGCATAGATTAATCTACGCATTATTTTTCTGTCTTGTTTAATTTATTAGAAAAGAACAGCTAATACATATATTTCATATAAATTGAATTAAAGATACAAAAATGTTTCATATAATATCTTTCGAGTCATAACAAAATAAAATCTGAAGTATACAAATAAAAAGTCGTAGAATATTATAAATTTGAATAGGAAAAGTTCAGAAAATTGCTTATTGCAATTTGGAACTTTACGCGTAATACATAGTTGCCAACTTGTACGCTTTTTTGTTACCTATAATTTTCTATATAAATTTTTCTATTATTTAATCGCGCATTTTTAAGATTAAATAAGGCAAAATTTTACACTAAAAATTAGTGGTTAAAGAAAAATGTAAAAGTTGGCAGCTCTATTAATATAGTTTTCCAATATATTTTTTCTGGAATGTTTTAAGTATGTTTTATATTAATCTCTCTTTTGAATAACTATTTCATTTCAAAAACTTACTTTCCAAATTACATTTTTTAATGCATAAATATTTAATCCTGTAAATTTGAATCAGCTTAAGTAGACGCATGGGAATTAGGAAATAAATATGTCTAATTAATTCGAATATAAATAAACAAAACAAATATACATAGACAATAAAACCCATAAAATATTCAAGCATTTAAGAACAGAATTGTTAAGTTTTACAGAATTAAACTTAATTAAGCACGAAATAATTGTGTATGATAACATTAATCCTTATTTTTTTAAAAGAATAATTAATCAATTTATTCTGCAAAATAATTTAATCTAAGTCCTTTAGAATAAAATTCTATGTTGATAACATTGCAGCGTTTCAATTTTACTTAAAGGGATCATATAAATGACACTCATTTAAATATTTTAAAATAATATTTTAACTATATATAAAATCAACAGGAGTAGCAAACCAATGTTGTTAACGTTGTATATATGAAACTTTTCAAATTTATTTCAGGTATAACGTATTTCTTTAAGCACTTTTATGTGATTCAAATATAGGGTGGTCTTAAAGTTTTTCCCTGATTACAATAATTTATTGCATAAACACTAATACAATTAGGCATATATTTGTTTCAATATATTGTAAGACATTTATAAAGTTTTAAGTACAAATTGTTACGTCAGTAAATTTCGATGTGAGCACCCTTGGTAGCTCGAAGAATGTCAAAGCGGTATTCCATTTCTCGCAATGTTTTGCCCAACATTTGGGCTGTCACACTAGACACAGCATCTGTTATCCTGCCCTTGAGTGTTTGAATATCTTTTACTGGTGTTGCAAACACTCTGTCCTTTATGTACCCCCAAAAGAATAAATCTAGAGGAGTTGGTATATCCCGTCCGATCCATCTTTGAGGAAATTTGTCATCAAGGAACTCACGAACGACGGTATAGTATGGACTAAAAAAACTTAAGAACATGACTTTTCCATAATAAAATTTTTACAGTATTACATTCAATAGTTATTTCGTAATAATTTTTTGTAATCAGGGGAAGACTTTATGACCACACTCTATATCGTCTGCTTCAAATATTACTGACTTCATTGGAATTTTACATTACTAAAAGTGAAATATATTTAAAATCAAAATAAAATACAAAGCTGTTTATCTTAACATTTTTGAAAATTTTAACAGTATACGAATTTCTAAAAAAGCTACAACACGATAAAATATGAAAGATAAATAAATTTCGAAAAATGAGCATTCCATTTTTGGATTTCATTACGTTGTACATAAGGAACACAAACTATTTTTTTTAATAAGGAAGAAAACGAATTATAAAAACATAGATCTTCTATTTGAAAATTTTCTGCAAGCATACATAAGCAGGGCTTGACAAATGTGGTCGCGAGGTCGCCGCTGGCGACCAAGTTATATGGCAAATTTTCTTCCACAAAATTTAGTTAAGAAATGAGCACAAACGGTATTTTTCTCTCCCCTCGTAATTCTTAGAAAATATTTCATTATAGATGTTGCAAAATTACAAAATATTAACAAATATAGAAATTATATTCAAACAAGAAATATTTTTAACTTTTTCTATTAGTTTGGCAAAAATAAGTTCATGAAATGTAAATTTTAAAATAGAAAGTCTGAATTATTTGACTGACTTTGACAGGAAAATAGGCAAAAAAAAAAAAAATACTTTTACTGCTTCACTATTTCATGGGTGACCCCTTCATCAGATATGGATTTTGTAGCACTCAACCAGGGGTCGGAAGTAGCGCGCTATAAGTTGCGAAACTACTGTAGACGCTACTTTTTACAGTAGTTTGTAGTGTAGCGCGCTACATTTTGAACAATGTAGTGCAGAGAGTAGCGCGATACAAAAAATCAGTAGTTTGTAGCGAGAACTGACGCTACTTTTAACGCTACTTCAGGGGGAAAAATGTGCCATTCTGCAAATCAGGTGGTCGAAATTTCTTCTTTTGTGCAGAATTTGTTCCGCTCAACAATTTTCGAAATGCAGTCGCAAAGCTCAGCTGCAGTGTATAGCAACGCAAAGCGTGAAGTCGTAGATTTTTTCCATTGACACTTGCTGCTGAAATAAAGTACTAACCCACCAAAATAATTAATTTTCTTGTTGGCAACACTTGTTTATTTATTCGTTATTAAGTCTTCATTTTTTAGCTCCAGTTTTCTTATCATTCGGAATTGCTCAATTTACAGATTTCTTTATGTTTTGCATTTACGGTTGTTTTTCTGTAATTTTCTAAATTATAATATGTTTCTTAATTTTGCCACGAAATTTGTTAAGTGTGTATATAAACTAATGTTTTCGAGAAAACAAAACATTTTCTTGTATGTTATCTTTCTTAATTTTTTAATGCCCTCGGTTATGTCGCATTTATTTAATTGTATCCTCGCAGACGCGATATAACGATTGGTCACTTTAATATTTAATCCGTGTCTTAAATTTCAGTGTAAATTGAACACTTTGACAAAATTTGAAAGTAGCGAAGTAGTGACTACTTTTAAAAAGTAGTTTGTAGTCGCTACTTTTTAAAGAAGTAGTTGTAGTTGTAGTTGTAGTTAATTATATTTTCGACAAAGTATTTATAGTTGTAGTTCGCTATAATAAAAAAGTAGTTTTTCCGACCCCTGCACTCAACTATCCGGACATTTAAAGCATTCAGCAATCAGCATTTTGCGAACATGCCGGTTAAATCAACCTTTACAGCATTTAATTTTTTTTTCAGAAATGTATAATTTTCATAAGTTTTATTAGAAAACTTAGTTTATATTATCTTTCTAAATCATGTACTATTCTAAACTATGTATTTAATAAGTCTAAACTATGCGTGTTATTATTTTTAATCAATTAATTCATAAGGGAAAAAAAAATATGCGATTTTTTAAAATCGATGATTGGGGAGGGGTAAGTATTTTTTACTGGCGACTAGAAATTTTTGCTGGCTACCAGATCTTATTAAATTTGTAAAGCGTTGTGCATAAGAAATGAATAAGAAATAAATACAATGATAAATATAATATAATAATCATAAGAAATAAATATAATGTCGCATGTAATCTATTTTTTAATTCATTTAACGAAAACATCACGTAAAAAAATTTATTTTTGATTGAAAAAGAGACTATTTTGTCTCGAACTTCACAAAAATATAATAGTTTGACATTCAAGTTTAGATTAGATAATAGTTTAAATTAAAGAAAAAGAAAACAATTCAAACTTACTTCGACAACTATTTTTTTTTCTCAATTACTTTTTTCTCAAGAAAGTTTTAAATATATAATTTTCATATTAATCTCTTCTTTTACGAATGAATTTTTATTTGAAAATTCTATTATGAAAATTATTTTTACTAATATATAAACAAATTTTCGATAGTGTAAATTTTGAAATCTTCAGCATAGATACATAAGAGTTATCATACAGGATAACTAATTATCTTCGAATATATATGTAAGAAAAGAAAAGACATAATATATTCAAGTAACAAATCTTCCAGATACACAAAAATCTAGTATGTTGTGGAGATCACAAAACATTTTTTCTGCATTAATTAAATCGTCTGCAACGAAAATTAAATGACAGTCTATTCGTTCTTGATATATAGCTATTGAGGAAATAGTGGAAAACGGAACATAACAACGACACCTGTAGGACGATATGCACTCAAACCTAATAAGAATCTATTTATGTGAAGGTGTAGCAGAATATGAAGTTTGGTAGAATTTCGTGCATTAATCCTTGAGATATATCTATCACAGAACACTCAGAAAAAAGTTTTGTTGAATCAACAACAATTTGGTTTACCCAACAAAACTTTTCGTTTAAATATGGGTCAATGGAAATTTTGTTTGAATCAACAAAAAAAATATTGTTGATTTTTTTTGCAATTCAAAAAAAAAAAAAAAATGTATTGTCAGCCAAAAAATGTTTTATTATTTCAAGTAAAATGGTTCAATTTTACTTGAATTAACAAAATACTTTTTGTTACGTAGATATATGCTACGTGTTATTTTAACAATCTATTTTCTTTTTTCAACAAAATATATTTTGTTTGTTTAAATAATAAAATATGTTATATTACGAACTTGTTTTGTTTATACTACAAAAACTTTTGTTAAATGAATCAATCTAAATAAGCAATTTTAACTATTTTTTAATTCATTTCAGCAATGAATTACACCTGTAATCCTTGAATAATAACAAATGAACTTTTATCCTGCTTTTTTTCAAGCGCAAACCGAGAGAGTGAAAAATGCCCCAAGCCGGGACTCGATCCCGGGTCCTCAGAACGGCGCTCTGAGGCTTTACCACTGAGCTACAAGGAACGATATTCGACATCGGCATTTCTCACTCTTATATATGTCGGACCGGCTGTAACCGCAGCACAAAATGGAAGTGTCATCAGGAGCACGCAACTTTCTGCGGCAAACATGAGACGACAACACAAAGCCCAGCATACGGCAACACATAGCTAATTTTTAATTAATTTTCAGCAGTAAATTACGCCTGCAAAAAGCAGGATAAAAATTCACTGGTTATTATTAAAAGATTACAGGCGTAATTCACTGCTGAAAATGAGATAGAGCTATTGCAGAAATCGCGAAAAATGTAACATAGAAGCGCCACCTGTTGCGCGATTTACAACAAAAACTAATAAGCAAAAATTTATATCAGGAAATAACTGAATATAAAGTTTTATTAAATTCCGTGCATTAGTTCTTGAGATAGAGCGCCCACAAAATTTTTGTCACATACAGACAGACAGAGACATTGACAGTCACTTTCTAAAAACAGCGCAATCGTGTTCAGGACCTTCTAAAATCCGTCGGAAACCGGAAGTCAAAAAATGTCATGATTCCAATACTTTCTTCTTGTAAAGATAGAAGAAAGTAATAAATGGGACAAGAGAATTTTTAAAACTACCTTGGTCCGCCCCAATGAAAAAAAATGTAATTATCCAAAAATTATGTTAATCTTTTAATTATATAGCTATGTAAGTCAAATAAATCGAGTTACGTGTGAGAGTTATGGCTACTACAAAACAATTTAAATATTGCAAAAACAACAAAATTTTGCTGGAAATACAAATTTAAATTACAAAGTTAGTGTAAAATTAAAAAAACAGAAGTAGTATATGGTACCTACTCTGGAACACTTTTCATACTCCACTAAATGCAAATATTGAACGATTATTGCATTCGGAGATTTTTAACTTATCATAAGTATTTTAATACTCTTAAAGTATGTAAGAAAAAGGAAGTCGATTTAAGAAATGGTTAGAGTAATTGAAAGATTTATAAACACTGTTACTTTTCATCTTTATTCAAAAGTAGTCTCAGTTCATTAATAAATCGTATTAAAATATTTTTTAATTCAAAAATTTCATCCATTAGTCTTTCTCTATGAGGTTCTTCTTCTTCATAATAATGACCAAATTTTTTATTTAATTCACCCAGTTGAACGGAAAGTATTTTTTTCCAGTTCTCGTTATAAAAATTATCTGGTAATTGATCAAACTTATATTCAATCAGATTGCAAAAATCTAGTCTATGCATATATTTTTCTAAAAACCTTTCACCAAATGTTTGAAAACGGGCTATTTGCAACCAATTTAGCCATTCTTCCAGTTTGCACATTGTGTTTTCTGAAAGTTTTTGAAACATGGATACTTTATGTAAATCTAATCTTTCATGATAGGTTTGAATAAATTCGTCACTTAAAGTTTGATATTGAGATATAACAACCCAATTTATATAATTCGAATGTTTTAGTATAAATCCTTCAGACAGCTTTTGATTCTTAGATACTAAATTCCAATCGAATTCTTCTTTATATTTTTCTAGAAATTCTTCTGAAAGTTTTTGGTGTATACATATAACATTCCATTCAATATAATCTATGAGTTCTTCCATAAAAGATTCGGATAATACTGAATATCTACAAACTAACTTCCAATTGAGTTGATCTTTCAAATTTCGTAGGACATCTTCGGATAAATTTTTAGTTTTAGAAAATTCGTCCCAGTTGATATCCATTTAATAACGAACCTATTTTAAAAAGCAATTTTTTCAATATGCATCCAAGGTTTTAAAGTGATTGGTATTTTGGGTTTTATCCAGACTGTAATGATTTCACCGCGATTTCCATTGACAAAACAAGTTTCATAATTATCACTTGTCTCTCTGTGTAAAATTGTTTTATCTCCGAATTTAAGTTCTATTTCTGTATCAAAATATCTACTATTATCTATTAAATATATAGTAATTTTGATATACATATTTGTAGATAATCTCATATCCTTATTCAATAAGTTAGAACTCATCAAGTCGAAATTTATTTTGGTAAATTCTTTTTCTGTAAAAGTCTGAAAATCATCTTTTATAGTAACCCAGATATCTTTACTGTCTACATATATTTTATTGACTACGTCTTTATCGTTTTCGGGTTCTGAAACATTCGTAATTATTTTATTTTTTGCATCAAATTTATCATTTTTTAATATTAACGCATTTTTTTCTAAATATCGCTTATTGATAACATTTTTTGCATCTAATGGGTCTGCGACATTGCCTATTCTTTTTCCTTTAGCATCGTAAGCTTTTCCTTCAATTAGATGTAAAGTATTTTCATCCAGTTCTTGTATTCTCTCGGCTGTTTCTTTTGTGAAAGTTAAAAAATTACTGTCGTAATTGGTATTATTTTTGTCTATAAAATCTTTTAATTCAAAATGATTGTTTTCTATTTTATTCAAAACGAAACTTTTAGTGGTTAAATCTAAATCATCGATTGGATCTGAAGAATTTTTTAATATTTTATTTTCCATATCGTAATGACCCTCGTCCGTTAATTTAAAACCTATACCGGGTGGTCCGATAGGGCCTTTTCGCTCTGGATTATCATACGGCGGATAATAAACAGCCATTTATAAAGACTAAAAAATGTTATTCTCCTAAGGTTTTAATCATAGTAATTTCTTTTTTATTCATATTTAATATACATTTCTTTCTTACTTCTAAAATATAGTAAAATACATATTCTTTGGTTGTTTCTTTTTCTAATTTCCAATTGAATTCTATTCTCAAATTTTCCAGAGTAGTATAGTTTACATGATTTGACAAATCAAAATGAATTATAGGATATAATTTACCGAAATCTGAGTAATTTACCATACAACCGGTTTCTGTGTTTAGATTATTGAGACCTGATTCCAGAAAAGATTCATATAATCTATTATATTCCTTTTTACCAAAATCCATAGTATATCGCTCTGCTGGTAACGGCGATCTGTTAATCATCAACCAACATTCGATCATATCCAAATTATCAAATATCATATTATTCTTTTTAGGATTTTCATTTCTTTCGAAATATTGCGGAATTACAAATAATCTTAAAACTTCATCGGATGTAGCAGATATAGAATCGGAGCCACTTTTATATTTATTAATAGGACTAGATCTGTTAATTTCATACTGATTCCAGTTTATTTCTATATCCGTATTAGATAATTTTAACTCATTATAGAGAATCTCCGCACCATTTTTAAAGTCGACGTATCTCACCCACAGTGCTATGTCTTCAATTTCTACTTTATAATCTGGATTTGCAGCGTCTGTGTAAATCATATTTCTACTATCGTCTCTTTGGAATTCCAGTCTTATTATGAATCCAGAAATGGCTTTTTTATATTCTGTGACAAAATCAAAAATTGCCTTTAAAGGCGTCCATGTTGTAACTAAATTACTATTTTTCGACAATTCCCATCTTTTTTTAAATCCTTTATTGTAGTTTTCATTTTTTACAATTTTTAATTTATTGACGATATCTGTTACAGGGGTGGTAGCCGTTATCGTACCATCGTCTTGAAGTAAACTTTTATTTCTATCAGCACTATCACTGGTATCTGGATAAAAACCTATATTGGTGGCTTCAGATGTTGAATAATCTCTGGTATAATCCTTCAGTCTCTTAACCTGTAGAATGTAGGAGTGATAGTCTCCAACTGATTCGATTATTTGTTTACCTATCTGAAGTTTTACACCTTTCATAGAACATACAGCTGCGACATTTTCATCATTTATAGATGCGCCACTGGATTTTACAATTTTCCACTTTGTCTCCAGATAACTCTCCGATAATGAAACAGGATCATTGGTATCAGTAATTTCGAAATGAAACGTCGTATTTTCTTTTTTGTCATTATGGCTTGTACTAGGTAATCTTATTTTTTTTAATTCGCTACTTTTTATATCGTTATTATAAAAATAACGAGTATCTCTCAGATCATAAATTTTTTCCATTTATTTAGGAAGAATTTTCAGACCTGTTCCTTTCATCTTTTTTGAAAATATTTCTTTCAATATGTCAGCATCCGTCAATCTGTCATTCAAATCTACTTTTTCAGCTTTAAAAAATCCTTTTCCTTGAATTCTTTTACTTTTCCTATATAATCTGTGTTTATTCATTTATTTATTGAGAAAATTTAGTTAATATCAATTGATATATTCTTTCAACATAATCTTCTTTTTCACCTACGACTCTAAAATTATACTCAATTAAACCTTTATTTAAATCAATTAATTCACCATTTTGATTCGTAACTCTCATCCTTATTCTACGAATTGAATCCCTATTCAGAGGATAATATATTAAATTATTGAATTCTTTCGAAATGATAACACCCGGTACATCCCTCGGTGTAAAAGAATAAATAACTTCTGAATTATTCTGGTTGATTAAAGATCCATTCACTACATCACAATGAATATATATAATGTCATTTCCGTTTGTTATATCCGCTATATTTTCACCTTCTATTACAGTCTCTTCATCATGACTTTCGTAGACCTTTTTTTCAAAGCCTATTAACTTATGAAAATCGCTTTTTGTTAAGTCGATATTCCAACTTTTAGTTAATTTAATAAGCATTCTTAGTCTAGATTGTATTCTACCAAATTTTACCGGAGGATCGTCTGAACCAAACGCTTTCATCACATCTATATTTAAATCTTCAACGTTTTTATTACCGTAAGGAATAGTGATAGATTTAACATTATTCTCATCTGTGTATACGTCAAACATATTAGTTTTATCTGTTATGTTAAACCATGAAACGGTCATAGTAAAAGATTGCAATGCTATTTTTTTTATTTTAAGAGGTTTTGGAAATTCAACAGTGAAGTCCTCTGATTTTTCATGACTTTTTGGTTTCAATTTGATCATTTATTAGACAGTAAAAAATCTTTAAAGATGAAAAACAAACTCTTCGTTATAATCGCTAGGCTGTTGAGTAAATGAATTAAGTACACATTCTGGACATTTACCTTTATTTCTTTCCTTTATATATTTCATACAAAATAATCCACAATTTACAGAAGTAGGTTTTTGTAAAAAACTATCATTGTGAGCTATATTGACTTTTTTATTGGACAGTTTAAGAAATTTCATAATATTTTCGGGAATATATTTTTCTTTGAGTTTAATATTTTTATATATATATTCCCCAAAAGGATCGAAATATTCTACATAGTTATATTTTGGATCATTATAGTAACAAACCCAATGTGTTCCAGGACCCGTCGAAATATCTAAATTAATAATCCCGCTTTCAAAATTTCCAATCTTTTTAGGAAGTAAATCGGAAGTGAAAACACCCCTGAATCCTCTTTCATCTTTCATATTTTCTTTAATCGTTTCATCGGATATACCCAATTCTGTTACCGGGATTTTTTTTTTTAGACACTGACGCTTTTAGACCCGATCCTTTGTTTTCCCAAGGCTGAAAAACTCCAGATCCCGATATTTTATCTAGGATTTTTTTAGTTCCCCAACCCGCCGCACCGCTCGCAGCACCGAGTCCTAGTGATGTTAAAATAGGAATTAAAAAGGGTAAAAATCCACCGTTTTTATCTAATTGAGTTTTGCTTATATTTATTCTTTTACCTTTGCTAATCTGATTTATCTGTGTTTTGGTTAAATACATCTCATAATTGGGAGTTTTAGAATTGTCTATCTGCAGTGTCAGTTCTTCTTTTTTTCTGAGCGCTGATTTCAGTTTACTAATCTGCCCGTCACTCAAATGAATCTTCTTTTTTACATAACTCATTTATTAGGCAGCAAAAAGCTGACGCTTTCAAAGAAGAAATTGATTGTATAAGCGTTCTTTATCTCCGTTAGTTATTTTTTTAGCTTTAATGAGTTTGTCTATTAGCAGTTTGACTTCATTTCTTAATTTTTTCGACTTGCTACCTTGACATATTTTATCCAATAATTCAGATAATAAATCTAATCCTTTTCCCACTTTCATTACTTCACTACCTTGAATTGTAGTTAATCTACCCAGATATCTTTGTAGTTCCTCTTCGTTATTTTTAACAGCGTCTAATTCAACCTTTTTCTGACTTAATTCCTCCTCTGAAAGATTTCTAGCCCTATTAATTGTACTTTGTAAGTTGCCTTTTTTCCTCGATAATTCTTCTTTTAACTGCTTTGCCTTTGCATACATTTCATCTAATTTTTCTTTATTGTCTAGGAGTTTCGAAGGTTTGTATAATTGTACAGATTTTAAATAATTAATATCTAAATTTTGATCAACATTGTAAGTAAGTGGTGGTTCTTTATATAATTCTTTGACATCTTCGATCGCATCAGGAATAATTCTAGATGATTCTGCAATAGGCTGTAAAGATATATTTAATTCGTCCAGTTTATCATTGATAGCTTTAATATTTTCTTTTCTACTTTTATCCTGTTCTTCTAATTTTTTAGTGACAGGTTTATGAAATTCAGTTAAACTTTTGTCTATACCTAGCTTTCTATCACGCTGTTCTTCATTATTTTTTCTAATATCTGCTTGTAATTTGACAAGTTTTATTGCATTTTTTAATTCTTCTTTTTGTTTCTTATTTCGATCTTTTTCTAAATCGTTTATTTTATCCATTTATATGATTTGAAAATAGAAGCGACAGCTTCGCCGTCTATTTTTACTGACAGCTAATATGCTTTTACTGGCAGTAATTTTATTTTTACTAGCTGTAAATTTTCTCAGTAAATAAATGATTAAAATTAAAGATTACACAGAACCGGAAGAATTGCCTGACCCTAAACAACATCGTTTTTTACCCAGACATCCTTTCAGATTATTATAATCGGCCCATCTGGTTGTGGAAAAACAAATTTACTAATAAATTTATTAAACGGTTTTGAGAATCCTAGTAATTTAAGATTAGATTTCGACGCTTTATATTTATGCGCAAAAGATATTTCTGAGCCAAAGTATTCTAAATTGCAAGAAGATTATACACTGTTTGAAGGTGTTGAAAGAGACGATATTTTAAAATGTAAAAAAATAAGTAAAAATAAAATAAAGGAATTATTAAAGCAGTATGATAAATATAAAAAGAAAGTACTATTTTCTTCAGATTTGAGTGAATTTATTACTGTTGATGATCTAGAGTCCTCAGAAAAAAATCTTGTTGTGTTTGACGATTGTGTTACAGAAAAAGATCAGAAAGTTATAGAGGATTTGTTTATAAGAGGCAGAAAGAAAAATGCATCCATTATTTATTTAACGCAATCTTATTACTCAACTCCTATAAATATTAGAAAAAATTGTAATTACTTCATATTTTTTAAGCTACAGCCTAGGGAAATTAATCAGATAATCAGAGAAATAGACGGAAATCTTACAAAAGAAAAATTTCTAGAAAAATATAGTTCTTGCAAGGGTAATTTCTTTATGCTAGATTTAGTAAATTCTGAAATGAGATACAGAAAAAAATTTGAACCTATATAAATGGAAGAATATTTAGAAAAGAGATTATATATTTATCGGAAAAGTTACAATTTGTATCAAAAGATAAGTATTTCCTTATCAGTTAGCAAATTTATGTTAAGTGCTTCGGGATTATCAGCTTTTGCGTTCATACCCCTCGCTGCTTTGAGTTTAAGTTCTGGAATTGTAGAAGTCATTGAGAAATCTTTAAATATTTTAGAACGAA
This sequence comes from Maratus michaelseni, assembly GCA_963931845.1. NCBI lineage: Eukaryota > Metazoa > Arthropoda > Arachnida > Araneae > Salticidae > Maratus > Maratus michaelseni. The sequence goes on from OZ007593.1 coordinate 128,440,261, forward strand.
AAGAAGAATACAAGCAATGTTATAATTTTTATAAACAACAGTTAAATTTATTGAAAGCTAAAAAAATTTCAGAAGAAGAAGTGTATGTCAGAGAACAAGATTTTATAAATAATTTAGTATACTTCCCAATCGAAAAGTATGTGAAAAAAGTACAGTTGAATGGATATAAATATTCTTCTTAGAAAGCGTCAGCTTTTTGCTGCCTAATAAATGAGTTGTAAAAGTAAAAAAATTGTTGTTACGTCTTTAACTAAAAAGGGTAATTTTAAAGGTGGATGTTTAAAATGCGGACAAACTGGATCGGGTCTTCTGAATAAAGTCATTAGTAATTTACCTTTCGAAATGCATTTACCTGGCCATAATTTTACAGGCCCGGGGACACAATTATTATGGGGAAAAACACGATTAAACCCAGATTTAACGTATAAAAATTCGTCTAAACCTGTTAACAGAGTGGATGAAATTGCATATAAGCATGATAAATGTTATTTAGAAAATAAAGATACAAAAAGTAGAAATGAAGTATGCGATAAGAATATGATTGATGGACTAGATAATATTCAAAATCCTACGATTAGAGAAAGAATTGAAAGAGGGATTGTAAAACCGATTATTCAAGCTAAAAAAACTTTCGGTATGGGAAATACAAAGATCTATTGTTTAAAATGTAAAAACCATACAGAAACAAAAGATATTAAAGATGCAATTTCTAAAAATAACAGGCCAATGATGAAAGGTATTTGTCTAGATTGTGGTTCTAAAAAGAGTGTTTTTTTAGGAAAACCCCAGGGAGGAAAGATCCTAAAAGTATCTTAGGGATGAAAGATCCTAAAAGTATCTTAGAAAAAATATATTATCATCCTGAAAATGGTTATTGTGGGATCAATGAATTAAAACGGAAAACAGGTTTCAGTCAAAATCAAATTACAGATTTTTTACATAGCCAAGATGTTTATACCAGACATAAGCCTTTAATTCGTAAATTTAAACGAAGACGCTTTTATGTCAGTCATATCGATGACCAATGGCAAGCAGATTTATTGTTTATCAAACCTTTTAGTAAATATAATAACGGAACTAATTACTTATTGACAGTGATAGATATATTTAGTAAATATGGGTGGGCCATACCGATAAAAAGAAAAACAGGACAAGAAGTAACTGAAGCATTTAAAAAGATATTTAAAGAAAGAATTCCTGAAAAACTGCAGACAGACAAAGGATTAGAATTTGTAAATAAGTTAACTTTAAAATTATTTAAAGATCATAATATTCAGTGGTTTACAACTGAAAATGTTGAAATAAAATGTTCTATAGTCGAACGATTTAACAGGACAATTAATAAAAAAATTAGAACCTATCTAGCAGCCAACAATACTAAAAGATATATAGATGTTTTGGACCAATTAGTTAAAAATTATAATAATTCCAAGCATAGGTCTATCAAAATGACGCCTGCCGAGGCGAGTAGAGACGAAAACGAATCTGAAGTTTATAAAAATTTATACGAAGAAAAAATAATAAGAAAACCGAAATTCAAGGTTGGCGATAGAATAAGAATTTCGAAATACCAGACTGCTTTTACCCGCGGATACCAGCCTACTTTTACGGAAGAAATTTTCATCGTTTCACAAATATTAAACACTGACCCCATTACTTATAGAATAAAGGATTTGAATGGTGACGAAATAAAAGGAACTTATTATGAACCGGAATTAGTTAAATATAATAAAAAAGATAAAATGTTTAAAATTGAAAAAATAATAAAAAAGAAAGGAAAGAAATGTCTAGTTAAATGATTAAATTATTCCGACGAATTTAACTCATGGATTGACGAAAAAGATATCAAGTCAATTTAATTTTTCCGCTATAATATCAAAACTCCCGCCTAGACGGGACTTTTTCAAATATTATTATGTTATTAAAATAACTCATCAAAACTCCCGCCTAGACGGGACTTTTTCAAATATTATTATGTTATTAAAATAACTCATCAAAACTCCCGTCTAGACGGGACTTTTTCAAATATTATTATGTTATTAAAATAACTCATCAAAACCCCCGTCTAGACGGGACTTTTTCAAATATTAAAATAAAAAAAAAGATAAAATGTTTAAAATTGAAAAAATAATAAAAAAGAAAGGAAAGAAATGTCTAGTTAAATGATTAAATTATTCCGACGAATTTAACTCATGGGTTGACGAAAAAGATATCAAGTCAATTTAATTTTTCCGCTATAATATCAAAACTCCCGCCTAGACGGGACTTTTTCAAATTTCAAATATTAAAATATAAAAAAGCTATAATATCAAAACTCCTACGAGGAAATGCATTACATTAAAATAAGTTTAAATAAATGAATTGTGACTTTTTTAAATTTTTCCGCTATAATATCAAAACTCCCGCCTAGACGGGACTTTTTCAAATATTATTATGTTATTAAAATAACTCATCAAAACTCCCGTCTAGACGGGACTTTTTCAAATATTATTATGTTATTAAAATAACTCATCAAAACTCCCGTCTAGACGGGACTTTTTCAAATATTAAAATATAAAAAAGCTATAATATCAAAACTCCTACGAGGAAATGCATTACATTAAAATAAGTTTAAATAAATGAATTGTGACTTTTTTAAAGACGTTTTAATAGATGATTCTAACTTAATGGATTCTTTTGACAAAGAAAACAAATGTCAAATACCCGAAAAATATCTCAAAATTTATGACCAGATGAAAAAATGTGAAATAATGTACGATTCGGATGGTGAATATTTTACATATAAAAATATAGATGGTTTTTTAAGCGAAAGACGCAAATCCCGAATAAGTCGTTTTAAAGCATTGAAATGGAAATTGAAGTTAAATATTCCATACAAAGCTGAAGAAATGTTTATTCAGCTTTTAGATTTAGTGTACTATAAAAAGTCGATAAATTACCTATATTTCATAAAGAAAATATTAGATTATTATAATATTGATAATAATTTGAAAGTAAAATTTAATAAGAAAAACGAAGACATTTGGAATAGCTTTCTAAAAAATGTTTCTTAATAAATGGAGTCTAAAGTTTGCAAGCATTGTCAGATGACAAAAAATTTAGACCAATTTTATACTAGATTTCGTTACGGTAAAACAGAACATTACGCTAATTGCAAAAGTTGTCATTTAGCTATGAAAAATAAAAAAATTGATTGCGAATGTGGTAAAACATACACTCTAGCTCATAAAAAACGACATTTAAAAAGCAATTATCATATCAAACGAACGTCGAAATAAGTTTATGATATTGAATGTCGTGTTTTTATTCAAACATATTTTATTTATTATTTTAAACAGATAATAAGATATTCAACGCTGTGTTTTAAATTGAACATATTTTTTTAGATGAAAATATTATATTAAATGTTGAGTACTTATTTGAACGTATTATACAGAATGTTGTGTTTTAAATTGAACATATTTTGAATGAAAGTATTATACAGAATGTTGTGTTTTAAATTGAACATATTTTTTAGATGAAAATATTATATTAAATGTAGAGTATTTATTTGAACGTATTTTGAATGAACGTAAAATAGAAGTGCCTGATTATGACAGTGATTTTTCGGCTAAATAAATGGGTAATTCAAAAAGTACAAAGATTTTGACAGGTAATTGTACAACTGAAAGAATAAATGTAGATTGGAATCATACCTTTAATGTTCATCCTAATGTTCATATAACGCCTGTATGTAAATACGGCGAACCGTTTTTCGTTAGAATAACAGAAATAGATAAAAACGGATTTCGATTTGAATGTTTAAAATTGAATGGCGAACCTGTAGAAAAAAATTTAGATTTCTTTCAATGGACAGCAATTAGTCCTTTTGAGTAAACGATGGAATATATTTTTTAATAGTCGTTTTCAGAAATTATTCAATTTAATTTAATTCATAATTTTAACGACATTCATTTTAAATCGCTTAATCTAAAATTAGCTGCAACCGAAATTGGATCGCTATTAAAAATGTATAGCAAAAAGTATTCATAAAATTTCTTCTATATAAATGGAGGAAACTCTAAGATTGATATCTGTTTCAAAAATACATATTTCAAAATTAAGGCAAGTCGTAAAACTTTTAAATATAAACCAACCCCAACATTGTAAAAAAGATGAATTAATTAGATTGATAATAAGATATATAAAAGAAACTGGGGAATATAAATATGTTTTAGTAGATTTATTAAATTTAGACGTCACAGATTATTTGAATGAAAAATTGAAACAATTTATAAATGAACCGAAAAACCGTCCAAAACTTAAGAAACTCTTTGATTATTACGGATTGAAATATAAAGATGAAAAATTGATCAAAAAGACAGAAAAAAAAGTCAAATTAGAAACAAATTTGGAAAATCTGTTTAGACCCGATTATGAAATTGTTGAGAAAGACAAAAAATTTGTAAAAAAATTTAATACTTATAGATATGTTTATAAAATAAGACAAATAAATAAACTCACACCGGGCCAGTATTATAGTATCTTAAAAGATTTATTCAGGAGAGCAATTGAAAAAATCGAAGGAAAGGTCGATATTATAGTATTCAATCCCGATTTGACACAGCCCTTTCACCCTAAAATGATGTCAACGAAAGAAGCCTATGAGACCTACTTAGATGTTTTAACGCACAAAATGGAATACAAAGAGTTGGATATTAAAGATTGTGAATTTATTTTTACGGTTGTTGATTTGCCTAAAGGTGGTAAACATTTGAAATTACTGAACAATAACGATGTTGTCGATAAAAAAAGTATAATTCAAATTAAAAATGACGATAATATCTGTTTGGCTAGATCCATCGTTACAGCCTTAGCTATTCTAAATCGTAAAATTTTATGCGAAAAATTGAATCTAGAAAAACTTACAGATTTAGATGTTAAATACATAAAAATGGGTAGAAAATTACAAAAAAGTTTAGCGATAAAATTGCATGAAATTTGTGATATTCCGTTAGAAATGTGTAATTTAGAGCATGTTAAACAATTCGAAATTTTTTTAGATATTCAAATAACTATATTTTGCAGAGAAAATTTTAACGAAAAAATATACAGTGGTACCCATAAATCTAATTGTGTTTACATTTTAAAAAATAGAAATCATTTTGATGTCATTACAACGGTTAAAGGATTTTTAGGAAAAAAGAATTATTGTGATTATTGTAAAGTCAGTTATTATAGAAGTGATCAACATAAATGACCTTTAAAATGCAATAGATGTTTTAAGAAAGAGAGTAATTGCGAGGGAGATGATATTCAGTGTAATGATTGTTTTAGATCTTTTAAAGGAAAAAACTGCTTCGAAAATCATAAAAATGAAGCAGTCTGTGAAAAACTGTGGAAATGTTTAAAATGTAAGAGAAATATCAATAGAAAACAAAGAGGACCGAAAGATCATAAATGCGGAGAAAGACAATGTAAAAACTGCAGAAAGTGGGTTTTGGAAGATCATAAATGTTATATACGTAGGAAAGAATCTAAGGGAGGAACTTGTAAAAATATCTGTCCTAAAAATATAAAAGACAGAGAGAAATGGTGTGAGAAATGTAAAAGGTCAGAATTTACAGAAAAATATATGTTTTTTGACGTTGAAACGAATCAAGAGACAGGAAATCACCAAGTCAATCTAGTCATAAATCATGATTTTAATGGAAAAGAAAAAATATTTCAGAATGAAAATGAATATTGTGAATGGTTATTCCAAAGAAAACACTGCGGTTATACAGTATTAGCGCATTATGGAAAAGGATTCGATTTTCAATTTCTAGCTAAATACTGCTTTAAAAATAAAATTAAAGTGTTTACAATATATCAAGGAAATAAACTCATATATATGCAAGCAACCGCTTATAATATAAGGTTTATCGATTCTATTAATTTTACACTGATTCCGTTAAGAGAATTTCCTAAAACATTTGGACTAACGGAATTGGCTAAAGGTTATTTTCCTCATTTGTTTAACACTAAGGAAAATCAAAAATATGTAGGGAAATATCCTGAAAAATACTATTATGGTTATGATACTATGACTTTAGATCAAAGAAAAACTTTTGATAAATGGTATAAATCGGTAAAAAACGAAACATTTGATTTTCAAAAAGAAATTATAAAATATTGCAGATCTGATGTTGATATTTTAAGAAAAGGATGTTTAGAATTGCGAAGATTATTTCTAAACATTGCTGATATTGACCCTTTTAAATATGTCACTTTAGCTGGCGTTTGTATGGCTATATACAGAGATAAATTCATTCCAGTGAATACAATAGCGATTGATGAGGAGTTTATTCCAAAGGATCAATACAGTAAGAAATCGATCATTTGGTTAGACTATCTGTCTAAAAAACACAATATCAAAATACAGCATGCTTTAAACGGTGGTGAGAAAAAACTGAAATTAGGTGATAAAACTTATAAAGTAGATGGTTTTTATAATAAAACCGTTTATCAGTTTCAAGGATGTCATTGGCACGGTTGTCCTCGCTGTTTTACAGAATCCACTGTCAATCTTCAAAAACAGATATGTATGAAAGATTTGTATGAAAGAACTCAAAAAATAAATAAATAAATAAAAGATAAAGGATTTGAATTGATTGAAATATGGGAATGCGATTTTGATAGTGACAAAGAAATTAAAAAATATATGAAAAATGAATGGAAAAGAGATTTTGTAGAACCTTTAAATCCTAGAAACGCATTCACCGGCGGTAGGTGCGAACCTACCAAATTAATCTACGAAATGAAAAAAATCGAAAAGGGTAGATATATCGATGTTTGTTCACTTTATCCAACAGTGAATTACTTTGATTACTATCCTGTTGGTCATCCGGTAAAGATTTATAATCCGGAAAAATATGATAAAAATTGGTATGGTTTGATACAATGCAAAGTACTTCCACCTAGAAAGCTCTATCATCCTGTTTTACCTTATAAAGGAGAAAAATTAATATTTAGTTTGTGTAAATTATGCTCAAAACCTATAAAATGCGAAAAGAAACAATGTAAAAAATGTTATGATATGCGGAATAATGAATGTAATCATACGGATGAGGAGAGAGCTTTTACTGGTACGTGGACAACTACCGAAGTTGAACTGGCTATTGAAAAAGGTTATAAGATTTTAAATATCTATGAAGTTTGGCATTTTGAAGAAAAATCTAATATATTATTTAAGGATTATGTTAAAATGTTTTTGAAAATCAAATTAGAAACAGATGATAAATGGTCTGAAAATTTCAAAACTGAAAAAGAATATAAAAGGTGCGTAGAAAAGAAACTGGGTATAAGGTTAGGAGAAATCAAAGAAAACCCAGGAATGAGATTTATATCTAAAATTTGTTTAAACTCTTTATGGGGAAAGTTCGGACAGAGAAAAAATATGAAACAAACAGAGAATGTAACAGAATTGGCAGATTTTTATAGAATTATACTGAACGACCGCATTAAAGACTTGAATATCATATTTTTAAATGATGAGTGTGTGCAAATGGATTATAAGATGAAAGATGAATATGTCCAGAATAACTTTAATACGAATATTTATATAGCAGCTTTTACAACCAGTTCGGCTAGAATAAGATTATATGAAATGCTTGATAAATTAGGAGATAAAGTAATGTATTACGATACAGATAGTATTGTTTATATCGATGATGGCTCTAATAAAGTAAAAACGGGCTGTATGCTAGGCGAATGGACCGATGAATTAGGAGAAGATAAATATATGAAATCGTGGATATCCGGAGCAAGTAAAGATTATGGTTATATTCTGAACGATGGTTCTGTAAGAGGAAAAGTAAAAGGATTTAAAATGAGTTATGATAGCGAAACTAAGCTCAATTTTGACGAGAGAATGAAAACAATAACGGGGGAAATTGACCATATAGATGTAGAAATAAACCAATTTCAGATACAAAAAGATAGAAATATTAAAGTGAATAAAATGAATAAAAGATATATGTTTGGATATGATAAAAGAAGAATTTTAGATAACTTTGATACTGTACCCTTTGGATTTTAAGCCGAATTTTTAATTTATAAAAATTGTTTTCTAATAAATGGACGATGTCACCCTTATCATAAATGTTCAAGGTTTTATATTTCCTTTTAAATCTATAGCGAGAGAAATAAGCTGGGTTCATTTAAAACAAGAAATAGGTGAAACGATTTCTGTGTTTACACCTAACTATGAATTAGGTGATCAAGACCATGGAATAGTTCGTCGATGTACTAACGATGTCCATGGTTTAAGATTTAAAAGATATTCAGATAATACAGGCTTATGGATTAGTAGTGACAATGTAAAAGATTATTTCATACAATTGCATCAGATATACGGTGGGACATTTGCTTTTAAAGGAGGCGTTTTTCTGAAAAGTACTTTTGAAGAATGGGGAATTCCTATAAAAATATTAGATGTACCGAGATGCGTTAGAATATTAGGACCTGGATGTTCTATGTACAGATGCCTGTACTATAAAAATTGTCTTTCAAAAATTGTTCCTTAATAAATGGAAGAATTCAACAGTCTCAGATCGTTCCCAGTAACTCATAAGCTAAAAGATTTAGAGAAAGGGAAATACAAACTGATTTCGTTGAAGAAAATTCAAACTAAATTTGGAAATACGACTATTGCGAGATTGGAAGTTAATGATGTAGAAAAAGATTATTTTCTTAAAAAGAGTCATGGAAAAATATCTGAAAATGCAATAACAAAACTGAATAAAGGGGGTTATATCTTTCATTTTAAAGGAAAAAATAATGATGGCTATTATGATTATGAATTAGAAAAAGCTTAATCATACTATTTGTTTTAAATCTTACAATATCGGATGGATTTTATTTAATATCATCTATGAAAACTAACAGAATAGTATTTACTGAAATTAAAAATATATCTGTTTTAAGTACAAAATTCTTTTCTATCAAAAATGTGTTAATTTCGACACAAACTATTTTTTTTAATTTTATCGAACTATGAAAATATCAAACTATGAGAATAGCATTTATAAGTGTAAATAAAAGGAGAGAATTGATAAATTAATATTTTCTTACAGCTTATTTATTTAATCTGTCTAAACTTTGTTCGAATCATCTATCGAAAATTTTTTTCTATATAAATGCTACAATATTTTGTGATAAGTACTTTACTGTTTAATTGTCTTTCGCCTACCTTTCATTATTTCAAATTTGACCCCGTTATTACAAATCATAGCATCGACAACTCTAATAATTATACTATATTTAATAGTTTCAATGATACAATAAAATTAACTTTGACCGCAAAAATATACAAAATGGATCAACCCTCTAAATTTTCTCAACCTGGAATTTATTTTTGGATAGAAAGTAAATGTGATGACAATTGGAATATAATACCAGAAACAAAAGAATGGTTTGATATTTATAGTCCTGGAGCTAATGACTTATATTATTCTATAGCTTTTAATGCAACTAAAGATTTTAGGATTGGTTATAATGCTGATAACTTATTATATAACGCTGGTCTTTGCTTTCATTATTCCTATCAATATCATCCTAGAGGAAGGTTGTTTATTAGCATTTGATAGACGATTAATAAAGTTTGATGAAAAATATTAGCATTCCATTGGATTTTCAAGGGTTGTTTTATAATCATCATTTGGACAATCTTACAATAATCGGATTAGTCGACAGGCAAACTTTTTCATTAAAAAATATTAAAATTTGTTCAAAAATGCACACATTTTGACAAACTTTTTGATGAATAATCGTTACAACTCTCGATATTCAGACTGACAAATTTTTGATGAAAAATCTTACAATAATCGTTCAATATTTGCATTTAGTGGAGTATGAAAAGTGTTCCAGAGTAGGTACCATATACTACTAACAGATTTTGTTAATTCAAGTAAAATTGATGAAATTTTGTTAAAATTTTGTAAGAGTGTTAACAACATTTTTTTTGTCCAAGCAACAAAACCAATTTTTTTACTTCAACTAAACATTTTTGTAAAACAACTGAAATGTACTCAACAAAACATGTTTTGTAGTTTTAAACTATTCCTTTTTCTGGGTGAAATTGTGAAAAATGCAGTATAGAAGCGTCACCTGTCAGGCGATTTACAGCCAAACCTAATCCGCAACAATCTATGTCAATCTATGTCTAATAACTGACTCTGAAGTTTGATTAAATTTCGTGTACTCATTCTTGAGATAGAGCGTCCACAAAATTTCGGTCACATAGAGACAAACACCCAGAGAGATTCACGGACAAACATTTTTAAATATCAGTCAAATCATGCTCAAAACCTTCTAAAACGGATAAATGCGTTGAAAACCAGAAGTTGAAAATTTTCATGAATCTAATATTTTGTTCTTATAAAGATAGAACAAATTAAAAAGCTATAAGACATTCTTATTTACAAGACCAAATGGCTCAAAATATAGTTATTGCAACTTCAAACCTCATTTAACCAAATTATCATTTAATCCTAATGCCAAATATTGATTTTCCATTTCATTTCAAAGAAAAATTTTAAATATATATTTTTATGATTACTTATTTTAATAAATTAATATTTTATTTGAAAACAAAAAATTACTTTTATTAATACTTTTTTCTTTTGCTTTTAATATGTTACATAATGTCTGTGTTTGTGTGTGTGTGTGCGTGTGTCTAAGAAAAAATGAAACATGGATAATTAAACACATAAAATATTCATGCCGGTATTTAAGAATGGATTTATTAAATTTTACGGGATTAAACTTAATGGAGCATGAAATAAATGCATACGAAAACATTAATCTGCAAAATTTATAATGATGAATAATTAATGAATCTATTTTGCATCTAAGTAAGGTTTTTCTTTGGAAAAGTCATATTTGACAAAATTATTTAAATATTTATAATTGGAATAAACTTTTGAAATAATTTATTTTAAATCCATTAGGTATATTTTGTATTTATTAAGGTATCTATATATATTCTTATAATATGATATATCCTAAGTACATTTTGAATAAAAGTCAATATTGATAAAGCAGAAGAGACAAAATTGTATCAATGGGATTATATAAAATTCTTTCGTTGTAATATTTTAAAATAAATATAATGGCGTACGTAATCAATCGGTATAACGCTCGTAGGAATGGAATGATTTTCAATCCTCTAAAACTAATTATTTTAAGTTAGTATTTCACAAACGTCTTGAATTTTGTAGCCGTTCTTAAAATAAATTTACATATCCCATAGCCCCTTAGGCTCTGTGAATTACAAGTTCGTGAGATGTAGAAGCAATGCGAATTGACAGATATACAATTATGCACCTCGAAGCCAATTGTTTCTTTTTTGACAATTTGCCAAGATATTAATTAAAAACGCATTCCAAAACACTTATTTTTCGCAAAATAGCGCCCTGTTCATGGTGTCTGAGCATTTATGAGCTTTCCGTGGAACTTCAAGCAGGAAGAAGGCAAGCGTGGGAAATGTTCTGTTCTTTTCAATTTTTGAAACTGCCGCACCCGCTTTCCAAATCGAAATACAGAAAACCTCCAAAATATCTACTTATTTGGAGTACTTTCCAGGTCGTAACAGTATCTTTTGTTTAAAAAAATATTAATATTTACTGTTTCGAAAAAGTATTTTCTGAATGCCAATTTCATGCTTTTCGTTTTTCCTGCAGATTTAAACCGTCACATCCACTTCCCAAATCAAAATACATAAAAATAAAAAATATGCACTTAATTCGGGTACTTTTTCGTCAAAATCAAAATAATAATAATAATAAATAATAGCCAGTTATTTGTGGAATCATTCTGATTCTAATGATATCTTTAGTTTCAAAACAATATTTATATTTTCTTTTAAAAATAATATCTTTTCGCATTTTAAAAGAGTGGTGTTTTTTTTCTTTTTTCATTACTTATGTTTCCTCTGGAAATAGTAGTCAGAACTGAACGTTTAATATGTCTGGATATCAGAAACTAGATCGGCAAAACTAATAAACCTTTTATTACGTTTTAAAATATTTTTGTCTAATAAACATAAAATCAAACAAATTGGAGGCTCGTTTGAGAAATGAAACAGAAGCGTCCGTATCACGATTGTACGCTGCCGAAGTCAGTAGGTTCGTTTCGATTCGTTTTCGTTAAAATTTTAAAATCATACAAATTCGAGTGTTTATGCTGCCTTCCCCCTCCGAACATTAGGTTCGTTTGGAAAGATTTTCGTTTAAAAATATAAAATCATTCAACACTCATTTTAGGTATATTTAAGAGTATTATCATGGAAGTGTCAGCTATGTAAACAATATAATAATGCATGCGATATTATGTTTTATGTAATATTGTTAAAGAGCATATATTACAGCTGGATTTGAAAGTTTGAAAAATAAAATTATCTAATTTACATGAACACCTATTAACATAAACTTGTGAGCTAGTTTAATCAGTGACTATAAAGAAACATTAAAAAGTCGATTTTAAATTGAATTCTGCATAATAAAGACATTTGTCCGATTGTCGCGTCCTTGGTCACATTTTTTGTCGGATTGTTGTTTTATTTCCTTAATCATTCGGCACCTTTGGGCTGTCCAAATTGATTCCCTCATTCCGTGCTGTGCGTACTAATCGAAATTTTTATTGCAATTATCAAGGGGTAGTCTGTAAAAAAAAAAAAAAAAAAAAAAAAAAACGTACTAAATGACGTTTAAAATTTCCCAATTTTTCTCATTTTCGCCCTCTTGATGATGGCTAGGTCGAAAGCGCTCGGACTCCGACGGAAATTTTAACCATCTATAGAACGGTTTTATTGTTTTAAAACCTTTATTTTCATTTTACACCTATTTTAGTAATGAGTAATAAATTGTGATTCATTTTAGAAGCTTTCATGTTTTTAATTTATATACAAATTGAATTTAGTATTTCAATATTAGAAAAAAAATTCTATATATTTAAGGACAAAAATAAAAAAAAATCTTAAAAATTAAAAATAAAATATCTTAAAAGTAAAAAGGAAAGATAATAGTGTTTATGTTAACAATATATTAAAATGTTATAACCATAAAACACACATTTCAACACACATTTCAAACACACATTTCAACACACATTTCAAACACACATTTCAACGAAAGCTACAGCACGGCGGAAGAGAAACAACAAGAAATAAATAATTAGTATATTTTTAAATTCTACTACAATTTACATAAAACAAACAAATTATTTTCATAAAAAATAACGTCTATTCAGAAAACCTCAGTAAATATACATCTATACCAATAAAAGAAAGTTTCTCTCTCTCTCTCTCTCTCTCTCTCTCTCTCTCTCTCTCTCTCTCTCTCTCTCTCTCTCTGTGTGTGTGTGTGTGTTTGTTTGTCTGCGATGGCTAACAAAATCTAGCCCACCTAGAAGTCTGAAAATTTCGATGTAGATAGTTTAAGGCATAGCCTGATGCACATGAGACTCATAATTTTAATATTTTAATTATTTACTGAAATATTAATTAAAATCCACAAACAAGTCTCATCAAAAATACGCTTTCTTTCCTTTGGTTGGTTGTTTGTATAGTCTTCACAGAAAAAATTAGGTAAACCAGAGTAGCGATGCATAGATAAGGACTTATAACGAAATAGTGTTAATATGGATTGCACTTACCGGCGTACAGCTATGCTAATGTAGCGCCACCTGCAAACGGCAGCTTACACAGACAGTCTGTTTGAAACATTTTACAGGCATGTTTTTCTTCATAATAATTAGCTGGCTTTAAGGTTTTTTTTTAAAACAGGAAATATATTATTATGATAGAGATTATTAATACAGAAAATTTTATTTAACAGATTATTTGTTATATTTGCGTGGATGGAGAGGGCTAAGGGTAAAAAACTTTTTATTAAATATCGCATTTATTTTACTTAACCGCGCGCCACCTGGCGGCGGCTTTTTCCTTAATTGGCCCTCCTTATTAATAAATCCAAATATACTGCTCTGATTTCAACAGAACTAATTACATTTAACAATTATAACATTTTTAGCTTCACCTTAATTGCTGTTTTACATAGAGAATACCACTATTTGAAATCTCAGTTAATAATGTTCGTAACTTCTCTAAACATGTTCCATTTTTGCTGAATTATCGTAAAAATCAGCATTCATAGCGTCAAGGTGTATTTCTAGAAAGCAGTTACCAATATTTCCGAATAATAGTCTAAGCCAAATTTGAAATTTAGTTCCTAGCTGAACGAAACTAACGAATTTTTAAAGATGCATAGTGATCCTTCTAATTAGTCATTTTCGGAAGGACGCTTGAACAACTCCCCCCCCCCCCCCAGCCCCTCCTTCAAGGTTTTTTCTCTAACTATGCCTCATTTCCATAACTCAGCAGCTATCTTTCCGATTTCAACGCAACTGATTCCAAACATTATAATTCACTTAATAGTCACACTCAATAACATTAAAGTAAATATATAAATAGCGGTTGCCACTATTTCCGAATAATAGTTTAACACAAATTTGTAATTAAGTTCCTAGCTTAACCAAACTAACGAATTTTTAAAGATGCATAGTGGTCCTGCTAATTAGTTATTTGCGAGAGGGTACTTTAATATCCCCCCCCTGGTCCCTCCGTTAAAGTTTTTTCTCTAACTATGCCCCGTTTCCGTAACTCAGCAACTATCTTTCCGATTTCAACGTAAGTGATTACAAACATTATAATTAACTTAATAGTCACACTCGATAACATTAAAGTAAATTTATGAGTAGCGATAACCACTATTTCTGAATAATAGTTTAAGCCAAATTTGTAATTAAGTTCCTAGCTTAACCAAACAAACGAATTTTTAAAGATGCATAGTTGTCCTCCTAATTAGTCATTTGCAGGACACTTGGACATCCTTCTCCCCCGATACCTCCCTCAAGGTTATTTTCTCCAACTGTGCCTTATTTCAGTAACTTGGCTAATAATGTTCCCATCTTCTACAAACCAGCTCAATTTGTAGCATGCCTATTATACAGTACCGTAAGTAGCGGGGATCTGTCCCAGAAGTTCGTTCGGTAAGAGGTTTGTTTAGAACAGGATGCTCTCCTGGCGGTAGAAGGGTGAAATAAAAGGTTATCCGGAGAGTACGAGCGTGCCCGGCATACTGTGCCGAAGCCATCGGAGACCGTGCCCAAAGTTTCGTTTTTTAAGAGATTTAAATTTGTTACACGTGTCAGCTAGTAATAAATATAACATAGTACGCAGAACTATGCATCTTTATGTTTGCATACTGTGTTACATCTATTTATTAATAGATATAACACAGAATGCAAACTCTTTTCTCTTTTTTTTTTAATCGGTTAAAAATAAGTCGCGAACAATTATATAGTCGAGAGCAGTTATCCTGGTTGGAAAAAAAAATCTCTCGTTTCACAAAAAAGAAAAAAAAAACATGATTGTTATTTAAATTTTTAATATGTAATTAGCCCCTCAATCCTTAAAAAATAATAATTTAATATAACAAATAAAAACCCAACTTAACTTAGATCAACTATTTTTTTTAAACTCCTTTTATCTAAAAAAAAAATAAATGAATAATTTTGAAACCTTTTTTTTTAAATTATTGATATCTTTTTTACGAATATTGCTCTTATTAATGCATACATAAATTTTTAAAACTGGAAATTTTAAGAAGCTTAAGCAGGCACATGATAAATATTACACAGGAATGATTAATTATTTTGAATATGGTAAAAAACATGGATGATTATAAAATTTTGACACAGAAATTTTCAAGCAATTTAAGAATGGCAATTTTTTAGTTTTACCGATTTAAATTTAATTCAGCATGAAGCAATTTCCTATGATAATATTAATCTCAAAATTAATTATAAAGGATAATTGATGAATGTATTCTTCACCTAATTAAATGGATTTTTGGAACTGTTTTAACATATTGAAATATTTGTAATTGGAACACACTTTTAAATTAAGTTTTTAAAAAAATCTTCTGGAAGAAAAGTCAATATTGGTAATGTAGAAGAGAAATAACTGAATTAAATCTATTCATATAAATATTTTTCTTTTAAATACTTTTATGTCAAAATATATTCCTCGGTATGGATAACGTGTGAAAAATGAAACTGTTCAATTCAATCATAAAATATTTCCTTATAAGCATTTTTTGTGTTTAAAATATTTGCTTGAATCAAGTTAATCTCTTTTCGAAATTATTCCCATTAATATTTATCAGACTATAGCCAAAATTTAATTTCTTTATAAACTTTAGATTAATGAAAATATTATAACGAAAACTTATAGAAATTTATTTTATAATTTATGAAATGTTAGAGATGTGAGAAGTTCTATAAATAGCCATCATCATCATCTAAAGAAGACTGAGATAGACCTTTTAAAATACGGAATGTAGCGGAAACTGCATACGACGTTATTGACCGAATTACACAGCATTTCCAGAACTACCCTTGTTGTCATGAAACTGAGGAAAGGAAAGATATTAAGTAAAGAATTTCGCTAAATGATTATCATTATTGTTAGAGTTATGAATTAAATTTTTGGTTCAGCTTGGTTTGACACATCCTGTACTTTTTACTGAATAAGGGGATTGCGAACTTAGTTTCCTATACGAAATTTATTTGCCTTGAAATTTAAAATAGATTATTGCATTTGTGGACCATCAGTTTAGGAATACACGCTATTTATACTTTAAAAAAAGTAGTTTATTGTAATTTCCATTTAGGCTGGGGTGCGTCACTTATCTACTTGTTGTTTATTGATTTAGAAGCTAGAAGCATCTAATATATTAGAAATTAGATCCTTCTAACTTGGGAGACAACCACTACTCAAGAAGTTCCAGATTCAAATTGAGCTTGGGGTAATACCACAGATCACTATTATATTTTAGGACATAAATAAATATAAATAAATAAGCAAATAAATAAATAAAAATTAATTATTAAATACTGTTTATCCATAAAATCAGAGTTTATAACTTGTAATTCAACTTCGGAGATTATTGTATTCAATTAAAAAAAATCATTATATATGAAATCACATTCATATGATGGTATATTTTAATAATCATTTTACTTGAATTCAGCAAAAAGCAGAATCGAGATTAAGCAGTATAATGTGTCACACCAATGCTGGACTAACTATTATTCCAGAAAATAGATTCTGTCAACTTCATATCTTAATTTCTGTGAGAATTCTTTCTACTTGCATAACTCAAATCAATCATTATGTGACCTTTGTGTGTAAAGGAATATCATTGCTTAGAGCGAATAAATACCTTGTTGTGAAATAAAAAACTGTTTGAAATAGAAGTACATAAATATTTAACTAGAAACATGTTCTTGGAATAATACTGATTAATACGGTATTGTTTTAAATAAATAAATTAATAAATTAATTAAATACACATTAATATGTAAACACTTAAATTAAAATTCATCAGTAAATGAAATTTATCAATCGAATTTCAGACTATAAATTGAATTCCCACTCTTTTGATTATCATATCGAAATAATAATAATAATAATAAATCATCACATTTGTTTACCATTAATATGATGTTTGTATATTAATTTTTCAGCGGACACGGTGTCGCAAATTTTGCGACAAACAGAATAATTTCTTAAACCGTTCTCAAATAAAGCGTTAAAACTGACTGAATGTCCTTTATATTCCTCAAGTAAACTCTTCCCTTCTGAGTAAAACTATTTTTGATTAATTTCCAATGCCGTGTTATATTATTGATAAAGTTTGTATCGCGCGGATGTTCTAGTAAGAAGGTATTGGCCAATTGTTTCACATTTTAAAAATGTACTTCTGTAATAATGTAATTAATATGTGTTACGCTGAGTTATTATTTTGTTTTACATAGTCGGACGAAAAATATTTAATAGAATATTTATATAATCATGATTCTTGTTCGAAACTGGAAAAGTAGAAAAAAAGGGTATTTATATAACTGACGACGGTAATGATGAATCTATAGAACGGTAAACATTTTAATTTCATAAAGATAAAACAACAAAATGACGTAAAACAGAAACCGATAAAAACCTCCAAAAGGAAAAGTTATACAATATGAATGTGTTTCTATTGGTAAAACAATTACAAAAATATAGAAGAGGAAGTTAGAACATATTTTTTAAAATAATGCATCATTTTTACTTACCCATCATACGTAGTATAGGGTACGTCCGAGGCTAACGAAAAAGACAGGCTACCGCGGTGCTTTACGCGTATATTTTTTTACAGACCGCGGGAGTCACGTGATGCAGCCACCAATGCAGGTGTACGAAAAGAGCATCACGTCACTCTAGCGTTCTGTAAAAAAAAGATAAGTCGAATGCACCACGATAGCCTGTCTTTTTCGTTAGCCTCGGGGTAAGTCTTGTCATCGTTTTTAAAATCGCAAAGATGTTTTTGACGGATTTACACGTTTCAGACACTGGAGATTCCGAAAAACATATTTTTAGAAAAAAAATTGCCGTCCGTCTGTGTGTCTGTAAACGCTCTATCTCCCGAATAAATTGATATAGAGACTTGAAATTTGGTATGTACTTAGCATTTAATAATGGGAAGAAGCTTATTGAATTTCAGTAGCCTCGATTATCCGGAACTATTTTTTTCGGACTCTCGAAATATTCGTTCTGATAAAAGGTATATAAAAATTTTAAAAATTATTTATTTTAAGGAGAGAATATAAAAGACAATAAAAAACATAAATATTGCATAAAGTATGAAATCGATCGGACAATGAGTTGCCGAGATATTTGTAATCCTATTTTACACACTCTTCGATTTTTTATGACCCTGTATTTCATCCAAATTTCAATTCAAAGACATATTTTAATTGGCAATGAGACGCTTAATCCGATGCAATAAACCGCTAGTTAATAGGATTATTATTTTTGGAGTTATAAGGATGTTTCTTTTAAGCAATTCAGTAATCGAGCCTTTAAAGTTTATGACGTCATCAAGCTACGATTTTATTCGAATTGCAATGCATTTTATAAGTAGTTTACATACGTTTTATTTTAATATTTTATATTATGCATATCCATTATTGGTAAGTATTACAGTGGCCCCCAACGACTAGTTTAAATAAATTGAATTTATTTAATTGCTTTCTTGCACTAAGTCATGCTTGATATATTTTTAAAAATAACTTTGATATTTGGTCATTAATAAATGTTACTTACCTTTCTTAAACGTACATTTCTGGCTATATTTTTCAGTGTGCAAATATTACTAAAATTCAATTTGCTCTTTTGATATGTATACTGTTTGTCGACCACAAGAATAGCTCCCGCCAAAAAGTCTAGTTAGTGGCGGTCGCTATAGTAACAAGACCTATCCATTTCGAATGGGGAATACGCGCGTGAGGAATTGGCGGAATAAAAGGTTACCCTACGTCATTCTTCTTCTCGGATCAGCAGTTGCACGCGTTATCTTATTTTTGATTTAATTTTGCTTTTGCTTTTTAAATTATTTGTTCCCATTTGTTTAAATAATTTTGCTAATTTGTTAAAGTGGAAAGATGCCCTTTCAGCTTAGGAAAGGTGAAGTCTTGAAATCGCAAGCACGTAAAATCGTACATAATGTTGCTGAATTTTGTTCCAGTGAAGCTTCATCTAAAGCTGTATTAATTCCTCTCCCGAACAAGTGGAGTTTCTGAAGCTACAATAAAAAAAAAATAAGAAATTAAGTTTCTCCATTGAGCTCATCGACAGTTTTAAAATCACCTGGTAAACATCGCAAAAGACATAGTGAAAAAAAACTGCGAAATAAATGACTTTGACAAATGCGTTATAAGTCAAACGATTCAAGACTTTTATATAAGAGAAAGAAAAGTACTATTTCTCAGAAAATTATTACCCGTGTTGAAAGAAAAAATTGGATTTTCGTGGAAAAGAGACACATTGTTCAAAGTCTTACATTCAATGAATTTTCGATGGAAAAAGTGCATGAATAAAAGAAAAGTTCTCATGGAAAGACCAGATATTGTTTTTTGGAGACACAAATATTTGAGAGAAAACTTATCTCTGAGGTTACTTCGGCAGAATGGGCAGCGCATTGAAAACATGTGGAAATCGTTGAAAATAATTACTGGGAAAAAGATGGACTGTTAAAGAATTTATTGGACGAACTGTCATTTAACATTAATACCGGCGATTCTGATTCAGAAGAAACCGAGACTTCTGAGAGTGATTTAGAGGACTTTCACATGCTTGAATAAAATTCTAAAAGTTTAGAAGGTATTATTATTATTTATATTTCTAATGATAAAAAAATTTATCCATCCTTGCAAATTGTTTGAAAATACATGCTGAAATTTATAATAATCACTGAAGTTCGGTCGTTGTATTAATAATTTAAAGTCATTGATAATTACTAATGGCTATGAAAATATTAATTTTGAAACAATTAAGTTAATTTAATTTAATTTTTAATGTAATAAATTTCATGATTAATTCATAGTGATTCATATTTTATTTTCATTTGTAAAATCTAAATATTATCATATAAATAATATATGAAACAGTTTTCTCTCACTCGATGAATCGATTAAAATAATTACCAAAAAAAAGTAATAATAATAAAAACATCGCCAAGACCCCCTCAAGGCGCTGAGTAAACCAATGTGAATGCCTATCTTCTCGCTTTCCCTGTCGAAAATGGAGCGAGTCTTGTTTCTACGGCAACAGACAGGCCCAGACTTATTGGCGAGAGCTATTCTTGTGATCGACAAACAGTACTATTGTGAAATATCGTGATTTTGTAACAGTGTAACCAGTATGGCGAGATTAAAGCATGGGTACACGGGGCGCAGACAATGGCACAGGGCCTCATGAGTTTCGGGCCCCGAAATCAATAGATAAAATTTTAAACAATTTGCAGTTGAGTTTCATTATTTACATAGCTTTACATTATACTGTAGCATCTAAATCTTATCTAAAAATATCCAGTCATGCATGCATTTGAAAGTTACACAAGAGTTTTCTCAATTTTTTCTTTTTGTTCCGTAAATGATAACTCGAATCTTTTTTTACCATTTGCAAATAGTAAATTTGTAGTTATGCCTCTTTAAATGCGATGGAATGAAGCAGCGTTTTTGCTACAAGTGTTATACATCCTGAGTTCATTTCTTTATCGAAGATGATCTTCCCTTGACCGCAGTGTCTCGAAAATCAGAACAAAATGCTATGTTTGGAAACTCTTTCTCAAATAATTCCATTTATTTTTCTGATTAATTAATTTTTCTGCTTTATAAAAAAATTGGAAAACGCTATCGCATTTCTTGGTATCTGATTAAGAATAACTGCAAATTTCATGCACCTATAAAAAATTGATTTCGTGACTATGCCATCAAGCATGAAATTTTAATTTCAGTACAGCGATAAAAAATACGACGATATTTTATTTTCACCTTACGACATAACAGAGGCATGGAAAGATTGAATCATGCTTGTGCTCCTGTGTCCCCAAAAGTCATAGTCGGGTCTGGTAACTAAACAAATCACTTGCATTGTAAAACGGATCTCACACCCCTGCTGGTGCGAAAAATTTTATCGCGCCCGCGAATGGTTAACATTTCATCTATTGCATTGAAAAGGTGAATAGAAACGAGATAAGTAGCATAATATCTCATGGATGAACTTAGCATTATTCCAGAAATGAGATTCTGTCAATTTCATGTATTAAATTTACTCAGGATTCTTTTCATTTGGAAAACTCAAATTAATCACTTTATGGCATTTGAGTGTTCAGGAATATCCTGTTTTTACTAAATAAATAGCTTGTTTTGAAACAAGAAATGGTCTTAAGAGCCTATGCTAGTTATGCGACAAAACTCGCAAGCTAATGTTAATCCTATCAGAGCGTTCTTTTCAAATTTCTGATATGGAATTCAATATTTTTAAATGACTTTTTTTGCATAGTATATATGAGGTCATTCTCTAACTGAACCCTTTTAAGTTTTTCGATTTTAGTTTCAGATTTCTTTTACTTTCACATTCGAAACCGGTTCCAAAATAGAAAGTGAAGTTATAAAAAAAATATGCAATCAAAATCGTAAAAGTAAAAGAGAGCCTGCTTAGCGATCGACCTCAGCTATCCTATGCAAAAAGAAAAAATCATTTATCAATATATCAATATTGAAATGCATACGAGAAATTTGAAAAGAATGTTTCCATAATGTTTTCATGAGCTATCGAGTGTTTTTGCTTAAGTAGCGATTAAACTATAGAAAATAAAATCGTAATCCGAAGCACGATTATTCTTTAATTAATACCATACAGTATAACTACATTTTTACTTAAAAAATATAACTATAAGAAAATGAGCAAACATATAAATTAAAATGAATCAATAAATAAAGTTAGTCAATTAAATCCCAGCTTATAAATTAAATTGCAACTCTTTAGATTACTGTATTAAAACATAAAGAAGAATTACATGTACATGCTATCCAAACGATGTGTAAATTTTAATAATCATTTATATTTTAATCATGTATATTTTATCATCATATTTTAATTTAATGCGAAAAGATCGTGACTGATGTTAAATTGTATAATTCATTCCGTTATTGGGCTAGACATTATTTTAGAAATGAGATTCTGTCATCTTCATATCTTAATTTCGTTAAGGATTCGATCCACCTGCACAATCAATCTCTTTATGACTTTTGGGTGTAATGGAATAACATTGGGTACAGTAATTAAAGATCTGGCTTTGAAATTAGATGTAGAAATTTAATTAGAATCACAACTGTAATTGGAATAATACTGCTGTACAATACTATATTTTTTATTACTAAAGAAACATAAACATGTAATTTTTTTTAAATTTGCAAACTTATGATAAACTTAGCAAAGCGTAAGCAAATATAAATATTCAGATCTTGGTGCAATAGCTGTTGCACTCTTATGCAAAAATGCATGAATACAAAATTTATTTTATGTGCAGATTTTCATATTATGTATATTAATTTTATTTTATGAAATTAAGTTCCAATATACTTTTACATTGATATTAAATTATACTATGCGCAAATATCCAATACAAGCCAATGTTAAAAAATCATAGTTATTATTTCAGTGAAATGAATTATATAGTCTGTTATTATGCTATGATTAATTTCCGTAATACAATAAGTACATTTTAAGTTGGCAACATTTTATCTTTTGTTGACATTTCCTGAAAATTACAATGGGAAACTTAAGCCTAGGTTTGAAAATTTGAGAACTTGAATCCATATTTAGACTCTTTTATCCATTTTCTTAGGGAAAATCTATCGTAAAAACTATCGGTAGATTATATGATTGCTATAATTAAACAATTTTAGTATACAAATTCGGTTTTTAAATAAAGTAATACGGAAATAATATGACCCCCACCTTAAATAGTACGTAATCACCATGGCAATGGAGAAAACTTGTATTAATATCTTTTTAAGTTTTGATTCGATTTTCCTAAAATTTGAAACGATTCGGCAAAATTCTGCAGCGATTATATATATATTAAATTTCAAACCCTTCGGTTGAGTAGTTTTTGCGCTGTTATATGCGAACCGATGGACAAACGGACGGACCGGATGACGACTATTCGTGCTACGTATGCATATAATAACGAACGCACCTAATGAATAATTAAAAAATGTTTATCAGTCAAATCTTAGTTTATAAATTCAATTTCAACTCTGAAGATTTGAAATTCAGTTATAGTGTTGAATACTGTTAAATTATACATTTAATTACATATGTATACTATTCATGTGATATATATATTTAAGTAGTCCTTTTATTTCGATGTAAATGACAACAGAAAATATATTAACCTCAATAGTGTCACACCATTTCTGGACAAAAAAATTATTCTAGAAACGAGATTCTTTCAACTTCACAACTTAACTTCGCTGAGGATTTTCATCACTTATACAACTGAAATCAATCACCTTTGACTTTTCGTGTTGAGAAATATCTTTGTTTATAGGAAACGAAATATTCTTTTATTAAGAAATCACTTAAAGTTTTAGATAGTAAAACCTAACCCGATAAAAAAATGTTCTTAGAACAATACCAATGATTAATTTTATATATTAGAAATAAAAATACATAAATAAACCATAAAATAAATAAATAAATCATAAAATAAATAAATATGCTAAATGTAAGCCCTTAAATTGAAAATGTATCATTAAATGAAATGTATTAATTCAATATTTTTTTTTTTACAATTTGAATTGAAACTTCTTAAATTATTATATTGAACTATTAATATTTATTACAAATCTATAGTATTATAATAATGCCTTTATTTTAATAATTATTTTATTTGAACGCAACAGAGGGCAAAAACGGCATAAAGCTGCATAATGCTACATCCCATTTTCTTGCTAAAAGCATAATTCCAGAAAATATTTATTGTCAACTTCATATATTAATATATTATTTTTAATTTCTAAAAAGGTGTAAAATAAAAACTTTAAAAACAAAACAAAAAAAAAACTTTTTAATAGACTGTTTAAATATTTCGACTCCATCGAAGCCATTATCAAATAAATAAGAGGCCGAAACATGTAAACAATCTATTAAAACCGTTTTTTACTATTTAAGTTATTATTTTCCTACTTTCAGCAATTAAAAGTAGTATATTATTACAGGTTGTTATAATTTCTTATATATAGATATCTTCACTTTGATGAGAATTCTGCCTACATGCACAATTCAAATCAATCATTTTATGAATTTTGGGTGCACCCAGTGTGCTAATAAGTAGTCTTGCTTATGGTAGCAAAATACCTCATTTTGAAATAAGAAACGCTTGAAAACATTGGGGTGTAAAAATTTAATCCAAAACACAATAATACTTGGAATAATGCCGCTGATAGATACTATAATATTAGCAATAAATAAATCGAAAATAAATAAATAAGCAAGCCTCTTAATTCAAAAGACTAATTAAATACAACTCATCAGCCATATCTCAGTTTAAAGTAAAATTTAAACTCCTCAGATTACTGCATTTAAATTAAAAAAAATAATTACATATGTGTACCATTCATATAATGTGTATTGTATATCAATCCTTTTATTTCAATTCAACATTGAGTAGATACGATATTAAATTACATAATATATGTCACATCATTCCTAGTTTAAGCATTCTTCAAGAGATGAGATATTGTTTACTTAACTTCGATGAGGATTATTTTCACTTGCTCAACTCAAATCAATCTTCTTTTTTTTTTTCCCTTGAAGGGGAAGAGGGGTGTTAATGAATATCGTTGTTTATGATAACTAAATAGCTTACTTTCAGATAAGATACAGATTTTAGAGCTATTATGAAGAATAATGTCTATTGCAGTAGTAGAATGTTGCAGAATAACATAACGTAGATCCAATAGCCGGAATTTTCTGTATAATTGCATCATGATATTGCGCATAATCCAGTTTTTCCTCCTTAGAAATGCTACTCTATTGAAGAAAAATAAGAAGACATAAAATCCATGAATGCAATTTAGAATTTACTTAGAAAGACATTATAGGTAGGTGGCCCTCTTATGCAAAGCGATTTATGATATTTTCAACACAAGAGTCAGACATGATCTGATTACATTTCCATATCTGTTACGTTGCCAAAATAAATTTTAAATCGAGCCAGGGCGATGAGTTTTTCACAGCCGTTGGGAAGATGGCCATGCTAATTTGAACGGCAGATATGCCAAGGGAATGCCAGAAACGGCAACTTACTAAAATGAGGGAAATGAAAAAGTATCTCGGCAAACTAAAATAATCAAATCAATCTTTTTTTTTGAAGGGGTCGAGGGGTGTTAATGAATATCGTTGTTTATAGTAACTAAATAGCTTTTTTGTGGATAAGATACTGATTTAGAGCTATAGAAATTAAAAATTCAATTTGTAAACGAAATTTTTAATCGCTATGATATTTTTTTTCCTTATAAGAAAGCTACAGAGTTGCATTTGCTATCAATCGCCAAAAGAAAAAAAATAGTGACTTTTATGATAATAGCATCCTTATTTTGTAAAGAGAACTTGGGAGCAGTGATTGCTGTGGAATGAATTAGAATAATGGAAGATTTCGCCATTAGTGACTGTCACGTTGATTTGTAGAAAAAAGAGTATTTTTTTCTTTTCCAAGTAATGGACATCGATTATGTAAAATATACATAACTTAAAACTTAACTTCTACTGAGTAAATTTTTAATTTATTTGTACTGTTACTTAAGTAAGGATATTATTGTGAAGCATGTTAATACAGACACTGATTTCAGTGCATAATCTATGCACATTGGCAGTTTGTTCATCTGTTGTATGTAAAAAAAAAGTCTTATCCCCCCCGCCCTTCCCAAAAAAGAAAAATGACAAGAAATCATGCAAAATGCATTCACTATGTTTGTTCTTATCGAAATACCTCACGAAGGTTTTTTTTAGACAGCTGACAAGGCCCTACCTGTCAGGCTTTTACCCAGCTTAACGGGTTGATGCCTGGCAACGGGGCGAGGTCCCCGCATAGGCGAAGATCTGTTTGATAAGCCTCTAGCCCTTGCGGCTTCAGTGCATCTTGTTGCATAAGTTGCTTTGGCCGGTTGCTAATCTTCATGGAGGTTTATGTTGTGACTAACAGTTTTGTGATTAACACAGGTGTGTAAATAAAACTTTGAGCCCCCTACTGTAATTTTTTTAAAGTGTTTCTTGTTATATATGTATAAACTCGGTTTATGACGTCAGGTGCCGCCATCTGCAAACTCTACAAGAGACCACTCCATTTATCCCAGTCAAGGCTCCATTCCTACTCCAGACCCCTATCTCTCATGGCTTTTTTTATATCATCCATCCAGGTCTTTCGTGGTCTTCCTCGTTTCTTTTTTTGGTTTGTTCTATAACTAACTGCGATTTCGGGTAGTCTCTCGTCACCCATTCTTTTGCCATGACCATACCAGATTAATTGCTTCTTTTGGAGATCGTCTAATACGTATGGTCCGCTTTATTTTCATCATTTCTTTGATTCTTTCATTTCTTACTCTTTCTATTCTTGATATCCTGCAAGATATTTTTAGGGTACCCATTTCCACTGCTGCTAATTTCTTTTCTTTCTGTCTCATAATTCTACATCCCTCTGCTCCATATAACAATATGCTCTTTACAATGTGATTGTATATGTTATATATTCTTTTTCTGGAGATCACTTCACTGCACCAAATATAATTTTATTATTATTTTTTTAAATGTTTAAATTCTTATTATTATTGTTTAAAGTGTTTAAATTCTTATTATTATTGTTTAAAATGAAATTGGTTTCATTAGTAATCAGGGCAATCACTTTGACTCCCTTTGTATAAAAGTATTGTTAAATATGAACTGTCAAACAACACTCTTTTCAAAAGACGAAACAAATATGTTTTAAAATACAATACTTTTTGGATAATCCTTTCTTTATATTAAACTAAACATTTCTAAATCAATTTATGCAGTCCAGAAGCATTTGAATGTTTGCAATAGCATAAAAGTTTATGTATTTCCGAAAGGCATCATTTGATAAATCTTAGAATACTAATAATGCGATAAATTTATATTCTAGATTCCAAATGCAAATATCAGTCATGAGAACTTAGCAACCTGTTAAGGTATTATGTATTTATTTTCCTGCAGGGCATTACATAATTTCCGTGATATTTTTGAAGCAAGCAGCATGAATTTAATATATTTATTGGAGGAAAAATTCACTTCATATAAGTGAGATTTATTTTTGCCTTTTTATTCGTCCAAACATGCAGTACAAAAATTTATGATACAAACTTAAATAATTATTTTTTTTCGTTATAACTATAGCACTAAAAGAGATATCATATAATTATTATAAGTTTCACAGTTATTCATCTTTCTCTTCACATCTGTAAATAAGTTACTTTATTATGTACTTATAAATATATATATAATTACTTAATCTACCTTGAAATATATCTCCTTTTTTTATATTTTCTGTTAATTAAAATATATACTATGCAAGTAATTTAAACCACTAATTAGTCTTCTAAAGTTAAAAGAAATATTTAGCTCACTACATAATTCGACGTCAACCGTATTGCAGTGGAAAAAAATCTTAAATTCTGTCACTTCAAAAGAAATTCGGAACAACGAAGGTAATTATAAGTATAATATTTTGTTTAGTATCACATGTTTTATAAATTTCGTCCAAAATTAATTAATAATCCCTTCCAATTTTTTTTAGCAAAGATAAAATATAAACAGAACAAAATAGTAAGGTAGTTGTACACCTCTAAAATAATACTTAAATATACTTCTAAAACATGAAATTTGTTTGCACTTTGGGACTAAAAACTGTCAATTTATAAAAGGATTTTTGTTTTATTATTTTGGAGGTATTTAACCGAATGAAATTTAAAGAAAAAACTAGCTGCCTGTGAACGCGGTGTTTTGCATTTAAATTGCATGAGGTCTTTCGATTATTTGGAAAGCTAAAATGTTTGCAAATTTTGTTTTGATAAACATTTAGAAATAATTTATAAAATTAATTTTATTAAATGGTATATTTCAAGTAAGAAATCTTATTTAATTGTAGAGTAAAAGATTTCTGAATAAAAATATATCTGTCTAAGGCGGATTCGATCGTGACCGAGAAAATATTTTGTTTTAAACAGTATTTCACCTTAGGACAGAGTTTACAGCATTCAAAATAGTCCTGCGTGACTTTAAATATTTCTCGCGCTACACAGCTTTCCGTCTTATGCAGTGTTCGCGTTAGCCAGAGCTTACTGTGCCCGTTTTCAATGACGTAAAAAAAAAGCATTTTGTTCTATCAAGATCTTTTAATTTCAGATAAGGTTGAATGAAAATCGCGTTTATACAAAGAATATTTCAGTATTATGAACTAAAATAAATCCATGGAAAATTTCATTTTTAACTCGATAAGCCATTTCACTTTTATCATCCTTTTGGAAATGATCAATAGCTATCTTACATAAATAATTACTTGAAATCTCGTTTTTTATTTAAACTCAATGATTGTGAATAGCAGGCAACAATTATCCAATTGAACATTACAATACTATATAGGAATGACAACAGAAAATTTAAAATGAGAATAAAAGAACATATGGCAGATATCAAATATGACAAAAGAACTACTGCCTCAGCTAGACTACATAGAATACAGCCGTTGCAGGTTGATTTTAAGAATAGTAAAATATTTTTTCCATCAAGAGTTTATTTCCCATCCATTATCCGTGAATCGATAGAAATATATTTGCGAAACGATACCATTTGCAACGAATCCGCTTCTTTTGAATTACCTAAAATTTGGCACGCGATGCTTTACAAATTAAAAAAGCAATAAAAATAAAAATAAAATAATATTTTTCATGTTTTCCGTTTTGACCAACTTAAGCACCTCCTTACATTGGACATGTGATCTCGTGATTTATGTTTATCATTTTGAAAAACTTTAGGAGAATAGATTATTTGTCATTTCGATCTGAAGATGTCGCCGTTTGAGTGAAGAAACATATGTAATCTATATTAAAAGGTATTTTTAAACCTTTTGTATTTGTTTTTTATCACTTTAAGCAATAATTACACTTTACTTTATAGTTAACAACTGATTTTATTATATTATTTGTAACAATTCTCCAGTTAAACGAAAGTTGTTAATAAAGTTTTATATATTTTAAGAATATAAAACTAAAAATGAAATAGGACTAGCTGATCTGCCTGGCGTTGCCCAGGCCCGTGATAATAAATTTTTAAAAAATCAAGTTTTTATTACTTTATATCTTTAACCCGATTTTGTATGAAATTATATTTTAAAATGAAAAATTCCCGAAAAAATATTGATATTTAGTGATAAAAGCGCCCATTTTCGTGTTTTTTCCCGTAGGGTCGTTTCATAGTTTTAAAATAAAAAGTTATTTTTCTCCGAACTCTTTGAAATCTTTATTGGTTATAAATAAAATGGTTTTACACCCCGTGTAAAAATTTCGTGAAAACATATTGTTATCTGGTTGTAAAAGAAATGTTTTTTTCTCGCTTTTTTGTTTGTTTTTTTTGTTTGTTTTCGTGTCGACTCCTTTCACATAGCAATTAAAAAAAATCGTTTTCATCTTCCCAACTCTCTGAAATTTAAATCGGTTATAAATATAACTGTATCCAAGCTCTCTTTAAAATTTTACGAAGAATATGCATATTTAGTAGTGAAAACATGAGTTGATAAAAAAACAGCTTTAGCTCTCAATGCAATGGCAATATTTACTCCTCCATTCGTTTTCAATCCATACTTTTCAATCCCCATAGGCTATGGGGATCTGTCATGGAATTTGACTGAATGCGCTTTTCGCTTTAATATATGGATGAGATGCTTCCTGGATTTATTGGATGATTTTTCGTCCTTAAAATAAACTGATTCGTGAAATTTGAATCCATATCTTTTTATTTCTGAGCATTTTCTTGAAAATTGTAATTTGATCGAAGTAATTTTCTATACCATCTATTTAAATTGAAAATAATTTCCTTTTCAATTTTAATGAGGTAAGAGCGGGACTGAAAATATAATAATTCTTATTATTGCCCCTTTCCTTCCTCACAGAATAGTAGGACATAATATTCATTTCGAATGTAGACACGTTGTCCTACAGTTATCAACAAATTAAGGGGTCTCGGTACTTTTCATTTTGACAAAAAATATATAAATATCCAGTTTCAGATTTTTATCCTAAAATTAACCTTAATATCACTAGAAATCCGTGCCCAAATTTCCTGATGATCTGTTAAATAGTAAAGGAGATAGGTTAATTTTAAGTATTTCTCTTTAATACCCATATTTCATAATTGAAATGTTCAAACTCTTTTTTTTTTTTCAGTTCATATTTTTTCAGATTCTCTTTGTAATCAAAATGCTTCCACAATAATTCTGCAGAAATTTTCTGATTTTTCTTTTCTAATGTGTCCTTAGATTCTATAAGACATAACTAACTTTCGATTTTTGATAACTTTGAAATTTTAGTTTGAAAAAAATAATCTAAACTTAAATATATGCTATTTTTATAGGTTTATTTCACACTAACCGTTACCCGTGACTTCGTTCACGCAATTTTAAAAGAAGAATAAATGCATTAATTAAGAAAAATAGTTCACTCCCGATAATTAAAAACCTAAATAATTTACTAACTCTTTATCACATTTCATAGGAGATAATACCGTATTTCTTTGTTAAAGGGACACTCAGTCTTTAAAAAGTGAAATTTTGTAACATATAATCCCGAAAATGAAAATGCAACCAATGCAAAAAGGAGGGCCAAATAAAATCGTGTAAATAGATGAATTGGGTAAAAAATATATCAATTTTACATGAAAAACCATTTTACTTTTAACGCCTTCATGAAACGTTTTAACAGCCATCCTCCAAAATTAATTAATTGGAAATAGTATATGCTTTTTCTTTAAATTCATTTCTGCCTCCTTGGTTTAATGTATAGCTGAAACAAATCTTGTTTTCTAAATGACAATATGTTGGCAGACGATTTTTGTTCTGCAGAAAAATCGTTTCATGAAGTTTGAATATGTGAAAATGTGCTTTTATTTATTTATTTATTTATTTATATTTTGATAATTTATTGAAAACAAGATTTTGTTTTCACCATCAATTCAAATTGAAAATAAATTCTGTTTTCGGTTTTAATGAGAAAATGCCGTAAAAAATATATTGATCTGTTTTATTTTATTCATAAATATGGAGTAATTTACTTGCCATTTTTAGAGAAACTTCGTTAAAATTTACAAATAATAATAATAATAATAATATAATATTTCGGACTCTATTCAATTTTTTAAATTCTGAGGTTTTTTTTTTTTTTTTTTTTTTTTGAGACCGACGATCAGGCCCCTACCTGCCAGGTTTCCCTAGCTTAAACGGGTTTAGTGCATTTCACTGGGGCGCGTAGCGCCACTGGAGGGATGCCATTGCTATCAGGACGGCTATTTGGAGGTCTTTGTTTTGTTCCTATTTTTGTTTTGCTGCTAATTGATGTTATTATTTTTGTATGGACCTGGGCTTGGCATCACACCCATACGTCATACCATCGTTATGCGAGTTGGTCTCGTAATTTAGAACCTTGATCAGGTGACGAGACTAATGTGACATCCTAGGATCAATGATAACTGATATTAAGAAAATCGCGTATCGTTCGATAGATTAAGAGCAGTAGTTACGAACTACAAACAAACGGTCAGATTTTAATATAATAAACTGGTGTTCATTTTTCTTTTCTTAAAATCATAATGTGATTTTTAGCAGAAAACTCTCATCTGTATATAACTGATACTCATGCTAAATAACTAGTACAGGTAAAAAATAAAATAAATTTTTGTTTTAAATATGGCGTGAAACTCATCTACTTTCTATATTTACTGACCCTTGTATTATTAATGTACGGAATGGATCCACACTTCTTTTAAAATATATTTGAAAATTCCCGTTATATTTCAAATATGACGTCACTTTTTCCCTAGAGAAATCTCTTTTTAATGATATAATTCTTAAATTCGTGATTGTACGCTGTGTAGTAAAGTGATAATTCACATCATTTTTATTTATATAATTCTTTTTCTTTTCCTGGCAATCATGACGTAAATTTTAGCAGAAATCTCACATCTGTATGTAACTGATATTCAAGCTTTTTTTTTAATCAGTATAGATAATAAATATTTATGTTCTTCATCTTAAATATGACGTCATTATCTATCTACTTTCATTATTTAATCTGATATGCATGCTCCTTGTATTATTACGAATATATGAAAATACATGTTTTATTTATGACGTCATGTTTGCCCAAGCTAGGAGGATCCTTTTAATAGTTCCATGGTCCAAGCGAAATCTTTTCTTAATAATATAATTATTGTTCATTTTTCCTTCTAATTATAATGCAGTCTTTGACAAAAAATTTCTTTAATTAATTTTAAAATTAGAATAATCTAAAAATCAATATAAATTATGTTTCTTTTCCAAAACAGTTTATGATATGACATTATTATACGATATTTAAAATTATATGATATTTAAAAAAGAAATTAAATGTGTGTGGAGCATAAAAGTTTAAAAATAAATAAAATAAGTAGAAAAATACCTTTAACCCTCATATATTTAGGGTAATTTTATTTCACAGTGCCACACTGTTAACATCTGTAGATCTACCAATAAAACTAAAATGTTTATAAGCCTCCAAAAACTTTCAATGCCTAAATGCTTATTTATTAAGCAATATAGTTGCTTATTTATTTAAATGGCGAAAAAAATCTGATAAAAGCACCCCAATTATAGAGCATTGTCATATTGACTGTTGTGTTGTAGTTTAGGATTATGGGAGTTTCGAAAATTGACAGGAATGTATTCCAATGAGGGGCAAAAATTACTCTGCAGAGATATTTTTAAATTTTAAGGAATTATATAAGTATCAGAGAAATATAACTAGAAATACCTGGATTTTTAATTGGCTTTTCGCTTGCTCTTTTCCATAATCATGGTGCCTTCAAAAATAGAAGGGTGATTTTCTTGTTTAATTAGTTGCATCAACTCTTCCTTAAATTTCAAGCGATCGATGTCAAATGTAAAATCCATTCTCAATGAAAACTGCCATATCCTAACAACTTTTACATCGACTTTAATATATTTATTACATTTTATCGAAATTTAATATTCTGGAAGATTTTACGGTAAAAGGATGTTAAACTTACGCTTTGGTGACAAATACATTCTGTACAAATAACGCTAATTTGTGTAACTGCTATAAAATAATAATATTTTCTGAATGAAAACCGGTACATGATTTAAAATATGACGACAATTTCACCGGGTACAGATTTTCTTATGAACCGATATTTGTCTAGTTACAAAAAATATTCTTTCACTTCATGAATCATGCACAAATATGCATTTATATTTATAGATAATGTGCATGTTTGTCATCTTAACATAGGCAAAACGTTGAGCTAAATTGCTTTAAGTTTCGCTAAGTTTCTCCTAATTTTCAAGTAGTTAGAATACATTATATTATGTATATTAAATAATACATTATGAATTACTAATTCTTTAAGAATTCTAACTTTTCACCTACAGTAAATTAAAAAAAACGCCTTTACTTGAGTGCGTGACGTCACATGCAGATTATCTATTTAAAACATGAAAGCGTTTAAAGAAATCCAATACTATTGTACTCATAGAAAAATTTTAAACATTAATATTATTAAATACTAAATTTAACTCCGAAATTATATTTACACTACAATTTAAACAGAATTTGCTAAAATTGCGTTTTTAATTATGTGATTTTTGATGCAAAAAATTATTTCTAAAAATATATTGTACTTTTACGAATTTGTGATTAATTTCAAAGCTGATAAAATGAAAATGTCGCCACATTGTCAAACTTATAAAAAATATATTCGTTTTTAAAATTAAAACAAATGTTTTACATTTAAAAAAAATATGTCATTTTTTTCCGATAAACCCTTTTACCCCCATTTGTTTTAACACCCATTTTTAAAGAATAATTACTCGAATATACTGTATTGTTTTCTTTAAAATCAATTTTTATTAATAGTGGGAAATTATTATCCATCTGAATCCAAGTAGCTTAAATATGGCTCCTTGGTTGAAGCTCAAGCTGAAAAAAAATACCATGAAATGATTTCCAAATGTCAATATTTGACAGACGATTTTTGATTATGTAGAATAAATTTAATCATACAGTTTGAATACGCAAAAATATGCTTTTATTTTTTGGAAAATTTACTTCAATATTAACAAACCCATTGAAATATTTTACCTTTGTAAAATTAGAAGCTAAGTTATTCATTTTTATCTCCAAACGCATTTAAATAAATGTACTATGTCGTTTAAACGCACTTATATCTTTGTAATCTTTGTAATACGTAAAAAAAATCACATTATCTGTCCTGAAATGACGTCAGTTTCTGATTTCAAATTACAGTGAGAGAATCTGAATTTTTGTTGGTTTATAAATATACTGTCCATACGCATTTTTTTTTATGT
The DNA here is from genome assembly GCA_963931845.1 of Maratus michaelseni. Classification (NCBI taxonomy): domain Eukaryota; kingdom Metazoa; phylum Arthropoda; class Arachnida; order Araneae; family Salticidae; genus Maratus; species Maratus michaelseni. Next base: position 128,475,378 of record OZ007593.1, read on the forward strand.
CGACGGGAAAGAAATTGCATTATAAAATGAAAAAAAAAGTAGATTTCTGTAATGATAAACTATGGGAGGTATTTGAAAAAAAAATGTAAAGAGTGGTCTGAGAAATTTTTAAACTTGACAGTACTTTTAGTCGTGTTCTAAAACGTATGTACATCAAGTTTCGTCCAAATCGGATAAAAACTGTAGATATGTATAAGGAACATACATACCAAAAACGGCTTTTATATAGAGAGATATTATGTCATTTAATCTTACTTGCAGTGCTTATTTTTTTCATTTTTTTTCCTTTTTCACGTGAAATTTGTTTATGTGAAAAGTAACTGGTGAGGAAAAAATATTATTCCAGGTTTCGTATTTATTGGCAACGCTAATGCTTAGCAACGTAAAATAATTAATTAAATTTTAAAGGAAAAGTATTCATGGATTCTCTATGAAAATATTGAAATTTTTAATTATTAAGAAAAATATTTGAAAATAATAAATAACACATACCCTATATTCATTTCGGGGTTATAATTCAAATATATGCAAAGGTACAGAGCCATTAAATCCTTATTTTTGAAGTTTACTTCAGCCAAACATTTGCACACACAATCAGATTTATAATATTATTAGGATTGGGAAATTAGGATACATAATAACCACAAAGAAAAATTATTGAAAACAAATATGGCAGTATTTTTTCCTTCAAATGCGAATATTATTCATAAAATATTTTGTATTAGAATATAGTTAAATTCGATCTATGAAAGTAAGAAAAAATGTCATTTTTAAACATAAAAAGTGCAAAAAAAGTTGTATTTCATAATAGATAGTTTTTTTAAAACAATAAAACATTTTAGATTTTTTTATATTAAAAAAAAGTAGAGTATTTAGAATTTGCGTAAAGAAAACATTATGAAATATTTCAAAAAAGAATTTTCCATAACTTGAATAGTTTTTTTTTTCAGAGTATCATTAGTTTTCTCACTAATTAGTTTTTTTTTTATAAAAATGTAAAACTTGGGATTAAGTTATAAATTTCTTCTCTCATTAACTTACTATAACGAAAAAAATGTGTATACACTAAACTTTTTTTTTGGTGCATGGATATATTTGGAGGTTTTTTTTTAATCCTATATTATAGTAAAACGTTTGTGAATATACATGACAGTTATTACTTAGGGATTATGTAATTCTTGTTTAATTGAATGCATAGACAGGAGGATAAAAAAAGGGTAATAAAATTTGCAAATCTTTCATTATATGGTATTCTGAAAAAGTAATTGTGTAATTTTAAAATATTAAATGTCACTGAGGCGAGGGAAATGATATTAGATAAATTCTCAAACTAATCTCAAACCGCAGTTACAAAAAACATTAATGAAAATAACCAAATATTTTAATTAATTTATAATACTGATGTACTACAATACTGCTAACACTGTTGAAATAAAATTTTTAACATTATAGAAAAAAAATAAAAATGCAAGCTTTATTCAAAAAGTCCTTTTTTTTTTATTTAAACACCTTTGTAACTGAACTAAATTTTTCATATTTTAGCGATATCTAAAACTTCAAAGAAGCATTAAAGAAAAAAAAATCAAGTTTAAAATTGTACGTGAAACGTGACAAATAAACTACATGAACTATATAAATGAACTATGTTCGTACTATAACTAGTTTTATAATGTAGAAAAAACATCGTTATTATCTCAGTGAAATGAATTATATGGTCTCTTAAGAGCGAAATGAGCATGCCTTTTCTCTTATTACGTATGCCACGTTTACAGATGTGATTTTTTTTTTCCGGCAACAGACAGCGCTGCAAAATTCACCATGGAGATCTTGCTTTGTGAATGATTATCTCCATGGTTTAATATTTTTACGACTCATGATGAACGAATCTCTTGTGTTTATTTACTTTAATGGATTGAGATATTGGCTGTAAGCCTAATTTCAACTGAAGTAAATTTCAGAATCTTTACATATCTGAATGGAACTCTCCTCTCAAACAAGCAATTTTTTTGAACGATCTTTCTAAAAATGTAACCTTTACGCAATATTATTCGACAAATAATTTTGAATAAAAAAGGTTTCCTGGCATATGAAAAAAGAAATGGTCAGGCCGTATTTGTTTCCCTGAGTCACATAACTTGCGTTTTTATTAAATAGATTACGCATGATAAGATTTAATTGAATGAAGAAAACTTTTATTAATATCTTCTTAAGTTTGGATTCGATTTGCATTAAAATTGAAATAACTCAACAAAATTCTGCAACGACTATATATATTAAATTTCAAACTATTAAGGTTGGGTAGTTTTTCCGCTTTTATATGTGGGTGGACGGACCAGACGATGACTATAGGTGCTATGTATTTATATAATTACGAATGCACCTAAAACTCTCTGAATTTCTCAGAGCTTGTAAAACGCTAAAGAATTTCTTATGTCCCTGTAACATCTCAATTTTCTCAAATGGTCACTGATTCAGTGATTACCAGAAGTTGACTCCTTTTTTAGGTGCATTCGTAATTATATAAATACGTAGCACCTGTAGGCGCCATCTGGTCCGTCCGTCCGTCCGCATATAAATGTGAAAAAACTACCCAACCGAATCCTTTGAAATTTAATATGTATAATCATTGCAGAATTTTGTAGAGTCATTTTATATTTTATGAAAATGTAATCAAAACTTAAAAAGATAATAATAAGAATATTTATTAAATAATATGATTTTTTTTAAAAAATCAGTACTTCCTTGTTACAGCAGCTTCCGAGGATTAATCGTCAAGCGACCGAGATGTATCGCCAACTTATCAAACATGTATGACGTTATAGTCATATGACGTATATGATATTTTATAACCTATATGACCAAGCTAAAGTAACATTCTGCATTCTATTAAATCCTATAATACGTAGTTTTTTGAATAGATTTTTCCGGAGAAATAGATATTAAATGGAAAAAAGTCTAAATATGGATTTCAAGATCTGAAATTTTCAAAGCTAGGCTTAAGTTTTTCATTGGAATTTTCAGTAAATGTCAACAATAAATAAAATGTTACCAACTGAAAATATACTTATTGTATTATGGAAATTAATCTTATCATAATAATAGACGATATCATTCATTTCACTGAAATAATAACTGTATGAACACACCTTATTTGTCACGTTTGACGTACAATTTCCAACTTGTTTCATCTTATTGTGACTCTTAAGGTGACCTTCACCTAGTGAATCTACTGGGAATTCACTGTGACTATTTTTTAGTCATTTGCAACTCGCCACACTATCATCTTTACAGTATGAGGTTGATGTGAGTCTTCTTTATGTCAGGTGACGACAATGTTGACAAGAACAATAGTTGCATTTGGCTCACAGTGCTTTCAAATTTTGGTCGCACGTTGTTTTTACGGTATTTAGTTTATAGGTAATATTCATACACACTTAGCAATTGAATAATGATTAGAAGATAAAACGATACCCTATCCCCAGAAATTGTTTTTCAACTCAAGAAGTTCTCTAAATATATACATTCCAGTATTGAAATTTCCAGTATATTATACATTCCAGTATTGAAATTTTGACAGATTTAGAAGTATTATACTTACGTTACTGATTATATTGTATATTAGAAAAATAGTCTGAAACAAAATTATTTTTGAAATTTCAAATATAATTTATGTTCGATTCTTTAGATGGTATTCTTCTGTATGATTATTCTTCTGTAAAATTCAAATTCACTCTGTAATTTAGTAATTGATATTAAAGTACGTCAACGCTTGACACCAGCGTATAAAAGTAAAAAAAAATGTGCGATGTAATCCATAATTCCTTTTGTTATTCCAGCTATCATTTCAGCAATAATGAGTTTGTGTCAACTTCATATCTCAAGTTTCATGAAATGTCTATTCACTTTCATGTTTCGAATATAATACAATATTTGGCATGTTACCGAATATCACTGATGACATTAAATTAGAAGCTTGGGCGAATAAAAATTATTATAATGAAGACGGTATTACATAGAACTTGATCGTTGAAAACAGTTCATCATTTCAAACATTGTTTAGAAGCTGATATATAAATAGGAACTGGGATTAAAGTGTTTAAATATTAGCAACATTTATATGCACTCGGTAATTTAACTCGCTATTTTCACCTACTGCCTGATAGACTAGAATTATAAATATTATATGCACAGGGGTGTTTCCGATTACAATAAAACACTTTAATACATTCAGAAAGTAATTATAAATTAATAAATTAATTTTAAAGTATTTTTTCGTTAGACGGATAAATCGCCGAATAATCTTCAGGGTTACAACTATTTATAAGTTACAAAAAAAAAAGAAAATAAATCAGGAGTTTTCAAAACATTCTCACCAAAATTTGCACTGTAAATAAAACCAGTAATTTTGACAGAAAATATTCTATTTTTTTGCAGAAAAAACTGTTTTAAAGAAAAACATTTTTCCTGTAAAAAAATGTGGATTTTTAAGTTTTACAGAAAAAATCTATATTTTTTACAGAAGAAAACTGTTTCAATGAAAATATACAGACATTTTCTGTAAATGGAACAATTTTCCACTGGCGCCAAAATTGACAGTTTTGTTTTTGACAATTTGAGAGATTTTTCTTACAGTGTGCCAACTTGTATGAATCTGCAACAGCGAAATATTTGAAACAGTAAAAAGTAGAAAATATAAATAAAAAAGAAAGAATATAATTTTTATTAATACTCTTTAACATTTAATAACATAATATTAATTAAATTATGTTTATACGTACATCGATAAAACAATTTAGAAATTCTGAGTAGATGGTTTAAATAATATTTTTCCTGTTGCCATAGTTTAAATAAACAAAGCAAAAATATAATACTTTTAATAAATTCAAGAGTTTGCGTTTTCTATTATGCGTAAATAAGTGGATGGATTTTCAATAAACAGGGCCACGCAAAATTAACGTATGATAACAAACCTTTTTGAAAAGTTGCAGTCATGAAATTAGACATGATTTTTAAGGAAAACATTAAATACTTATAAAAGAGTTAAAAAACTGTTTTTAATGTTATTATTTCTTAGTATTAAAATAGCTTACTCGAACGCAGAAAAAAGTTTTGTTGAATCAACAAAAATTTGGTTGACCCAACAAAACTTTTCGTTTAAATATGGGTCAATGGAAATTTCGTTTGAATGAACAAAAAAAATATTGTTGATTTTTTTTGCAATTTCAAAAAAAAAAAAATTGTATCGTCAGCAAAAAAATGTTTTGTTAATTCAAGTAAAATGGTTCAATTTTACTTGAATTAACAAAATTATTTTTGTTACATAGATATATGCTATGTGTTATTTTAACACTCTATTTTCTTTTTTCAACAAAATATATTTTGTTTGTTTAAATAATAAAATATTTTATATTACGAACTTGTTTTGTTTATACTACAAAAACTTTTGTTAAATGAACCAGTCTAACTATGCAATTTTAACTATTTTTTAATTCACTTTCAGCAGTGAATTACGCCTGTAAACCTTGAATGATAACAAGTGAATTTTTATCCTGCTTTTTTTCAAGAGCAAACCGAGAGAGTGAAAATTGCCCAGGCCGGGAGTCGATCCCGGGTCCTCAGACCACTGAGCTACAAGGAACGATATCTGAGCTCAGCATTTCTCACTCTTATATATGTCGGAACGGCTGCAACCGCAGCACAAGATGGAAATGTCATCAGGAGCACGCAAATTTCTGCGGCAAACATGAGACGACAATACAAAGCCCAGCATACGGCAACGCATAGTTAATTTTTAATTCCTTTTCCGCAGTGAATTACGCCTGTAAAAAGCAGGGTAAAATTTCACTGGTTATTATTCGAAGATTACAGGCGTAATTCGCTGATGAAAATGAGATAGAGCTAGCAGAAATCGCAAAAAATGCAACATAGCAGCGCCACCTGTTGCGCGATTTACACCAAAAACTAATCAGCAACAAGTTATATCAGGAAGTAACTAAATATAAAGTTTTATTAAATTCTGTGCATTAGTTCTTGAGATAGAGTGCCACAAAATTTTTGTCACATACAGACAGAGTCATTGACAGTTATTTTCTATAAACAGTCAAATCGTGTTCAGGACATTCTAAAATCCGTCGGAAACCGTAAGTAGAATATTTTCATGATTCCAATACTTTCTTCTTGTATAGATAGAAGAAAGTAATAAATGGGACATGGGGATTTTTAAAACTAGCTTGGTCCGTCTCAATGAAAAAAAAATTTAATTATCCAAAAATTATATTAATCCTTTAATTATATAGTTATATAAGTCAAATACACCAAGTTACGTGAGAGAGTTATGGCTACTACACAATTTAAATTTTGCAAAAACAACAAAATTTTGTTGGAATTATAAAATTATTGTAAAATTTAAAGAATCAGATTTTGTTATTTCAAGTAAAATTGATGAAATTTTGTTAAAATTGTGTAAGAGTGTTAAAAATATTCTTTTGTCCAAGCAACAAAACCAATTTTTTTACTTCCTAAAAATTTTGCTAAAACAATCAAAATGTACTCAACAAAACGCGTTTTGTTGTTTTAATCAATTCCTTTTCCTAGGTGCGTAATATGTGCATTTGTTTAATAATAGAATTATTGGTTTAAATACAGTGAAAATATTATACTGGTATTAAATTAGTCGTTAAATGACATCTGTCTTGAAGGGATTATACAAAAGAGTAACTTAATATAATTTATTCAGTTATGATGTTTTGATCGATTTTGAAGAGTTATACTTAGATAATTATTCTATTATATATTTTTGAAACACTGTGAAAAAAAAGGTTGAAAAGGAAATTCTGTTTGACATATCACACATAAATAGTAGTTCATTTCTGGAGACTGATAGGCTGAATTATATTATTCAGTAATAGTCAAATATGCACTCTATAATTATATGGGAATGCGCCAAGATCTGATATGAGGGTATAGAAAAATTAAACTATGAGATGTGATCCACGTGAAATTCCTTTTGCTATTTTAGATAATTTTTAAGCAATAATGATATAATGCCAACTCCATTTCTCATTTTTTCTGAAAGGTCTATTCACTTGCATGTTTTAAATGAAGTAGTAAGTGATTTTGACATGTTCTTTGTGCTGGTGAATTTGAAACTTGCGTTGAAAAGAAAAAAAAAAGGGTACTTATATTGAATATTACAATATTCTTCTGTCTGTGACTGTAAGATAAAACATTTTTGTACTTTTATATTAATTAATTATTTCCAGTCATTTTATGTTCAAGGGGAGAGTGCCATAAAAACATAATATCATTAAAATTCAATCAACAGATGAAACAAAATACCATTTGTTTTTCAAAATAACATTTTTAGGAAGACTTTTAATGATCTAATGGTCTTTCTAAAGCATGTGTTTTGTGGCAGCTACTTCCGGGAACACTAGACGACTGAAATAACGCAAGGATATGTATTGAATTTACTTAAACGGAGATTAACTGTTCTAGAAATAATTATTTCACTAAAACACGCTTAAAAATAAAACTATTACACGATAATAAATACAAATGTTTTGATTTGTCGGCAATTTTTTGGTTTCACAGTGTTAAAAAAGAAGCATTAAAGACGCTTATATGTTATTTCAGTAGTATAGAAATCAGTAGATAGCATCCACACTTAAGTGTTCCGATACTGTCTTTGAAAAGTAAACTAAATTATGGGACAAATGCAATAGTATTAGTTAATTTACGTTGAAGCACATTTACATATGAGGTGGTTAAAGTTATAGTGATCTTAATTATAGCGTCTAGAAGATATAGGGTGGCAATAGAGTAATCCAGTAATGCTTCATAAAGTGCTAAAATATTCAAACTAATAAAAGTCGAAAGATTCTGAACGAAAAATGTCGAAAAGAGCGACATCTTCTTGCTCAAATGTAAGCATTTAATAAGTGTGTCGTCTAGTTGCAAAACCAGCCAACTCCTCAAAATTTGAAAATGTGTTTTTTCAGCTTTTTAAGTTTTAAGTAAACGTTTCTACCATCTGGAAACAATAAACAAGCCTAAGCCGGTCAAATCCCTGCGTTATATGCGTTTGAAAATCACGATGTGCTGCAAAACCGGCCAAATCCATCAACCGGTGAGGTTCAAAAGCGGCCATCTCCATACCCGCTAGATGGCGTTTCTGCTTAGCCCCACAATAACCTCTCACTTGTTGATTAGAATAACGTTGTAGTGTTTTCTCTCGCATGTAACTGCTTCTCCTTGGTGCATACAAAGTTTCTAATAATTCAGTTTCGTGTTTTCTCCGACTATGGAAAAGTTTGTTGAAGAAGTATTTTCTAATCTATCAAGGAAGAGGAAAAGCGACCCTACGACGTGGGAAAGGAACAAAGCGAAAGTTCAAAGGTAATGTACACCTTATGATAACCAGGGGCGGATTAACATGTTTTTATGCTCTTAGCCAAAATACTTTTCTGCGCCCTCCCCCTTCACTTTCATAAAACTGTAAGTGAATTTTCTCTGATAAATTTAAGAATATTTTAATCTATTTAATTTTTTAATATAACATTCTTCATTTCATTTTTTTTTAATAAAATTTAGTAATTTGAGGATTGTAGATGGGAAATGAACGGGCTTTTGTTACACTTAAAATCTGAAAGAATACATATGTGATTACATTTTTATAATCCCGGGCATTATTTTTTTCAGGTAATGCCCTACTGGTAATCCAAGAAATCCAAGCTATGGGCACTCTTCAAAAGCATACCAAGGCTTCTCAATGTCTCTTCAAACATTTTTGTGTATTTGCTACCCCTAGAAATCCAATGTCACATTAAATTTGGAGAAAATTAATTTCTAGTTTGTTGCAAAACCGGCCATCTCCAAAGTAAGGTTTAAAGGTGGCCAAATCCAAAACAAGGACTTAAATAACCCTCTCATTTCATATGCCCCTGCCACCTTATTCCGTGTTTTCAAATATACTGTCCTAATGACTATAAAACTAAAGAGTTTTGGTTCCAATCTTATTTTGACTAAGTGTGGCAAAAAATCAGCTTTTCCCAAAAACTTTATTTTTCGGAGATGGCCGGTTTTGCCACTACACGACACAAGTATATCTTCTAGACGATACTTATACAATGTTTAAGTTTGAGTTACAGATGTCGCTGCGATCCATATTTATTGCTCAAAATCGTTCCACATTTATCAGCTTCATTTTTTTAGCCCTTTTCGGAACGCTATATTGTTTAAACACTATATATAAAGTCATGTTATTATAAATGATCAAAATCAAAGAATTTAGTGGACACGTTTCAATATATTCCAATGGGGTAAAGTAATAACTGGTGCTACGTACAAGCAGTTCTGTGAAATTATGAAATAAAACATTTCCCAACAAATATGTGATATTCTAGATAGCTTGCAAGCACTTAGTGCGAATTTTAATATTAGAGACTTGAATCATTATGCCTTTAATAAGCTCATACATAGAAATGAACAGTTCTTTCTATTATTTTACTATTTTAAATAAAATTCAGAGTAGGGGATTAAGATTCAATTGTAAGAAAAAATTATTACTTTTCTAAATTATAAGGAAAATTAAAATATCAGTAATCATAGCATGACGGTGTTTTGAGTTATCTGATAAATACTATGTAGAAAATTTAAACCACTGTACTGAAATAAATTAAATAAAATATCGATATTTTTACTTTCTTCTATCTTTACAAGAAGAAAGTATTGGATTCATGAAAATTTTCAACTTCCAGTTTTTGACGGATTTATACGTTTTAGAAGGTCTTGAACACGATTTGACTATTTTTAGAAAATGTCTGTCTGTGACTCTGCGACTCTGTCTGTGACTCTGTCTGTCTGTATGTGACAAAAAATTTGTGGGCGCTCTATCTCAAGAACTAATGCTCGGAATTTAATAAAACTTTATATTCAGTTAGTCCCTGATATAAATGGGTGCTGATTAGTTTTTGGTAAAAATCGCCCTGCAGGTGGAGCTGCTATGCAGCATTTTTTGCGATTTCCGCAATAGCTCTATCTCAGGAACTAATGCTCGGAATTTCATAAAACTTTATATTCAGTTAGTCTCTGATATAAATTGGTGTTGATTAGTTTTTGGTAAAAATCGCCCAGCAGGTGGCGCTGCTATGCAGAATTATATTATGCGTATATTAATTTCTGTTCAATGTGCCAGTCAAATAAGTCATATTTCACTTAGGGAGTCGCTAGAGGGCAAAACAAGTTAGACCACTCAATGCAACGGCAATACAACAAATTTAATAAAACTCTTCATTTCACAAAAAGCGAATTTTAAAAATTTATTTATTAAAAAACCTTATTTAGCTCTTTTCACAATGATCTCGTGAACATCCACGAATATATAATTGGATCAGGGAAATTTCATTGTCAATCACATACGGAAGTTTCACAGAAAAAAGAAAAATATATAGTAGAATACAGTAATATATAATAATTCTTAAATATAATTTAAATTAATTAGACATATACGATATATGTTCTGTTAAAGTCAGAAACCTAATAGAAAATGTTTGGAATTATTTTAACATTCCATAAATTTGTCAAACTAACTTTATTCATCCAATATATCCTCGGTAATATAAAGTAAGCTTGAATTCAGTTCCGACTAGTAATTTCAATTACATGAACCTATTATATTTCCGTAATATTTAAGCACATTTTATAATTTAATAATGATTCATAAAGGCAGCCTTACGTCTAATATCTATGCATACAAGGATTAAATAATACAATTCATAGTTCCTTTGTTATTCTAGATATTATAGTTAGAAACAAAGAGTTACTGTCATCTTCATATCTTACGTATTCACTTTCATCTTTCAGGTGAAATTGAAAATGACATTCTGATATTAATGCATATTGGTGATGACATTAACGGAAAATTGTATTGAAAACAGAAGTATAAAACTTTGAGGTTATGCTGTAAATGCTGATTATAATGAATGGATAAGCTAATCTTAAGAAATTGACGTTTATAAGTTTTAAATAATTTACAATACTAGCTTTACATTGCTTTAACTGTTTAAAAAATCACTAAAAAACAAAATCCTAAGCCAACAACTCTATTATAAACGAATACATCACATGCTCAGACATAAATTGTAACAATGTGTTCTTAAAATAATTTTATAAATAAATATAATTTTTTAATACTGAATTTTACATGTTGCAGATTTTAAGAGAATTTTTTTATACATAAATTTGCATGCTAAATTCGAAAATAATTTCTCCAAATAGTCTGTAGAATAAAAGATACGAACTTCAAACTTAAATCACTATATAATTATTGCCTATGTATCGAATACAAAAAGACCAAATATAAGACCAAATAAAAAACCAGATATAATTCAATATCTATATTGTAAAGAAAAAACATATCCATTAGTAACGTTGACGTCATTTTGACGATGGCACCACCTGGCCAATAAATTTTGTTTAAACTGTTCATTGAAACACATATTGTTTAAAAACTATATTTCAGTTTATTGATTTTTTTTAGGGTTTTAAAACATTTTTCAAGGATATTTTTTTGATCAATTTCTATCTCATGCTGTCCGATTACGAAAGATTAATCCGTTTGCACCTAAGCAATATATATAGTTCTGTATTTGTTTCCGTCTAATATTCCATAAAGAAATTCAAATTTCATCCATAAATAAATAAAGTAATATAAATAAAACACAAATTTAACAGACATGTAATCGAACTACGTGCTTAAACCACTGAAATATTTAGAATAAAAAAGGTTGCTGAAAGTAGCAATGCAGTTGGCGATTTCTTAGACTATTAACTCCCTACATGCGGCTAATATGAAAGTGTCGCTTTTAATAAACTTTATTTGAAACTGTTTCAAAACTTTATTGGAATGCATAATTAATATTTTTCATGCTTTTCGGTGTTATTAGTGAGTAATTTAAAATAATATAATTAATATAAAACATTATTACATATTCAATTAAAATTTTTTTTAAACTATGTTTTGAAACCCTGGATGCCTGGGTTGGATCCTCTAGTATAACTGAAATTACAACGGTAACCTACCGTAAACTACGGTGCGTATTCGACCTCAATAAATATAACATATGAACATAAAAATTAATTTTTTCTTGCGTTTCCTTTAAGTTCGAAAACTAAAAAATGTACTTGTACCTATATATGAGGGGGTTAGAATGACAGTGGTGTAAGTGAAAAATTGAGAAAATTAAGATAACCATATTTTCACGGAACGTATATTAATTTCTGTTCAATGTGCCAGTCAAATAAGTCATATTTCACTTAGGGAGTCGCTAGAGGGCAAAACAAGTTAGACCACTCAATGCAACGGCAATACAACAAATTTAATAAAACTCTTCATTTCACAAATCGCTAAATTTTGACTTACTGCACTGTCATTCCAACCCCTTCATATATAAGGATAAAATATTAGACATACCATTGTTTGGTGTAGAAAATATTTCTTAATATTATTTCTTCAGTATTACTTATTTATTAGATTATAAAGGAATATGCAGGGCTATCCAAAATTCAACCGACAAATTATAGAAGGCATCAAGAGGATGAAACTTACTATAGAACATGGGGTCGCAAACCACGTTGAGAATGTTCAAATCACGAAAAAAACATGCAGGCTCTGAATCCAGAGGAGACGAAAGGGGGATGTCAGTCGATCACTTAATCGACTTACTGCAGGCTGTTGATGTGTCTGTCCCTGACTCCATGTTTTTTGTTTTTCACTCTTAGCAGAGATATGAAAAGTGTATAACTTAACTGGTATGTTAACTGTGTTAACAGGTAATAAATATCTGTCCCAAAACGGACGACGCAAATTACCGCTACTCAGGTAGTAAGCACGTGTAGCAGTTAGTTGTGTGTTTCAATGAGTATCGTAATGGGTGACTACAGAAACCATAAATACGCTGATATGCATTTGATGTACGGTCTAGCAGAAGGCAACGGGCGTTTAGCACAGCGGTTGTACCAACAGCGATATCTGAGGAGATGTTGACCGCACCATACTACCTTCGCCAAGATCGATCGACTATTACGGGAGACGGGGACCTTCCTCTCAGAACTGCCTGATGCAAACAGACCGTGTACTCTACGCACTCCTCAAATGGAAGGAACCGCGCTGCAGCAATTTGCCGATTCTCCATCGACAAGTACAAGAGTAGTTGCAGCAGAATTCGATGTTCCACACACGGTGGTCTGGAATGTTTTGCATTCTCAAAGATGTACTCCTTCCACATCCGGTAGGTACAACTGAACACGATTATCCCCGTCATGAACAGTTCTTGCGTTGGATGCTTGACATCATCACACATTCTAATCCTCATTTTCAGGTCACTGTTTTATTTACTGACGATGCCAGCTTTACGCGACAAAGCGTTGTCAACACACATAATGATCACGTGTGGTCGATGTATTATCCGCATGCCAGTGTACCGTGGAAATCTCAACATAGATCAACGTGTATCAACGTGTGGGCAGGAATACTCGGTGATTATCTCTTGGGGCCGTACTTGCTGCCCGAACACCTGAATGGAGCAACGTACTTTGTTTATCTGCAACACTTCCTTCCTGAATTGCTGCAAAGGATGCTGGTCGCAGTGCAGCGAGGCATGTGGTTGAGGGATGATGGTGCGCTGAACATTTTTCACTCCAGGTGCGTAATCACCTCGATGTTACATACCCACGGAGATGGATTGGACGCACGGGACTCGTTGCATGGCCTCCGCCTTAGCCGAATCTCAATCCGTGTGACATTGTCCTATGGGGTCACCTTTAATTCATTCGTTTACGCGCATGTGGACACAACGAAGGATTTCATAGCGCGGATTACCGTCGCTGCGTGAGATATCAAAACATACCTGGCATCTTCGAGCGCATCCGCGAATCGTTCTTACGTCGTTGTAGACTGTGCATTGAGGTCTTCAGGAGCTACTTCGAACAACTATTGTAATAATTAATCAAATAACTCTTTTTAGGTGCGTTCGTAATTATATAAATACGTAGCACCTATAGTCGTCGTTTGGTCCGTCCGTCTGTCCGTCCGTCTGTCTGTCTGTCTGTCTGTCCGTCTGTCTGTCCGTCCGTCTGTCTGTCTGTCCGCATATAACAACGCAAAAACTACCGAACCAAATGGTTTGCAATTTAAAATATATTATCTTTGCAGAATTTTGTCGAGACATTTCAAATTTTATTAAAATCGAATCAAAACTTTAGGAGATATTAATAAAAATATTTATTAAGAAATTTGATTTTTTTTTTAAATCGGTGCTTTTTAGGTGCGTTCGTAATTATATAAATAAGTAGCACCTATAGTCGTCGTTTGGTCCGTCCGTCTGTCCGTCCGTCTGTCTGTCTGTCTGTCCGTCTGTCTGTCCGTCCGTCTGTCTGTCTGTCCGCATATAACAACGCAAAAACTACCCAACCAAATGGTTTGCAATTTAAAATATATTATCTTTGCAGAATTTTGTCGAGACATTTCAAATTTTATTAAAATCGAATCAAAACTTTAGGAGATATTAATAAAAATATTTATTAAGAAATTTGAATTTTTTTTTTTTAAATCGGTGCTTTTTTGTTATAGGAGCTTCCCAAGTTTAATCGTCAAGCGACCGAGATACTTATTTTATGACAGAAATTATTCTGCAGACGATATAATTCATTTCACAGAATTAAAAATCATCAAGATCTGAATATTTATATAACTAGCTGATACATATATATCTGAATATTTATATAACTAGTTAAGATATTTGTATGAACAGTGTCATAAAATATATACTTAACTAGCTGTTTAACCCGTTCTAGGCACGGGATATCATGAATTTAATTCTAAAACGTGCGTACGAACGCACCTCGTTTGTAACGTTTGACGTACAATTTCCAACTTGTTTGTTATAGGAGCTTCCGATGGATGTTAAATCGTCAAGCGACCGAGATACTTATTTTATTACAGAAATTAATCTGCATACGATATAATTCATTTCACAGAATTAAAAATCATCAAGATCTGAATATTTATATAACTAGCTGATACATATATATCTGAATATTTATATAACTAGTTAAGATATTTGTATGAACAGTGTAATAAAATATATACTTAACTAGCTGTTTAACCCGTTCTACGCACGGGATATCATGAATTTAATTCTAAAACGTGCGTACGAACGCACCTCGTTTGTAACGTTTGACGTACAATTTCCAACTTGTTGTAGTTAGTATTGTACTTTTGTCTTTCCAGCGTGACGTCAAAACCTGCATGCGTTTTTCGCGATTTTATCCTCTCAACGGGGTTTGAGACCCCAATTTCTATGGTAAGTTTTCATCCTCTTGATGCCTGCTATATACTAGCTTATCAAATATACCAAATATACTAGCTTATCAAAGTTGACATAATAAGAATAAAGTGTCTCTCATTCTATATTTGATACAACCTCTCATCTTTTTGCTTCCTTTTGGGAACAGCGAATTTCGAGCTTATTCTATCGACGATTACTATCATAATTTTCAAGCTATGTTTTTGAGACTTTCATAAAAGTTGGCCTATACATTTAGCTAATATATTATGCACAGTATATTTTGATTGAATTCGCGTATGCGCAGTGAAACAATATTTAGTAAACCTGCTCATTTTTCAAAATCTTTTTATTATTTTATAATTCTGATTACAGGGTATTGTGTATAATTTTGTTTGTCATATTGTCTGAAAAAAAACTTGTTTTTATATTAAAAACTCTGCAAATTATAAGCAAAAAACTTGGTAAAATTTGGGACTGTTTTTATAAAAACCTGAATTTCTCTTCGAGTATACATGCTATCTTCATAAAAATGAACCCAAATTATTACAATTATCCATTTAATCATAATCTACAGTTAGAATGATTTTGCGATATTAGTTTTTACAGGCTTATCCAAAATATATTCGTTTTTCTTCAATTTGTTGACGGCCCCTTATGGGGTTTCGGGAAAAACTCTTCGCGGAAATATATGACATCCATCATGTTGTTTACACGCCTGAAGTTTCAGGATAATTCCTCATGTATCTTTTCAGATATTTAACAAAACGTCTAAAATCGCAAGTGACCGATCATCATTGGAAATATAGTGTAGTTATCCACTTCTATGCTCAATTTATTCCGGATTCGCGAATTAAAAGAAAAAAATTTAATGTGCATTTTTATCAGTATGATAACATTACTGGTACACATATGTTTCTAAGCTTAGTCATGAACTCCACAATAGTACGCATTCGCACAGACCAAAATTTTAAATGTTGGTGCTTTTTGAAAATATGCTTTCATTTGTTTTCATTTTTATTATGAAAATGAAAGTTTTGATAAAAATAAATATCACTGTTCGATTTTGCATTAAATTACGTACAGGAATCATGTATTTAATATTTTGTTATCACTATATTGCTAACAAAGTTACGCAGTTGAAGTTACGGAATCCCAAATGGCCATATTTTGAAGTGCGCAGATGCTGAACCGAAGTGTGGAGTGCACGATTTAAGCATAAATACTGTCCAATTAACTTTTAGTTTCAGAAGAAATGTAAAAGTCAGAATAATATTCCTCTGAATTACGTAAGTGATACTCATCTTTATTATTTTCTGAATGAGATTCAATCAAAGCAGAATCACAAGGCTGAGTGCAAGGTATCACAATAAACGATTAGAAAAAAAAACAATCAAATACTGCTATCTGCGATTTTTTATAAAATAAGATTTTCATATTGAGCATTGACCCATTTTAGGGGCGTTCGTAATTATATAAGTACGTAGCATATATAGTCGTCGTCTGGTCCGTCCGTCTGTCTTTCCGTCAGTCCGCATATAACAGCGCCAAAACTTCCCAACCAAATGATTTGAAATTTAATATATATAATCTTTGCAGAATTTTGACGAGCCATTTCAAATTTTATGAAAATCCAATAAAAACTTTAAAAGATATTAATAAAAATATTTATTAAGTAATTTGAATTTTTTAAAAGTTGGTACTTCTTTATTATAGCGGCTTCCGAGGATTAATCTTCAAGCGACCGAGATGTATCATACTATTAAATCCTATCATACGTAATTAATTCAATGGTATCCCATGATAGGTAATGATACTAGGTTGCCATGGTGATTACGTCCTATTTAAAAAGGAGTCATATTATTTTCGTATTATTGAATTTCAAAACCGAATTTGTATACTAAAATTGTTTAATTATAGCAATCCTATAATCTACCGACAGTTTTTGGATAGATGTTTCCGCAGAAATACTCTGGTTTCCAAAAATTAAGGAAAATCACAAAAATAGCGATAACTCAAAATATTACATGTCGTTTTTAATGAAACTCAGCCACAATATACAACGCTTAGTTAGGTATAAAATAACATGAAAAGAAATTACCAGACAATTATGGTGTTTCAAAAATAGCATAATTATAAAATTAGCAAAATCAATTTTTCAGTTTGGTATAGGAAAAGTATCTTTAATATTCTGTATGATTAACCCTAGCAGCAAAACAGCACATACAGAGATGTTTCATACTGTCAATTATGCGGTCGATGAGTTCGTTGAGAAGTGCGAGCCATTGCTCTTGCAAAGCAGGTGTATGCATGGCAAGGCTCTGAGGAGGGGGATTGAGAGCAGCAACACGTCTTCCTAAAGCATCCAAAACATGCTCTATGGGATTTAAGTCTGGTGATCGAATTGGCCATTCCATGCGCTAAATTGTCTGGTGCTGAAGATAATCTTCCACGATGCGAGCCCTGTGCGGTCTAGAGTTGTCGTCTTGTAACAGGAAATCATCACTTATTGCGGCAGAATAAGGGCCCACATAAAGCATCAAGGATGTCATCTCTATAGACGTAAGGATTCACGGTTCCATATGGAAAGACATAAAGGTCTGTGCGTTCATCCAAAGAGGTACCACCCCAAATGCAGACACTGCCTCCTCCGTATGAATCTCTTTCACGAATGTTTGATGGATGATAACGTGTTCCCTGTTCTCTCCAAATCAAACAACGCCTACGATCGCTTTGGAGGCTAAACCGGGATTCATCCGTGAAGAAAACACGCTTCGATTAATCAGCGGTCCAGTGGACATGTTCATGTGTCCACATCAAACGTTACCTCTGGTGACGTGGTGTGAGCGGCACACAAATTGTTGGTCGCCTCGCGAAAAGTCCACCTTCGTGAAGCCTTCTATGCACAGTAGACATTGAAACTAACCTTCCAGTGGCTGTGGTGAAGGAGGATCTAAAATGAGACGGCGTTTCGGTTCTATTCATTCGTACACATAACCGCAAATATCGGTCATCGGCGCTTGTCAAAACCCTTGGTTGTCCTTGGCTGAACCTTCGTGAGCCCAAACCAGTGGTTTGAAATTGTTTCCAAAGTCTATGAACCACAGAAGGACTCACACGTAGCCATCTAGCCCTTCTGTAAGACTTTGTCCTGCTTCCAATCTCCCAATAACTTTAAATCTCTATTCTGCCGGCAAATGATGCCACGAGGTCATTGTAATGAATTGGCTATCCCAGATTTATAATATCACTATCACAGCGACAACTGAAGTCTTACTCACTAACGTGCATTTTTATGTTCGTCACAGATAACGCAATGCGTTTGCAGCGCCACTAATTTGCATTTGGCAGTTTTATTCAGCATATTTTATTTAACAATATATGTAAATTTCGTACGGATATCTTTCTTTTTGAACAAGTTATCGCCATTTTTGTGATTTTTCCTTCATTTTTGGAAACCAGTGTAGCTATTAAAAGGAAAAAAAGTCTAAATATGGATTTCAAGTTCTGAAATTTTGAATGCTAGGGTTAAATTTCACATTGGAATTTTCAGTAAATGTCAACAGATGTTAAAATGTTGGCAACTTAAAATGTACTTATTTTATTACGGAAATTAATCATATCATAATAACAGATGATATAATTCATTTCACTGAAACTATTTATAGTACGAACGCACCTCATTTGTCACGTTTGATGTACAATTTCCAACCTGTTTATCATCGAAATCCGCAACAGTAAATGCAGTTTACTGCTTCTGATTAGAAAGTTGCACAAAAGAGATCAAAGTTCATAAAATATAATTTGGAGAGTGCAGCCTACATGATTAAAGATTTTCTTCTGAGTTATGTACATTCGAGATGAACCAGAATAGTATGTATGGCCTGACCGAACGCAGCTCGGGTAATGTCGAGAAAGGTTAAACAATGAATAAATTATACAATATCCAATCATCCAAGGAGTTAAAATGAACGATATTCATTGAATAAATCACATTTATTTCGATCGTAACCAACTTGTTTATTTGCAAATCGATTTTCACAGTGCGAAAAAATGGAAATTTCATACCAATATTCTTGAAATGTTGAAAAGTTTTTTATAAAGAATGCATATTGCGGAATTTTTCTTCCTTGTTATATAATTTAAATAATCTGACACTGAGAAAATGAACATTCATTGTAAAATCTGAAACACTGTCTTTATAAAATGCAACATATTTGCATGTATTGTATCTGATACAATACATGTATACTATTTTAGCTATTTTCAACTTGTGTTGACCGAGCACCACCGCACACCCCACATCTCTGTAGTTTCAAAATGAACTGCTCGTAAATGCTTGGGTGTTAAGAAAAAGGGGGAAAGAGAAAAATACGGAATAGAGGTGAATGTTTTTTACCAGCTGGGTTTGTTGGCATTTTTTATGGATGCTTTCGGAACTGAGAAATGTAAAAGGAAAAGCCTCTGCCTCTGAATTCTCAAACAGTTCACCAATGTAAATATCCTTTATTTTGTCTTTAAATAAATATTTGTTTGTTTTTAAAGTCATGATTTAATTTAACTCTGACAGGTTCACTAAATATGTATCGGGAACCGACCTTGCAAGAGGAGATACAGTCTGTGACACCTACCATAGTTACATATTTAAATATATATATAATTGTTGATTTTCTTAAGGATAATATACAACCTGTAATATATAAAATTAAACTATCTGGTTTTTCAAACTGGAAAAGCGAAAGTAAAACGTGTGAAAGAAGACCTATATGTCAGTAAGACTATGACTTGAAAAAAAAATATTTTTGACAATAGAAGGCGCTGCTATGTTGGTAAAATATGCATTTCTCTTATACAACGCATAATTGTGATCATATAAATGTGCGATAAAACCTTTAAATTTATACTTAAAATCCTTGTGATTTCTATTTGTGACCAACTTAAAATCATGTGTCTAAAGAGAAATCCCCAGTCCATCAGCAGAGAGATACATCAAACGGTTTCAGCAGTGGCGAGGCATGGATCACGACACTTGGAAAACGGCTGCAACCACCATCGGCTATCCTAGTAGCACATAATGTTTTCAGAACTTTAAAAACCCGGATATATCGGTTTAATTTAAATTTTTATTGTTATAAAAACGTGGTGTGGTATTAGGGAAGTGGCAGAACCTGCAGCTGAAAGCGACACTTCCACTCTTCAGAAATTCCGTGGTCTACACCTTGCCACTTTTTAAGAAATTACAATTGTTATCACTGATATGCTGTTTTACGGTCAATCACATAGAATACATCGATTGTACTAAGTATGGGGATTTGGCGGTGCATATCTCCTACCCATACATGTTTTTTTTTTTTTTTTTTTTTTTTTTTTACGCGATTTAATTTTGTTCCGAAATTTTGGTACCCATGATATCACTCAACCTCCAGCTATCAAGCCAAAAATCACAAGCAGTCACATTTTCCAAACCACGCAAACTTGAACGTAAACCAATCATAAGAGTGAACGGGGTTAGTGTCGAGCATGTCTCACACCTCAAACTTCTTGGCCTCACCATAGATGAACACCAAAGCTGGACGGAACATATCAACACCCTCAGGATTAAAGTAGGAAAATTACACTTAAACGCACGTAAACTAACGTCAAAATCCTGGGGAATAAAGCCAACAATGTTAAAAATCTGGTACCACACAATAGTGGAGCGGATAATTTTCTACTGTGTGGGCGTCTGGGGAGCTAACCTCACGCAAGCCGTGAAGGACAAATTGACCTCGATGCAACGGCTCTTTTTGCTGCAAATTGCTCGAGGATACAGGACAATCTCAACGGACGCACTCACAGTAATAACAGGTATTCCTCCCATAACAATAACACTCCAATATGAATACCAGAAAAACAGGATCACACACCTAGAACATGAACCAACGTGTGCAGCACTTTTTCCACAAATACAACTACAGAGGAAGGTTCCCAGTTGGAGAATACATCCCGCAGAAGAGACATCTCACTTACAGATAAACACAACCAGGCACGGTTTTGAACACAGCTACTCTCCCCGCTGTCCGACCATTTTCACTGACGGGTCACGCACGGAGACTGGCGTGGCAGCAGTATTCTGTGCCATGAAAGGCGAGGTCGTGACCCATAAGTGGGCCTGCAGAATCGGTGATAACAACACTGTCTTCCAGGCTGAGCTGTTCGCGATTCTGCGGGCATTGGAATGGATTGTCTCTAACCCAACAGTACAATTTTACAGGCTATATTCAGACAGCTTCTCCAGCCTACAAGCAATCTTTACTCACCGCACAAAACATCCCATTGTACTCCAAATAAAACTATTTTTAAAAGACCTTGCACGGCGAGTAGCCCTGGGCCATGTGAAGGCACACATTGGCATTGCTGGCAATGAATTAGCTAATAAATTGGCAAAAGAAGCTACGGGAAGCACAAATATTGATCTTTCCCTCCCTGTTCCCCCATCCTACATTAGAGGGTTTTTAAAGTCTAAAATCATTCCTCAGTGGCAGGACCACTGGGATTACTCGGATAAAGGTCGACATACCCACAAATTGCTCCCTTTTGTCTCCCTAAACCTGCTTAACCTCGCCCCCCACACCTCAGCGTTCCTCACAGGACATGGTCCATTCCCTACTTACCTCAAATATTATAAACGTGCAGCCTCCAATGTGTGTCCATGTGGCCAGCGGGGCTTGCCTTCTCATTACTATTTTAACTGCCCACTGACCGTTGCCTGGCATCTCAGATCTCCCGAAATTCCCCCACCCTCTTGGCTAACCAATATTCTAACAAGACCAATCTTACTAAAAAAATTAAAAAATATTTTTAATTTCTTAATGGATTTATCGAACTTAACAAATTAAGTAACCAACTCTAGCTTTTATCAAATTTTTAACTAAACATATTAAATTCTTCACCACCAATCAGTACTGTAATTGATCTTCCTACCCTCCTTCTCCTGACTTTTCCTTATTTTGGCTGTACCTTGTCAGTGTTTGAGCACCTTGCTGTGCTCCCTTCGCAGTCTTTAGAAGCGACCTCATCTCTCCAACGCAACAACTTGTGGCGCCATCTGTCGCGTGGGAACTGAGCTTCTCAGATTCCGGCGCATCATTATTATCCAAGGACCGCCTTGGCCGCGAACTGTGTGTCATGACGCAGGAGCGTTAAGGACTGTTCACCTACAAGTTCTTCATCGCTGCACCTGCCGCTGTCTGTCGCGAGGGAGTGCAGGCTCCAGCGGTTCAGGCTTTTTTTTCAGTTTCTTTTTCTTTTTTTTTGATTTTAGCTTTCTTGCCTGCCCCTTGTCGCGCTTAGGCTTGTCCTGGCAGTGCCGGCCTTTGGCCTAGTTTGTATTTTCTTTCTTTTCTTTTTTGTTGTTGTTTGGGCCGTTTGCGCGTGCGCTGGCGGTCTCGGCGTCGTGCCTTCCCTTCCACCGGTGGTTGGAATCACCCAAAACGAATCCCCGCGTGCCGGGGAACATCCCGGGGGAGGTGCTAACGCTCTACGGCCTGGCTTTGCTGGGCCGAGTGGCCCCCCTTAGGCATTCGATATCAAAAATAAAAGTCATCACGGATACTTATGTGGTTATAAGTCTCATTCTCCGATATTGAGTATCTTACACATAAAAATCATTGCAACATAGGGCTTTGCCATAGCATGGCACAACAAAGTATTTTTAAAGTATTATACAAATTCCAATAATGCCAAATGGTTTATACGATTTAAGATATCCTTTTGTATGTATTTAAACTATCTTAGCCTTAATAGCACAGATTTAAATATTAAAATACTATTAGTTCCAAATGCATTTTCAAATTTACAATACGTACGATAAAAATAAAAAATAATTAATTTTTCCTTGTAGTATTCAGTGATAGTATTTGAAACAAATTGCATGAAAATAATTTAAAGATAAAATTAATAAACAGAAACGTGACTCTGGTTAAAATTCGAAAGATACGACAAACAAAGAAACGTATTAATAAATCAATTAAAGTGATTATGTAGATAGATTTTTTTTCACATTATAAGCAGCAAATTATTTATTAAATAAGGTCGTAATTAATTTAAACGATTGCAGATGTTACAAATGAAAAATATGCTTCAGCAAATATGGTAATCATACAAATTAAAGATGTAACATGGTTCGTTTAATATTTTGATTAATTTGTTATTTATCCAATTCAAATGTGAAAATGTTGCTTAAATTAAACTTAAGATACAAAGTTGATTGTTTGGATAAGTTAATTATTACCATGCAATGTACTTAAATGTTCGTAATATTGATGAAATTTATCTTCTTTAATATTAATGTTCCTATGGTACACATATCGAAAGGGACTTAAATAAAATATTCTATAAAAAGCATGAAAACGAAATTAAACATATTAATCGAAAAGAAATTTTAAAGAAACTAATTAGAAAAAAAGTGCTTACTAATCTCTTTCTGCACGATTTTTAAAACAGTTGAAATATTATATTTCTTTGAGTTTGTATTTAGTATACAAAAAATACAATAAATTCTTTAAAAATTTTATTTTTGAGAACCCAATAATAGAAATATTTTGGTTCATTTACGGCACAATATGCATTTGTAGGCCTTTTTATTATTAATTTATGTTATTGCGAAAACTGTTAAAGTGTAGCTAGATAACCACATAAAATCTAAATTATTTTACATAAATATTAAGGGGCTCTACGCCTGTGCCCTTCGTGCACAACCCCCTTTTTTTTTTTGCATATTGGTCATACTGTTTTATTCTTTATTTATCTATCTTTCTGTCATCTGTCTCTCTGTGTGTCTATCTGGCTATTTGCCTATCGTTCTCCCTCTACCCGTCCCCCTATCCGTCTCCCAACACGTTTCTCTACCCGTCTGTCTATATCTCTACCCAATTTTCAGTCTCTCTAACAGTATGTCTGTCTGCCTCTTTAGCCGTCTGTCTTTCTTCATACTCGGTGTTCTATCCATTTGTCTGTCTGTGTCTGTCTATCTCTATTCATCTCTTCATCAAAATTATACTACAAATAGTTTCATAAATTAGTTTCACATATTCGAACCCATATATTAGTCGTTTCATAAAACCGTTACACAAATTAGTTGCATAAAATAGTTTTATTAGGATGTTTTTATATAGGGTAGAAAAAATATATAAAATAAATTTCATTTATATTGCAAACGAAAAACTTTTTTCAAGTATCTGTGAAATGAGGAACGAAATTTTTAAATTATTGATAAATCCTTTTACGACAAACACAACGATATCAAAACCCAACAGGTACACGTGTTCACTCTGTCTGAAATAAATAGATAAAATGGAATATATATATATACGTATTTTGTTTATGAAATTGTTTTAAGTACTGAAATACCCATTTAATTTTAATGATTTGTAAATTCTTAGTTTCTTAACATAAAAATGTATCAAAATGAGAATGGTATATTCATTAGCTCTGTGTGAAAAAAATAGATAGAATGTGATAACAGAAGCAAAAAATATAAAAATACAAAATTGACCTATTTAATAATTACGGTGAACTTAAATATTATACAATATAGAATATATAGAGTAAGCAATAAATATATTTTAGTACAACTTTTTTGGAAGAAACTCTTATGCTAACAATTGAAAAAGGCCATTTTCATATTCTTATCATAGTCTTTCCATGCAACTATGAGCCACACAACACCATATATACCACTCTGAGTTCATCAGAGGATGGTGGTCCATAAGGCAGGTTTTTGTAAAAAACGAATTTTATGTCCTTAACCTGTATATGTGTGTAGTAATGTCAACCTGTTTATGTGTGTGGTAAAGTCATAAGAAATAGGGAAACAGTTAAATTAGTTCTTTTTTTATTTTCTTCTATATACAGTATTGGATTCATGAAAAATTTCATCTTTTGGTTTTATTTGAATTTATACGTTTTAGAATGTCCTGAACACGAGTTGACTGTTTTTAGAAAATGTATGTCCGTGAGTTTATCCGTGCACCTGTCTGTGTGCCTATCTTTCTGTATGTGACACACATTTTGTGGGAACTCTAACTCACGAACTACTCCACAGAATTTAATAAAACTTCATATTCATTTAGACCTTGCCATAAATTTAGGTGCTGATTAGGTTTAGTGCCCAACAGGTGACGCTGCTATGCTGCATTATTCACGTTTACCAAAATAGATATAGCTCACAAACTAATGCGCGGAATTTCACAAAATTTCATATTATGCTATACCTCGACATATATATCTAACCTTATAAAGTTTTTGTGTATATAGGCCAAAAGGTAGCGCTGCTATGCTGCATGTTCTACGATTTCCAAAATAGCTATATCTCAAAAGGTAATACGCAAAACTTCATAAAGCTTCATATTATGTTAGACCTTTACATAAATAGATTCTGATAAAATTTGGGTGTATATCACCCAACAGGTGGCGCTTCTACGCTGTATTGTTTATGATTTCTGCAAGCGCTATATCACGAAAACTAATACACGTAATTTCATTCAAATCCATATTTTGTTAGAATTTGACATACAAAGATGCTGATTCAATTTTGACTTCGATCAAACAAAAGGAGAGGCGCTTGTATCTGTGCTTAGAGAAAGATTCCTAAGCTTGTCCACAATGTATTTATGCAATTTGGTGAGCGTATTTTTTTCTTTTATTATTTACTGATCACTCTAATTCTACGCTAAATTGATAGAATAGCATTATACTTCATATCCATAACTGTTGCTGTGTGAGTGTGGTAATTAAATTAATGTATGATAACGATATAAAGGAAAGTTTTGTTATGATTGCGACATACTAGTTTTTTTAGTTTAAGTCATAATTATGAAGTGAGATAACAAGATGACGTTTATACACATTTATTTACTTATATATATATGTGCATAAAGAAAAGTAAAAAAAAAAAAAAAAAAAAAAAAAAAAACTGGAAATCTAGTTTCATCAGGCACTTCTTCATTTTTTTTAATCTCTTTCTGAAAAGTCTGAGGTGGTGGCAAAATCTGTTACAGAATCGGATGTCTCTGGTGCCCGAAATATCATAATAGCTATGTGTTCACAACACCTTACTACATATGTTTCGACTTTGTATGGATAATACGAGGAAGAAATTAATAGGAAAACAACAGTTATTATATTTATTAAAGCATTACATATTTTTGAAGCTGTATGTCGAGAGAATGTAATTGAAAAGATGTCGAACACTTGTTGAAATATATATCGATTTTCAATTCATTTATTAAGCAAATACTGAATAGCGAAAGAATTTGTCACACACGTCTAGCATTCTCTGATTTGACTCCCTTCAAAAAACAACCAGAAAGGAGTTCTTATTTATTTTTTCAATATATTTTTTCTTGTATCAATTACGGATATTTCTAACGGCAATATTCTGGAAGTAAATTACAATATATACTTATAGCTTTTCTTAATATTTTAATACATTTACTTACCAAGTATTATTAACGACAAAACATTTCAGCTCTACTTGAACCGTATTAAAACAAACAGCGATGTGCAGAATGACGTTTCGAATATACAATTTACGACCTGTTTATATTGTGTGTTTTAAAACAGCGCAGTTTTACAACATTTTTATTTTTCTATAAATTGTATTTCGTGATGTCCTTCGTAACATGTTTAAAGGAAAAATTGTTGCGTCATTGCGTGCATATTAAAAAACGAGGATAAATACGCAATTCAATATATACTTTTTTAAATAATTACAAACATTCTTAATTTTGCAGGTTTTAACGTTGTAGAAATACCAGTAATTAGATTAAAATGTTGCATAAACTTTCAAGTACTTATATTCAATTTAAACGTAATTTAATCCGCATTTATTACGTAACTGGAACATAATTTTTTTCTTACACCATTTTCTGAACCAAAAACCTGCCCTCATCTGTAGAAGCGTAGAACCTCATCCTTTTCCAACATCCTAAATTTCCTCCTGACATCTGAATCGTAAAATAGTTGAGAAATAGAAGCTTGTTTGTCTTGTTTGTTTATTCTAATCTACATATTAAATTTGCATTTTAGCAACACGTAATATAAACATTCGAAATAATTTTACATTCAAACATGTAAACATATTCTAACGCTGAAATACATATATCTATGCAAACGCTATATCTACTGTTACGTATCTCCATAATATTAGATTCAAAACATTTCCAAAATAAAGTTCTAGTCATAGAAACTAGTTGATTAAATGTCCACAGTGTATATTATGTTTATCTTAGTGGAATGTTGGCATGAAAATAGAGTTAATCTATAACAAAGCATCAGTATACCTTTAATGTTTCAGTTGAATTGCGTTTCAATCGATATAGTATGTGAACGAAGCAGTTGGCCAACCTCCCTTTATTCTTTAATAGAGAAATATTTCCTAAGATATCATCTTATTTCTATAATGTATCTTGAATTGGCATCAATTTTTATTACAAAAAAAAGATTTATTTTATACAATTGTTCTTTTTTAAATGCTAATAAATTCGATCTTATAATGTATGAATGTTTGAATAAATTAAATACTGTCGTGCAATCTAATTAATTTTTTAACTACAGTTCGGGACATATACCACCAAGTGAACTATTTTGAAATTATGTTCTTAGCACTTTTTGAAAAATAATCTCTGACACTCTCTTATACTAGGGTATTTTTAAGAAACATCTACCACAAAAAAATAAAAAAATAAATAAATTGTGGCACGATTGAATATAAAAATAGTGGCCAGTCCGTAATAAAAATGTTATTTTCCCATATTGTAAATTGGGTTTATTCAATGTTCGTCTTAAAGGTCTACAATCTGTTGTTATGTTTCACTGATCAAAAGGAAATGAAAGTAAAGTGTTTATAAAGCAAATATGAAAATGACATTGAGCATAAGAAATATAAAACAAACTTCAAACTAAAGATTAAATGTATTTATTAAATTAATTCTCATTTGAATGCAGTGAGGGAACTTTAGAATTTTATTTTAATAAAATATAATGCTTCTGATATATTTTATAAGATATTTAAAGATTCTTTTATTATTTTTTTCCTTTTTTTTGTATTATAGGATCATTGTGCCTAAATGAGTTCCCTCATATTTTTATCACATTTAAGGTATATTCGACATTGTATTAAATAAGTATATTTTTTATTAAGCATAATAACGATTGAATACTGCGCTTTTAATGATAAACTAACTTGTTTTGAAGAAATTGAATCATATGTAATGTAAGCAAACATCATATGTTTGCCGCATTAGGGTCATTTTTGTCACAGTTAGAATAGTTAAAACTTAAATAAGACGTCCAAATAAGACAATGTAATTTATGCATGTCAGAAGAATAATTTTATTCCCGTAAAATCCCGAAAGTAAGCCCCCCTTCCACTTTTAAGCAATTTTGATTTTATTTTGCCTTCTCAAATGTAAGCACCCCCCCCCCCTACAAAAAATTTGCACAAAAAATTGATTTTAAAAATCTATGGAAGAGAATTTTCAATGTTTTTAAAATTGGCATATTTCCACTTTTGCTTTTATATTCTGTTAATGAAATACCCTATCCCCCATGAAATGTCTCATTCCCTTCGCTGCACTCCCCAATACAAAAAAATCAAAATCTTGAGAATCTTAAATTCTTCTGGCTTTCTTGTTGTTCGCTAGTAATATAACAATAAGTAAAAAATCAGTCCTCCAACCACCATCTCCCCCTCCATCCAAAATTTATGTTTCACCCTCTCCCCTCAGCATACATAGTTTAAAATCTTTAAATCTCTTTATAAAAAATATATGCTCTACTTGTTGCTGTCTAGAGACAATAAATAAATAATCAATTAATATAATTATCTCTCTACCCCCAAAATTTCTGCTTCCTGCCTCTTTGCCAACCCCTATAATTTTTTTAAACTATTTATTTTAAAAAATCTTCTGTCCTATTTGTTGCTCTCTATTAACAATAAATAAATAACAAATCATTTAAATTACAAACCCCCTTCTTTAAAATTCATATTACCCCCTCATCCACGAGAATACAAAGTTTAAAATTTGTAAAATTCTTATTGGAAGAAATATTTTGCCTTAATTTTTGTTGATCTCTAGTAAAAAGAAATACATCATTTATCACCTAAGTTTTCTCTCTACTCCAAAAATGCCCCCCCCCCCCCTCCAACACACATACAACATTTAAAATCTTTAAAATATTTTTTTTAATCTGTTGCATTTGTTTATCTTTAGTAACAATTAATAAATAATCAATAATCTAAATTATCCCACTTTCTCCCGAAAGTTCCATTTTCCCCACTGCCCCCCCCCACTCACCAATTACTTTAAAATCTTTAATATATATTTGTTTAAACGCTCTTATTTTATAGTAAGGTAACTCATGTCATTTACTTCATCTCATATAAGTATCACTCATCTAAAATAATCATCCCCTTTGAAATATTTGCTGCGTCCTTTTCTCCCAAGGGAGGGAGTGGATTTTTAAATATGTGAGAGGAAAGCCCAAATTTATTATCTTTTTTGCAGTTTAGCTGTTCTTACCTCCCTTAATTATGTGTATATTTTCTGTTTTAAAATAAATATGTTCTCTAAAATAACTCCCCTCCCATTAACAAAATATCAGCTGTGAGAACAGTCAAATTACAAAAGAGACTAAAAATTTCTCTCTGCCTTCCCCACCTCCATGTCTAGAAATTCACCCCACTTTCTGGGGATTGAGAATGGAAATTTAAGGGGATAGTTACATGATCATTTATTTATTGTTGCTACAAAATAACAATACAGCATAAAAATAATTTTACAGATTTTAAAGTTTGTGCGCTGGGTAGAGAAGGAAAAGGGGGAAGTAGAATTTTTTTGGGTTGGGGAGGAGCAAATTAGATAATTATGTAATTATTGTTGAAAATTAATATTTAATTATTGTAGGAAAAAAAATTAAAGACTTTAAAATATGTACCGGGGGAGGCAAAGAAAATAAAGAGGACTTTTTTGGGGGGAGAGGAGGGAAATAATTTAGATTGTTATTTGAATATTGTTACAAACAATAAGAAATAGAGCTAATTTTAAATATCTAAAATTTAATGAGACACATTTGCAGGGGGAGGGTCTTCATGTGATGAGGCTGGGGTCAGGGGGAGAAAAGTAGAGATTTTAGGAGGAGGGGTTGATTTAGGTGGTAGATTAGGTTTATTTATTGTTAA
Organism: Maratus michaelseni; assembly: GCA_963931845.1. Taxonomy (NCBI): domain Eukaryota; kingdom Metazoa; phylum Arthropoda; class Arachnida; order Araneae; family Salticidae; genus Maratus; species Maratus michaelseni. The sequence continues at coordinate 128,505,945 of OZ007593.1, forward strand.
TATAGAGTATTAAATAAGTCTGAAAAGAAATTTAAAATTAAAGAGTTATAAAGGTTAAACTATGAAGTTTTGGTACTAGATGAGGGGGGGGGGCAAAGGGGGGAGCAGTAATTTTGAAGGAGATTTATATGATTGGTTATTTATTGTTACAATAAAATAACAAATAAAGAAAATATTTAAAAAAAAAGATTTTCATTTTTTTGGGGTGGGAGGTGGGCGGACGGATTTTAAGGGGAGGGGATTTAGATTCTATATATTTATTTACTTTTTGAGTGAAAATTTGCCGAAATACAGAAGATTTTCGCCCTCTTTTACTTCTAAATTAATGATAAAAACGGGTTTTTAAATGATTTTTTGTAAAATCTCGATTATAAGGGAAAAGTGGTGACATTTGTCACACGATCGCAGGAAAATGTGGCGAAATTCATCAGTCGCTTGCGGAGAAAAATCGTGAAATTTTTCAGTCGGACGCAAGGAGAAAATTACGAATTTCATCATTATCTCGCAAGAAACTGTGAATTTATAAAAATAGGTCACAGAAAAAATCGTGAAATGTGTCAATTGATTGCGAAAAAAAGCAAAATTCGTCAGTCGGTCACGGATAAAAATCGTAAATTTCGTCCATCCGTTGCGAAAAAAAATATGAGAAGTTCGCTAATAGGTCGCAACGAAATATTGTAAATATCATAAAATATAGGGAAAATATCATACAATTCGTCAGTCGGTCGCGGAGAAAAATTGCAACATTATTCAGTCGGAGGCAAGGTAAAATTTTGAATTTCAACAATCTGTTGTAAGAAGAAACCAGGAAATTCGCAAATCATTCTCAGAAAATATCGCGAAATTTGTCAATTGGTCATGGGAAAAAATGAAAAAGTTGTCGGTCTGTTGCAGGAAAAACACAGCAAAATTCGTCGATCGGTTGCGAGAAAGTATCACAATATTCGTCAGTTGGTCGCAAGATTTGATCGTCATTTCAAAAAGCAAAATTCTCCTGAAAAAGCTACATTTTTTTAAGCGGGAGACTCCCGCTCACAATATTATTTGTGGCAGGATTTCAAATTTTTGGGCTCGAATCCCACAATTCCGCCCTGAAATTCAAGCCCCGTGGCCATATGCCGACTTTATAATAATAACATTATGGAGAAGTACTTATACTTTTCTCTCTTCAAACAACAGCCAGACATCTAAGCTAAGCCTTTCTTATAACCAAATCTTGTTCTAATCATGACATCATGCACTCTTATACTGATACGTGCCTGTTTACCTCAACATGTTGTTTCATGTTTTCTCACAGACATGTATTTTTATACTTTGATAATTTCAAACACAGATTTAAGTACCTAGCCAAAGAAAAACACTAGTGCATAATGATATGGAAATTCCTTATTCATTAATTGAACAAAGCTTAATTAATCATAATATCTACTTTATACGCCATTTTAATATAATATATGAAAATAACATATAAACGTACCCCAGTAACGTCCTTAAAGCCTCCTTGTATTTGACGGATCCAATTTTTCGATAATAGATCTTCTAAAAAAATCAGTCACCAAAATGCGTTGAATATTCTGGAACTACTCTAATTTTCAAAACGTGTTGCCTTCTCAATAAAATGTTTCGCATTTTGTTAAAGAAAATAAGATATTTAATTGCATTATGTAGCATTTATGTACGATTCATGCTTTAGGATATTGGGTACATGAACATTGTCACATTCAAGGGTCATTACATTTAGGCACAATGACCTTGAAAATTCATAACTGGTAATTTATTTAGTCAATTGTTTAGTCATTTAATTTCGTGCACAGTTTAACATTTTTTTTAAAAAAGTTATTATCACTTCAATGTCTTTTGTTTCCTGAGTCATGTTTTGCGTGTGCATTAAAAGGTATTAAAAAGTACGATATTTTTAGGATTATTTTTATTACCCTAATTTTTTTCAGCTATATGTATATATTTACAATCATTACCTTGCAAACGTTTTTTATTTGCTTTTTTATTTTGTGACACCAAAGTTTTTCGTTGAGTTATACATTTTTTGAAATATGTCTCTAAAAATATAAAAATGTAACTCTTCAAATTGCTGGTTTTTCTTCGATAATACAAAAAAAGTTTCATTTATTTGAAAAAGCTGCGGCTTTTTTCTCTACCGCCTACACTTTTTTGTGGTTGTTATAATAGTTGAGAGCTTTCATCCGCAATTTCCAAGTGATATCTATCGTCTTGAACATAACAACGATCTCAAAAATATTTCTTTTTTAGTCTTTTTATCACCTATCATAAAAATTTATGTCTGGGCGATTCCTTTAATTTTTTTCGCAGACAAAAAGTAAATGAAAAAATAAAATAGCATAAAATACTTGTTTGAAATAATATTTTTACGGATACAAAAAAAAGTAACAATATCAATTTAATAAAAAAAAAGGGCAAGGCCAAAAAATCGTATATTACTTGGAGTTTAAGATAAAAGTTTTTATTAACAACCGTTGTTCCGTGTACATACATGCTGAAGGAAAATTAAACGCATCACTTCATACTATACTATAATTTTGAGAACCGTTTATAATAGATAAAAATTATATCTTTCAGTTACTATCTGATGAATATTGGTGTAGAAGCTGTTAAATTAAAGAATTTTTTTTTTAAATAGAATTTCACAATTAAAAAATAGAATAGATAAAAACATATTTTGTTTCAAAATATGATAAAAACAAAACTTAAACGGTTTGCAAAATATAAAATATTATCTTTTTTCATTTAGGAAAAAATGAAATTAAATATTTTAACTGAAAACAACATTTTAAAGAAAGCTCGAAATAATCTCAGAACAACAAGCCTTTTGTTATCTATATAAAATAAAAATATTTTACATATTGTGTTGTCCCAATTTCAAAAGCAGATATTAATGTACACCAGTGTTCAAAATTAACTTGGCAAGATGAATTTTGAGAATATCTGTAACAGCATAACGAATGAAAATTTGAAATTTTTGAGGAGTAGAAAATGTGCAATATCGATAAAATAAATTGCAGTAAGAATTTTTAACATCATTCGCTATATTTAGAGTTAAATTCAAAACATTACTTCCATTGAAAAAAATTCGTTAAAGTCTACAAAAAGATATGATATCATTAATCTTTTTTTTTTCATACAAGAAACTAAAAAATCTAGACGATTTTTTATGTAGCTGATTCATATCTAGAAAATTTTATGAACTAGAAGATACTTAATAAACATGTGAATTTTTACATTGCTAAACTGAGTGTAAAACCGACAGAGTGACAAATGTCCAAGCCAGGAAACGAACCCGGACCCTTGGAATAACGTTTCAATGCTCTACTGCTGAGCTACGAGGACGATACCCAACTTGGCATCTCTCACTCACAAAAGTCGGTAAGGCTGCAACCTTACCGACATTTGTCGCTAATTATCGAACGTGATTGTTCGATTAATTATCGAACCTTATCGATATTCCATCTTGTGATAATTATCAAGATGGAAAAGAGGAAAATATCATCATGAGCACACAAAGACTGTGGCAAATTTGAGAAGACATATAAAGCCACACAGATTATTTACTGTGTTTAACTGATATATGACGAAAACCTGGACAGTTGTAAGATGAAATATCCAGATTGAAGAATGTGTGCATTGTGAATGCTGTTTCTACCCCTCGTAAAAATTTTTAGACACAGGAGTGAACAGAAACAATCAGGTCAAGGACGCCCGAGCACCAGAAATAGCCCAGAAGATCGTTATGTGAGGAAAACTGCACCATAGAGGTGCCACTGCTACTCAACTCTGAAATGAGCGCTATATCGACATCTGACCAAGAGTTTGAAGGTCAACTGTATACATGAAGCCACAAGAAGTTAATATGTATATAATGCCTTACGGTAGGCGTCCTACTCATCATCATAGGCCAAAAGAGAGCTTATCTAATTTGGTGCAGTGATTATAATCCATGGACTCAGATTGGGCTTTGATTTGTTTAATGACGTATCTCGATTCAGTTTGCAGACTGTTTCTAGACGTTGTTACACGAGACTTACCATGACGGTTTTAACATCTTGAAAGGGATCGCTATAGAGATGATGCTAACCTAATCTGGACAGGGAATATGTTGGACATAAACTACATACTATAAATGTCTTTGACACTGGGGCATAAATACCAAGATGTAAGGAATGGAGATCTTACAGCTCCATATAAGACTCTTTTGAGGGTTTGTTCATCCAAACTTTGTTTTTGATAATGGCAGTGCTCGTCCATATAGAGATCAGCTTGTTGACAATTACCACCCTGATTCTGAAGATATACTAAGAATGGATTGGAAAGCAAGATTTCTAGATGTTATCTCGATCCAGATTATCCGGAGTGCACTTGGAAGACCCGTTGGAGAACGTAATACCTTTTCAACCCCCTCTCTAAGAGATAAAAAAGCTCCGCTTCAGAAGTAGGATTAAGGCCTCAAAACTTTTTAAAGGACTCTTAAGCAGTATGACCACTTGTTGTGACGGTTATATAATTGTCAGAAGCGACCACATTCTCTACTAAGCTCCCCTTTCTTTACCATATAAACATATAGCAGTTAGGGGTCACTTTGGCTATTTAAGGTTTCGCACGGTACATATTAATCCAACGTTATTTTTTTATATGGCCCTGTTTATTATCACATGTACTGTGTCTGTACCAAACTTTATATAAATCAGAAAAGAATTTTTCGAGATACTTTTATGTTTGTTATTGTCAAATTAATTTTAAACATCAGCGTATATAAAATCATATTAATGGTATATTTTATTTATGAAATTATCAAAGTTTGCTGGCTTAAATTAATTATTATCAAAACCATTAAGAAATAATCTTACATTTCAAATGTCTTTTTTTTACATCAAAAATATCAAAAAACATTTATTATTTTAAGTGAGAGATAAGAGGTGGGGGTCTACTTTGTGGGATCTAACTTTATTTTTACTGAAGCTTTAAGAAGTCAATGTTGAATTTACTTGGTAAATATTTCCAGCTATAATTCATAGCATTAAGCAAGTTACAACTGTCAATTTTCATATATCAGAAAGCATGTAGAAAGTAAAACTTTTAAATGTATTTTTCTTTAAAATTTTTTTTTCAAGTGTGTAAAAATACTCCTAAACCTGTCATATAATGCAATAGACATACGAATTTGCCTAAAATATTGAGAAAAGTTATTTACACACTTTAGACGAGAATAATTAAAAATATAATTAACGTATTTAACCTTCCAAATTTCAATGTACCTCCCAGTTTGCACCATTTTTTTTTAATTCGTAACTTTTGAAAAAAATCGCCAGAGGCAAGTTCAGTTCAATATTTTGGCTTATTGTGGAACTGATGAAAATGTTTATATACTATTATCAACAGTTGCTGTTATAACCAGATGCTTCTTATTACATTTCAAATATACCCGTGCCTTTTTGACTCATTTACGTTCACGCTGTATAAATTTTCTATTTACCGTGATGTGAAAAAGTTTAGTCTACATTTTTTTTCACGGTTTCTTGTTAACCTTTCGAGTATGGGTCAGAACTGGCGACTACTTTTATATTCAATCGTATCACAATTTGCAAATGGTTTTCTTTGTTGTAGATATCTCTTGAAAATATCGTAGAATAAGTGTATGGAAGAGAATATTTTTCAAAAGGTGGTACGAATAGAATTAAAAAATAGTCGCTGCGACATATGGTGTCTCAACCCCGTAATCAATACGTTGAAATAATAGTTGTGTATGAAAACTGTCAAAAGATTTATTGCTTCAGTATCCAATGCACACTGCTGTGTGCGGTGCAAAAACAACCAAATAAAAACAAAAATAGCATTAAAATTGCATATATTTGTTTTATTTAGAGGATGTTAGAAAATTTCGCATTCTCCTACAATGAAATGAGATATCTAAATAAACAATTTAAATAAAATGCGCCGAAAGCAATTTTTCTCCGTAAACCATGATGTAACGGAATTTTTTCGTCTCTCTAAATGAACTATAACCACTATACACCCCATTTTCGAAAGCGAACCTGCTACAGTGAACCTCATTAAAATACAAAAAAATGCAAGTCAATCCAAGAATATTTACGTGAGTTAAAGCAAGGGCTGGCGGACAGACAGACAGAGGAAAGGAATTCATAAAAACTTTTTAACTATGTTGGAAAATGTTAAAAGTGAAAATTCCTAGGATAGAACCTATGTAGGAACTGAAGGATTTAGCATATTTTCTTTTAACACAATTTTCTTTGAATCACTAACTCACTCAAAAATTAATCTTTTTTAAAATCTATTGTAATTTATACATAAGAAATTTATGATTTTTTTTTCAAACCGGTCATCCAGAATCTAGAACCTTTACCACACAGTCACATTTCCTGTATCTGCGTAGTGTCTTCAAACAATCATTTTTTCGTTTTGAAGGTCTAAATAAGAGGTCATTATTTTTAAATAAAACACATAAATTTCTACGTCTACACATTTATATGTGTACTAAGTTTTATCATGCTATCTATATTAGATTTTTTAAATAAAAAATCAACAAATTTTTTAAGTCAATAAAATAGAATTTTTAAAAAATTAAATAATTTAAAATCTATCTACTAAAATAATCTAAATAATTCCCATTTGCGTACTAAAAATTATTGAAAATGTAAATTTTACGCTTTTCTAATAAACAACTAAAATAATGTTGAAATATTAATAAGAATCCCAAAATCAGTCTTTTAAATAAGTTAAATATTAATCATTTATTTAGATAAAAATATCGCTGAAACCGCTTCATAAAATAATATTTTGTACGTTTAAAACAAAAATCCCTTTTACTTAACATAATATATTTTAATAGCATATAAAATTTTCAGAAATATTACTTACGACGTAAAATATGAAATACGTGAAAAACTTTTACCGTTGATAACTGTTTACTGGACGGTAATTCCTTCAATTCATTTATAATTCAACAACATAAGGATATCTTCACTTACCTGTAAAAGAAAAAACATTAGCATTAAGTAACATAAATAATTAAGCATATAAAATACATATTTTTTGAAAAATTAAAAGAAAGACATTTTTTTTATATAAAAGAATTTCATAAAACAAAAGGAAATGCATTTTTAAATATTTCATTATGATATCATACACTTAATATTAATTCATAAATTCGAAATATTCATTAATTAACTTTCCTAAGAAAATGATCTTTCTCAGAATGCATGCATTCCATTACTTTTACTTTTAAAACTTTTAATGTAAATCACGTTAAAAAAAGACTGAGTAAGTATCGCTATTAAAATGGTAAGAGCAAAATTTATACAGAAGGAAAATTAATTAAATAATGTGGAATTAATTTATGAACAATATATGATTGTCAGACGGGAGCGATTCTGTTAACTTCAGTACCTACACTGGTGAACAAAATTAAGAGAATTTTCATATTTGGTCAATTATCTACGGGATTACTGGACATATTTTAATGAAATTTGGTATGAACATAGGTTGATATAATGCAAATAAAATAACTATTCAACAGGTATAATACACACGTATGATTTTGCGTAACACACATCGGAAACAGAAGGTGTGAAACAGTGGTTAAAGAATAGAGCAAAAAAAATGTGTTAATAGGGATTATGGTTTCCTCTTACAGATATACAGGCCTTACACCGCGATTTCATACTGGAAATAAGGGAGTTTTAGAGTTGCTGTTTTCAGGCCCTGTATGGTTCTCGTAGGGGCAGTGCAAATTGCAATTGCTCTCCCCAGAACTTCTCAAACATACTCTATAAGGTTGAGATCTGGAGATATGGCTGGCCAATCCATCCGGCTAATATTTTCAGTTTCCAGAAAATCTTCGACCAGATGAGTTGTATGAGGCCGGGAATTGTCGTACATTAAAATGAAATTAGGACAACTGCACCTCTCAAAAAGCGCACGTAGGGCTCCAAGATCTCATCTCTATACCTCACAGCAGTCAGAGTGCTCTTTCAATAGCATAAAGGTTTGTGCGACTGTCCAAAATAATGCCTGACCAGGCCATCAAATAATGGTTAATTTCTCGGACATTGGAGGGAAGGTGGTCCCTGGTTCTCTACAAATGGAAGTACGGCGATAATCAGTTGTTAAGCTGAACCGGGACTTATCAGTGAAGAGGATAGTTTCCCACTGACCTCTGCACCAATCTGTATGATTTTAGCACCCTGATTAAACAGACTCTCCTGTTTGCAGAAGTGAGTGGGGCAGAAACAGCAGGTCTTCTTACAAACAGGCCTCTTTCTTGAAACAGGAACACTTGAAACTCGGCTTTCTGTGGCCGCATAGAGGTCACGAGAGGGCTAAGAAGCTGTAGCATGCCTGTTACGCCTAGCTGTAATTGAAAAATAACGGCATTCATTGGCCATCGTGATTCTTGAAGGACCTTGGACAAGCTTTATTTTGATATATCCGGTATCCTGAAACTGTTTTCATAAGTTTCACACGACGATGGGCGTCAAATCACACTCTCTTCAAATCTGGATTTGAGACTGGCCTCTTTGTAAACTCCCCAGGATTCGCCACCTCATCCCTTCATATAAACTTCGGTAATTACGCATTTTGACAGTTTGAATTTGAATTCATACGATTGCTGCAGAAAAACACCCAGAAATTTGCCGAGGTGTGCGAGAGAGCGAAATACGGATTTTGCCACGCGCGCTTTTAAAGCCTCTACCTCTACTATCTCCTCCCACACACACGTTTACGCTTACGTATTCGACACACAGTATTTGCATATTTCTTTCGAAGCAATGGTTTTAGATTTCAGTTCAGTTCTTTTTATGAAATTCAACAAAATATGCAAATTCTCTTAATTTTGTACACCAGTGTATATAAATAAAAGAGTGGTGTCATGCGAGTAATTAAATTTGAGTGGTCGAGTCGATTTTCGACAATAATTTGCACTGCCATTACCGCTAAGGTAATGTTTGTTAATTTGTCTCACTTGTCTTATCGAAATTGTCCAAACGAATACTGCCAATTTCTGGAATGTGGGTTGCCATATTTAGGACAAAAATTTACAATCTGAGTTTTTCATCCTGAGCGCATGCCGCTTCTTTCTTATTTATAGAACCACTCTACTGCCAACAATGTAGATTAAATTGAATAGACACAACAATAGAGAGTCACAAAAAGACCTCTGTTGTGCCCAAGATCTTTTTACCATTTGCAAGACGTCGCCAATCAAACTTCGCTTTGCGATAATGAGAGAGTATTTAGGATTAATACCTATTTCTGTGTAGAAGGAGATTTTTATTTCAACCACTGGCGAGATTAAGCGGCTCTTCCAGTTTCGCCAAATTAAAAAAAAAATATCTACTACTATTTCAGGAAAAAATAATTTTCACTTTATTTAATGACAGGGACTCCGTGGTTAAATAGAGCGAAGATTAGTAGTCCGAAAAATGTGCTGAAAGTAAATTGACTTTGACATTCCTTTTTATATTTTCCGTCACTGACGAGATTTCAGCGAGATGTACAGTTTGAATAATCATATCTCAAGAACTAATAATGATATTAAGAAAATTCTTAGATTTAAATGTTCTAAACAATTAGTTATATTAGTCTATTTATTTTCATATTGTTTACTTGAGTGTACATAATTGTTTTATTTTATTCTGTTTTTCATAGAATCGCCATGTGTGGAAAAAAGTATCTTTTACCATGATGCCAAAATACGGCGATGATTTCGAAAAGTACAATACTAGTTGTCACTTTCGATTTACAGCATAGGAATAAGACTCTTTTAAGGGCTGAGGTGTGACAAGTGAAGGACCCAATGATCTCTTCAATCAAACGAAGGCGTGTTCCCAAGTAGTCCACTGAAACCCAATCAACTGTCCGAATGCTGAGAAGCAGTAACTATAATCTGTTCAGGGAAAGATGATAACGAAAGTAAACAAACGGGTTGCAGAAAAATCGCCAAGGAGCCACACATTTGGCACAAATCCCTAGGTTGGCGAATTTTATTTTTTATTTCGATTTGAAAAAAGCAGAAGCTCAAACACTTCACAGTCTGTTTGGCGCTTCTGGCACAGCGCCAGGTTTAAGCATCGCCAATCCGCATGTGGAGTTGTTTACTTCTGTTATCTTCTTTCAGCGAACGGAGTATAGTTGGGTTACAACTTTGTGTACCCCCATAGTAAATGTTATATACAGATACAAATAAATATATAAAGACTGGATGAATGATCTTATACACTAATTGTGGATGCACTTTTAAGATTATTTTTAGAATGGCAGTCAGAGATGACGTAGGGGATGATTCCTTGATCTGATATTAGAAATGTCTCGCTTGTTATATCCCGAGAAGGTTTCTAAGTTAGTGCAGACATACCATCCTTTAGTTTTCAGAAGGACATGACTTCTTTTTTTCCTTGCGAAATATCATTATAAACGTCTTGGAAATGCTAGATAGTTTGAATAGAAAAACCCCCAATCTGGCAATACGGGCCACTTTAGAATCTGAAGAAGGATAGTTTTAGCTATTTCGATCTGAAATGATATCGTTGTGTTAAAAAGGTTATGTGGTATTCTTATAAAAATTTATTTTCACTCTATATATAAAATCATAATATAACGATTTTATGAAACGGTTTTACGAAATAAATTTCTGAAACGTTTTATGAAACGCTTAAATTTAGGATATGTAGAACTCTGATGGTAATGTAATTTTAGTCTTTTGTTAGTCACTTATAGCATGTGTTTTTTTTTTCAGAGAGTGTATATTACATTTATAGTTATTTTACAGGGCTGCACAAAAGAATTTGATTACACTTCCGTCTATGTGCGATAATTAATTAAAATCTATTTTAGTGTTATTTTGTTATTTGAAGCCCTAAGAAATTTATATATGTTACTAAGGAACCATTGAAAATACAGAGTGTAGCATTTACAATTGTTTGAAAAAACAATACAAAAAAATTCACAATCATTACATTTTATCACCAATTACTGTTGGAAAAGATGTTTTCTATACCTTATTTAACTGATGATACCCTCATGTATCTTTAGGCATGAGTATGTATACAACTAATTTTTCGAACGCATATTTTTTACGCTGGTAGTTCCGCTGATGTTTTAAATTGCATAACTAAAATGGAGGGGGCCAGGCCAAGAGAGTGCCAAGCCACATTTTTGAACTTCTGAGATATTTCAATTTAAAAATTTGATCGAATACTCAAATCAAGATATATAACCTAAAGTTTTTTCCCCAATGTCTTACTAACTTTTGAGATATTCTGAGTAACAATATGGCATTACTTTAATGATATTCCTATTACGTTTTTTGTAAATTTGCTACCTTCATTGGGGCATAAACATTTGAAGCAAAAACGAAACCTGTCACATATGCTGCCATTATGTAACATTAGAAACAAATTATATGTTGGATATTATAATTTACAATATTAAGGAACAGATTACAGTGTTAGATTTATTTCACCAAAAATGTGGCTTGATACTTTCTTACCCCGACCGAATGGATTGTTTTTAATATTTTCTCATGTGGCAAACATTTTTCAAGTTAAAATTAGACAGGATAATTTATACTCAACTTTCTTTTATGTCGATAACGGCCCGTAGCCAGAAATAAATTAATCAAATTTAAATAAAAGTGTATTTTTTATGTTTCACAGTATGAAACTCGTACTCAAGGTAAAAGCATGTAGTACAAATTCAACACATTTTTTTTTCGTTTATATAGCCTTTTGGAGTTGGGAGGATATCATTACCAAAGTTAAGTAAAATTTATTGTTTTTATTTTGCATTGTATGACAAGACGAAAACTATTACTGAACATAAAAATAGGTAGCATAGATTCAACTAATTTTCTTTTTAGTTTACAATGTCCTCGGTCGGAAAATAAGTCAAGGCACCCGAGTCAGCGCATTTGAGCTGATATTAAATTACAATTATCTATTTTTCACAATTTCTGCTTTTAAACATTATTTTAATTTAATATGTAAAAATACCACATTAGCTTACTGTGGTGTTTATTTTTTGTTTATAATAATAGATGACAACAGTAAAACTTATTAAATCTACTAAGATAGGTACAGAAAAATATACTAAGGTACAAACTTAGTGCATTTACTGAGTTGAAGAATCCGATTTTTCGGTAACACATCTATCAAAATATCTATGTGACAAAATGTGATGAATATTTTAGAGCAAAACTAGTTTAAAATGTGTCGTCATTTACCACTTTCCGAGGCTACCGAAAAAGACAGGCTACCGCGGTACATTCCACTTATCTTTTTTTACAGACCGCTAGAGTGACGTATTGCTCTTTTCGTACATCTGTATTGGTGCATTCGAGCATCACGTGACTCCCGCGGTCTGTAAAAAAAGATTTGAGTAAAGCACCGCGGTAGCCTTTCTTTTTTGTTAGCCTCGCCACTTTGTCTTCTGGTAGGTGAGACAGACGTTCATTTCTGTGACGTCTATGTAGTTATTTAACATTCAAAGTTAAAAAATGAAATATTGCATTCGATTTCAGGATTATTTCCCGCATTTAGGTGGTGTTGTTCGCGTTTGATAATTAACGATGTGTATACGATGTGCTGTAATGGGAAAATCTCTGGGAATAAATTATTAAATTGATATGTCTTTCGATTTATTGCAAACATACGAATACTTTTATTGCTGATTGTATTTATAGCGAATAAAAAAAATATAAAACTTTCATGTACCAGAATTTTATATCCATTTCTAAATATTGAAGTAAAACATTCAAATACACGAAAATATTTGAATGCAGAAGAATGCTTTCATGATATTTCGTGAAATTTATATAATATGGTGAAATGTCATATGTTCTGCGGTTTCAAAAGTAGTATTTAAATCAAATTACATTCCATTAACCTATTCCCTGTTCTCGAATTTCATATTTTCATTATTAGATTAAAATACTCATTGAATTTTAGAGATGTATCTTTGTATCCTTATCCTCCAAATCTTTTATAAGTTATTGGTAGTATAGAATATGTTTCTTAAAATAAGTTTAAATTTATCTCCGGTGACATATAAATGGCATAAAGCTGTATGCAGTCAGAAAAAGGGAAATGTTGATTTAGAAAATGCAGTTTTTACATTACGTAGTGTGAAAATTTGAGGCAAAAGCTGAAAATATAGAAAGCATAAGCTATATCCATTTATTTTATGAAAAACGATCACCCAACTATTAATACATAAGAAAAAATGCACTTGTGTTCTTTTACACAATATATGTGTTTTCAGTGTTACAGATTTTAAATGATTCCTGAAAAAAAAACTAATGGAAAATACATTTTAAACTTCTATTCATTTTAGATTTTTAAAGTGAAATCACAATATTTATTATTATTATTATTATTATTATTATTATTATTATTTACTCAAAAACATGCGCCGAAATTATATATATATATATATATATATATTTTTTTTTTTTTTTTTGCTGGTAGCACATTTACTTAATTTCTTCGATTTCAGTTCAATTTAAAAATTTAGTTATATGAAACATATGCATGACATAAAAGAAAACTACTTCTAACGGATTTAAAATTAAAATATACATAAGTTACAAATATTTACCTTTTGAAAAGATTCAATTTTCACTTTAAAGTTACAATAATTATAAAAATAAAATGCTCACAAAAATGCAGCAACAGTCCTAATGTTTTTTAAAATGTACAAAGGCACAATAGTTTTGCTATCAGTGACACTCACACTATGACACATTGTAAGACAACGTAAAATAACTCAATAAAGCGATTATGTTTTGGTTGTCCCATACAAACAACACTAGTCCATATACAGAGTTGCCAAGTCTCCCGATTTTTGCACACCAGTAATTTTTTAGAGAAAATGTTGTTATCTTAAATCGCAAAATGCTCTGTTTAAATAAAACAACATTTTCTGTACTAAATTACTGGTATCCAAAAAGCCGGAGACTTGGCAGGTCTGCATATAGGTTTATTGCTCTCCCTGAATTTGTGACAAATGCTGATTTTGTGAAGAACGCTTCTATTTCACGCTTCATAATGCTGTACTCTCTTTTAAAAGTACTCTGGCATAGGCGGCATTGTTTGCTATGAATCACTTTTTATGAGTTTTGCATTTTTTATTAAATCTACCCTTACGTCTTTTGCATTTTATATAATATTGTTTTTTGTTACTCTTGTTTTTAAACAATCATATATTTTTAATTTTAGACATAATTTTTCATTAATAATATCTTGTACGTTTTATCTCAAACTCATTTATTTAAAAAGATATTAAAATAACTTGGTGATATATGGACAAAATCATTTGAATACCTGATTGTTCTAGTTTTTACTATATTTCCAAAGTGATTTCCGAAACATCGGAACTGAGTTTTAAAAATGTATGACTGTCATAAGTCGTATATTTCAAACTCAATAAACAATGAACATTTTCTTAAATGTTTGTCATGCACTTATATTTTTTTATGGTATTCACTTTAAAAAACAACATCAATCTCTTCACGTTTGAAGCTGCTACATATTACTTTTATTTGTGGTTGCTTATAAATGAAATATTACAAGAAATTTCTCTTTACATTTCAGGTTTTTTCTCGCAAATTTCATCGTCAGAGAAGAAATTAATGTTTTCCAAAAGACACATTTCAATTGAACAAACACGTGTTCTTAAGACAAATTTCTTCATTGGATGATATAAAACAAAACGCCACAAAGTATTTGCTTCTATATTTATTATTTTCAATTTCCTTTAAAATTCTGTAGAACTTTTCTTTGTGGATATTTTTAGTAATTTCCTAAATGTAAAACGCTTATATGTTAGGCTCACTATACAGGGTAATTCAAAATGATTGCACTGATTACAAATGACAATAACATCATTGTGAACAATGATAGGTAGAAACACTCTAAGCACGTCTTAGTAAGAAGTTCAAAGTTTTGTTTACATACTTCATAATTCAATACTTCATTCTATCCTATAGCTTAAAATATCCCCCCCCCCACAAAAAAAGAAAGCGTTAATATTTAATTTGTTTTCTTTTATTTCCATATATCAGCTGTTTTTTTTTCTAAGCCTAACAGTACATTACGCTGTGTTTGTTAGAATGTTTTAATCAAATGATATGAAATGCTAGCTAGTTCATTTTATAACTTAGTTTTACACCTCATGCTAAAAGTGAATAAAGCGTGAATAAAGTATGATGGGAACAGATGTGTTACACTCACGCTAAAATATAAACAAAAGATTGGCGACTGTTTGGTTAGCGCGATTTCCAAGACTGCGCCAAACGAATAACTTAATACAATGGCTAGGTTGCCATTAAAGGAAAAAATATCCTAAATTTGGCGACTTTTTTCTTTTTTTTAACCGATTAATTTTTTTTTTTTTTTTAGCGTGAGTGTAAAGCATCTAAGCCGTATGATGAATTTGGCAGTCATTTTTCCCTATTTTATATAATTTTCAAAAATATATATAAATTAAAAGCGTAAAATGTTTGGTTTAGTACTATTATGAACTTCGAATTGTAACTATGCACTTAGGTGTTTAAAAATTGTGTAAAATATACAAAGACGGAATTTCGAACCAGAAATATTTTAACAAAAAATAAACTAAATATAAACCACATAATATGTTAAATAATATTATAAAAAAATTCTGATTTAAATTAGGTTTATATGACTTTAGTTATATTTTTGGGCTTACTCAATCAAGAAAATTAAGTGTCACGTTACGTTAGAAGCCACAGTAATTGTGTGTAACATTTAGCTCAGTTAAGAGAAATATTTTAATTACTTAAAACCTACAGTGATTCTCCACAGTCTGGGGGGGACTTTCCTGATTACAGTGGCCTCTCACTTATACACGAAGTACGAATAATATTTTTAGTACCACTATTTTCCAATTGTGTTTTTTCTTTATTTAATCGCACAATTTTTACGGCGAATATTAGTATTTAGAAATAGTGATATAAAAAATTAATTATCGTCAATCACGTATACGTAACAGGTCATTGTACTCTAAACGTAATATGCAATTCAATATACGTTACAAATTAATTACCTTTGATTATTTTTATTGAATCTAATAAATTGTTTAGGTTATAAAACATGCACCATGATGGAACAAACCTATCAATTAAATAAATGCTTAAGCGTAAGTGATTTCATAATCATTTATAGCAATGCACACACAAAACATTAATCTTAAATAAATTAATCAGATACTATAAAAGACTCAATACTAAACTCTTTTATCAGTTTTCTAAATCTCGTTAGTCCTTGAACTATTTTATTTAGTTAAGATATTTCATTCGCAGAATGTAGAATATATACGATATTGATTTTGCTATGCAATATTTTGCCATTTTTAGATTTTTATTTTGTAATTATATCAAATGCTATCCATATATATACCCTTTTAACAAGATGTCTTAAAATAAAATGCACTGGATATATTTGTCCCATTTATAACAACCAAATTTACTGCAAGTGGAAATTATTTTTTACTATCTATAATGAAAGCTATTTTAAATAACTAATAGCTTACTGACTTCCATTAATACATTGATTTCTAAAACCATTAAATTCAAGTAAACATTAATTATTTACAATTTGTTTTTTTTAAAGAAACTGAAGATGAATATTTTAGAAGCAGAATATCAAAAATCAAACAAAAATAAATAAATAAAGCGAAAGTGAAACGTGACTACTTAGGAAAAATAGCTGTGTCACGAAATTTAATTCTTTTTTTCTTTCAGCCTCTAAAATACTTGAATAGAGAAATACAACCTGTCTCATTTGCTCACACTACTCAGTGACTTGCTTTATTCAATTTAGCTGAAGGACAAAAATAATAAAAGAATGCGGCGTTTAAATATGTTTTTGAAACGAAATTGCATGTGTCACGTTCCATTATTTTACGTTTTATCAGATAAAAGAATAGATAATGAATATATTGCAATTATGTACTGTTTGATACATATACCTTGTAAAAAATGCATTAATATGTCTTTAATTATTTATAATATAAAATATCCTTTTTTGACATAATTATTCAAGCGCGATGAAATTATATTTAAATACTAATAATCAATGTGCATAATGCGACCTTGCGAAATTTTATTAGAATGTCTTATATTATTTATAACAACATACAACAGTATGGAACAATAATTCAAACTCTATTGATTATTTGAGTTTTTAACAGTTTTTAAACAAATGTATATTACCATACAACATTATATACTTAAATATGTGTTTACACAAAGAGTATTAATGCATTTGCCGATTTTTCTAATTCTAGTTTTGTGTGAAAAGCTTAGTCTTATCTGGTAATTCCTCGAAATTTTTCATTAGGATCACAAAATGAAATGTCCACCTGTCTATCTGTATTTCTGTATTCCTCACTCAAATGTTAGTAAAAATAAGCCATTCATCTTTGAATTTAGATTTACAGTTTTATACTTTTATAAATAAACATTGTATCGACAGCAGCGTTTTTACAGTGATTCTTAAAATTGATTATATTCAAGAACTGTCACCATAAAATGACAGTAGAAGAGTTTTAAAAAGTATCTACAGATGTTTACTCTTGAGCTAGGTTGCTTATATAACGGCTTTCAGCGTATGAAATTTTATTAAGTAGAAACAATAAGTTATTTTAGCCGCGAGAGCTCAATATATTGCAGTGTCTTTTAAAGAAAGGTACATAAAGGATTCAGATACAGTAAAACATGTCAAAGCTGCACCTGTCTATAACGGACTCTTACATTAAACTAAAAATTTCATAATTCCGGCGGAAATAATGCTATACAATACTATGCTGCAACATACAATTTTTTCTTGCTAACACGGAAACCTGCCTAAAACGGATTTTTTTTCAGTTATTTGCGATTCTATTGCAGAATATATCAGAAGTTATATTATTATTTACTACGATATTGTTTGAATATTTCTTATTAATTTTTACCGCAACACGTGTATCAAAATGATACACTGGTGTGCAAAACTTAAGCAACAAACACAAAATGCTAATTTAGCCCCACCAGTGGCTGAGAGGTTGTGCTCTCGAAGCTGGTAGACGGGAGGTGCTGGGTTCGATCCCAATCGCGCCCGTCGGCCTAATCGTTCGGAGTTTTCGTGGTTTTCTTCGAGCCGTGGATTTATCCATGCGTAAATACGGATTAGGTTCCCTTAGAAAGACCCCCACGAAGGGCACTCCCCCCGGGCCTATATCCCTCGTGTAGATAATTGGCCGTCAATAATCAACCCAACCCAAAATGCTAATTTCTGAACACATGAGTACTCAAAAGGAATTCTATAAAGAGTAAGTGTAGAAAAGGGGTACTACCCTAACAGCACGGCCAGTCGATGTGAAGTCTCCTTGACGTCACATATGGTTATAAGTGTCACAATCGCTACGGTGAATCAAAATATGGGATATTTCACTGTCTCATTATTACTCTCAAATGATTGTTAACACTGAAAAGTCACTGCGACAGTCATTTTGTGATGGGTCACCAGGTGACATTACAATGAAGTCACCTTGTGATTCTAAAGTCAGTGTCAGTTGAAGACTGAACTTTGAAGTCATTGTGAGCATTGCATTGTGATGAGTCGCTAAATAATGTCACAATGAAGTTGCATGGTGACTTTCCGGTGATCGACACTGTATTGTCAAGTCATCATTGCACTCCTTTTTAAAAAGTCACCAGATGATTTCATTTTCTGTCACTTGGGAACTCATCACAGAACAGCTATCATGTTGACTTTACAATGGAGTGTCAAAATGACAGTCACATGAGAGTCACAAGATGACTTCATTGTAAAGTCACCTGGTGACTCGTCAAAAAGCTGCAGTCATGGTGACTGTTCAGTGGAGTGACCAAATGAGAGTAAAAATGAGACGAATGAAAGATATTACATATCTGTTCATTGTAGTGACTGTGACAATTGTGACCATTTGTGCTGTCAAGAAGGCGTCACATCGATTGTATGTGCTGTTACGATAGTACCTATTTCTACACTTGCTGTTTATAGAATTTCCTTTTGAGTACTAACGTGTTCAGAAATTAGCATTTTGTGTTTGTTGCTTGTTTTGCACACTAGTGTAGTATGAGTATTGGCCTATGTATCTCGGTAAGAAGATGGATAAATAATTTGCATGTGTTAAAGCGCTCTGCAGGATATAAGATTTAATTATAGGCATTAGTAGCGTAATATGCAGTTCAAGAAAATACATAGCTATTTTATGTTTCGATTACGCATAATAGCGTGATTGTGAAAGTTTGAGTTTCGAAGTTTAAACATAGCATCAAGATGTAATTAAATAATAATAATTAAATATGTATACTAAAGCAGATCTTCTTTTTCTTCACATAGTATGTTAAACACGCGAAAATAGTTTCGGAATCAATTAATTAGCAGCTCTCATCATCATGTGATGAATAATCGAGAATGGTTACCCCAGCAAGGGCAAAACAGATAGTATTGCGGGATTGAGTTTAGAAGGTTTTTGTTACACTGTTAAAAATTTGCAGCAAACTGTCCGGTCATTCGACCGTTTTTATAGAAAATGGTTAAATAATCGTAATTTAACAGTATTCTGACCATAATATGGGCAATATTATGGTCAGAATAGCGTTGAATTATGGTTATGTAACCTTTTTCTATAAAAACGGTCGAATGACCGGACAGTTCGCTGCAAATTTTTAACAGTGTACCATTGTTGGGTAAATACCCTCCAATAATCATTATCCGATGATGTGAGCCGCTATTTAATTGATTAAGAGTCGCTGTTTACATTCGTTAATTTTTACGTATCATTTGGAGCAAAAAAAAAACCGACCTAAATCTATATACTTTTTATGTCTAGTTATTTTATTATCACTAATAAAATTTGGTTTAAAAGTTTTAAATATAATTACATTTAATAAAAAATATTCTTTTTGTACTACTTATAAATTTTAAATTTAATATATATATTCGTAGAATAGCTGATTTCTTTTTGAAACATTAAAATACTGATTAAAAATAGTTATAATTTTCATGTGTTAAAAACATTCAACGCTATTCATATTTCTCTAATCAATAATGCAGTTTTTCCACTCAAGTAATGGTGCAATATTGATTATCACACTAATGTGTCCATGACATTTGATGATAATTTGATATGTGTAAAATTGTCATTAATCACATATTTTAAGACGGTAGAATATTTTACCGTAGTATTTTAGCAACTCTCTTTATGAAGATAGTCTGGGATTAATTGGAGTGTTGAGTTTTTGGTGTGAACGTGTTATCTGGATGCTAACACTTGTGAGTGGAAGCTCCATCTAGTCTGTTATTTCTTTTACATTCGAAAATGTGGTTGAATCTCCCTGAATCTAATTGTCGTAGTTAGTTTATGCAGTAATAAGATAAGGAGGTGACCGTGGCCAGCTGGCTAGTAGACTACGTTGGTAGAAGTCATTAGGTTTGGTCGTGCCATGCAACAGACTGGACAATGTCAGACTGGAGTTCATCACTTCGGAACTTAGAGGAACGTCGAATCTTGCCACGTACTGGTCGATAGTTACGTTCGTGTTGTCGGAGTGTGGAACCAGAATGTTCAACTGAGGAGGTTTGCCTAGTGGCAAGGTGTTACACCTGACGCATTTCAATAAAAGGGTTTTTGGATATACGGTTTCTATAGTGATATATATATATTTAGTGTTTTCAATGATATCGTATATTAGTGACATTATCAGATTTAAGAGCGACAGTGTATGTTGCGATCTTAGAGATAGTGACAGAATATACCTAAAATCTTGGGATGAGTTTCTTACCCTTTTGTTATTTAGTGCTTGAGCTTTAAATTTCAGCAGTTTTAACTTTCTGTTCAGCTTCACTGCCAGCCTCACCTATTTTATATTTTAAATAAACCGTTTTTATTGGTATTTCATAGTTATGGCTAGTTATTTACTGGACGTGCGCGAAGTGCCCGCCCCAATATAACTGTAACTAATCTTTATACTATGCAATGGACCTTCTAATTGTAAAAGCATAAACATTATATTTATATTTTTGAATCCATCAAATATGAAATATTCAGTATAAAGATAATTAAAAAAAGCACTAAAATTAACCTCTCTATCGAGTAAATAAATTCTGCATATATATATATATATATATATATATATATTCTATTCTCCTCATATTTCTATAAACATTAAGGTTTAGATGAAAATTAATAATTTAATATTTCAAATGAGTATAAAACAAAAGGGTTAGGTATAAAAAAAATACTTAAAATATTCACGGAGGAGGATACACAATTTTAAAGTAATTTTAAAATAATAAAAATAAAAGCAAATATTTTTGGTGTCTTGTTTTATTTCAACCAAGGTGAAGAAATTTGTTTTATGAACACGTTGTTATTCAATTTAAAGTCACTTTAGAAAGAAATATTTTCCCTCACAATGAAATTTAGGAGAAAAATACCATAACTGAAAAAGAAATGTACACAGAAAGTATTCTGTAATATTTTATGTACAAGAAACAACAGATAAAAGTAATGTTCTTTTTGCAAATTGTTTGACATTGTTTTTTAAAGTGAATAGAATACGAATTGATAAAAAAAAACCCTTAAATGTAAGGAATGTTTATTGCTTATTGAATTTAAGATATCTGATATTCGTGCATTTCCACAATTCAATTCCGAAGTTTTTGAAATCTTTTTAAAAAGTTAATATTCGAAGCTTCAAAAGAATCTTTGCTTATCAGGAAATTAATTCTAATAATTTTTTAAATAAACGGGATTGTGTATAGTTTGAAAGATATCTGATATATATATGTAAGATATTTTAAAACTTTTAACCTGTCTTAAAATGTATTCCATTTAATGTTTTTATTTCGTCTTAGAATACTATAATCCCTTTTCTTTTTCTTTCCTTTCAAAAATCTATTTGTTTTTCTACAAGTCTTTATTACTTTTTGGCGTTCCACCAGCATAATTTTTCCCTCTTGAAAATTCCCTTTCTAGACTTTCCCCGTTAATTTTATCGTTTGTTTTTATCGCGAGATTTCCACGGCTTTCTAAAATATCGTAGATGTAGAAGATTTTTTCGCGCTCTTTTGTGCGTTTTTACTTTTTTTCCTTTTTCGTATCCTTGCGCCCGAGGATTTAAAACACCAGCTTGGATCTTATTTTTTTCTGTTGATTCTTATAATGTAAAACAATGTAGACATAAGTGAAGGAGTGAAGTCCTCTAAAATTCCTTTGAAGTGAACTTATCTCTCTTCATTGTTTGATAATAATGTCGCAGATCTCAGTTGATTTGATTTAGAGCAGTATCAGAGGGTCTGGAGTCCTTTATCTTGATGGAATAAACTGCTAAATAAATATGCTGTTTCGTAACCGATTGTGATTATTTGTATGCCAATTGGAAATCTCAAGGTATATGATCAATATTGTTTTTTAAGCTCACCGCGATGACTGCTAGAGTGTGCTCTGATTGCGATCTCACAAACTTATCAGCATATCTTAACCAAACCGTGTAAATATTGTAGCAAAACTCAAATTCGTATGTCATTTCGTCCGTTTATAACTAAGGTTCTCTTGATAGGATTTTGATGGGACTTACTCTGTTAGGTACACATCTGTTAGGTATGATGTTTTAAGGATGGTTTTAATATATTACATATTATTCTACGTTGATCAGTTATAGAGCTGTGGGGGAAAGTTCTATAATCAGTTGAACACGTTTATGATGATATATTTACTATCTACTTCTAATATATATATATATATATATACAGTAAAACCTCTGAATAACGGACACCTCGGGAGCACAGAATTTGTCCGCTATTTGGAGGTGTCCGCTATTGAGAGTTAAAAATGTACAAATATACAGGTTTTGGGGATCGCAAAAGTGTCCGCTAAGTAGAGGTGTCCGCAATTTGGGAGTGTCCGTTATGGAGGTTTTACTGTATATATATATATATATATATATATAATACAAATTCGTAAACTAATTCATTTCGCATTGACCGACCAGCGTAGCATGAGAAATCTGCTACTTATTAACGAAAAACAATGTCTAAAGTTTAAAAAATAATATATTTCTTTTCAAACAGTGTTAATTTAGAGAACGAAAGACTAGATTAAACGAGTAAAACTTTAAAAAAAAACATAGGAGACGATGCCACCTAGAATAGAGTACTTGTTCAAGAAGAAAGCACATTACGACAGTAAACTTGAAGCATTATCATTATCATCAAAATTCTGTAACCTCGAAAATATTCACTTCATCTTGTTACGTAAATTCGAGAGTAAAAGTGAAAAATTAAACAATGAAGTTATATTTTTCATTACAAAAACTAAACTGGCTTAACCACAAAATTAATAAAAATTAAATATGTATAGCCGTGGAATAAAACAGTATGTCCTCTATTGCATTTGCCACAAATCATCGTATAACAATGCGACTGATAACAATCATTTAGTAATAACGTAGAGTCATTAATGTTATACTTAAACTTTGCCTTTTTGTTCGACTACATGTACAAATTGTGATAAAGTTTAATATTTGCAATACCAACACCTAATTTTGACATCATATTTGTATTCTTTGGTAAATTTTGCCATATTAAATCAAACGGGAAATTATTCAATCACATATTCAGTTACACGTATTCAGCAGGTTTAACGTTTGGAATACAACTAAAGTTAAATTCATTTTTAATCGTTGCAAAACATATTTAAAATGCAGATAGTTTTTTAAATACGACTCAAACACTACTTGACAGACTGAGTTTTAATTTTAGATTAGCATATTTGTGAAGTTTCAAGAATCGATTTCTGTTTAAAAAATTATAGATTACAATTTATATATTCTTTTTTTTTTTCGAAAATTAATTTCAAATATCATATGTACTCGAAATTATTTTTTAGAAAAATATGAATTGTATTCTATCAATTTTTGAATAATAATCGACTTTTAGAAACTTCAAATAGAAAGTCCAATTTTTACAATTTTCATTTTTTTTAGTTTTTGAGCTATGCTTAAATAACTACCCACGATACTATGTATTTTTCCAAGGATTAAAAAGGGATTTAATATTAGGAGTTCCAAAATTTAAACTTGCACATTTCCTAAATTACATGACTAAATGACTTCCCACTTTGTATCCGAATGTAAAATTCACAAATTAATTCAAATATGATTTCAAAATTCGTGGTTAGAATTGAAAATTTTGCGGTTTGTAACAATTTCTATATGTAGAAGGCCCTCTAAGCAAAATTTATGCATAGCATTAATTACCAGACGTTATTACCAATCGATTAGTATCATTCACATTTTTATACGGGAATTTTCGGTAGAGTTGGTGTACTTTTGCTTCCACGACTGTACACTGCGTGTGACAAACGGCGTCGGGATTGACAACAACCGGCGTGATGTTAGACTTATGAATAATTTTCATTAAATCACATTGTTTGGCGACAGATTTTATTTACCATAAATCGCCAACGGGAAAGTCAACATGTACCATTTATCGCTTTGTCAAGTTTACTTGTAATATTTAGTATTTTTTTTCTCTTTTTTTATTTAATCTCAATAAAGGGTTCCAAGAGGGACATCTATGCTCTACAG
Source organism: Maratus michaelseni (assembly GCA_963931845.1). Taxonomy (NCBI): domain Eukaryota; kingdom Metazoa; phylum Arthropoda; class Arachnida; order Araneae; family Salticidae; genus Maratus; species Maratus michaelseni. The sequence goes on from OZ007593.1 coordinate 128,530,627, forward strand.
ACTTGGTCCTAGTCTGAGCAGTCCTTCTCGGGCAGTAAAAGTAAAAGTACCATTTATCGTCTCGAGAAATTCTTTGTTGTTAAAAGCTTTTGCAGCGTGAGTAGCGTTGCGAACAACAATATTGCGCAGTTAGTTGCTTTTCACAAAATTAAGAAAAATGATATGGCTATGGTTGCAAAACTTTATTTGCTGTATCAGATTTAAAATATTAGAAACAAATCTTATTTTTTTCATCAAGAATTTTTCTAACTTACGCGCATTTCATATTTAAATCTATTGGAATAATTTTATGCATATTTGTTTTATATTAAATTTTTAGTTTGTATTACATTGTAATAAATTATGCATAAAAAATTAACCATAATTAAATACGCACAAATCAGTTCTTTACTGTTAATTTATATAAAATCTATTAAATATAGTGTTTCCAGTTTAAAGCTTTAAAATGATCGTAATGTTATGTGTTTATTGAATTTAGATTTATTGCAGTATTTATTTTAAAAAAATGTAACACGTAAAGCACATGGAATATGCAACTGAACAAAAATAACATTTTCTCTTAAAATTCCTTAACAGTTGGATGCTTTTTCTTTATTAAAAAAATGTATACTTTATTCGTCTTTAATATTTTCGGTTTATACCTGAAATTCTCACTCTACGTGATGCAAAAACGGCATTTTCTAAATGTAAAATTTCCTTTTCTGAATGCATCCAGATTTAGGACATTAATATGTCGCGGGAGATAAATTTAAATTTATTTTAGGAAATGCATTCTGAACTACCAATAACATATAAAAGAATTTAAGGCTAAAGATGGGAAAATAAATCTCTAAAACGCAGCAAGAATTTTCATAGAAAAACGAAAACGTGAAATTCAAGAACAGAGAATAGGTTAATGTACTTTAAATTTGATTTAAATATTATTTTAGACTCCATAGAAAATTTGAAAACATCTACAGTTATGTAAGATTAAGAAATTATCTTAAAAGGCATTCTTATGCATTCTCAGTTTTGTTTTCTTTTTGTGTAATTTAAATATTTTGTTTGAATACAATTTTAGAAATGGATATAAGACTACAAGAAGACTTTTCATATATATGTCTTTTTATATATATGCATTCTGATAATTTTTTAAGCGTCTTTTCATATATATGCATTCTGATTATTTTTTAAGCGTCTTTTCAATATTTTGTTTGAATACAATTTTAGAAATGGATATAAAATGAAGACTACATGAAGACTTTTCATATATACACTGGTGTGCAAAAATGAAGGACGAGAGGGTTTTTCGAATGTAACGTCGCATAGAAGATTTCCACATCGACCAAAATCAAACCATAAGATCTTCAAGATGTGAAAATATGGGGCAAGTGATAAAAACCTTTCTAAACAAAGAATCAAAAGGATATGTAAGCATTTTATTGAAAAGGTCACTTGGAGCACAAATGCAGAGAAGACAGAAACGTTCATCTTAGAAGCACCTGGCAGGAAACATTCAGTCTCTAATAGGGGATATGGCCACCCCTGACTGCGTTGCAGGATTTGCAACGTTCTTTCCATGCTGAGGACAAGGTTGTCTAGAAGCTCTTGAGGAATATAGTCCCATTCCTCTTGTAACTCCAATTTCAGCTCCGGAATCGTTGCTGGCGCCTGATCACGTGATACCAAGCATCTCCCGAGAAGGTCCCACACGTGTTCTATGGGATTAACGTCCGGGGACTTTGCAGGCCAATCCATGCGTTGAATATCTTCACTCTCCAGGAGCTCTTCGACAGCCGCTGTACGATGAGCGGGAGCGTTGTCGTCCATGAAGAGGAAGTCCAGACAAACAGCATCTTTAAAAGACGCACGTGAGGCAAGAGAATCTCAACGCAGTAGCGGACACCAGAGACTGAACCTCCTTGGAAGACGTGGAGGTCCGTATGGCTACCAAGCATGATACACCCCAAACAAGAACTCCGGTTCCTCCAAAACAGTCCCTTTCGATGATGTTGGAGGGATGATTACGTGTTCCCTGCTCTCTTCAGATGTGTATACGTCCAGAATCGCTCGTCATGCTAAATCGGCTCTCATCCATAAAGAGTAGTCGACCCCACTCCTGTTGTGTCCAATTCTTATATTCCTGATACCACAGAAACCCAACGAGCAGGCGTTCGTAGTACACACCGTACTGGCCGTCGTGCGTACAGGCCACCTTTGTGCAGCCTCCTAGCCACGGTAAAACGTGATATTCGACGGCCAGTAGTCTGCTCCATCTGCCTTGCGATTTCTCCAGTTGTCTGACGCCTGTTTATTTTCGCCTGTAGGACAATATAACGGTCGTCCGCTGTTTTTGCGCGTGGGCGACCACTGCTGAATGCTCTGACAGCTGTTCCCTTCGTTTGAAATGCACTCCAGACTCGTGAAAAGATGCTATGAGTGATACCGAACACTTGTGCAACACTTCTCACACTTCGACCTTTTCCCAACTTCTCAACGATTCGACTTCATGTAAGGTCATCCAGATGACATCTTCTGGATTGCCTCTTGGCCATATCACACAATAATTAAAAAAAAAAAAAAAAAAAAAAAAAAAAAAAAGTCGCTGAAATCCCTTTACACAGTGCACTTTACACAATTAGGATTTCACCAAATTTCTGTACGGTCACTGCCTCTGTGCTTTTATCCCCTTAGCATCCTCCTTTTACGCCATATGCCATATATGGACATGTCCTGCTCCATTTGTTTTAGGTCTATCCCCTGATTGGTCTTTCATTTAGTTCTGTTGCCTTTTTTGGCTTTTATGCTAATTTATCAGCTCCATGCTAATTTATCAGCTCCTTAATTTTTGCACACCAGTGTACTTCTTGTAATCGTCTTAAATTCATCATATTATAAAAGTAATCGAATAACATAAATAAGTATAAAGATGTACTGCAAGTAGAAATAAAAACATATCTAGAAATTAAATAAAATGTGTAATATTGTCATTATTTTGAAAACGTCTATTATTCTATATATGAGAGTTGTTATAAAATATTTTTTATATAAGAAATAATTAAATCGATTGAATTATCAAAAAACCTGAAATAGGAATAACCGTATCCAGGCTAGCATTGTTTCTACAAGACAATTAGTATTTTATTGCCTCATAATCCAGAATTGGGTTGTTTTATTTTTTGTTGAAAAGTTTCACAGTGTGAGTACAATTAGGAAAAGTATCAATGAGCTGTTGCATGATTTTTCGCAAGTTAGGATAAGTGCTGGTTTTGTTACGAGCATTTTAATTGTATATTTAATTCAAATTTAAACTAAGAATACATTTTATCAAAATATTTAATTAGAATTTTTGATTGAATATTTTGCATATGTATTTATTTTTACTTTACAAACATTTTAGTTTTAAATCTGTTAGACATATACATTTTTTAGTTGTATGCATATTTTCCGATTTTTTAAGTTGGAATAAATTCTAACACATTAAGTAAAAGATGCTAACAGTAATTAAGTAATACTTAAGTAAATAATTTGCATGGTTTTAGTAAAATATTTTAAAAAAAAGATTAAGTATCGTGCTTCTACGTTTAAAAAATCAGAACTTTATAGAAATTTTATGTGTATATTTTATTTGCGTTTATTACAGGAATTATTTAGAAGTTGTGATACGTAAAATATATGTATGAATACAAAAGTATTTTTAAAATGAACACAAAAGTATTTTTTACTGAATTTCTTTCGTGAAATGTTCGTGATTTTTTCCGAAGATCGTTTTCATGAATAAAGATATGCATATTTGCCCGCAATATTTTCAGTTCACATACCCGAAATTTTCACTCTGCTTAATGCAAGAACTTTATTTTATAAATATACATTTTTCTCTTTTTGAATGCCTGTAGTATTGTGCTATTAATATGTCACTGGAGATAAATTTAAATTTATTTTAGAAAACGTACACTGAACCACCAATAGCATCTGAAAGAAGCGGAGATTAGAGATGTAAGAATAAATCTCTAAAATGCAGTGAGAATTTTAACAGAATGACGAAACAGTGAAACTTTAGAACAGGTATAATATGTTAATGTTTTTCAAATTTATTTAAATATTTTTTAGAAGCCAGAGAAAATTGGTAAATTCTACATATTACATCCATACTAATAAAAGAAAACTGTTTGCCCGTGTGTGTCGGCAATGGTTGGAAATTGACCGCGCACATAGAGGTCTGAAAAGTTGGATAATGATAGACGGAGTCAGGAAGGAAAGCATCCAAGTCAAGGATTTTTCATTTTTTGATATTTAGCTAAGATATAATTTAAAAACCATATAATTAACATGGCAAATGGAGCACTGTCACATTTGTCTGGCTCGATGGTTTTCTTCAAGCAGAAGGAAGGGTAAGAGGAAAAAGTTCCATGATTTCGCATTTTTAAACTGCTGCATCCGCTTTCTACGTCAAAATACGAAGAAACAAAAACTATCCACTTATTCTAGGAACTTTATCGTTCGTAACGGTGTTATTTGTTTTAAAATATGTTATTATTCGTTTAAAAAAGTACTTTCTAGATGCCAATTTCACGTTTTTCGTTTTTTCTCCGTTATTAAAAATCTGCATCCACGCTTTTTGATCAAAATTTTAAAAAGAAAAAGTAATCATGGTGGTGTTTTTGCCTTTAAAATGATGACATTGCTTTAACGTATTTTTAATATTTACTTTTTCAAAAAACGTATTTTCTAAATGTCGACTACATAATTTTTTTTATTATTTTTTTTTTATTTAGAAATTTGCATCTTTGTTTTAAATCAAAATAATAATAATAATAATAATTATGCACTTAATTCTTGTACCTTTCTTGCTCCAACTAAGTTCTCCGGTTTAAAAAAATAGCAGTCTTTAATATTTAAAAAAAATGTTTTCTGGAAGTCCTTTCACGAATTTGCCAGACATTTTTGAAGGGAAAACTTCTTTAGGCGCGTTGGGCATTTTTTGAGATGGGAAAAAACCATTGAATTCGCGACACGGTTACCGACACCTCTGTATATGTTGCCAATTCATACAATGATGCGAAAGTATCAAAAGGAAATAGTTCACGTGCAGAAAGCGAAATGATTGGTATTATGAATAAAAATAATTCAGAAAATAATTTTAAGATAAATTTAGCACGCGCGGTGAAAACAGATAAAAGTGACTCAACTCACGAGACCAAATCAAAAGATGAAAATGAAATAACAAAACACGGAAAATATTATAATTTAACGAGCACGAGAAAAATAGACGAAATAATATTAAAAAAATGAAAATAATGAAATATTTCACGAAAGTTTTAAGAAACGTGGTTACCGATACGGAAATGAAGTGAAATCATTTTATAGAAAAGAAAAGTTTGTTGATAGAAATTATAGATACTGCAAACAATACGCGCAGTATGAAGATTGAAAAAAGCATAATGTTCACGAATACCGTAAACAAGACAGGCAGCAAAGAAGTCATTTTTGGAGTGATAGGAAGCGGGAACCCTATTTTGCAGATAAATGTTATTACAAAAGATATGAAACTGTATCTCATGGAAGAAATGATGAATGTATTGAGAGTTGTTTAAATTGTGGATGAAAATTCATAAGTTTCATTGGTATTCATTTCACAGAATACCAATTAATTAAATTTTATATTTCATTTATTTGTAAATTTACGTTTTAAGCAATAGATTGCAATTTTTGTATGTAAAGTAATATGCATTATTTTTCATGTACAATAGCGCATTAAATGAAAATTGTAATATAATTTTTGTAGTAGTAGTTTATAATAATGAATAAAAAAAACACTTCAATCAAAAGTATTTCCTGCGCAATAAAACGTTTCCTGACGATTCAAGAAATACACACGTAATTGTTCAAGTTTTCACTTCTGTCGGCACTCCCGGAGTGCCATTTTTTTTCTCAGTTTCTTCCCACATATAATTTCGTGTTGCATCAGAAACATATCTTGCAGCTTTATTGTATTCAAGTCTTAAAAGAGGGTGTGGCGTTTTATATTATTTAGTTTTTCTCACGAATTTTAAGTCGACATTTAAAATTTAGTCTATCTAATTATCATAAGTTAAATCGGCAATCTCTATAACAGAGGTTCCGTAGTCCGTTTGGATAGATTTTCGTTTTAAAATATAAAATCATACACAATCTAGCATGTATGCTGCTGAAGTCCGTGATTCCACCAACATTAGGCTCGTTTGGAAAGAATTTCTTCTGGAAATAGAAAATAATTCAACTCTAATATTATATAGATTTAAGGTTACTATCACGGGCCCGGGCAACGTCGGATGGCTCATCTGGTAAGATTATAAAATTATCTTAAAAGCATATTCATTCTGATGTTTATCTGTCTTCTCATTTTTTTTAAAATAAAAGTTTAGAAATGGATATAAAATTCAGCTATATGACGGTTCTGTGTGCATTTAAAAAAAAAAATAAAACAATAATAAAAATCGTTTCTACTTTAAAAATCTGTTAGAAAAAAAAATTGATAGAAAGTTTATGGTCATATATAATTCGGTTTCATTACGGAAATTATTTATAGCAAAACACAAGGAATCTGCAAATAAACGCGACTGTACGTTCTATACTTTTAAGAGTTGATGATCATCTTTATTAAATAATCGTATATATTTTTCGCCTACAATGATTTCAGCTTTAACGTGAAAGTCTTATACGAGGAAGTGTAAAAAATGCATTTTCGAAATCTACATTTTCCTTTTTCTGAATATATACAGCTTTACAACGCAGTAATATATCACTGGAGATAAATTTAAATTTATTTAAAGAAAGGTACTCTGCAACCAATAATATATAAAAGAATTCGAGGGAAAAATAAATCTCTTAAGCGCAATAAGAATTTTCATAGAATAACAAAAACGTGAAATTCAGGAACATGGAATAGGTTAATGTACTTTAAACGTGATTTAAATATTATTTTAGAAATCGCAGGCAAAATACTACATGTTAAATAAGATTAACGAATTATCTGAACAGCATTCTTATACATTCAAATATTTATGCATGTTTTCAGGATTTTTATTTAATAAAAATTTAGGAATAGAAATAAATTTCAGGTACATGAAGATTTTGTATGCATTTTTCGTGTAATGCCTTTAAATGCCCTCTATTCTCTCTTCATAGCAATCATAAATATCGATAAATTGAAAATTACAATTATATTAAGAGTAAGCATCAGAAACATACATAGAAAATAATTTAATAGGATCTTCAATTCGATAGAATAATTTTACAAAAAACATCTGATGTCCGACATGAGAATGATTATAATTGTTAGGTAGATTTCGTAAGAAAAACTACCTATTACATTCTCACCTAAGTTGGAAATTTTGAAAAAATTTTGCAGATCTACGCCGATCATGACTCCCAGAACCCAAAACCACCAACAGTTCAAAAGTTTATATATATCTATCTATCTATCTATCTATCTATCTATCTATCTATCTATCTATCTATGTCACTTTTTTCTGACCACGATAACTGGAAAAATTCTGCATAAATCTCTTCCAAACTGATACATAAAATCAAGGGTCACAAAATCTCGGTCAAGTTCGTTAATGGGCAAAATCGAACCAAGGGGGGGGGAAATGGGGGGCTTTTTGTGAAAACAGAAACATCCTCATAATTTCTTTATTATTATACGTATCGAATCCGTTTAAAGTTATTATTACTTCTAGGAAAAGGGCCGAAAACGTATGTATGGCAGATTTTTGATATAATTAAAAATGGCCCCAAGGGGGGGAAAAAAGGGGGGTTTTAGGAGAAAAAAAATCATAGCTTCGTCAATTCACAAGATATCAAATCCGCGTAAATTTATTATTAATCCTCTTACTATTATCTAAAACTTTTATATTGACAAGTTTTTTATAGGACCAACCGTTATAGCAAAAAAAAATTAAAAACAAAACAAATCCCTGCCGGCTCCGCCTGCAAACAAGTTATTTTTCGAAGTAGGCGGTTCTAACTCCCGCATCTTTTCAAAAATGATACATAAAATCAAGGGTCATAAAATCTCGGTTAAGTTCGTTAATGGGCAAAATCGAACCAAGGGGGGGGTGGGAATGGGGGGGGGGGCTTTTTGTGAAAACAGAAAAATCCTCATAATTTCTTTATTATTATACGTATCGAATCCGTTTAAAGTTATTATTACTTCTAGGAAAAGGGCCGAAAATGTATGTATGACAGATTTTTGATGTAATTAAAAATGGCCCCAAGGGGTGGGGTGAAAGGGGGGTTTTAGGAGAAAAAAATCATAGCTTCGTCAATTCACAAGATATCAAATCCGCGTAAATTTATTATTAATCCTCTTAGCATTATCTAAAACTTTTATATTGACAAGTTTTTTATAGGACCAACCGTTATAGCAAAAAAAAAAAAAAAAAAAAAAAAAAATTAAAAAAAAAAATCCCTGCCGGCTCCGCCTGCAAACAAGTTATTTTTCGAAGTAGGCGGTTCTAACTCCCGCATCTTTTCGAAACTCATACATAAAATCAAGGGTCATAAAATCTCGGTCAAGTTCGTCAATGGGCAAAATCGAACCAAGGGGGGGGGAATGGGGGGGGGGCTTTTTGTGAAAACAGAAAAATCCTCATAATTTCTTTATTATTATACGTATCGAATCCGTTTAAAGTTATTATTACTTCTAGGAAAAGGGCCGAAAATGTATGTATGACAGATTTTTGATGTAATTAAAAATGGCCCCAAGGGGGGGGGAAGGGGGTTTTTAGGAGAAAAAAAATCATAGCTTCGTCAATTCACAAGATATCAAATCCGTGTAAATTTATTATTAATCCTCTTAGTATTATCTAAAACTTTTATATTGACAAGTTTTTTATAGGACCAACCGTTATAGCAAAAAAAAAAAAATTAAAAAAAAAAAAAATCCCTGCCGGCTCCGCCTGCAAACAAGTTATTTTTCGAAGTAGGCTGTTCTAACTCCCGCATCTTTTCGAAACTGATACATAAAATCAAGGGTCATAAAATCTCGGTCAAGTTCGTTAATGGGCAAAATCGAACCAGGGAGGGGGATGGGGGGGGGGTGCTTTTTGTGAAAACAGAAAAATCCTCATAATTTCTTTATTATTATACGTATCGAATCCGTTTAAAGTTATTATTACTTCTAGGAAAAGGCCCGAAAATGTATGTATGACAGATTTTTGATGTAATTAAAAATGGCCCCAAGGGGTGGGGTGAAAGGGGGGTTTTAGGAGAAAAAAAATCATAGCTTCGTCAATTCACAAGATATCAAATCCGCGTAAATTTATTATTAATCCTCTTAGCATTATCTAAAACTTTTATATTGACAAGTTTTTTATAGGACCAACCGTTATAGCAAAAAAAATTAAAAAAAAAAAAATCCCTGCCGGCTCCGCTTGCAAACAAGTTATTTTTCGAAGTAGGCGGTTCTAACTCCCGCATCTTTTCGAAACTCATACATAAAATCAAGGGTCATAAAATCTCGGTCAAGTTCGTTAATGGGCAAAATCGAACCAAGGGGGGGGGGGAATGGGGGGGGGGGCTTTTTGTGAAAACAGAAAAATCCTCATAATTTCTTTATTATTATACGTATCGAATCCGTTTAAAGTTATTATTACTTCTAGGAAAAGGGCCGAAAATGTATGTATGACAGATTTTTGATGTAATTAAAAATGGCCCCAAGGGGGGGGGGAAAGGGGGGTTTTAGGAGAAAAAAAATCATAGCTTCGTCAATTCACAAGATATCAAATCCGCGTAAATTTATTATTAATCCTCTTAGTATTATCTAAAACTTTTATATTGACAAGTTTTTTATAGGACCAACCGTTATACCAAAAAAAAAATTAAAAAAAAAAAATCCCTGACGGCCCCGCCTGCAAACAAGTTATTTTTCGAAGTAGGCGGTTCCAACTCCCGCATCTTTTCGAAACTGATACATAAAATCAAGGATCATAAAATCTCGGTCAAGTTCGTTAATGGGCAAAATCGAACCAAGGGGGGGGGGGGTGGAAATGGGGTGGGGCTTTTTGTGAAAACAGAAAAATCCTCATAATTTCTTTATTATTATACGTATCGAATCCGTTTAAAGTTATTATTACTTCTAGGAAAAGGGCCGAAAATTTATGTAGGACAGATTTTTGATATCATTAAAAATGGCCCCAAGGGGGGGGGGGGAGGGGGTTTTAGAAGAACAAAATTCATAACTTCGTCAATTCACAAGATATCAAATCCGCGTAAATTTATTATTAATCCTCTTAGTATTATCTAAAACTTTTATATTGACAAGTTTTTTATAGGACCAACCGTTATAGCAAAAAAAATTAAAAACAAAAAAAATCCCTGCCGGCTCCGCCTGCAAACAAGTTATTTTTCGAAGTAGGCGGTTCCAACTCCCGCATCTTTTCGAAACTGATACATGAAATCAAGGGACATAAAATCTCGGTCAAGTTCGTTAATGGGCAAAATCAAACCAAGGGAGGGGGGACTTTTTGTGAAAACAGAAAAAAAACCCATAATTTCTTAATTATGATACGTATCGAATCCGTTTAAAGTTATTATTACTTCTAGGAACAGGGCCAAAAACTTATGTATGACAGATTTTTGATATAATTAAAAATTGCCTTAAGGGGGGGAGGGAAGGAGGGTTTTAGAAGAAAAAAATTCATAACTTCGTCAATTCCCAATATTTCAAATCCGCTTAAATATATTATAAATCCTCTTAATATTATCTAAAACTTTTATATTGACATGTTTTTTATAGGACCAACTCTTATAGCAAAAAAAAAAAAAAAATCCTTGCTGGCTCCGCCTGCAAACAAGTTTCGTTTCGAAGTAGGCGGTTCCAACTGCAGCATCATCCGCAAAAAGGTCATTTCTTCCGCAATTCCCGACAAACAGGCACCCCACGTTCTGCGTCTTCGAAATCTACCTGTGCCTGTAGGCCGAGCCGTCAGGGATTTTTTTTATATTGTAATTTTAATGTTATTTAAAAAATATATATATCAGAATAGTAAAATTTAAGGCATAAAATACTTTGCTTAAAAGACAACATATAAATTTATGTATCGCTATGATATTGTTTCGGAGGAAAATAATTAGAACGACCCGTCATCTGGAGCAGAAAGAACCTTGTGTAGCTAGACAGCCAATGAGGCAATATCAGAAGAAAAAACCCTCTAAAGTAAAATAAGAGGGCATACGTTTGGAGAGATGAACATAAGTGTGGAATTAAGTGGATCAAACAGAAAGCCACAGAACCAAAAAAAAAAAAAAAGGGGGGGGGGGTGGGGAATAAAGAAATTTTTAAAACTTGAAGGGAAATAGAAAAGGACGATTTTTTTTTCTTCCTTTCTTCCTTGTAAATAAACAAACGACCGAATAAAAAAAATTAAAGGGGGGAAATATATCTTTTGTTTTCTTATTTAGATTTTTATGGAAATATTCCATTGCTTACCTACAGAAATAGTAGACTGGCGTAAAATTTGCAATTTATTAATTTGTGTATTTTGCCTCACACAAAAACAATTGGTTTTAAATGGTCGCAAAGCTGCAATATTTCTTAGCTCTTATACTGCAAAGTAATATAATACTTAAAATACATACTCTTTTTAAATTTCGCCAAAAGACTATACACTAAATTCTAAAACTACTATATTTCATTGAGAACATACCCATAAAAATTTATTATGTCTTAATTGCACTATTTATTCATAAATACAAATATTATCATTAAAAATATATTTTCTAATATTTAATATTTAAAAAATATACTCATTAGTTTTCATATTCATACGTTTGTTTTTAAAAGCAAAATTACAGTCCTCAGACCTGTGGCTTTAAATATTTATGGAAAGTATAGCGACGTAGAAGATATATATATATATATATATATATGTCTGTGTGTGTGTAAAAAATCAATAATTCTTTTTTTTATGTTGCTTTTCGAGATAGGTAGCTGCCAAAAATCCCAGTATCCTAACCAATCTACATCTTATTAGGGCGTGGTGAAAAGAAAAAAAATGAGACAAGAGTATTTAACCTTTACATAAAAGTCATGTAAAAATAAGTGAAAAAGTTGGCTTTTTCGACTAAAGTTTTTACTCTTAAATATAATATTGGATTAGATATTTTGTATACGGGTTTGTTATGGATATCATAAAATTATAACTGCTCAGTCAGAAACCTCTACAAAACGAAATTTATTATCAGTCTCTAGAGATTCCGCATTCACAGATTTTACTGTATAAAATAATTTTTTTTATTTAATACAGTAAAACCTAATAAGTAAAAATTTCACGTTATTGGTGAAAGATTCCGTTTTATACAGATTTTCATCACTACGGGTATAATTTTTATATTTAAGTCATCATTTCGTTATTGAGAGATTATGTTTTCATGGGATTTATTGTCGCATTTTTTGTCTCCCTGTCCGCTTTTTTGTGATAGTGAACGTGACAACGCTAGTCACAATATATTATTGAGACAAAAATACAATGTATCTCATATCAATTGGAACCCAAAGTGCCTTATGCTTTAAGGGGTCTGGTACCCATTAAAGTGTCAAAAAATCGAATTTTTCTTTCACAGTTTATAATTAAATATGTTTCTTTAGGAACATAAAAAAAATCATGAAAAAATTTGCTTTAGAAGAGAAGTTATGTCTAAAAGAGCTTGAGCTCTTTTTATATGATCAAGGAGTAATTTGATCTTTGAAGGCAATTTTCTCAAAACGGCGATTTTGATCATTGCTCGTACGATTTCTGAAAAATGGTTAGCCACAATTTCATGCCAGTTTTAGTGAATGTATTAACCATATAGATTATAGATGCAAAAAATGACATTTTTATGTTTCTCAAATAAAAATTTAGAATTCAGAACTACTTTTGTATATATATATCTATATATAAAACTCGATATTTTAAATTAAAAAAAATTCTCTGGATTTACAAATATTTTTTATTGCAGGTCATTTTGAGAACACATTGTATCTGCACTCATTAAAAAAAATGTTGGGTGGTTTTAATAATTCAAATGTGAAAAAACATGCACGGAATGGATTCGATGATTTTTTTCGTAAAAAGTGCATTATATTTTAAAATAAATTAAAAACATTTTATGAGGGTATACTTTTTTTGAGAACTTTAATTGATAAAATACATCTTTATTAATACAAATTTTAAATTTTATTATTAAAAGTCCATTATTTATGCAGTGACTGCAATTCTTATGGAGATCACTTTTTCATTTATTTGGTGAGTTCAAAGGGTACCTGACCACTGAACAATTAAGGGAGATATTTTAGCGAAATTTTCAAAAAAACTAACATTATACTTCATTGATTGCTAAAGGGAGTTTAATAAAATCAATAAAAATAGTAAAATGTTTTTATATATAAACACATGTCTACATATTTGGGCTTCACCGAATCCTTTTTTTTTTCAAAACAAATCAGAATTTTCTACAGTTGCACAAACTATAATGCATATATATATATATATATATATATATGGCGTATAACGGTTTGAAACGCCATAATTCACTTTTTTCACGTTCTCTCTCAGATTATACAACGTTATTGTATTTTTTCGTTGATATTTATTTCCTTATTAGTAACCATGGAGTAACTCAACCCATAATTTTGATAAATTAAATGATCTTGTATCGTTACACATTAAATTTTTTCGTTTTACAAACACATTAGTTTCTCGTATAATGGATGGATACTATAGATTGGGGGGGGGGGGGTACTTATTTTGCTTTAATTGAAATTTATTTTGATGAATTTTTCTTGATATAATATTGAGAGAGTTGTGATTTTATATTATACTTTATGGAAGCTATTTGTTCCTTTTTCTACAACTAAATTTCCCGCTAGTCATGATAATATAACAGTCATTCGATCTGTAAGTTTTAATAAATGAGATATTCCATATACTTCTCAATTATTTTCAAAATTAATTGGGTTATTTTTAGTACAAATGATGTTCTTTAACTTCAGAGCGACTATGGCTTTTAAGCAGATATTGAAACATTTAAGGCTATATTTTAATTTATCAATAAAAGCTTTGAAAATATTTAAGAGTATATTTTTTTTTTTTCAAAATAAATTTGGTTTCAGACTTGTTATTACTGACAATATCCAGGTTTAATTAATTAACATGTTGTATTTTAAAAACATTATTAAAAGTAATTCTATGTATATTATCTAGTTAATTATCCAAATTATTTTCAATACATAATAAAAAGGCTCTTTTGAAAAATCGATAGGCTGAAATTTTATACGCATTAAGAATATTCATTATTTGGTTTAGTAGATTGGTTTGCTAGGCGTTTCTTGAAAACAGATATGTCGATAGATTGGTTTGTTCTGGTTAGCATTACATCATGTAATGGAAGGTTTTTATGTGTTGATTTTTAACAGTGAATTTAATGTTATAATCCATTGAATTAAGATGATTTATAAAACTATTCTAAAAAAAAATCACTAAAATTGACCTAATTCATTTCGAAATTTATTCAGGCGTATATGAAATCTCATTTATTAAAACTAACGGATCAAATAATTTGTATATTGACATGACTAGCAAGAAATTAAATTGTAGAAAAGAGGAACAAATAGCTGATACAATGTTTAATAGTTAACCTCAGCACTTGCAAGATTACATCGCGAAGAAATTATCCAAATAAATTTCAACTGAAGCAAAAAAAATTTTCCCTCCAATCTATACTATTCATCCATTATAAGAGAAACTATTTTAGTTGTAACACATAAAAATTCAATATATAACGATGCAGCATCACTTAGCTTACCCAAATTATAGGTCCAGTTACTCCAGTGTTATGAGTATGGAAATTAACATCGAAGTAAAAATAAAATTTAATTTCGGGATCAATATGAGAGATATAGTGAAAAATGTAAATATTGGCGTTTCAAATCATTCTCTTGCATCAATCATGCAACTGTAAGATATTCGCATTTGTCATGAAAATGTCTCCGGTGAAGCCGAAACATGTAGACAGCTTTTGTATTGAAAACTTTTATTCACTTTTATTTAACACTGTGATGAGTTGACATGTTTCAACTCCTCCCTTATTTGTGGAAAAAGGATAATCTCTCTGGAATGAAAATAATATGACAGATTGATCTCTATTGACAAAAATTCTATCAATAGTGTGAATTTCATTTTCATTTTGAGATAAGCCAAGCTGCAATACATGCTTTGTATTGAATGGTATGTTATCTGAATGAGTAGATAAGAATTGTAAAGTATTGTTCTTGTGGATACAAAGAACTGGGCCCCTACGACATGCAATGTTTTCTGGGAAATTCCTGGAATGCAAGGAAAGCGTCTGGGAAGTGAAATTGCAGACGGCAGTTGATGGTGGAAGGAGTTGAATGTTGAAGCAGTTGGATTTGGAATACTCGAGAGTGAGGTTCCACTTTGAGCGGACGTCAGACTCAGAGTTTGGCTGACCATGGAAATTTACAGCATGGATGCTTATCATAAATTTTCATTTTTACTTTTGTTTTCTTTTTTTAATGTGTTAATTTAAAATAAAGTTTTTTCGTTTCAAACGATAAATGGAATTTATTAATTATATATACAACGTCTCACTCTACCACAGCAATAGTATATATAATTAATTGGTGGCAGCAAATGGGATATGTAATCTAGAATAAATTAGATTACGGATCTATGCGTTAACCTGATTAAACAGATGAAGAGCCAGTGGAAAACGGACGAGCAGAGTTGTGGAGTCTTGAAGTCTAATTGGAGTCGTGGGTTTTTCTCGGAGTTCTAGCAAGTAGAGAACTGGTAAAGGAACTTTATCGACTAAATCTGTGAGGTGTATGAACAGTCAACTATAGACTTGGTGCTATTTGTGTGTGCTTCAAAATATATCAGTGAAATGAAGATATGCGGCGTACCATCTGAGTTGTCTACATACGAATCTAAGGTGCAATTAGTGCCTCATCAGTGTCTTCAAATATCTGTGTGTGTGTCATCTTTAAAAGTGCTTGGAAGCCTGGTATCAGTGTGGAGGAAATATCTGCATCTGGAGGTAAGCTCTTTTATGATATCTTCTATAGAGGTCTGTTTTAAATTGAATTTTGTGTATAAATTTTAATTTTGGGGAACAAAACTCTATGTGAAATTTAAGAATTCTAGGGAAGCTATTAATTTGGTATTTAAATTTTAGTTAGAATTTTTATGTTTGTTGATTTTCTGGTATCTGTTTGGTATAATATTGGGTTAAGAAAATTATATACTTATGTATATGTTAAAATTTACTTGGGGTATAGTAAATTGTTATTGATTAATTGAGATTATTAATCAGGGTATTTTAATCATAATTTTGTATAAAACTTTTGAAAATAAGAGTTTTGTTTATATACATTTTATTTCTTACAGTAATAAAGTTATAGCTTAATTTTATGGGTATACTGTGGATGATTATGATTAATGTTTCAAAATAAATTGATGTTATACTGTACTGTTGGGTATAAAATTTATTTTGGGGGATATACTCAGTTTGAAAGACGTCACTGTTGCATGAGAATTTGCTATATTAAAATTGTGTCGTTTTTGAATACATTATTATACGTATAGTGAAGAAAATTCTATTTCTGTATTTATTGTATTATTGTAAATTGAATATATCTGATGTTTTGAAATTTATTATATTTTGGGGGAAAATATGGCAGAATATTTAGGAAAATATAATAAAAGTGTCTTGTTGTTATTAGCAGAGGAATTTGAGACCAGTGTGTCAAAAACGTGTAAAAATAAAGCTATAATTCAGGCTATCGTAGATGCAGAGGATTATGATGAAAGTTTCGCTAAAATTCGATTACAATATTTTCTTGAACAGGAGGCGGAGCGGAAAGAGCAGGAAAAACAAATCGAAAAAGATCGTAAAGAAAGAGAGAGGCAAATTGAATTAGATAGGATTGAGCAAGAGGAAAAAGATAAACTTAGGAAATTTGAGTTAGATAAACTTGAAAAACAACTTGAGGTAGATAAACTTGAAAAACAACTTGAGGTAGATAAACTTGAAAAACAACTTGAGGCAGATAAACTCGAAAAACAGCAACAACTTGAATTACAAAAGCTTGAAAAAGAACAGCAATTTGAATTAGAAAAATTGCGTATTCAAAATTCTGCGGATATTGTTAGTGTTTCATCTAATGAATCAAATGTAGATTTTCATAGAACTCCTAAGGTAAATTTAAAGGATTTAGTTCCGCGCTTTGATTCTAAATTAATTGATATAACTCTTTTCTTTATGATTTTTGAAAGGCAAGCCGAGAAAGCTAAAATTTCTCAGGAAGATTTGGTCAGTCAATTAATTCCTTTGTTACCTTCTGATATTGCCGAAATTATTGTAAAACAACCAGCAGATAAATGTGATGATTTTCAACATATAAAGAAAGTTTTGTTAGATAGGTTTAGGCTAAGTACAGGCGCCTTAAAACAGAAATTTGAAACTCATCAAAGAAAATCTGGTGAATTATGGGTAGATCTGATTTATGAGTTAAGGGGTTATCTTGATAATTGGTTAGAGTCATTAGAAGTGAGGGATTTTGAGTCCTTAAAAGAACTAATGCTCACGGAACAATTGAAAAAACGTGTCCCTTTTGAGATAAAAGAAAAATTTATGGATGATTGGGAGGAAATAAAGATTGCTTCTAAACTCGCGGAAAAATCGGATAAATTTGAGAGTATAAGAAGAGAATTTAAGAGGTCGGATAGAAAACCTTGGGAAAATAAATCTTTTCAGGATAATCAAAAAGATAACTTTAATTCTAAAAGTAGAAAGGAAATTAAATCAAAATCGGAATTTGAGAATACGAAAGAGTGTGGGAAATTTGATCAATTTAAGAAGGACAATGCTTTCGAAAAGCAAAGACAAGTCAAATGTTATAATTGTTTGGCAGTGGGGCACATCAGACCAAATTGTCCTGAATTGTTAAAAAGTAAATCTAATTATGAGGATAAAAGCATAGCTTGGATTGTTACTAGTGATGGGAAAAGTGTAAATAATAAGGAAGGTGTGGAAACCGAATTACCTATGGTTGATTTATGCGTGAATGGTAAGAAAGTAAAAGAGATTAAGGACACAGGTGCGCAAATTGCGGTTTTTGATGCTAATGACATTCCGTGGAGTGCTAAGAAAGTGGGAAATGTTTTTCTTATACCGGCCCTCGGAAATAGACAAAAAGCGGATTTGGTGTCAGTGCCGGTTGCTTTGATGGAAGGTGAAAAAGAGTGTGTTGAAAAAAATGTGGTGGTTGCAGTTGTGAGAAAACTAAATTCTCCGCCCCTTATAACACCAGCTGTTTATGACTTATTAAAGTTAGGAAATATGGAAAAGCAAAATTCGGTGTATAAACAAGTGGAAAATCAGAGAGAATTAAATGGGCAGGGAACCCTCAGATTATCTAGCGATCACGAGCAAAGGGTTGTTAGAAAAATGGTTGTGAATGAAATCTGTGAATGGGATAATAAGTCTGTTAATGAGATAGAGGTAAATTCACTGGAAGACGTGACTGATAGGTATTTGGAAAAAGGGTCTAAATTGATCGATACAAAAGAGGGTGCGTCTAAAAAGGATGGTGATAAAAGGTCAGGTATTGGAGGTCAATTTCGGGAAAAGAATTCTGAGCATGATGTAAATATACCCAGGTATTTTGTCGGTAGTATGGGATTTATACATGTTAGAAATAGAATTAGAAAGAAATTGAGTTCATCTATGACTGTGGCCAGTAAATTTAACTCTAGGATGAAGGAAAATAATAGAGTAAATTGGGGGGGCTAAATGCCAAGAAGATGTGAATAAGAAATCAAAGTTAAAAAGAATGGAGCATTCTTCTTTTAAAACGGATCACAAAGAAAGATTTATTGAAATCAAACAAGATTTTGAAAGGAAAAATCATGATTATGAAGTTGTGAGGAGAAAATTATTGTCGAAAAGATTTTCTGATAGAAGTAATATAGATATTGGTTTTCGAGAGAATTCTCTAAATTAAGTTTATTCTAAATTTGGGAGTGCTCATTTTTGTAATATCTGTATTGTGTTTATTTATCATTTAATGCTTAATATTATTTTCGTAATAGTAAAACTTCATTAATTTAATAATTGCATAATTTAGTATGCTTTCTTTTTGTTTGTAGAAGTGTCTAAATTTAGGCTTTTAAGCATGTTTTTAAATCGGTTTAGGCATGGTGTTGTATATAAATTTTTTTCTTTTTTTTTATTATTACTTTTTTTTGTTAGAATCATGTAAAGTGTAATCTGTATTTGGTATTATATGTATGTGAAGTAGTTCAAAATTGTTTCTTAGGGCATCAATTGTATAAATTATTCCTGGAATTATACTTGGGTATTGTAGGTGAGGGAGTATAGTAAATCCTATTGACAGTGTGGTCTATCAAATACTGAGTATGGGAATGTGTTTGTATTCTATAGGGATTTTTCATGTGTTATTCTAAATTCCTTTATACTTTGTTGACCTCTTTAGAAATTGATTGAAGGAGCTTATTCTATTAATATATATGCCAAATTTCTTCTAGAAATTTGTCTTAGGGGGAGGTGTTGTGATGAGTTGACATGTTTCAACTCCTCCCTTATTTGTGGAAAAAGGATAATCTCTCTGGAATGAAAATAATATGACAGATTGATCTCTATTGACAAAAATTCTATCAATAGTGTGAATTTCATTTTCATTTTGAGATAAGCCAAGCTGCAATACATGCTTTGTATTGAATGGTATGTTATCTGAATGAGTAGATAAGAATTGTAAAGTATTGTTCTTGTGGATACAAAGAACTGGGCCCCTACGACATGCAATGTTTTCTGGGAAATTCCTGGAATGCAAGGAAAGCCTCTGGGAAGTGAAATTGCAGACGGCAGTTGATGGTGGAAGGAGTTGAATGTTGAAGCAGTTGGATTTGGAATACTCGAGAGTGAGGTTCCACTTTGAGCGGACGTCAGACTCAGAGTTTGGCTGACCATGGAAATTTACAGCATGGATGCTTATCATAAATTTTCATTTTTACTTTTGTTTTCTTTTTTTAATGTGTTAATTTAAAATAAAGTTTTTTCGTTTCAAACGATAAATGGAATTTATTAATTATATATACAACGTCTCACTCTACCACAGCAATAGTATATATAATTAATTGGTGGCAGCAAATGGGATATGTAATCTAGAATAAATTAGATTACGGATCTATGCGTTAACCTGATTAAACAGATGAAGAGCCAGTGGAAAACGGACGAGCAGAGTTGTGGAGTCTTGAAGTCTAATTGGAGTCGTGGGTTTTTCTCGGAGTTCTAGCAAGTAGAGAACTGGTAAAGGAACTTTATCGACTAAATCTGTGAGGTGTATGAACAGTCAACTATAGACTTGGTGCTATTTGTGTGTGCTTCAAAATATATCAGTGAAATGAAGATATGCGGCGTACCATCTGAGTTGTCTACATACGAATCTAAGGTGCAATTAGTGCCTCATCAGTGTCTTCAAATATCTGTGTGTGTGTCATCTTTAAAAGTGCTTGGAAGCCTGGTATCAGTGTGGAGGAAATATCTGCATCTGGAGGTAAGCTCTTTTATGATATCTTCTATAGAGGTCTGTTTTAAATTGAATTTTGTGTATAAATTTTAATTTTGGGGAACAAAACTCTATGTGAAATTTAAGAATTCTAGGGAAGCTATTAATTTGGTATTTAAATTTTAGTTAGAATTTTTATGTTTGTTGATTTTCTGGTATCTGTTTGGTATAATATTGGGTTAAGAAAATTATATACTTATGTATATGTTAAAATTTACTTGGGGTATAGTAAATTGTTATTGATTAATTGAGATTATTAATCAGGGTATTTTAATCATAATTTTGTATAAAACTTTTGAAAATAAGAGTTTTGTTTATATACATTTTATTTCTTACAGTAATAAAGTTATAGCTTAATTTTATGGGTATACTGTGGATGATTATGATTAATGTTTCAAAATAAATTGATGTTATACTGTACTGTTGGGTATAAAATTTATTTTGGGGGATATACTCAGTTTGAAAGACGTCACTGTTGCATGAGAATTTGCTATATTAAAATTGTGTCGTTTTTGAATACATTATTATACGTATAGTGAAGAAAATTCTATTTCTGTATTTATTGTATTATTGTAAATTGAATATATCTGATGTTTTGAAATTTATTATATTTTGGGGGAAAATATGGCAGAATATTTAGGAAAATATAATAAAAGTGTCTTGTTGTTATTAGCAGAGGAATTTGAGACCAGTGTGTCAAAAACGTGTAAAAATAAAGCTATAATTCAGGCTATCGTAGATGCAGAGGATTATGATGAAAGTTTCGCTAAAATTCGATTACAATATTTTCTTGAACAGGAGGCGGAGCGGAAAGAGCAGGAAAAACAAATCGAAAAAGATCGTAAAGAAAGAGAGAGGCAAATTGAATTAGATAGGATTGAGCAAGAGGAAAAAGATAAACTTAGGAAATTTGAGTTAGATAAACTTGAAAAACAACTTGAGGTAGATAAACTTGAAAAACAACTTGAGGTAGATAAACTTGAAAAACAACTTGAGGCAGATAAACTCGAAAAACAGCAACAACTTGAATTACAAAAGCTTGAAAAAGAACAGCAATTTGAATTAGAAAAATTGCGTATTCAAAATTCTGCGGATATTGTTAGTGTTTCATCTAATGAATCAAATGTAGATTTTCATAGAACTCCTAAGGTAAATTTAAAGGATTTAGTTCCGCGCTTTGATTCTAAATTAATTGATATAACTCTTTTCTTTATGATTTTTGAAAGGCAAGCCGAGAAAGCTAAAATTTCTCAGGAAGATTTGGTCAGTCAATTAATTCCTTTGTTACCTTCTGATATTGCCGAAATTATTGTAAAACAACCAGCAGATAAATGTGATGATTTTCAACATATAAAGAAAGTTTTGTTAGATAGGTTTAGGCTAAGTACAGGCGCCTTAAAACAGAAATTTGAAACTCATCAAAGAAAATCTGGTGAATTATGGGTAGATCTGATTTATGAGTTAAGGGGTTATCTTGATAATTGGTTAGAGTCATTAGAAGTGAGGGATTTTGAGTCCTTAAAAGAACTAATGCTCACGGAACAATTGAAAAAACGTGTCCCTTTTGAGATAAAAGAAAAATTTATGGATGATTGGGAGGAAATAAAGATTGCTTCTAAACTCGCGGAAAAATCGGATAAATTTGAGAGTATAAGAAGAGAATTTAAGAGGTCGGATAGAAAACCTTGGGAAAATAAATCTTTTCAGGATAATCAAAAAGATAACTTTAATTCTAAAAGTAGAAAGGAAATTAAATCAAAATCGGAATTTGAGAATACGAAAGAGTGTGGGAAATTTGATCAATTTAAGAAGGACAATGCTTTCGAAAAGCAAAGACAAGTCAAATGTTATAATTGTTTGGCAGTGGGGCACATCAGACCAAATTGTCCTGAATTGTTAAAAAGTAAATCTAATTATGAGGATAAAAGCATAGCTTGGATTGTTACTAGTGATGGGAAAAGTGTAAATAATAAGGAAGGTGTGGAAACCGAATTACCTATGGTTGATTTATGCGTGAATGGTAAGAAAGTAAAAGCGATTAAGGACACAGGTGCGCAAATTGCGGTTTTTGATGCTAATGACATTCCGTGGAGTGCTAAGAAAGTGGGAAATGTTTTTCTTATACCGGCCCTCGGAAATAGACAAAAAGCGGATTTGGTGTCAGTGCCGGTTGCTTTGATGGAAGGTGAAAAAGAGTGTGTTGAAAAAAATGTGGTGGTTGCAGTTGTGAGAAAACTAAATTCTCCGCCCCTTATAACACCAGCTGTTTATGACTTATTAAAGTTAGGAAATATGGAAAAGCAAAATTCGGTGTATAAACAAGTGGAAAATCAGAGAGAATTAAATGGGCAGGGAACCCTCAGATTATCTAGCGATCACGAGCAAAGGGTTGTTAGAAAAATGGTTGTGAATGAAATCTGTGAATGGGATAATAAGTCTGTTAATGAGATAGAGGTAAATTCACTGGAAGACGTGACTGATAGGTATTTGGAAAAAGGGTCTAAATTGATCGATACAAAAGAGGGTGCGTCTAAAAAGGATGGTGATAAAAGGTCAGGTATTGGAGGTCAATTTCGGGAAAAGAATTCTGAGCATGATGTAAATATACCCAGGTATTTTGTCGGTAGTATGGGATTTATACATGTTAGAAATAGAATTAGAAAGAAATTGAGTTCATCTATGACTGTGGCCAGTAAATTTAACTCTAGGATGAAGGAAAATAATAGAGTAAATTGGGGGGCTAAATGCCAAGAAGATGTGAATAAGAAATCAAAGTTAAAAAGAATGGAGCATTCTTCTTTTAAAACGGATCACAAAGAAAGATTTATTGAAATCAAACAAGATTTTGAAAGGAAAAATCATGATTATGAAGTTGTGAGGCGAAAATTATTGTCGAAAAGATTTTCTGATAGAAGTAATATAGATATTGGTTTTCGGGAGAATTCTCTAAATTAAGTTTATTCTAAATTTGGGAGTGCTCATTTTTGTAATATCTGTATTGTGTTTATTTATCATTTAATGCTTAATATTATTTTCGTAATAGTAAAACTTCATTAATTTAATAATTGCATAATTTAGTATGCTTTCTTTTTGTTTGTAGAAGTGTCTAAATTTAGGCTTTTAAGCATGTTTTTAAATCGGTTTAGGCATGGTGTTGTATATAAATTTTTTTCTTTTTTTTTATTATTACTTTTTTTTGTTAGAATCATGTAAAGTGTAATCTGTATTTGGTATTATATGTATGTGAAGTAGTTCAAAATTGTTTCTTAGGGCATCAATTGTATAAATTATTCCTGGAATTATACTTGGGTATTGTAGGTGAGGGAGTATAGTAAATCCTATTGACAGTGTGGTCTATCAAATACTGAGTATGGGAATGTGTTTGTATTCTATAGGGATTTTTCATGTGTTATTCTAAATTCCTTTATACTTTGTTGACCTCTTTAGAAATTGATTGAAGGAGCTTATTCTATTAATATATATGCCAAATTTCTTCTAGAAATTTTTCTTAGGGGGAGGTGTTGTGATGAGTTGACATGTTTCAACTCCTCCCTTATTTGTGGAAAAAGGATAATCTCTCTGGAATGAAAATAATATGACAGATTGATCTCTATTGACAAAAATTCTATCAATAGTGTGAATTTCATTTTCATTTTGAGATAAGCCAAGCTGCAATACATGCTTTGTATTGAATGGTATGTTATCTGAATGAGTAGATAAGAATTGTAAAGTATTGTTCTTGTGGATACAAAGAACTGGGCCCCTACGACATGCAATGTTTTCTGGGAAATTCCTGGAATGCAAGGAAAGCGTCTGGGAAGTGAAATTGCAGACGGCAGTTGATGGTGGAAGGAGTTGAATGTTGAAGCAGTTGGATTTGGAATACTCGAGAGTGAGGTTCCACTTTGAGCGGACGTCAGACTCAGAGTTTGGCTGACCATGGAAATTTACAGCATGGATGCTTATCATAAATTTTCATTTTTACTTTTGTTTTCTTTTTTTAATGTGTTAATTTAAAATAAAGTTTTTTCGTTTCAAACGATAAATGGAATTTATTAATTATATATACAACGTCTCACTCTACCACAGCAATAGTATATATAATTAATTGGTGGCAGCAAATGGGATATGTAATCTAGAATAAATTAGATTACGGATCTATGCGTTAACCTGATTAAACAGATGAAGAGCCAGTGGAAAACGGACGAGCAGAGTTGTGGAGTCTTGAAGTCTAATTGGAGTCGTGGGTTTTTCTCGGAGTTCTAGCAAGTAGAGAACTGGTAAAGGAACTTTATCGACTAAATCTGTGAGGTGTATGAACAGTCAACTATAGACTTGGTGCTATTTGTGTGTGCTTCAAAATATATCAGTGAAATGAAGATATGCGGCGTACCATCTGAGTTGTCTACATACGAATCTAAGGTGCAATTAGTGCCTCATCAGTGTCTTCAAATATCTGTGTGTGTGTCATCTTTAAAAGTGCTTGGAAGCCTGGTATCAGTGTGGAGGAAATATCTGCATCTGGAGGTAAGCTCTTTTATGATATCTTCTATAGAGGTCTGTTTTAAATTGAATTTTGTGTATAAATTTTAATTTTGGGGAACAAAACTCTATGTGAAATTTAAGAATTCTAGGGAAGCTATTAATTTGGTATTTAAATTTTAGTTAGAATTTTTATGTTTGTTGATTTTCTGGTATCTGTTTGGTATAATATTGGGTTAAGAAAATTATATACTTATGTATATGTTAAAATTTACTTGGGGTATAGTAAATTGTTATTGATTAATTGAGATTATTAATCAGGGTATTTTAATCATAATTTTGTATAAAACTTTTGAAAATAAGAGTTTTGTTTATATACATTTTATTTCTTACAGTAATAAAGTTATAGCTTAATTTTATGGGTATACTGTGGATGATTATGATTAATGTTTCAAAATAAATTGATGTTATACTGTACTGTTGGGTATAAAATTTATTTTGGGGGATATACTCAGTTTGAAAGACGTCACTGTTGCATGAGAATTTGCTATATTAAAATTGTGTCGTTTTTGAATACATTATTATACGTATAGTGAAGAAAATTCTATTTCTGTATTTATTGTATTATTGTAAATTGAATATATCTGATGTTTTGAAATTTATTATATTTTGGGGGAAAATATGGCAGAATATTTAGGAAAATATAATAAAAGTGTCTTGTTGTTATTAGCAGAGGAATTTGAGACCAGTGTGTCAAAAACGTGTAAAAATAAAGCTATAATTCAGGCTATCGTAGATGCAGAGGATTATGATGAAAGTTTCGCTAAAATTCGATTACAATATTTTCTTGAACAGGAGGCGGAGCGGAAAGAGCAGGAAAAACAAATCGAAAAAGATCGTAAAGAAAGAGAGAGGCAAATTGAATTAGATAGGATTGAGCAAGAGGAAAAAGATAAACTTAGGAAATTTGAGTTAGATAAACTTGAAAAACAACTTGAGGTAGATAAACTTGAAAAACAACTTGAGGTAGATAAACTTGAAAAACAACTTGAGGCAGAT